>JAKSZU010000002.1:150842494-151442494 GCA_026018925.1 Tupaia tana
GAAACAGTTACTTTGTTTAGATGGTTTGAGTACAAAAGAATAATAAGTAATTATTCCTGTATGTAGGATATTGGTGTGAATGGTCCTGGAATTGGTTTCCTACTGGTCCCATAACAAATTAGCACAAAGCTGGTCACTCAGACCGACAATAATGTATGATTTTACAGCTCTGTGCGTTAGAAGTCCAAGGAACTTATGGGCTAAAATAACTGAGTTACTTGGGGTATCCTTCTGGAAGCTTCATTTCCACCGCATGAGAGGAGAGAAGAGAGTCTTCTTTCTTGCATTTTTCTGTTTCTGGAGACCATCAGCCTTCCTTGGCTCAAGTTCCCTTTTCTCTATCTTCAGTCAGCAATGTTGTATTTCTGATCATTTTTACATAGCCACATATCCTTCTGTCTTCGGCCTCCTTTAATACTTTTAGGGACCTCTGTGATTATATTAGACCCACCCAGATTATCCATGAACATCTCCCTGTCTTCAGGACCTTAAGTTTAATTACATCTGGAGGTCGACGTAGGTGGGGTTCATGATTCTGCTGACCACAGCCCCGCTCTTTAATGAAAAACTGAGAACAGGAAAATTGGAAAAGAGTGAAAAATAATTTAAGTAAACATGATTATCTTGTGTATATTTTAAAATGTGGATTAATTTCAGTGGAATGAAAATTAGTTTGATAACTTATGTGACCCCATCAGTATTTTTCTATTCTACTATTCATAGCAATGGTAGAAACTAAGAAACACATGGAAAGACACTGTAGAAAGTGTTGCAGCACATTAGGCAAGAAATGAAAACACTGTATAATGGTATTGGCTTAATTATATACAATGGAATCTAGGAAAAGTCATCATTTTATTTATTTTATTTTTATTTATCTATTTTTAGAAATATTTTTTGACATAGGGCACATGTGCTAGCAAGAGAACAGAGACAAAAAGACAGAAAGTGAGAAGTCACTCCCCAGGGGGGATGGCCACAGTACAATTCCTTCCCCTCAATTCTCCTCTCAGGATTTGGGGCACACACGCACACACACACACCCAGCGTGAGTTTCAAGCCTCCAGGTCTGAGACTCGAACCACAGTGGGCCATGTGGGAGTCTACTATACCACCTGCTGGCCCCAAAAGTCATCATTTTAAAGGTCATCTTTTATATATAAAATTGGGATATTAGGTGCTATTTTATGTTATTAACACATACATAAATACTTTGTAAATATCATTTCTCACTCTGCCCATCTCAAAACACTATAAAAATTACATGATAAACCTACATTGGAAAGGTCTTTATAAATTATAAAACACCATATTGTTGTGAAGGATTTTTTACAAGTGTTTGAAAGCCTTTCACATATATTATCATCGACATAAAGGGAATTGTGACGTATGTGAGACATTTGCTCATATTATCTTTTTTAATAATTTAACAGTTGAGACTGACAGGATGGTTGCTGTTCTACTCTATGTAGCAACAGATTTTAGATCCAGGGCTGTCAGTAAGATTCTCTCCCTCTGTTTTCTGGGTGCCCACACCTACTCTACTTCTGGATTAAGGGATTGAGCATTTAGGAAAAAAACACATTAAATAACTTCACTTAATGGCTGAAACTACACCCTTGAACAAGGGGACTCCGATGCAGGGATGGGCCGACATGGAGGAAAGAAGAAGAGTGGAATCCAGTTCATTCCAGAGATTGATGAATGACCCAGAAATTATGGTAATTTGGAGTTAGACTTAGAGTTTGCACTGGTATAGTTTTAGGGGAAGTCCTGCAGAGTATGGAACCAAAGAGTTTCAGAGAGTAGGATGCCAAAGTAATGATATTTGCCGTTTAGTGAGGACAAAGTTCCCACATGCCAGCAAAATAAACATGGAAAGATGCTCCACAACACTAATCAGCAGAGAAATGCAAATTCAAACCATGATGAGCTATCGTGTCACTCCCACCAGGACAGCAACTATCAAAATAAATAAATAAAATAAGAAGTGTCAGCAAGGAGGTGGAGAAATCTAAACTCCTGTGCATTGTTGGTGGCATTGATTCAACAGATATAGAAAATGGTGGTTCCTCAAAAAATTAAAGATAGAGAGCTGGCCCCATAGACTAGAGGTCAAGGGATACCACATGACCGACTGACATGCTGGGTGCATGCCATCCATGTCCCAAACCCTAACAGGATGGAGAATGGATTGTGACATAACCATGCCCATTTTATTTGCTTTCTTCTTTGCTTTCTTCCTTTCTCTCTTTCTCTTTTTCCGGCAAGTGCACAGACCCTCTAGCAATGAAGTAAAAAGTTAAGGATAGAACCACCACGGGACCTAGCAATCCCACTTCTCCATATATAGCCAAAAAACTGAAAACTGGATCTCAAGAAGATATTTTTACATGTATGTTCATAGCGGTGCTTTTCACAATCATCAAAAGGTGGACGCAACCAACGCGATTATCAGTAACAGAGAGAATGAATGAAATGTGGTACATACACGCCATGTTAATTACTCAGCCCTATAAAGAAAGGAAGTCCTGCCATCATATTATAACATGGATGAACCTAGAAGACTGTGCTAAAAACAAGTATCGGGGCCAGTGGATGGCATGGCGGTTAGAGTATTCGGATCCCACATGGCTGACTGCATGGCAGGAGTCTTGGCAGCTTGAAAAACACACTGGACACAGATGTGTGTGTGCCCAAAATCCCAAGAGGAGAATGGAGAATGGATTGCAGCATGACCATCTTCCCTGGCAGTGCACTCTCGTTCGCTCTCTCTCTCTCTCTCTCTCTCTCTCTCTCTCTCTCTCTCTCTGCCTCCAGCAAGCTCACAAGCCCAATTTAAAAAAAAAAAAAAGGGTACTTATTTCGGGACCAGCAGTTGGTGTAATGGCTGTGTCACTGGACTCCCATCTAGTCGACTGTGGTTCGAGTCCTGGACCCGGTGGCTTAAACTCACACCAGGCGTGTGTGTGTGTGTGCATGCCCGAGATCCCAAGAGGAGAATGGAGGAGAAGGGATTGCCATGTGGCTATCCTCCCTGGGGGGTGATTTCTCGCTTTCTGTCTCTCTGTCTCTTTGATTTTCTGGCAAGCGCACATGCCCTATAGCAAAAACCTCTCACAAAAAAAATAAAAAATAAAAATGTATTGATTTCACCTATATGAAGTATTTTTAGTAGTTGAATTCACAGAAATGGAAAGTAGAATGGCAGTTATGAGGGTTTGGGGAAAGGGAGAAAGAGGAGCTCTTTATTTTAGTGAGTACACAATTACAATGTAGTAATATGAAAACATTCTGAATATGTTTTACCACAATGAGATGACACCTAACACTACTGACGTGTATGCTTAAAAATGGGCAAGATGGTAAATTTTATGTTTTGGGTGGGGACGAAATTAAGTAAATTTCTATTTTTATGTAATCATCACCATCTTCCATCTGCAGCATATTTTCATCCAAACTGAAGCTCTGCACTCACCAGACAACACCGTCCCATTTTCCCCTCTTCCCCAACTCCTGGTAACCACCGCTACACTTTCCGTCTATAAAGTTGACTGTTCTAGGTCCAGACAAGTGGAATGATACTACATGTACCCTTGCCCTCAGTATAACGTCTCAGCACTCTTCACACGTTGGCAGAATTGCATTTCTTTTTAAGGCTGAATAATATTCTATTAGATGTATGCACATTTTTTTCATCCATCAATACACATCTGGGCTGCTTCCGCCGTCATCTCATTCTTTCTAAATATTGTCTTCGGAATGGAAGTACCACAGCTAATATTCCCCCTATCCTGCTGGTGGACACTTAAATCACTCTGATTTTCCTCTTCCTTTGTTTCTTTGTTGTTTTTTTTTTTTTTTTTTTTTTTTTTTTTTTGAGACCAGCACATCTAAGTGTGTGTTTCCCCAGGCCTTTCCTACCAAGATCTGGCCCATTGCTCTGTGTGGGTATCTGTATAGTCCAGCCAGTCAGGGGAGGAGGACAGGGAGGGCGGACAAAAGGAAAGACGCATGCCTGCTAGAGGAACCGTACTTTAAACTGTTTTCTTTTTCAGTTAAAGAAAAATAAAGCTTGAATATCTTACTCATAAGTAAGAGGGGCTAGAAAATGTCTCATTTTCCATCTGGCATGCATGCACATCTTCTCATTGCATGCGTCTAGTTTGTTTGGGTGACATTACCACCCACCAGCAGAGACGTGAAAACAAACATGGAGAGGAGCCAGTGTGACTAGGACGCTCCGGGAGACGGTCCTGGAGGGCCACCGCTGGGAGGCTCTGCAGGTCACTGGAAGCTCCGTGTGCAGGAAGGTCTTGCCGCTCTCCCGGAAGTCCTGCAGCAGCTGGGAGATCTCGTCCTCCATGTCCTCCGCGCGCTGAAGGCCCTGAGGAACGCCCCCAGGTGTCCTCTGCCTGGCCGTCAGGATGTCCCCGTTCACCATGTGCACGGGCGGGCAGGTCTCCTGTGTCTGGAATTCCGGTCTTCACCACCTGCGCGTAGACTCGGGCTTCACGCGGGACGGTCAGATGGAACACGTGTCCCTCCAGTGTAAAGGCCGTTCTGGTACAGCGTTCTGTCGCTCCTCAGGAGGTCATGTGCATCTGGTGGTGGGTGGCTCTAAATCACCGAGGGGCTGGTCGGGCGCCGGCCCTGGCAGCTTCCCGAGGGTGCCGGAGCTGGAGTGCGCGCTGAAGCCCCGTCTGCGGAGGACGCCGAGCACCTGCGTGCTCTGAATCTGGGTGGCCGAGCTCACCACCACGTCCCCAGCGGCAATGACATGGCAGCAGACTCCCGGGGCACCCCAAGGACCCTGGAGGCTGTGTTGCTCCCTCAGGGCACCAGTAATGCGTTTTTTTTGTTTGTTTTTTCTCAGCATGTATATATTTTTTATTTATATATTTTTATTATTATTCATACATTAAATCGCTATACATCATTTAGATTATGAAAAGACTTTACCCAGCATAATACACACCTCAGTCCAGCCCAGCTGAGACCACCACACACATCCTCGTCAACAGATAACAGACCTTATCTGTGTCCCACAAGTGTCTTACCTCTCCATTTCCTCCCCAAATTTCCCACGCTCTTCCCCTCACACTCTCTTTCTGCTTTGTCTCTAGTGTCCATTACAATTTTTAATACTTTTATGTTCTCCAGTCTTTCAGTCTCTACCATAGAGTGCAGACTGTCGGAATATGTTAAGTGGAGACATACAATGTCTCTCTTTCATAGCCTGACTTGCTTCGCTCAGCAACAAATCTTCCATATTGGTTCACTTTCTATCAAATTCCGTGGCCTTGTTGTTTTTCTAATCAAAATACTATTACTACTACTACTACTACTACTACTACTACTACGACTAATACTCCACGCATCCTAGCAAGCGGGACAGACCTAATGGAAATGCGATTCAATTCACAAAAGCTGGGAGTCACGGGCCCAGCCACAGGGTTCAGACAGTAGGGGTGTTGCGGCATGATGCTAGCAACCATGGGTGAGGGCTCTGGGGTCATGTCCCATGTCTGCTTAAGCAAGTCAGGCATGGCCAGAGCATGATCCTGGCTGGGGCATGATTCTGACTGGCGGTAGAACTGGGGTGTGGATCATATGTGAGGACCCTGTTAAGGGTCTTTCTCTCTCTCTCTCTCTCATGAGAAAAAAAATCAATCAATTAATTAACTAATTCAAAACAAAACAAAACAAAACAAAACAAAAACAAAACAGCTGGAGTCCAGATGACGTGTACACGGACAATGTCTTCCAGTGCTTGGCCATGGGCGGCAGGGGCAGGTGCGAGCACATCCGTTCCCAGAGGTAAATGATACCAACGTCGCAGCTCCAGACTGACACCTCTGAACGCCTGAGGATCTCAGAACCCATTCCCTTCTTCCTACACACAGACCCATCCTGGCAATGAACAGAAGAGCCAAACATAAAGGAAATAGTGAAATTTACCTAAACAGTTATTGCAAAGCAATTATTGAGGACCTATCTAATAAGGAGGGCTTTTTCTGTTTTGTTTTGTTTTTAGTTTTAAACAAGGTCTTACTGACATGACCCTGCTGCCTCAGTTTCCCAACTGGAACTACAGGTGTGTACCACCACACATGACTCTGTAACACAGCCTTGCTATGGGACCAGCAGATGGTGTAATGGTGACGTTGTTGGACACCCACGTCATCGAGCATGGTTTGAATCCCAGACCCCATGGCTTCAAATTCATGCCAAGTGTGTACATGTCTAAAATCCTGAAAGGAGACTGGAGGAGAAGGGATTGCCATCCCCCCCAAGGAGTGATTCCTTGCTTTTGGTCTCTGTCTCTCTAGTGAGCGCACATGCCCTACAGCAAAAATCTCAATCAATCAGTGGACAGTCTTGCCATGTTGCCTCATACTCACTATCTTCCCACCTCAGCTCCCCTAAGTCAGGGTTTACCGGCACCTGTCACCACACATGTCATTTAGTTGGACAGAGTCAAGCCCAAGTCTCCCGTGTGATTCCATCCTGCAGAGTATAGTGTTGTAGCAGGGTATATCACCATGCCTGGGCAGGAATTTTATTTTAAGTACAGATACTCCTTCATTTATAATGGAGTTACATCTGTAGACTCAATATTTAACCTGAAAAGAGACTATGCTGTTGAGATTGGAAAAAAAATATTCCATTTTATCTAGCTACCTGTTGGAACATTCTCTCAGAAACAAGAGCAAGCCTGTATTAGTAAAACTGTATTATTTCTGTGAATGCCTAAGTTGTAGTGTACGTTAAACAAGCATCCCCTTTCTTGTTTTTTTACTGAGGCCTCAAGATTTTCAATGTCACTTGTATGCATGATTCAAATCTCAGAACCACTGTCTTAAACTCACACCAGGCATGTGTGCGTGTGAGCCCAAGATCCCGAGAGGAGAATGGAGGAAAAGGGATTGCAGCGTGGCCATACCCCCTGGAGGATGATTTCTCGCTTTCTATCTCTGTCTCTTTCTGTCTTTCTGATGAGTGCATGCGCTCTATAGCAAAACCCTCCAAAAAAAGAATCACTTGAGGTCTTGCCAGTGATTCCTTCTCGATGGCCCCAGATTGGGAAGAATGGTTATCTTAGATCTTGTTCAGGTGGGATACTTGGAATGAAAGAGTGAATCAGCAGATCTTTAGAAGCTGAGGGAGGAGGCATAAGTGGTTGGCCATAGAGCTGCAACCCTGCATTTCTGGCACAACGAGCAGGAGGTAAGCAATACCTTGCTGTTCAGACTGTTTGAGTGCATATGCTCTATATGACAACACAGGAAAACGAAGTAAGAAAGAACGGGTTTAATTATTAAAGTCCAGCAAGCATTGGCGTTGCTCGGTTCCTGGGGGACGGCGCATGCTCTCCCGACGTGATTGTATCACTGTGGCGCGTGCTTCTTGTTCTCGCTGCCCCCTTAGATTGAGCTGGAAGCAGAAGGAAAGTGGCTGCACTAAGGAAGTGTGGACATTACTGAAACCCCCAAAGAAACAGCTGGCAGATTGAAAATAGCTGACAGTGCCCACCGTGAGAATTGGCACGGACCATGCCAATTAGGTAGAGAAATATTTCACTGGTTATTCCAAATCCACATATTTCACTGAATGTGTCCACAGGAATTTTAAGTAGTCTGCTCCCCAGAAAGCACTAAGGATAGCTTCGCGCAGCACAAGAAATGGCCCTGAATTCCAAAAAGTGCCTTCAAGAACCACAAAACCGTTTGATATACAGTTTACCTAAAAAAAAAAAAAAAAAAAAAAAAAAAAAAAATTCCCACAAGGTATAAATTGAATTCTTTAAGCACACTGCCCACAGATCAGACAAAACAGTGATTTAAGCAAGAGATGCATGCTGCATTCCTTTACATAAAATTACATCCAAATGGAAAACACTGGAAATTAAAGTTGTTACCTTCAAATATGTTCTTGTATTGATACATTGAAAATGTTTTTATCCGATGAAAGATATGCACATATTTAGAGAAAAAAAGTGCTTGAAAAATTATCCACAAAGTGACTGGTTTGGGTTCTGGAATCTTTACATTGGATACGCACAAACAAGATAGTTTAACTTCTTTTTTTGTTTTTTGGAGAGGCTTTTGCTATAGGGTGTGTGCACTCTCCAGAAAACAAGGAGAGACAGACAGACAGAAAGTGAGAAATCACCCCCCCCCGGGGGGTGGTCACACCACAATCCCTTCTCCTCCATTCTCCTCTCAGGATCTTGGGCAAGCAGGCACACACGTCCTGTGTGAGTTTAAGCCACTGGGTCTGGGACTCAAACCACAGTCGATTACATGGGAGTCCAGCAACATAGCCATTATACCAACTGCTGGTCCCAAAGATCATCCAACTTTTAAACAACTATTCTTAAAACGATGCCCATTTTTATACATAGAAAATTTTGAAATTTGCAATCCCTAAACAGAAAGAAAAAATGAACTTATTTAAACGGCATTGGTGACATTTGACTATTTTATAAAAAAATTTTAAATCAGTAAGAACTGAGGTCGTCTTTTTAAAGATCAATTCTTTAAAACTATAGAATTGTGTCACTACATACCAGAAAAATATTGTTTGGGGATTATTCTTATTCTTCCCCTGGTGCTGGAACTGCTTTAAAAAGAGTTGCAATGTGGGCCAGCACTGAGGCCTTGTGGTTAAAGGAAGCCACATCCCACACGGCCAGCCACGTAGTTCAAATCGCAGACCCAGTGGCTCAAGAAACATGTAGGGCGTACGTGCATATGGGCCCCAAGTCCTGAAAGGATGGGGGAAATGGAGGAGAAGGGATTGTGGAGGGTCGAAGTCCCACCGGGGAATGCTTTCTTCCTTCCTCTTATTCTCTGTCTCACGAGTCCTCTGTCATATTTTAGCTCATGACACTATTATCTCAGCGGCTGGATATGTGTTTGCCCTGTGTGGATTTCTGGAAAGGTGATATGGAGAGGTTCCTCCTAGAACTGTAAATGCACAAGTACCTGCTGTCACCAAGATATCATCCAGAAAACTGCCTTAATACTTAGAGCAATGCGCTGTATCCGGTAAATAACGGGTTGTCCAAAAGGTCACAATGCACTTTTGCAACAGATAGCGCTAGTTCATTTCTGGAAGTACTAGAGTTCTTTGCATCTCTGTTATCGCTATGTCATTTGACAACCGACAGTACTAGTCTGTTCTGGGAAAAAATAAATAAATAAATAAATAAATAAAGCTATTTGGTTAAGTTTTGGACATTTTGCAAAGTTGAAGATGGAAGACCAAACTGTGCATTTTCACCATATCTTACTATTTTACTTCCACAAAGGGAAGAACGCGCATCAAGCTTGTGAAAAGTTGCATGAAGCTTCTGGTGACAGTGTTCTACAGAGCATCGGTGACAGTGTTCTACAGAGCATCGGTGACAGTGTTCTACAGAGCATCGGTGACAGTGTTCTACAGAGCATCCGTGACAGTGTTCTACAGAGCATCCGTGACAGTGTTCTACAGAGCATCCGCGACAGCCATGGTTCATGAAATTCCATGCTGGCGATTTTGATCTTAAAATTCGTCAAGGAGGCCAGTGAGGTTGATGCCCACAAAATAAAGGCAGTGTTCAAGTCAAACCCACATAACGCAACACGGGAGAGCGCAGGGCCATGGAACATCCAACACTAACGTGTTCACAGCCACCTGGAGAAGCTGGAATACATGCGCAAGCTTGGTATTTGGGTTCCTCAGGAATTCAAAGAAGTTCGTTTGATGGTGCATATAAACATCTGTGATATGCTCCTTAACCATGAGGAAAATGATTCTTTTTTGAAGCACTGATTTCTGGTATGAGAAGTGGATTATTTACAACAGTGTGGTGTGCAGTCTTGGTACCCATGTGAAGATTTGCTTAGACAGTAAAAGCAGGCATTCATCAGATGAAGGTTATGCTCTCAGTGTGGTGGGATTTTTAAAGTGTCATGGTTTTTGAGCTTCTACCAAGGAACCAAGTAATCAATTCGAGCGTGTACTGTCGGCAGTTGGACAGTTTGAAGGAATTCATCATCCAGAAACATCCAGAGCTCATTGATCATAAAAGAGTTGTGTTCCATCACAACAATGCGAGACCACACACAAATTCGATCCCCTGTCAAAAACTACTGGAGCTTGGATGGGCTGTGTTTCCGCACCCTCCGTCCTCACCTGACCTTGCGCGGTCAGACTTCCACTTGCTTCGCTCTCTTCAAGATTCCTTACATGGTGTAATGTTCAATTCCGATGAGGCTGTAAATCAGCACCTTGTTCAGTTTTTCGCCAATAGACAAGTCCTTCTATGAATAAGGAATTATTGGGAACCAGCAGTTAGCGTAATGGCTATGTCGCTGGACTCCCACGTAGTCGACCGCGGTTCGCATCCCGGACCCGGTGGCTTAAAACTCACGCCGAGCACGTGTGCGTGCGTGCCCAAGATCCCGAGAGGAGAATGGAGGAGAAGGGATTGCTGCGTGACCATCCCCCTGGGGGGTGATTTCTGTCTCTATGTCTCTCTCTGTCTGTCTGGCGAGCGCAAGCGCCCTATAGCAAAAACCTCTCCAAAAAAAAAAGAAAAAAAAAGGAATTATTAAGCTCACTGAAAGATAGCAAAAGGTTATCAAACAAAATGGGCAATATGTCATTGGTTGATCTTGATTCTTTATATAAATAAATGACATTCGAAAAACAGAAAAAAATACATTGGTTGTTTTCCAGCAACCCAATATGTGCATTACTTATGTGTCCATTGAAATTTTTTTTTTCAATTCTTGCAACAATGATAGTAGAGTCTCAGCAAATGCTTAGTGAACACTAAATGTATGTATCCACTACCTCGATTATTATGACCTTCTCAGGATGACCTGGTTGATTTTTCTGAAATACAATTAAATATCAGTGTCATCTCCTGTCTCCGAAAATGTGGATATAAATTCATGATATGCAAAAAAGACAACTACTTGGAGGTCTTTAAAGCATGTTTATAATGAGCACGAGCTCAAGAAAACTGATATACTGAATACAAAGCCAGCAGGCCATCCCAGACTAGACCAAACCGAGAAGTCAGAGTACTTTCAGAGGAAACTTTCATTGCTTCTAGATGAACATTAATGACCACATAGGACAATGTCAAAAAGGAAAATATATATAATTTTCTGAGGGCCATCAATGACACCAGCACCTTTTCTTTAAATAAAACAACAACAACAATAACAAATACTTGAGCTTGGCAGGACCCATGTTCTCATGGGTTATTTCCTCTGGTATAAATATCTAGAAATAAAAAGGACTGTGAAGGTAAGATGCAACAGAAAAAGTGAAAGGATTGAGGTGAGGCTCTGCTATTTTTGTTTTGTTTTAATTGATTGCCGTGTTTTATTGGTTTTAAAGTAACATCACAATAAATAATGGATGAAAATGTATGTAACGTAGGACCAAGGTATAAACATAATATTTAATATGAAATGTGATCAGAAACAGATATCTCCATCCAATAGACATATATATGTTTTTCATATTTTATACATGGGAAAAAAGTATATTTTAACTCTTAAAGGTAGGTAGAATTTTTTCTAATAATTATACTTTCTTATAACTGACTTAGTGTAAATAAGCTTCATTCTTCAAGGTTACTGTGAATAGCTAAAGGAAAATATATTTCAATGTAAAAACAGTTCCTAGTTTTATTATTTAAAAAATATATATAGTTGCCTTGAACTGAAAAAAAATTCAAATCAAGTGTGACATTAAATTCTATGGTGTGATCCGCCAAGATCTGTTTTTGTGACTAGACACTTGAAAGCATGTTTCTATAATCTTTTTAATGTGACTGATATTTTAGAGAATAAACACAGTTTAAACAGATAGGTTATAATTTTCTTTTTAAGTTTGGACCAGCAGATGGCATAATGGTTATGTCACTGGACTCCCATGTAGTTGACCACAATTCCAGTCCCAAACCCAGCAGCTTAAAACTCATGCCAGTCATGTATGCATGTGTGCCCAAGATCCTAAAAAGAGAATGGAGGAGAAGGGATTGCAGCATGACATCCTCTCTAGGGGTGACTTCTTGCTTTCTGTCTCCCTGTCTCTCTCTCTCTCTTTGTCACTCCAGCAAGCACATGTTCCCTATTGCAAAAATCTCTCTCTAAAAAATTTATTTTTGATTATTAACATAAAAATAATCTCATTCATGTAAGTTTTCTTTCCAAAAAATAAAATTATCTTTGAGTAAAATGTAAACTTTGTTCTAGAGCTGCAGTTTTGCTGTATTACCTTACTATATTTTAAAAAAAAAAGAACGGCTGTCATTTACAAATCTGTAAACAAAATTAACATCACCTAAATAGCAATGAGAATATAATTTAATTAAAAACATTTCTAATTGCCAGAGGGCATGTGTGCTTGCCAGAGAAAGAACAAAAAAGCATCCTCAACAGGGTGTGGTCATGCTGCAATTTTTTTTCCCTCTATTTTTCCATCCTATCAGAGTTTGGGGGCAAACATGCATATGTACTCAACATCTTTTTCAAATCCCTGGGGTTGGGATTCAAACCATAAACATTCATGTGGGATCTGGCTTCCCAAGCAAGTGCTTAACCATTATGCTAAGCTGCCATCCTATATACTGGGCTGTTGGAAAAGTCATGACACATTTTTCTATTGGGTCATCAGAAAAGACATGATGCATTTTTGCATTGAAAACACACATGACTTTTCTGACAATTGAATGATTTGTTTTATTTATTCCAGAAGATAAGGCTTATATACAAAATATATGTAAAATTCCAGTTTAGTGAACATAATGGATTATGAGGTAGTGAATATTTTGATGACACTAGAACTTACAAGGTAAGAGACTCAAATTCTTCAGACTTTGTCCATAATGAATTCCATGAGATAAGTGCTTCACTGGCCCTACTTATTTTTTTTAAATTTTTTATACCTGTTCTACAATAGCCCAAGCCCAAAGTCACAGTTTGGGATCATTTAAACACCTAGCATTGCTTTGTCTCATAACTATTACTCTTTTTCTAACTCCCACATTCCCATTTCTTCTCCATAAATCTGATGAACTCTACAACCTCTCGCCTCCCTCCATTTTATCCTAAGATTTCAAGTCAGTACTTGATTCACATCTTCTTCCACCCAGCCAGGACCAATGATCTGTGCATTATTTCATCCAGACACACACTGGACCCCTAGACTTCCTTCTTTCTTCGTAGTTCCCTCTCTTTGAAATATTCAGTCCTAAAGCCAATACAGTGTAGCTAAGAATGGAGAGTTATTTGATCTTTATAGACCTGGATTGTTACTGCCTTATTATTTAGCAAAATTATCTTGTACCCATGATCCTTAATGGATTCCCTCATAGAAAAATGATTATAACACACAGAGTACAAGTGATGTGGCCAAGATTAACTGTGACGAGTCTGTGTACACGGTCCATGGTGTCTGACATATGCCAGCTGCTCAATAAATGGTAGCACTTGGGACTAGCAGTTGACGTAATGCCTTCGTCGCTGGACTCCCATATAGTCAACCACGGTTCGATCCTGGACCTGGTGGCTCAAAATCACACCAGGCAAGTGTGCTTACATGCCGAATATCCCGAGAGAATGGAGGAAAAGGGGTTGTGGCATAGCCATCCCCCCTGGGGGGTGATTTCTCGCTTTCTGTCTCTCTGTCTCTCTGTCTTTCTGGCGAGTGCATGCGCCCTATAGCAAAAAATTCTTCAAAAGAAAAAAAGATAATAAATAATAAATGGTAGCACTTCTCCCTGTCTAAATTCTTGAATGGTAAGCACAAGGACAGCAAAGCCACAGCACGGCTCACCTAAGAGTGCTGCTCTACATGCATTGTTTTAGAATGGCATTCTGGACACTGTGAGAAATAGGACACCAACTTGAGTTGTCACTTTCTTCTCTTATTACATTCAGATATCAACAATTTTCCTTCTCTAGTCTCTTACCTTTTCAGCGTGTGTGTTGGACACCTATTTTATGACTATTATCAAGACAGCCATCATGTTGTCTCCCTTCCCACCCCACACCCAGCCTTTGACAAACCATATAACCTTCCACTACTGGTGTTTTCTAATACTGTAGAAAGATGTCAGTGTAGGTGAATCTATGTTCATTGAGAAATATATTTTCCTTTCAAATGATTGTCTTGCTCCCTTCTTTTCTATCAAACTAGTTGAACATTTGCACATTCGGTGTTAGACATGTACCTCTGACGTTTAGATGATGTTTGGATAGTTTACAGTAGTTGCAAAATTCAAGGGAGGTGTGAATATAGACCAGCCATGAAGGCTACACTTATATTCATAAGGTTTATTTATATGTATGAAAACCACAGAACCTTGCATGCAGTTTTGGACTTTAAAATACCGTTTTCAAAGAGATAAATACATTGAAATTACGGGTACAATTTTGATAATAGCTGAAGTAGCCTAGCGTTTTGTTGTCTTTAACTTAAGTTCATGCATGATTGCATACCAACTGGAAACATTTTACAGAACTGGTACTCCATAGATAGCCTGGGGACTGCTGCTGGTCTTTTGACATGCTACCTTCTGTTATTCTGCTTAATTCATGACTCGAGAAAGCCAACAGCCCTCTAAATGCACTTTTGAGGAATTGTGGATCATGATGAAAATTGCAGCCCTCATTTCCTGCTGCATGGGTTGATATGGGCACGTATGGCCAGAAGTTACAGGGCTGGAAAGGAAAATAGTTCACTGACCTCTGGAAGTTGATCTTATTTGACCTTTACTCATGCTTTCCATACATCGAGGGTTTTCTCCACCATTGAAAAAAGACCAAATTCTTACTGGTGACTTCATGGGAAAACAGAAAGGCAGGCACTGGTTGGGTCAATACTTCGGCACAGCACCTGTTTCTTTCATTAATCATTGAGAAAATTTACTCTATAAAAAATTCGTAAGTAGAAGACATGTCATAATAATGCATGAGATTAATATAACCTATTGACCAGCACACACTAGGTATGTCTGCTACCATATCGCCTGCTTGACAAGTCATGGCTTGTCCTATTCTCTATCATCTATCAAAATAGTTGAACATTTGGAGTATTGGATGTTAGAAATCTACATGAACATATGTATTTAAAGACTGAAGAAGTACAGAGAGCAAATTTTTTTGTGAGATTTTTGCTATAGGACATGTGCACTCACTGGACAGACAGAGAGAGAGAGAGAGAGAGAAAGCGAGAAATCACCCTTCAGGGGGATGGCCACACCACAATTCCTTCTCCTCCATTCTTCTCTCAGGATTTTGGGCACACATGTACATATGCTTTGTGTGAGTTTTAAGCCACCAGGTCCAGGACTCAAACTGCAGTCAATTATGTGGGAGTCCAGCAATGTAAACATGATGCCATTCTCTGGTTCTAAAAGAGTACATTTTTTTAAAAAGAATTATTTATTTATTTAATTCCACTTATTATTATTATTATTTTATTTGACCAGACATAGAGAGAAAGTGAAAGTGAGAAAGCAAGCCACCAGGTCCGGAACTTGAACCACGGTCAGCCATATGGGAATCCAGTGCTTTTATCCACCATGCCACCTGCCAGCCCCTAAAACAGAAATATCAATATCTACATCTTGAACGTAATTCCGTCTCTCTGAAAATGCTAGTGACCTAAGATCTACTGTAAATAAAAAATGTAATTAGAGGAGTGCTAGGGACTAGGCTAATGCTGATGGCATGAGGAAAGTGAACCCGTCTTAAGAATTCAGATCCAAGAGAGTGGAGAGAGGATGGAGAGAGAAGAGGATGGGAGTTTGGGAAAAAAGCCACAGATTGTTGTCATTATTTATGTCAACACGGATCTCAACCCTAGTGGCCAAGCATAGAGAACGAAAGTTACCTCCTAAAGGTAAAATATAAAAAATGGGGGGGGGGGGGATGCTGTAGCCAGCTTTACACTGATGAAGACAAAAATTAAGCTAAGAATTCTTTTTAAAGGCTATGCAGGTGGTTCAGAGGTTAAGGTGCTGGATCCCACACGGTCAGCTTCGTGGTTCCATTCCCAGACCCATGCCAGGGTCATGCATGTAGGTGCCCCAAATCCCAAGACAAGAATGAAGGAGGAGGGACTGCAGTGTGGCCATCCCCAGTGGGGCTGGTTTCTCATTTTCCTTCTCTCTCTCAGTGTCTCTTTGTCTCTCTTCAGCAAATGCACACACCCTATAGCAAAAAATAAAATAAATAAATAAATAAATAAATAAATGGCTGTGAATCAAAGACTTTCATTGTGAAGCAAGGTACGTAGATCATCCTCTTTGAGCATGAGCTCCTCAAGCCAAAAAGGGAGGCAAAATTTCACAGAAAGAAATGTTCTGAGGAAACAGATCCAAATTGAAATGATCTAAACTAGTCCCACTTTCCACTAATATCATCATAGTGTAAAACAAAACCTCTTTAAAACAATAAATTAAGAAAATATGTACAATATGTATGAACAGTAGAATTAATTTCTCAATGTATTAAAATTACATAGAAATTAAATTTAAAATACTAGATAGCATCAGCCAGGTGCTACCTTATATTTATTCTACTCAGAGTTTCACGCCTAAAGTCAGACATGTATTCACAGATACGTATATATCAGCTGACCTTGCTATTGAAAGTAGCAAGATTATTTCAGAAATTTTGAGAATCAATAAAATGTGGGGAAAAAAAGGAATGGAAAACAACTGTGGACACCTGAGATAGTGTGGGAGGAGCATGGGAAATGGCAGAGGGTAAGAAATAAGGGTAAAAAATTTATATGTATATATATATATATATATATATATATATATATATATACACACACATATGAAACTAGAAGTGGAAAATTATTGACCATAACATGTATGATTAAGACACTATGCAGTATATTCTGGATGGGAAATCACATTTTATATGCTGTGATGTACTCAGGGAATGAATGTAAATAATTAATTTGAAATAAATGTTTCAGAAGGAAATTACAGTGCATTTGGCATTAGAAAAAAAATTTTCTTAGAATAAAAAATAATACATAGTCATTGATAAACTTTGGCGAAAAATGAGGCAAGATATATGAAAAGAATAGATAAAAGTATGGTGATTTCCAAGAATAATTTGATGGGGTTTTTTTGTTTGTTTGTTTGTTTTTGGAGAGGATTTTGCTATAGGGTGCGTGCGTTCACCAGACAGACAGAGACAGAGAGACAGAAAGCGAGAAATCACCTCCCACAGGAGATGGCCACACCGCGATCCCTTCTCTTCCATTCTCCTCCCGGGACTTTGAGTACACATGCACACGCGTGCCCGGCGTGAGTTTAAGCCACTAGGTCTGGAACTTGAACAGCGGTCGACTACATGGGAGTCCAGCGACATAGCCATTACGCCAACTGCTGGTCCCAATTTGATGTTTGTTAAGATTAGCTTAAGTGAGCCATTGGACAAAGAGTCAGAATTTTGCTATAGGACATTATTAAAGAGGTTATAGTAAAATGATTACTTTAGTATTATTATATTGATATTATCATGTAAGAATGTAAATTGAAACTGTCTTTGGAGAATATTTGGTTATTATTACTTTTATCAAACAATATTGCACCTAATAAAACCTGAAGATATCCTTGCAAAGAGACACATTTTTAAAACTATGGTATATATAATATGTATAATGTCACAAAAAAATATTGAGGCAAATGTATATGTAGTAATATGAATAGACATCAATGATAAGGGATACAGTTTAATGTAAAAAAATAAGTTTCAAAAAGTATATATAGGATAATTGATTTAGGTAAATCTAATATTGTTATATGTAATATATTTTTAGACAACAGAAGATAATTGAAATCTATGCAAGAAACTGAAAAAGGAGTAATAAGAGATATTTATTTTTCACTAATCTCTCTGTATTTTGTTTTAAAAAATGTTTCTTTTCAGCAGACAGTACCCTTAGAGAAAAAAATGAATTTTGGGGGGAAATATTTCATGTGTTAAAAATTTTAGAAGACATCATTTAATATGGCCATCTTCCACTTTTATAATTACTCTAAAATCAAACTTTGAGAAAATAAAAATAGAATAATGTTAAGTCAGTCATCTCTACTTAAAGAATGCTTGCATATGAATTTAGCTAGTTTATGCCACTAATAAAAGTGAAAAACTTAATAACCTTTTTCTCTCAGAAGAAATGAACAATAGACAAACTTTCATTTCTTACACTCTTTTGTAAACCTGGAATCAGTTGCAAACCTGTTTGCTTATTTTCTCATGAAAAATCCAAGCAAACGAAAAATAGAGAGCTAAGTCTAAATTTGAAATGTAGTAATTATGACTGCTCATGAAATCATACAATCCCCCTCAAAAAAAATCAAGAAAATAGTACCGTAAGAAAATAAAAGTATTTGTTTTATTATTTTATTTAAATTACTATTGTTACTATAAAAGGAAAACAAAAAAACAATATTCCCTTGCTTTCTTCTATTCCCAGGTAGGTGAGTTTTTAAACCTCTATTTTAAGTGATATTATTTTTCTTATTGCTTTAGAAATCTTGTCAAGCCTTTGTATGTTTTTGTTTCTCTCAGTCCAGGCCTTCGGATTCTCAGAAGATAAAATAAATGATAATCCCACTTTTCTTACTCTGGTGAAAATTGTCACGACAGAAAATTACACTACCTAGTTCCCAAAAGAGGACACTACGTCTCTGCACTGACTAAATGCTGACATTGACAAAAGATTTTATTAAAGAGCTTGAATCAATGGATCGCAGTTTAAATATTAGTCCTATTTAATTTATACATATTTACTATTATCCTAACCAGTGTTACTAATTATCGTTCCTAAAAATGAGTAATTTGAAGGTTTGCATATGTGGAAGCAGAACATGCTCTCCTACTTGAAAAACTTTGCCTGAATTTATGTGAAAAAAGAGGAGCACCAAAATACTCATGTATATTCTGATGTTATACCAATTTGATTTATTTTTAATTGCTCTTCACTATTTCCTTTATCTACCGGTGACCATTTTTTATCTGTTTGTATCACACTGGCTATGTTTTTTGCTATGCCTTATAGTTTTTCAGGATAAATGAAGCTTATATGTGCAGATTCTGGTATGTTTTGCATATAATTGTACAAATTTGAGCGTAAATTGGAGAAAAATGCTCTTATCAGACTTCTAATTAACTCTGACTTTAAATGAATACATTCAAATATAAAGTAAACTTCACTACCTAAAAAGTTGTTTAAATAACTCTGGACAATTGTGCTAGTTGATCAAAATCACAGTACTATTAACAAGGCTATGTTAATTATATCTAAACATATTTCATAAGCATGAAACATTGGTTAACATTCTTTTTAAATAATCCATTTTTATTGCTTTCTTAAAGAAAACTGAATAAATTCATGGCAACAAAATACTACTATCTACTGTGAATTGATCGATACCAGCAGATCAAATACATAGAAAAGTAAAAGTTATAATTAAATGTAATTTTCCCAAAAAGTAGATATCAAAATCTGAATCAATATTAATTAAATTAAAATATTATTTGAAAGCCTTACTTGTTTGTTTTGGGGTATCAGAATTAATTACTGCACTTTGCTTTTTGTTTGTTTGGTTTTTGTTTGCTATAGGATGTATGCATTGGCCAGAGAGAGGGAAAGAAAAATAACTCCCAGTGAGGATGACTACACCTCTACAATCCCTTCTCCTCCATTCTCCTCTTGAGATTTTTGGGCAAGTGTGTACATGTGTCTGGCATGCTTTTTCAAGCTGCTGGGTTCAGGACTTGAACCACATAGTTGGCCATGTGGCACCCAGCACCTTCATCATCATGCCACTAGAAGGCCCATGACATTTTGTTTAATAGAGAGTAATATTTCTCTTGAGGTGTGTATAAAGTGATGGAGTTGTACAAAGAACCCAATGCATACAGAACATTGACGATTGGGCTTAATAAGTGACCAGTGTGACTACCAAATGATCTTTTTTTTTTTATTTGACGACAAGTATCATTAAGGAAAATTTTCCAATCTTTGAAATTTAAGTTATATGTCAAACCAGAGACCCTGTTCATTTAACCTCTATTTGGTTATATATATATATTTTTTTTTTTGAGAGATTTTTCACTATAGGGCATGTGCGCTTGGCAGAGAGAGACAGAGAGACAGAAAGTGAGAAATCACCCCCGGGAGGGGGGGGGGGGGGGGATGGCCACACCACAATCCCTTCTCCTCCATTCTCCTGTCGAGATCTTGGGCGTGCACACACACACCCCATTGTGGGTTTAAGCCACCAGGTCCGGGACTCGAACTGCAGTTGACTACATGGGAGTCTAGCGACATAGCCATTACACTAACTGCTGGTCCCCTCTATTTGGTTATATTTTATTGATGATTCCTTGATCTGCTTTTTCTCATAGTTAAAAAATGTATTTGGTCAAAATGCATCATGACTCCAGAGCAAATCTATGTATAAAAATATCATTTAGAGACAATTCAGCTTAATTCTTTCCAAGTCAACTCAAAATAATTCTAACAATTGTGTTTCCTTGTTTTTTAAATATGTCATGAATACAGGTGGCACCTCATCTTATTGCACTTTGCCTCATTGCACTTTACAAACTAAGTTTTTTTTATTTCAGTTTTTGCTGTAGGGAATGTGTTCTCACCGGAGAAAGAGAGCAAAAGAGAGAGAGGGAAAGTGCGAAACTACTCCACAGGAGGATGGCAACACTGCAATCCCTCTCCTCTATTTTCCTCTCAAGATTTTGGGCATGCACACACAAATACCCGGTGATTCTCAAGCTGCCAGTTCTGAAAAGCATATACCAACCAGAGCAGCGTTTGGGTAGAAAAATAACCTAAATACATTTTCATGCTTTCAAAGTGTATCCACATATCTGCATATAGAATGTAATAACACTTCACGGAGTACTTAGTATGTGGTGTTCTACATATAAATATTAACTTATTTAATCTCCAAAATAGACTAGAAAGAAAATACTATTATTAGCTAGCTTTATAGGTGGACAGATAAATGCACATCTAGTAAGTGAGTTTAATCTCTGTTATACTGAGTCTTAAGATCTGAAAAAGCAAATTTACAACAAATGCAGAATAAATATGATCTCTTTTGGGCAAATGTGGAAGTTTCAATAGGGAGCATTTAAATATTTTGCTCCAGGGTACTTGGGTACTTAAGAGAAGAGTTAATCCTGGAACCCAAATAGAAAGGTCAGTTCTGATTACTGTCCATTTTTTTCCCCCATTATATCACATTTTCAAAGATTCCGCAGTTGTGAAAATTATACTAGGCAAAAGAAGTCTGTTAAATTGTTTTCCCATGCCATAATTTATCTGTGTTGAAGTTTAGCATTTGAACGAATTTTTATGGCAACACAATCGAAGTACAAAATTAGAATTTAAATGTCTTCATAAACAATACGAACAAGGTACATAAAGAGGTAAGCCTGGAATGTGGTAGTTTAGGTCATTAGTTTTTGTGTTTGTTTGTTTTAGGTTTTTTGCTGTAGGTCGTGTGCACTCGCAGGAGAGACGGAGAGAGAAAGTAAGAGAGAAGTGAGAAATCACACCCAAGAGGGGATGCCCAAGTTACAATCCCTTCCCTTCCATTCTCCTCCTAGGATTTTGGGAACTCACGCATGCACACCTGGAATGAGTTTCAAGTCGCCAGTTAAAGGACTCGAACCACAGTCAGCCATGTGGGAATCCAACGTCTTCACCACCACACCGTCTGCTGGCCCCTATATCAATATGCTTTACTGTTTCAATTCAGCAAATATTTATTAAGTGCCTGATATTAAGTGCCTTTGACCTATGGGCTACTGTTAGACCGAAAAATGTATATGATACAATCCCTAACTTCAAATTACTTAGTCACCCATACAAGCAAAACGAAGTTCATCATTTTAAAAAAATTTAGTAATAAAAACAAAATGATTTGAAAGGAACTGAGTATCAGATATGGTTCAGTACAATACTTGGATTTTTTTTTCTTTTCCAAGTTGTACAGTCTAAATTACAATAAAATTGCAGTAAGGCAATATTGTGTTAAATCATAGCAATACATGATCTCAGGAAAATCTTGTAATTTCATTCACATTCAGATTATCCATTGGTAAAATAAGATGGTTAATGCCTGTCTAAAAAGGTTATGAAGAGGGTCAGCAGATGACATAATGGTTACTGCTAGACTCCCACGTGATCGACCGTGATTTGAGTACTGGACCTGGCTTAACACTCATGCCGGGTGTGTGTGTGTGTGTGTCCAAGATCCCAAGAGGAGAATGGAGGAGAAGGGATTGTGGAGTGTCTATCCTCCCCTGGGGTGGTGGTGGTGTGATTTCTCACTTCTGTCTCTCTGTCTCTCTCCATCTTTCCGGTGAGTGCACATGCCCTGTAACAAAAATCTCTCTAAAAATACATACATAAATAAATAAATAAATAAATATTTATGAAAATAAAATAGAGTGTAAAAAGAAATCTATGAGCCCATATAAGTTAGGTTGATATTTGCATTGAGACCTTACAGTTACATTTGTACTCAATTACACCTGGGGAGAATGCAAAGGAATAATCATCGCTGTCAAAGGCTCCGTGTTGATTCAGTGACTGTAAATACAATACATACTCTCCATTACTCCTTGTCATACCTCCCAGGGCAGTCGTATTGGAATGTGAGGAACCTGGGTGTCGACGTGACTACGGGGTATCTCTGAGTTACCACATCAGAATGCAGCAGAATCATTTCAAACTTAGGTCTTCCCAGCTTGAACGGCTTCGTGCTTCCATAACACTGCACTGTCTCAGCAATTCGTGCTTGCTGAATCGATTAGGTCAAATGTACAGCACAGGGACCGACGTTCACAGCGGAGCAACCGTCATCTGTCTCCAGACTCTTTTTATCTTGCAAAACTAAACTGAAACTCTGAACCCAGTAAACAAAAACTACCCCTTTTTCCTTTTGCCCAGCTGGTAGACACCTCCACATCCTATTTTGTCTCAAGAAATTTGACTAGTCCAGGGATAGAAATGTAATTATCTAAGACATATTTGTTCTTTTGTGGCTGGCTTATTTCACTTAGCATCACATCCTCATGTAGCGTGTTTAAGAATTTCCTGACTTTTTGAGAATGAAGAATATCCCATTGCATGTGTATACCACATTTTACTTATGTATTTGGCAATGGGCATTTGGGTCTCCTCCTGTTGGCTATTGTTAATACTGCTGCTATGAATGCAAGAACAAAGATATCTGTTCAAGTCCCTCTTGATTCTTTAAGCTATATATCAGAAAGTAGAGTTACTGTATCAGAAGTAATTCTATTTTTACTTTTTTAAGGAACCAACATACTACCATCCATAGTGATTATATCATTTATATTTTACCAACAGTACATCTTTGTTCCAATTTCTCCACTCTTTTTGGAGCACTTGTTACTTTCTGGTTTTTATTTTTGTTTTTGATAATAGCCATTCTAATAAGTACAGTGGCATCTTACTGTAATTTTGATTTGCATGCTTCTGAGGATTAGCGATGCTGACCATCTTTTTAAGTCCTTGGTTTTTTATTTATTTACTTGTCCAACTTTGAGAGAGATTTTTAATATAGGGTAATGCACTCGCCCAAAAGACAGAGAGACAGAAAGTGAGAAATCGCCCCCTCAGGGGGTACGGCCATGCCGCAGTCCCTCCTGCAATTTTGGGGTCCCATGTATACTTTCTCAGCCGTAGCTGATGTATTCCTGGGTAAAGTCAATCTGTTCCACAGGGTGAGTTTTCTTTAGGATAACAGACCTCCCCCAGGACAAAATGAGTAGTTACAGATGAAATACTAGATGAACAGATTTGTGAAATATCTTGGACACGTGTGTGTGCCAGACCTGTCGTTACACTGGTATTCGTCAAAAAGCCTCTCGACAGCTCACTTAGTTGGCATTTGCTTAGTTAATACCGAAGCTCATAAATCGAAGTGAAGCCCTGCATGTGTCCTGGGAGACTTTTATTCCTCACTACTAAGAATAACTGCACTTTTTTTTTTTTTTTTTTGGAGAGGTTTTTGCTATAGGGCACGTGCGCTCACCAGACAGACAGAGAGAGACAGAGAGATAGAAAGCGAGAAATCACCCACCCAGGGGGGACAGCCACGCCGCAATCCCTTCTCCTCCATTCTCCTCTCGGGATCTTGGGCACGCACGCACACGCACCCGGTGTGAGTTTAAGCCTCTGGGTCCGGGACTCAAACCGCAGTTGACTACGTGGGAGTCCAGCAACATAGCCATTATGCTAACTGCTGGTCCCAAGAATAACTGCACTTTTTAGAGAGACCTGAAAATTGGAAACCGTGAGTACAAATTTGGCTAGATTGACAACAGTTGTTATGTTTATGTATTATTTTTTAAAAAAATAATACATAAAATATTTATTACCTACAATTGGCACAAACTGGATAGAATTAGGAGTATTGATCCTTTTATTTCAAATCTTCTGTATTGGGTTCATATTCATATTATCCAGCAATTATATTTAAAAGCAGAACTTAATCCTCTCTCATTAAATCATACCATCATGGGAGACCAGCAGATGATGCAATGGTTATGTCACTGGACTCTCATGTAGTCGACCACGGTTCAAGTCCTGAACCAGGCTGCTTCAAACTCATGCTGGGTGCATGTGTGCCCACAATATTAAGAGGAGAATGGAGGAGAAAGGATTGTGGCATGGCCATCCCCACCCATGGGAATGAGTTTTCGCTTTCTATCTCTCCGTCTCTCTGGCGAGAGCATGCACCCTATAGCAAAAATCTCTACAAAAACAAAAGATTATATCATCATTTAATTAAGAGGAAGATGAGTGGTTTTCTCATCCTACGATAGGGCGAACTACCCATTATTTTAATACAGTCTCATATAAAATGCTCTTCAATAACAAAATATCTGCACTCTGGTTTTTTTTTCTTTAACCAGTATTAAGTCACTTTAAGATCAGTTTGTGCATTTCCTATCAGATGAACATTCATTCCTCCTTGTTCTTGTGTTCTAACATTTTACCTGTAGTTCTTTGGGATTTACATACATTTATCAGGCCCATTATCACTGTACCCCTTTATACCGACAGAGGTCAGCGGTGCACGGGCTTGAGGGGTATCGGTCAATTCCGCAGCTGAATCCGATACATTGATGAGGCACGTGAGGGAAAGGAGCTTGTTCAACACTTCAGACCTCTATTCTTCCACTTTTCAAACTCAGGTTAAACATCACCTCTTCTTCCTCGGACTCACATGTCACTGGCTCTAATTTAATAATATTGACTTTCTCCTTGGTGTTCACATTGGCACTGCCCTCACCAGCCCGTACTTGGCCTATTGCAACTACTTAGTAAATCTTTCCTAGACTCATGGCTCTGATTTTTCACAATCCTTTGTGTGGGCTCCTCCTGGCCCTGAATTGCCTTTATTGGCTTGTTTGTCTTGTCTTTTAGAAAGTATAATGTACTTGCATTTTTTCTTTTTTCTTTCTATCTTTTTTTTTTTTTTAAGAGAGATTTTTGCTATAGGACACATGTATTCACAGGAGAGGCTGAGAGAGACAGAGAGTCAAAAAGTGAGAGATCACCCCCCGCCCCCGTCCGGGGGGAGATGGCACACCACAATCCCTTCTCCCGTATCCTCTTCTTGGGATTTTGGACACACACACACGTACCCAGTATGCGTTTAAAACTGCTGGATCTCGGGACCAGCAGTTAGCGTAATGGCTATGTCGCTGGACTCCTACGTAGTCGACCGTGGTTCGAGTCCCGGACCCGGTGGCTTAAACTCACGCCAGGCGCGTGTGCATGTGTGCCCAAGATCCCGAGAGGAGAATGGAGGAGAAGGGATTGCGGCGTGGCCATCCCCCCTGGGGGGTGATTTCCTGCTTTCTATCTCTCTGTTCTCTCTGTCTGTCTGGCGAGCGCACACACCCTATAGCAAAAACCTCTCCAAAAAAAAAAAAAAAAAAAAAAAAAAAAAAAAAAACTGCTGGATCTGAGACTTGAACCACAATCGACCAGGTGAGAATACAGTGACGTAACCATTAAGCCATCTGCTGGCCCCAATGTACTTGCATTTTTAAATTATTTACCAATAAATGAAAATAAAGAGTTTTGCATAAAACTCTAGCCCGTTGTTTCCTCTAAATATGGAAGACCTTGCTATTCAGAGTAGACAGTTCCCAGGTTACAGATCAGAGACAGTAATCAAGTCATCTGCTTTATTTTTATTTTTTTAATGCCAGCTTTAGACCAGAACCCAGCATCTTATTGTTTTCCAGCCTTTATTAAACCTATCCCAACTTTAAAGCTTTACCTTGTTCTCAGAGATGAACTTTCTTTTTTTTTTTAATTTCAATTTCTTTTATACATTCAGTCACGTTATTAAGCTTGAAAAGTGAATAAGATACCTGAGAAGTTTATTGCATGGAGGAAGCAGGAGAAGGAAAAAGAATGTGTAGATCGGGCAGGACTAAGAAGCAATAGGAAGATATTAAGATACATAAGATTTGTTTTCTCGATCTAATGAATAATTTAAGTCATTCTTCCTCCAGGAGGAAGGTACAAACAAAAGAAGGTAATAATGTCCAGAAGAATTACTTTAGGACACATTGCTTCATGGCTATAACCAAAGCTTCTGTTAATAATCACATTCCCCGAAGGCCTTTTTTGAACAGTGTCTGAAGTTGCCTATAATTCTACCTCCACAATTCTCATATTATCACTATAGTTATTATGCTCAATTATATGTTCATGGGTTGTCTTTTCACACACCATGCTTTAAGATCTATGGTAGAAGAGACTAACTACCTTAGGAAAATGCCCACGGATAACACTCTTTCAAAAAAGGTTATGGAGGACTGGCCATATAGTTTAGTGGCTAAGGGAGGCAGAGAGCAAATGGCCACCCCAGTTAGAATCCTAGCCCTGGCATCCTAAAAAACACACCAGGCACCTGTGTGTGTGTGTGTGTGTGTGTCCCTGAACTCCCAAGAGGATGGAGAGTTGAAGGAAAAGAGATTGCACCATGACTACACCCCATTGGAGGAATTCTTTCTCCCTCTCACTCTCTCTCTCCCTCTGGTGAACATATACGCTCTCTGACAAAATAATAACAATAATTACCTGATTATGAAATAGATTAATTAAATACTTTTTTTAAAAAAAGTAATGCGCTATCTCACTAAAAAAAAAAAAAAAAGAGAGACAAAATGATTAAGCGTGTTACCTTTGTATTGGCTAGTTTTATACTGAAAGTTCTAGCCTCCTTTTCAAGGTCTTGTTATCTTACATGATCTGGTCCAAAGCTACCACTCTAAGTTTCTTTCTAAATTTTTCTGTCTACGCATTGTGAGCTCCAGCCACAGGGAGTACTTCCTTTCTTAAACAGTTAAGACAATTTCACATCTGTTCTGTGTTCATGTGCTGTGCTCTGTCATTGCCTCTATTCTTCCTTGTCACCTTGCACGTGCCACCTCAGATGGTGTGCTCGCACTAACGTTCCCAGCATTCCCCTAAGCGCTAACCACTCTTCTTCGTTTCCTCACAGTACATGGCTCTGTCTGTGTCATAGCGTGCATTTCAGTCCTTCTTTTTCAGTTTACTTTACTCTGCTCATGAGACAGAGAGCGAGTGAAACAGACTATGTGCACAAGAAGGAATGGTGAGGGACTGGAACCCTCCATAGAGGGTATCCCCAGCCCTCCAGCTAGTCAGTATCTTGAGCGCACATGCCCAGTGACTTTCAGGTAAACTAGGGATGCAGCCCCACAGTCAGCCATGTGGTTTCCAGCATTGCAGTAGAAGCACAATACCATGTGCACCAGTGTAGCTGTACTTACTGCCTGACATTATTCTTCCCTCCCCATAATTAGAAACTCACAATAGAGATATTTTTATATCTATCTTCTTTGTTTGTCCACGTGCCTTCGGTGTATTAAGAGCTCACTGGTACAGCATTTCCAGCAGAAGGCTGATGCAGCCCAGACCTACTGATCACGCTGCACTAAAGCTTTAACGTTTCTCCTCAAGCATCTTCATTCTGGTTTTCAAGTATTCAGACAGATGGAGGTGACAGAGTTGATCGTAGGCAGCAAAATCATGTGACTTCTATTATTCCCTGTTCTTTTGCCTCTGCTTTGCCTGACTAGGAGTGGAAGAAAGGCCTGCAGGCAGCTCCAAGTCCTGATGTGACAGTTTGCTTTTCCAGACCAACTTGTAGAATGCAGGTCCCGGTGCCCACACATACTTCTTCTTTCCCTCACTAATTATTACTGGGGGTGCACAGAAGACTCTCACAGGTGTGATTTTTCAGCATTTCACTTCAATAGCACTCTTCTGTCTGAATGTCTAGATTCTCTTCCCTGAATCCCAATGAGCATATTGTGTGTCCTCCCTCGCGCAGGAATAAAGCAACGTGCTCCATGACACAGTGGTGCCCAGTCCCTTGACATTAGGGAGAGGAGTGGACAGTTGCAGAGTATGCAGCTCTGCCATCCCCAGGTGCTGGTGAGATCAGAGATAGAATTCTAATAGACAGGGAGTCGGGACATAGGCCCAAGATGGAGTCACAGTAGCCAAGCTTTCACTAGGAACTGCTTGTACACAGGACACAGCTTGCACCACTCATTAACCTAGTCACGATCTTCAGAATGACCTAAAGCAATTGTACTCCAGAACCAAGATTGTGGTCTTTACGACCCAAACATGCCAGACAGTCTTGCAGACTCTTAAGGTAAGTTAGCTTACAGATAATTTTAGAAATAGATTACCAACATTTTTAGTTAAAAAAAGGAACCAAAGGATGCTGACTTCACAAATTTAGATTTTTTTTTTTTTGGGGGGGGAAGGCTTTTTGTTACAGGGCGCGTGTACTCGCCAGAAAGACAGAGAGAGACAGAGAAACAGAAAGTGAGAAATCACCCCCCCCAGGGGGGATGGCCACGCCACAATCCCTTCTCCTCCATTCTCCTCTTGGGATCTTGGGCACGCATGCACATGCGCCCGGCGTGAGTTTAAGCTGCCAGGTCCAGGACTCGAACCGCAGTCGACTACATAGGAGTCCAGTGACATAGCCATTGTGCTAACTGCTGGTCCCAGAAATTTAGATTTTTTTTTTAAAGCCCACTTTTTTATCAGAGAGCCAGCCCATTGTGTAGACTACTAGATTAAAAACCCCTGACAACAGCCCCAAGTGGGCAACCCTCTTCTGGGACCCCTTGCCATACATGAGCTTTTCTATTTCAGTAAAATTCTGCCTTACTAGCCCCTCCTTTTGTCTGTGCTTCTCATTCTTTATGATCCTGAGACACGAACTCAGTCATCTCAGAAATCCTGGGTAGTGGTGAGAATGAGATCAGAGGGACAATTACGAACATGGGACGCATTAGAAGATGAGGGAACTGCAGGTCTGAAATTTCTTTCCTATAAAATTACCAGCAAGATGTGTGTATGTGTGCGTGTGTGTGTATATATATGTGTGTGTGTGCTTGTGTGTGTGTGTGCACATGTGCATCCATGTGTATTTGAAATAAAAGAAAAAGAAATTCAATTATACTAGTATTTTGCACACTAGTTCTGAAGCTGTGACTAAACCAAGAACTGTAAATGATACAGATTTACCATGCATCTATTCATCTAAATTTCACTGAATACTTTCCCTCACTGAATTCAAAGGCTCAAACGTAGAAAAGCCACATCCTGGGGCCAGCAGATGGCATAATGGTTATGTTGCCGGACTCCCATGTAGTTGACTAGTCCCAGATCTGGTAGCTTAAAACTCACATTCAGCACGTGTTCCTGTGTGCCCAAAATCCCAAGAAGAGAATGGATGAGAAGGGATTACGGCGTGGCCATCCCCCCCCCAGGGAGTGATTTCTTGCTTTCTGTCTCTCTGTTTCTCTCTGTCTCTCTGGTGAGCACATGTGCCCTATAGCGAAAACCTCCCTTAAAAAAAAGAAAGAAAGAAAGAAAAAGAAAAGAAAAGAAAAGAAAAGCCACATTCTAAATAAACATAATTTCTGTTAAAAAGCAATAAAAATTGCCATGGGAGTATAGACATGAGAATATGACAGGTCTGTTCTGAGAGGGAAGGTCACTCCAAAAAATGATGTTCAAGGATAAACTTGAGCAATTCGTACCTCTTAGGCCTAGGGAAGGGAGGGTTAGAGGACAGAGTCATAGTGTCTGGTAAATCTCTGCAGCAAGAGACAATTTGATCAACTGACAGAATTTCATCACAGCCAGAGCTGAAAACAAGAAGAGTTACTGGAATGACACAGTGAGTAGGTCCAGAGCTTGGAGGCTATTCTAGAGTAGATTTGGTCTGCATCCTCAGGGAGTTAGAGGCCTTTGACAGTGTTTGGCAGGGAAACAATGGAACAGATCTGCACTTTATTTTTTATTTTTATTTTTTGAGAAAAAGATTTTTGCTATAGGACACATATGCTTGTTGGAGAGACAGAGAAAGACGGAGAGACAGCAAGCAAAAAATCATCCTCCAGGGGGATGGCCACACTGCAATCCCTTATCCTCCATTCTCCTCTCAGGGTCTTGGGCAGGCACACACATGCACACGGTGTGAGTTTTTAAGCTGCTAGGTCCAGGACTCAAACCAGTCAACTACATGGGAGTCCAGCAACACAACCATTACGCCATCTCCTGGTCCAGAGGTCTGCACGTTTAAAGCTCCATCACCGTGTCAAGGCAAGAGGACAAAACTGGCTGAAAAGTATAGTTGGGTGGTGAACAGCACTGCAATGGCAGAGTCTCTGTGAACCACTATATTATTTATTCATGTCTACTTACTTTCTCATGTTATAACAGTTATGGGTCTCTCTCTCTCTCACACACACACACACACATCTCAGATTAACAGTATGCTCACTTGACTGCAATATGAGACTCTGCAAACGTATGCTCACCCCGCATATATAATATGGTAAGGAATTAGAAAAACTAGATGCAGATTAAATTTTTCCTCTGCTTTCTTTCAAGAGTACAATCTGGTTTCCCTTATCTGATTAATTTGCTTTACTCAATTACATGAATGAGACTTCCCCATTCACTTTTTTGAGCCAATATATAACTGAGTAGTTTTAAGCATAAGGATCATGTCACAGAAGCTCTTCCACTCACTTAAAGGGTTAGATAACAACAATGAAAGCATTACTGATTTCACTAACAATGAGACAAAAAACAAGTTTTTTGTGCCCAAGAGAAAGGGGGTGGTGGTCCCAAATTCAATCTTAACCTACAATTATTAAGAAAAAAAATGAGGGACCAGCAGGTAGCATGGTGGTTAAGGTGACGGATTCCCACATGGCTGACTATGGTTTGAATCTCGAACCCAATGGCTTAAAAAATCAATAGATATGGGAACCAGCAGTTAGCATAATGGCTATGTCGCTGGACTCCCACGTAGTCGACCGTGTTTCCCGTCCCGGACCCGGTGGCTTAAAACTCACGCCGGGCGCGTGTGCTTGCGTGCCCAAGATCCCGAGAGGGGAATGGAGGAGAAGGGATTGTGGCATGACCATCCTTCCTGGGGGGTGATTTCTCACTTTCTGTCTCTCTGTCTCTCTCTGTCTGTCTGGCGAGCGCACGCGCCCTATAGCGAAAACCTCTCAAAAAAAAAAATAGATAAATAAATCAATAAATGTTTCAAAAATAAATAAATTTTCTGCTCATTAAATCTTCCCTTTCTTCTCAATCACTTACTATCAATAGCTATCTATTTTGTGTGCAAAATTTTTGATTGGATACAATAAACTTTAAGCCCAAAATAATTTGGTAGGAAATGATCTAATCTTCCCTTTACTAGCAGGAAAAGTGGAAGATCAATTTAAAGAAAGAAACATTATAAACATAAAGTGATATCTATCAGAAATTAGGCTGTGGGATTGCTCTTTTAATCATGCATCCTCTATTGCTTTTTACAAATTAATATCCAACCACATTTGAAAATTTTAAAAATAGAATTTTAAGGGTTATATGTCTTATTATAAATAAAAACTTTAGAATAGGAAACATAGGAACTGAAGATTAGAAATAAGAGGAAAATTGCTTCTTAACCTTTTTGCTGAGATCAAGTATAGACCTATGAGGGAACTTCAAAGAGTTCACAGAAAAATGAAATCAAAGCATGAGTTTATTTTGGGGGAAATACAATGCCATTCTACTGATCAGAATAGCTAATTTCAACTTTATTTTCTCTGGCATATTTCTAATCTCTTGCCAAACTAATCTAAATCAGTATGTATCTGATACCCTCAGTTTACTCATGGTCATAAGTTTAATAGAAATAATGCTTTAATGCCCCAAAATTTTTTAGCATTTTTAATATTTTTTATATATTCTATTACTCATGAGAGTATCAAGAAAGAGATTTTTAAAAATCATTATTGGGTGAAAAAATGTCTGTAATCCACACATAAGGTTTTCATAATATACATTCTCCACAAACTTGTTCAAGATCCCTCCCCTAGTTTAACACCATCTGATATTAAAATCTTCTCAAGAGTATTCCAATCAATTAGTCGTTTATCCTATGTTTAAACACTTAAAGTGTCAGGAGTTGCAGTCATTTCAGAAAAAGACCCTAGAGGTGCGTATCAGCTCCACAGTTACCCTCGAGGTCAAGCGGAACCAGTCTGCTTCCTGTCTACTGATCAGTTTCATAACAATCACTCCTACTTCCCCACCTGGCCCACATTGGCCATGGTTCCTGCTTCTTATTTCATGCTGGCTGGGCCCTTTGAATGAGACCTTCATCTGTTCCCTTCATTTTCCTTGATTTTGCCAGGCTTGACTTTTAGTGTACACTTTACAAGCAATTAACAGGATTTGAAAGGTCAATGGAAAACAGATCTTAAAGAGCATTCTCTAAATACCAATACCCCATGAAGTCAGTTTTAGAGTATGCAGGTTGTCCCTATAGGCACTGTGACCTCAGTCAATTATCAGGGGATTTAAAAGAATCCAAACAGCATTAATCAAACTGACAGGGAAAAAAAAAAAGAAAGGAAGAAAGGAAGAAAGAAAGAAAGGGAAAATCCAGAACTTATATATACATTTTATGAAGAGTTACTCTAGTATAAGAAATTTTGTTTTGGATCATTTAAAACAATTTCATAGGCTCATTTTTCTGCTTCATCAGGAAATGGAGAGATAACTGAGAAGACACTTTTTATGAAAGCTTTCCAATAGTCCCATTTCCTCTGGCTCTTCTTTTCATCCTGATTCCTAAACCAATTAAAAAAATGGGTAAACAGCTCTGGGCTAATTATCTCTCAAAAGGATAACACTGCTACAAGAGATGGAATATAGATTAATAGTAGGTGCTTTCTTTTATAGCATGGTTCTTAAGATACACTTGATGTGTCCGTAGGGGTTCAAAATTATGTTATCAATAAAAATGCCTTTCTCATACTGTAGTACAGTCCGCCCTGGGTTATTAAAAATTATACCTGATGTTTTCCCAGTTGAAAAATAGGGTGCAGTCTATAGACATTTCTTTTTCTTTTTTGGATGGTATAATGATTTAATGAGACTCGCTGAGTTACAAATGGGATCGAACACTTTCCTCTTATTTTCTTTTTCTCTTTGATAGAATGATCTTGTAAGAATGTCACTAATGGTTGCATTTCCTTTGGGAAATATAAAGTCTCTCCACTGATCAGAATAGCTCATTTCAGCCTTACTTTCTTTGGCATCATTCTAATATCTTGCTGAACTACGCGAAGTCAGTATGTATCTGATATCCTCAGCTTACTCACTAATTGTGATAAGCTTAATAGAAAAAGTGCCTTAATTTCTAAGGCTGTTTAGCATTTTACACGTTCGATATATTCTACTCCTCATGAGAGTACCAGGAAATAAGATTTTAAAAATCATTATCAGATGAAAAATGCTCATCAAATATATGACCATTCTGAAGGAGAAAACAATGGATTGATTTTATTTTTCTCATTTGAAAGCATTGACTTCAGACTCATTTATAACAAAATGATTTATTTATCATCGTTGAGCAAGGGAAATTGCTTTTTTAAAAAATAATAACACTCCTTTATTTTCTAAAAATAAATAATTACAGTAACACATGAGATATTAAGAATTTCTATTGCCAACTTAATTTTCCTTCCCCATTCTCCAAATCTATTTCCCTGAAAGTTTCTAAATCAGCATGCTTGAACAATTTCACAGAGAGTTGTTTTTCTGCCCTTCCCATAATTTCCTGCGGTTACTATGTATACACCTAAACGCCAATAATTGTCTTGACTAGACCGAAGTAAAATAAATGAGATGGCTAAAATTCATTTTTATCTCATAAATGTTACACCTTGTCAATTAAAACAAATACCCCCTTTCCATGCCAAGGAAACATTTTCTGTTACATTCACAATCTGCTTCAACTGCCATCGGGTACAAGAAAAACCTCTAACAGATGGGAATCAGTAACTGGCAATTGCTACTGGAGCTGAGGATGTGAATAACAAATACAAGACGTTTTCTGGGAGTTACCTTGGCTGGCAAACCTGGAAAGCTTTTTCAGATATTGTGCTATTGTTTCTGAGAATGAGATCGGGGCCTGGACACCAAATACAAGAAGAAAAAAAATGGGGACCAGCAGTTAGTGTAATGGCTATGTCTCTGGACTCCCATGTAGTCAACCGCGGTTCAAGTCCCAGACCCGGTGGCTTAAAACTCACGCGCCCACGTGCATGCCCAAGACCCCAAGAGGAGAATGGAGGAGAAGGGATTGCAGCGTGGCCACCACCCCCCCGGGGGGGGGGGGGGGGTGATTTTTCGCTTTCTACCTCTCTGTCTCTTTCTGTCTGTCTGGTGAGTGCACACGCCCTATAGCAAAAACCTCTCCAAAAAAAAAAAAAAATTATACATGTATATGTATACATATGCACCTGCACAAACACACATACACAACTATATATATATATATATATATATATATATATATATATATATATACATACATAAACTGTTTCTTTAAGAGAAAATTTTTACCGTTTATCTCACATGAAACAAAAGGCTGTCAAGATCTTTCTGTGGTTGTTAGCAATGTCTTAGAGCAGTGAGATAAAGAAAGTAAAGAATGCTAACCCTCAAAAGGTATGAAAATGTTCATGCAAAGATGGGAGGGTTTAAGGGTTATAATGCCCTGACATTAAACTTCATTCTCACTTTTTCCTTTTTTTTTAAGAAAGACTTTTGTTATATAGGGCACACACGCTCACTAGAGAGACAGAGAGTGAGAGAAATCACCCCCCCCCCCGGGGAGATGGCCACACCAATCCCTTCTCCATTCTCCTCTTGGGATTTTGGGCAAGCGCACACACACACATCCGACATGCGGTTTAAGCCACAGGGTCCGGGACTTGAACCATGGACAATTAAGTGAGAGTCCAGTGACATAACCATTACATCATCTGCTGGTCCCTACCCTCACTTTTAATGAGATATCAACAGAAATACAATCATGTGTTGCTTAGTGATGGGAACACACTCAAAGGACTGTATCCATCAGGTGATTTCTTCATTGTGTGAATGTCAGAGTGCACACACACATGGAGATGGTATAGCTTACTACACACCGAGGCTACATGGTATGGTCTATAGCACCGCCATAATATATGTGGTCTGCCATTGACTGAAATGTTATACAGCACACGCCTGCATTATTTAGGTGACTAAATACGGTGACTATCACTCCCTGTCTAGAGCCAGAGATTGCTGTAGAACATGGTGTTTTAGCACATAGCCAACAGAGCAAGGGAAGTTGGCTTCTGCGCTTGATAGATGAAAAGATCCAATAGATGAAGTCTTTGACCTCTGCCAAGGTGAAATAAAACTGCCCGACCCTACTTTCCACCCTTCACCTAGACCTGCTGGTAGTGCTCCTTTGAAATTTATCTTTAAAGTCTGCCCAGCCCCGGCATAAATAAAAGATAGCAAGACGAGTATATCCCATGAAGAGAGGTCCTGGTGTAAACGGGATGGTAGGGGAGAAAGGAAGACCCTGGTGGGTGTCCTCTATGGCTTTTGCTTTCCCCCCTTCCCCTAGGCTTGTATAAACAAGGCCTGAAATCATCAGGAGCAAAGCAAGCTAGTTACCACCACAGGGGCTGATCCTCTACTTGGACTCTTTTCTGTTTCAATTTGATACAGATGTGGGAGAAAAGACTTGACAGGAGGTAGCAGGATTCAAGGAAAGGAGCACATATCGGCAACTAAGGGGAGGCCTCATTGCCTTCTGTAAGGTCCCCGTTGCCTTCGCTGTAGGCCTTCCTTTCACCTTCCCTTTGTGTCACCTCCTCTGTAGTCCTGGAACTGTGCTGTGAAGTGAACTTTTCTCCTAGGATCTTTTGTTTGTCTTCAGAGTTAAGAAACAACCACAATAAGTCTAACCACAATGATATAAGTTGTCTATATCCACCTTAAGAGTGTTTTTAGTACCTTCTTATGAAGTAATAGAATACAATTGGGGATGAATATTTTTCCATGCAAGATTTAAAATATCATTATAGCTGTCATGGATTTAGAAATTGGGTTTCACACTGATTGCTCATCACTCGTTCAATCAACAAACAGTGAACTAGAAAACATACTGCGCTTTCTTAACCTCAAATTAATGAAGAATATCAGAGAGCTTGTGGTTGTTTTTGCACAACAGAATCTTTGAACAGATCATCATGATTATGATATGTTTGAATTCAAAACCATCATCATCAACATCATCATCATTATCATCACTAAAAATAACATGTTTTTGTTCTCTTACTCTTCTGCGCCTGCTCATCTATGGTAAGACTCACATAGAGAAACTGAACAGGGCCCTTGATTTCTCCCGTCATATTCCTTGTTTGTTTGTTTTTTCTTTTCAGTGTTTTTTCTTTGCCAAGTCATTATCTTTATCTTTCCCAGGAGCCCACCGTCTTCAACGCTGCCTCCCGACTCCTCGGAGGCCCTCTGCGTACCTCTGTCTTGCTCTAAGACTTAATAGACAACACTAAACGAGCTGCCCTAGAAACGTGCAGCTTTGCTCGACTGCAGCATACTTGTGGCCCCACTGAACATTTGCAGGACCCTCCTTAATTCATGTGTGCATCGCTACACCCCACCTGGGGATGCTCTACCATCCCAGAGGGGAAATTCTTCACTGCAGCCTGCTCCTCGCACAGCAGGTGGACACACACTCACTCACCTTCAAGCACCCTTAGTTCTATGCCCTGCGAAGACTTTTGGTTATTGGAAATGTAGACAATATTGGAGAGACTGCTCATGTTGATTCCATGTGGACATGAGCATTGCCATAACCAAACCTCAGTTTTTAAGTGACTTGGCAGCATTGTTCACGTTCCGCCAAATGACAGAGATTCTTCCTGGCCCTGGGAACTCTATCCAGAAGCCTCTGCTTTGTTCTGTGAAGTAAGAATTATCTGTTGGGACCAGCAGTTAGCATAATGGCTATGTGGCTGGACTCCCACGTAGTTGACCACAGTTCGAGCCCCGGACCCGGTGGCTTAAACTCATGCCGGGCATGTGTGCATGCATGCCCAAGATCCGGAGAGGAGAATGGAAGAGAAGGGATTATGGCATGGCTATCCCCACTGGGAGGTGATTTCTCGCTTTCTGTCTCTCTGTCTCTCTCTCTTTCTGGCGAGCACAAGCACCCTATAGGAAAAAACCTCTACAAAAATAGAAAAGGAAGAATTATCTATTGAGGAGAATATGTATGGTGGTCTTAACTGGGCTGGACGGAGGTATATATCATGCTGGGTAAAGTCTCTTCACAAACTAAATGATGTACCGTGATTTAGTGTATGAATATTAATAATAATAATTAAAAGGAAAAAAGAATAAAAAAAGAATTCTAGCTTTCATGACTTCCAAAAATAACTTGCTTATGGCCCACTGGAACTCAAATTCAACGTTCCTTTGTGAATTTTGTTTTCTCATTTTCCTAAAGTTCAGAGCCAATGTCACCTTTAATCGTAGGCTAGGGAAAAAAGCTTTCTATCACTAATTTTTTTTCCTCAGTGCTCCCAAAAGCATTATTGTCATCTGTGACTCTCAAAAACAAAACGTAGAACAAACAAAAATCTAGTCCACAGATTATATGATTTTTCTCTGTCCTCCCTTTCATTTATTTATTAATTTTTCTTCAGCCAGAGGGTAGATGCACCTGCTCGAAAGACAGAGAGAATGAAAGAGAAAGCCAGAGAGAGAGAGAGGAAAGGCAAGCAAACACTCCTCATGGGGCGTAGTCATGATGCAATCCCTTCTCCTCCATCTTTCCCTCTTGTTGGGATTGTGGGCCTACATGTACACATGCCAGGTATGTTCTTCAAATGCCAGGTCCAGGGTTTGAACTATGAAATCAGCCATGTGTGATCCAGCCTCTCCAACCACCAGGCCACACACTATGCCTTTCTCTTTTCTATAGTTTGAGTTTGTCGTTCAAGAGCCATCTGGCTCCACTCCTACTGCAATCTGCCCACAGTTTTACCTAAAAATTACTTATGTAAAGTGATAATGCAATGTGGTACTCTCTCATATAAAATCCAGTTTTTTGTAACAAGGACTGCCTTGAAATAGCTAACCTTACACACAAAGGAGCATCCTGAACACTGGGAACCTCAGGCATCATTTCAAACCGCATCGCCCTCTCTCTGGAGACGCCAGGCTGTTGATTCCCCCTGCCTGGCGTCTGATCTGAGTCACTCTGCACCTCAGCTTCCAAGTTCTCCTCATCTGGAACTTTCTTGAGAACTCTGCTTCCTTGACAGAACTTGTTCTCTTTTTCTCTCATTCCCTAATGTTAAAGATCGCAACTACCGATTGCTCTGTAACGTCACACCATTGTTATTGTGGTTTCATAACAATTCTCGAACAATACTTTAATATGTCAATACCATATACTATATAATATATATATACACACACACACACAGAGAGAGACTGAGAGAGAGCGATGCATTGCTTCATGATGGGGATACATTTTGAAAAATGTGTTGTTGCTGATTTTGTCAGAGTGAACTTACACAAACCAAGATGGCATAGAGCCCATGGCATACCTAGGCTCTACGGTATAATCTTACGGGAACACCATCATAGATATGTTTAATTGTGGGCCTTATACGGCACGTGGCTGTATTTCTTTCATTAGAGAACATACACCTATTAAAATTTAATTGATATTTTCAGTCACATAGGTATTACCACACTCTTGAATCACACTGCGTAGGCAGTCACCTGTTTGTCTATGTACATAAGTTCTTCACAGAAAGAATTTGCACTAAGAAAGCAACGATGAGCTTTGATATGAACGTGCACAGCCACTTAATTGTAATAATGATATTTACGAATTTATGATTTATATACACTACAGAAATTGGCACAATAGAAATAGCAGCTGACAGATTCCAGGGCCGCACATACGCTAGTCTTTGTTGTTGTCCCTTTCTCAGACAACAGAAATCTAGATGAAGAAATAAAATTTTCCTGTATGTTTTTTTAAGGGCATTACATAGTAGTATCTACCAGGTATTGCTTCAGTCTGTCAGTGTCTAGTTAGGAAAGAAAAAAACAATTCCAAATTTTCTTTTTCTTTTTTTCTTTTTTTGAGAGAATTTTTTTTGCTATAGGGAGCGTGTGCTCGCCAGACAGACAGAGACAGAGAGACAGAAAGCGAGAAATCACCCCCCAGGGGGGATGGTCACGCCGCAATCCCTTCTCCTCCATTCTCCTCTCGGGATCTTGGGCATGCACGCACACTTGCCCGGTGTGAGTTTTAAGCCACCGGGTCTGGGACGCGAACCACGGTCAACTACTTGGGAGTCCAGCAACATAGCCATTACGCTAACTGCTGGTCCCCAATTCCAAATTTTCTAAACAGCAAGTGTATGCATCCTTTAGCAAATTGAAAAAAGAAAAAGTAACAAAAAAGCAGCCAAAACATAAGAAAAGAGCAGAGAAGGGGTAAGTTTCCCAGAGATTACAGAATCACAGAACACTGGGTAACTATGACTCCCTGCGTCGAAGAAACAACAAAGAAGCGTGGTAGCCCTAAGTCCAGTTGGCTTGCCACTGAGGAGCCTGGAGTTCACTGGCACCTGGCAGGCAGCCCGGATCTCACACTCCGGCAGATGCTGCAGGAAGCAGGAGCTCCCAGTCCTGGTACCGCAGGGTCAGAGCCCAAGGGGACAGCGCTGATGACGCTGCCGGAGCTCCACTGCGGCTGGTGCTGATGGACCTCTGCTATGTAAGCGGGAACCAGACTTGTCCCTCTTGGCACTGCACTTCATATCGCCAGGGGCACCAGCAGGCTCAAAAACACCAAAAGGACTAAAATTCCTGCTTTGCTATTTCTCCAACTTTCCAGTCTCTTGTCAGTGTCTCTCATTAGCAGAGACCTTAGAAACCAGCCACAGGAGAGTCTGGGAAATGTAGTTTGCAGATTTCTAGCCTTTTGTGATACACAAAAGAGTACAGAAGGGAAGGACTGAGCACCACGCGGCAAATGTCTGACCCAGTACTTGGTCAGAAGTTCTCCTTTTCCCCGAAGATTCGAACTCCTCTCACTTTCTAGACGCTTTCCCTATTTTCGTGGTCATGCTTCTGTCTCTTGCTTCCACGGTTCTCTGTCCCTAGATTTCCACTGCTCCTCACCAGCGATGCCGGCCCCTGGAAGGCAGCTACAGGCCCAATAGCTCCTTGCTATGTCTTCTCGCTTCATTTTCACAAAGTGGTTGAGTTACCATAGAAACTGTAGTTTTCACTTTATGTGGTTTCTTCTCTCACAAGAAATCCACCTTACTATAGTAAGAAAACTGGAATTGGAGATCAGACACTGATTCTAGTACTGGATCCACTATTGATTGAAAATATGAACTTAAAATCTTCTCACTACTCTGGGCATCGATTTCTTTCTGTATAAGATCAAGGGGTTAAATATGATTTTTAAATTCTTACCCTCCTCAATTTTTTGAGATTTAGTAAAATACAGTGGTTTAATATACCTAATTACTGTCTCACTGATTTTTTTTTTTCAGTTGCTATAGGCCATGTACACTCACCAAGGAGTGACCGAGAGATAGAAAGAAGGAGAAAGCACCTTCTAATGGGACATAGTCATCCTGCAATTCTTTCTTCTCCATTTCTCCATCATGTCAGGATTTGGGACACACATGTACACATGCCCAGCAAGTTTTTCAAGCCACCAGAACCAGGATTCAAATTGCAGTTGGCCATATGGGATCCAGACTCCTTAACCACAAGGCCATAGAGTGGCCCATTTTATTGATCTTATAGCTAAATCTATAACTTTGAAAAAGAAAGAAGACAGATATCCAAATGAAGAATAAAAAGTATATACTTGTTATATGAACCAGTATGTGCACAGAGTGTGAAATGTCCTTTGCAGATTTTCTTCAAGTTACGTATCACTCTATAGCACATCTACTGGATTGCCCATAGAGAGGCCATCTCTGTGAGTTCCCACGTTCCTGCTCCCATACTTTAAGATTCCTCGGTCTCTTCAACTCTTCGCCTTCTTCATAGGGTTTCACATTTTTCTTTCTGTCCATCTCAGAAGGCTTGTCATTCAGTTTCATCCAGATTTTCTCTCTGTTAGCCTAGAAGATGGTTTCAGAACTTTATATTCAGACAATGAAGGGGGAATGTGACAGCCATCTGTCCCTTCCTTTTAAAACTTATGGGAATACATGTGTCAAGCTGAGAAACTTCCTCTGGTTAATATTGTTCATAACTCATAGCACAACCTCAGGACATTATTATTTCTTAGATCTTTTCTCAGTTTTTCGAACAAGTCATTAACTTAGATTTCTATCATTCAGATCCTGGTAGAAGGGATAAGAAAGTTCTGACCTAGTTCACTACAGAATATAAATATAGTTAACTGTATCATAAATGGTAAAAATAAGAACAATAGCATTCTAAAGCAGCCTTTCTAACACAAGGAGAAAAATTAATTTATTTAACTTCTTGGCCTATGGTTATACATTTCTGTATACATGGTTAATTATATATTTTTTTCTTGGAAGTAGTGAACGCATTAATAAAATATCACTCAAGGGAGTTGATGGAAGGAAATTAAGAGTGTTAGAGCATTAATATTTACTAGTAATGCTTAAATCAGAATTGTGTATTAAAATGAGGTTTTTAAACTAATTTTCATACTGATTTGAGCAAAAACAACTTATTTGCAAGACAGTACATTTTCAGAACTTGTCCAGGATTTGTAACATCTGCTTTTTTGGTCTAGAATTAGTATTCTGGTAACTGCATAAATCAACATTTAAAAAATTGTTTATATTAAGGAACAATAGAATAAATGCTTACTCTTTTTAAGTGCTCAAAGGCCTTGGGGGATTTTTAGCAAAAATAGAAAGACAGAAAATTATAATAAACAATGGCAGGATGTTCATTTCACATATTTTAAGTTCCACCTGTTTAAATGTTTTCAAAGACATTTAGTACATCTGTTATTTTTTTCCCCTCTGTGAAAAACAAATTATATGAAGGAATGAGTATACATAAGTTAAAGTGAATTTAAATAGGTTTTCAGATAGATAATTAGATGGATTCAAAAGATATCTAGGGCCTGCCAATGGTGTTGTGCTTAAGGTGGCTGGATTTCAGACTAAGTATGTGGTCTGAGTCCCAAACCCAGCAACCTGGAAAACATGGCGGCCATAGGTGCCCAAAGTCAGAGAAAATGGAGCCATCAAGGAGAAGGGAGGCTGATGTGACCATCCCCCATGGAGAGGGTTTTGTGCTTGTTTGTTTGTTTTTCTCTCTCCTCTCTCCCTCTGGTGAGCACACACACCCTTTGATAATATTTTTTACAAAGAAGAGATGTCTATGGTTCAAAAGCCAGTCCCTCTTTTGGAGTTTGGACGAAGTGTCCTAACTGTGCAACCTTGGGTACCTTACTTCTCGGTATGCTTTGTTTTCATCGTCTCTAAAAATAGTGTTATCATTTGCCTCTTGTGAGTCTTCTGAAGAATTCTCATGTCAAGAAAGGGTTAGGCACATGGTTACCTCTCAGATCATAGCAGGTATTATCATTAGAGAAGGAAAAGGAGATGGATCTAATCCTCTATGTCATCATTCACATATTTCTTCTTTTCATACTTCTTACCTTGTAGAATATCAACGGGCTGCAGTTTCTCTCCCAAGTATGTCCGAAAGAGCATTTAACATCAGGAGATGGTCTCTAATGTGCCTTCCAGCTTTAATGTTCTGGGAATTTTTGAGGCCGTATTCTACATAATGCTGTTTTTCTAAACAGTTTGAATATACTTATTGAATATAGGATATTGAACAATTTCTATATTTCTATACAATTATGATCTACCTTCTGCTTTTGAAGGTATTCCATAATCAGGAACACATCATTCTTTTGAGATATAGAGTAAGACCCAGATGACACACTTGCATCAGCATTGATAAGCATCATCCTAATACTCATTCATTTCTTACTTATGTGAGGCACTAACTACTTAAAATCACTATATACCCTGCACATGTGACTCTGTGCAATGGGCAGCTCTGTCCTTACTCTGTGACATTCTTGAACAATTCTCATTATTTCACCTTATCCCTTCTTCCTAAAATTGTTTCTTTAATAAGCATTAGCAAGAAATAGGTATTTTGCTGAAGGTCTCTGGAAAAAAAAAAAAAAAAAAAAAAAAAAAAAAAAAAAAAAAAAAAAAAAAAACCATGAATGATATAATGTACATCAATAACATGGCAATTTCCCTTCCTTCAAAAATAAGAAAATCCATTAGATATTAGGATAGTCAGTATCCTCTTCTTAGCAGACACTACCACAGGATTAAAAATGCAAAGATTGTATTAGGAAAAATTCCTATGAAAGAAAATTGGAAAGGAATTGGAAAAGAGTAAAGGAAGCATCTTAAACCATTGTCTGGTCTAACAGAAGTTCAGCAAGGCCAATGGGGAGTCCTTGGGTCAAACTCGACCATCAAAGGAATCTCCCAAGAATCGACTTGCCTTATTATCCCTGCTTCCTCCATCATTGACCAGAGAGACCAGCCCATGGGAAGTGTGGCCACAGCACACATGTGGGAAGGATTTCAGAGTTCAGTACCAGGCTTTGGGTTAATAACACTCTCTATAGTTGGAGCTCTTCAAGGCTTATTCTCTGGCCAGCTCAAATATCTCCTGCAATGTTCTCTGTTCCAGATTTCCACCACAAAGAACATCGCTGACTCTAATGGACTTCCCTTTGATCCAGACTTTCAAACTTCATTTGTGAGAATTCTTCAACTCCAGAGATTTTTTAATATCTCTTTTCTTCTCTTATCTCTTATCCATATTTGCATGATCCATCAGTATTTTCAGGTATATTAAAAGCCATACCTTTGTTTGCCCTCAGGAAATTACACATCTGCTAGTTGCCAGGAGTCCCCATTTGCCGAAGATCATGTGTAGGAGGATAACCCATAACATATAACGTTTCCTGCTATATTAAAGCTGAGCTGTGCTGTCTGTCATTACCCGTTATGTTCCGTATATTATACAGCACTCTATCATCTGACTTCTGTCTCCATCAATATGCTGAAACTGCTTCAGAAAGTCATCAATGTCTTAATAATTGCCAGATCTATTGGACATTTTTCAGTCATTAGTCTTGACTTTTATATGAATTTGACATTACTGATTATTCATTTCTTGAAATTCTATTTTTCCTGAGCCACTATGATACAATGCTCTACACATTCTTCTCAAGTCTCTGTGGCTATGTCTTTTCTTTTCTTCCTTCCTTCTTTCTTTCTTTCTTTCTTTCTTTCTTTCTTTCTTTCTTTCTTTCTTTCTTTCTTCCTTTCTTTCTTTCTTTCTTTCGAGATTTTTGCCATAGGGCACCTGTGCTCACTGGAGATACAGAGAGAAGAAAAGAGAGAAAAAGTGAGAAATCACCCTCGAGGGAGAATGGCCATGTCAAAATCCTTTCTTTTCCACTCTCCTCACAGGATTTTGGGTACGAACACACAGGCATCCAGTGTTAGTTTCAAGCCACTATATCTGGGAATCAAGCCTCTGTTGACCATGTGGGAGTCCAGAACCTTAACCACTACGCCACCTGCTGGCCCCTATTCCTTTTTTATTTTTCTTTATGTATTTTCTTCTTCCCCATTCATTAAATATTGGTGCTCCTTGGGCTTCTTTTAGCCTTGTGCACTTTTCACCCCATATATTTTGCCTAGGAAATTCATTCTTCACTGTATGAGAATAATTTTTATTTATTCATTTAATATTACATTTATAAAGCTCTTAAAATGGCTCAAATATTTTTTTTAGTTAAATTTTATTAAAGAAAGACATGACAAAGTGTTTGCTAGGCAACAGAAAGAGTGTTTTGCAATCAGATCAGGAGCACATTGTGGGTGCACTGTCTGATATTTATATATATGCTATATAGAATCTTTCATAATGGTATTTACCATGATCGCATTTGTGCTATTAAAATTTATAGTATTAATCATTTTTCTATTACTATATACTTATTCCAAATAGCTATTATACTGTGGGTACCTAGTATTTTATACTAGATACATAAAAGGTGTTCGTTAAGTGTTGAATCGAAAGATACAAATATTGATTTGTTTTAACAAGTATTTATTAAATAATTTTCTAAATCTTTATCTGACATTCTTGGTAAGACTAATTTGATGGGACGTAATGTATTTTTCCTTCCTACCAATGAATCTAGAGGTCCCACAAACATTAGGGACACACCTGATAGCCTTCCTTACACAATTATTTATTTTTTGTTTCATTTATTTTAATTTAATTTAATTTATTCATTCAATCACTATGCATCACTACAGCTCATAAAGTGAATTTACCCAACATTATTACACCACACACCAGTCCAGCTGAAGATACCATGCACATTATCATCAACAGATAGTCATCCATTTCTATGTCCCATAAATGCCTTGTCTCTCTATTTTCTCCTTGATTCCTTTTCTCTCACTCTCTCCCTCTTTTCACCTTCTTTTCACACTGTCTCCAGTTTTCATAGCCATTTTCCATGCTTCTATATCTTCTAATCTTTCAGTTTCCACCATAGAGTGGTACATGTTAAGTGGAGACATACAATGTCTCTCTTTCATAGCCTGTTGCTTCACTCAGCAGTAAATCTTCAATATTAGTTCACTTTATATGAAATGCCAGGGTATTATTGTTTTTTTTTTTTTTTTTTTTTTTTTTTTTAGCTGAGTAGTATTCCATAGAATATAGGTGCCACAGTTTTTCAATCCATTCATCTGTTCATGAACATTTGGTTGGTTCCATTCTTACCAACTGTGAATAATGCCACAATATATTTAGATGTGCAAGCACTTTTCTGATTGAACATTCTCCTGTCCTTTGGGTAGATTCCCAAGAGTGGAATTGCTGCATCATATGGTAGTTCTATTTCTAGGTCTTTGCGAAGCCTCCATATTGTTCTCCACAGTAGCTAGTCTAATTTACATTCCCACCAACAGTGCAGGAGAGTTGCCCTTTCACCACAGCCTCACTAGCATTTATAATTGTTTACTACTTAAATCTTAGCCATTCTGACTGAGTTTAGGTGGTATCTCATTGTGGTTTTGATCTACATCTCCCTTATGATGAAGAATGTTGAACATTTTTTCATATGCTTTTTGGCTATGCATGTTTTTCTTACAGGGTTGTTGAGCTCCTTTTCCCATCTGATTTTTTTTTTTTTCAGGTAAGCCACTTGAGTTCCCAGTGTATTCTGATTATCAGTCCCTTATTTGAGGCATAGTTTACAAAAATATTCTCCCATTCTGAGGGTTTTTGATTTACACAAATTTCTGTGTCTTTTTCTGTGCAAAAACTTCTTAAACTGATGTAATTACACTTGTCTATTTTAGAGATTATTGTCTATGCATCAGGGGTTTTATTTAAGAAGTCTTTGCCTACTCCAATGTCTCCCAGAGTTTCCCCCGGTATTTTTCACCAGTAGTTTTATAGTTTGAGGTCTTGGGTTTATATTTTTGAGCCACTTTGAGTTGATTTTTGTTAATGGTGAGAAATAGTGACCCGGACTCATCTTTCTGCAGGGAGATATCCAGTTTTTCCAGCACCATTTGCTAAGAAGTTTTCTTTTTCTCACTAGATTTACTGGTGCCCTTTGTCAAAAATCAGGCTATATGCTTTAGGTTTTATTACTGGGGTCTTTACTCTGTTCTAAGGTCCATATATCTGTTTATGTGCCATTACCATGCTGTTTTGATTACCACAGTCTTGTAACACATTTTGGGTTCAGTGAGCGAGAGGCCTCCTACTCCACTCTTCTTGCAAAGGCTTGCTTTTGCAATATGGGGTCTTTTATGATTCCAGACACATTTTATGATTGTCTTTTCTAGATCTGTGAATAATGTCTCTGGTAATTTGGTTGGGATTGCATTAAATATGTAGATAAACTTGGATAGAATTACCATTTTGATTATTTTAATTCTTCCAATCCAGAAACATGTGATGGCCTCCCACTTTTTTGTGTTGTTTTCTTTTTTCTTCTTTCTCTTTTTCTTTTCTTTTCTTTTTTTTTTAGATTATCATAGTTTTTCTTGTAGAGATCTTTGACTTCTTTGGTTAGATTCACTCCTAAGTGTCTTATACTTTTTGTGGTTATGGGCAGGATACATTCATTTATCACTTCCAGGAGTTTCTTCATGGAAAACTTTGAGTCTTCTATGTATGCAATCATGTCATCCTCAAATAGAGATAATTTCACCTTTTCTTTCCCTATGTGAATACGCTTTACTGCACTAACTTTTCTGATTGCATTGGCTAGGACTTCCAGGACTACATTGAAAAGGAGAGAAAAAAGTGGGAAGTCCTGTCTTGTACCAGTTTTTAGTGGAAAAGTTTTCAACTTTTCCCCATTCAGTATGATCTTGGCTATGGATTTGTCATAGATAGCTTTTATTGTGTTTAGAAATGAACTTTCTATGCCAATTTTGCTGAGAGTCTTAATCGTGAAAGGATGGTGTACTTTATCAAATACTTTTTCTGCATCAATTGATATGATCATATGGTTTTTATCTTTCTTTCTGTTAAAATGGTGTTTTACATTTATGGTTTTGCATATGTTGAACCATCCTTGCATCCCTGGAATAAAGTTTAACTGGTTGTAATGTATAACTTTATTATATATTGTTGGATATAATTTGCTAGAGTCTTGTAGAGAATTTTTGCATCTACATTTATCAGAGATACCTGTCCATAGTTTTCCTTTTCTTCCATGTTGTTATCTGTTTTGGGGATGTGGGAGAGGGAGGCTTCATAGAATGAATTTGAGAGGGTTCCTTCCTTTTGGATCTTCAGAAATAATTTGAGTAAAATGGAGGTTAACTCTTCTTTAAAAGTTTTGTGGAATTCAGAATGAAGTCATCAGGACCTGGGTTTTTCTTTGTTGGGAGGCTATTTATTATTGATTCAATCTTATGGCTTGCTATGGGTCTCTTCAGGCTTTCTATGTCTTCCTGATTCAGTCTTGGTAAATTATATGTGTTGAGGAATTTGTCCAACTCATCCAGTTTTTCTTGTTTGTTGGCGTATAGTCACTCACAGTATTCTCTAATGATGTTTTGTATTTCTATTATGTCTATAGTAATGTTGCCTGCTTCATTGCAAATTTGATTTATATGATTCCTTTCTCTCCTCTTCCTAATTAGTCTAGCTAATGGTGTGTCACTGTTGTTTATCTTTTCAAAGAACCAGCTCTTGGTTTAATTTATTTTCTGTTTCATTGATTTCTGCTCGAATCATATTATTTATTTTACTTTGACACTTTTTCGACTTTTTTATTTGTCCAGTTCCCTTAGGCATGATGTTAGATTGTCCATTTGCCACCTTTACATCTATTTCTTATGCATATTAGTTGCTATGAAATTAGCTCTCATAACTGCTTTTGCTGTGTGTCATAGATTACAGAAATTCATGTACTCATTATTATTGGTTTCAATGGATCTTTTGATTTCAGTCTTAATTTCTTCAGTAGTTGAGAAATCATTCAGTAGTAGTTGTTTAGTTTCTACATGTTTGTATATTTCCAAGGTTTCTGTCTGAAATTGATATGAAGTGTAATTCCACCATGATTGGAGAAGATGCTGGATATGGATTCTATGACTTTCAATCTGTAAAGGCTGGTTTTGTGCCCTACGATGTGGTCATTCTTCTAAAGGATTCCATGTGGGGGTGAGATAAATGTTTTATTTCGTGGTTTTGGGGTGGAAACTTCTATAGAGTTCTGTCAAGTCCATTTGATTTATGGTATCATTTAGATCCTGTATTGTTTTGCTTATTTTTTGTCTAGATCATCTGTCCAAATGAGATAGTGGGATGTTGAGGTCCCTCAGCAATTAGTGTGCTGCAGTCTATCTCTCCTTTTAGATCTAGTAGTCTATCCTTCATGTATTTGAGTGCTCCTGAGTTGGGTCTGTAGATATTTAAAAGCTTTATGTCTTCTTGAGGAATTTGACCTTTTACTACTATACAATGCCCTTATTTATCGCTTCTTACAATTTTTGTCTTAAAGTCTATTTTGTCTGAAGTCAGCATCACAACTCCAGCCCTTTTTGGGTTTTTGCTTTCCTGGAATTTCTTTTCCCTGCCTTTCCTTTTAGTCTATGTATGTCTTTATCCATGAGATATGTTTCTTGTAAGCAATAGTTGGAAGGTTTCTGTTTTTGTTTTTTATTTCATTTTGTTTTGTTTTTGTCCATTCAATCAGTCTGTGTCTCTTGATTAGAGAATTTAATCCATTAACATGCAACTTTATTATTGATATTTACAGACTTGTCTCCACCAATATATTATCAATTTTCTTGGTTGTTTTTTGTTCTCTTATTTCTATTTGTCTCGCTTTAGTTTTCCTGGCAGAGATGTTCTGACATTGGTAAATTCTTTCAGGCTTTGTTTACCTGAGAATGGTTTTATCTTTTCTTCCGATTTGAAGGATAATCTTTCTGGGTATAGTAATCTTGACTGAAATTTTTTTAAATAATTTGAATATATCTTCCCATTCTTCCCTTGCTTCATTGCTCCCACTAAGAGAATCAATGTTAGTCTGATGGAATAATCTTTGTATATAATATTATGCTTCTCTCTTGCCATTTTTAGAATCTTAGCTTTATCTACAATTTTGGCCAATCTGACTATTATGTGCCAGGAAGAAGTTCTTCTTGGGTTGATTCTATTTGGGATCCTTTGTATTTCTTGGGTCTGAATGTTTGAATGCTTCTCTAGGCTTGGACAGTTTTCTTTCAGGATTTCATGGAATAGATGATCAGTGCCCTTATTGATTCTTCACCTTCTGGGATACCAATTATTCAGATGTTGGGGGGGTAATGGTGTCTAGTATTTCCCATATATTATCTTCTCTATTTTGAATATTTTTTTCTATGGGTCAGAGGTTTTGTGCTTTAGGTCCAAGACTCGATCTTTTGCATGATCTAATCAGCTTTTAATACTTTTGAGGGAGGTTTTCATTTTCTGTATTACAGCCTTCCTCTCTAACAGCTCCATTTGATTTCTTCTTATGGTGTCTATTTCTTCTTTCAAATTATGGAAGGACTTCCTCATCACCTGGAGCTTGTTATCTCTTTTGTCTTGAATCTCCTGGAGTTTATTGTCCTTTTACTCTTGTATCTCATTTAGTTTTGTCACTAGGAATATTCTGAATTGTTTTTCTGGCATTTCCACATGTTCTATTGTACTGTTTATGGATGATGAGTTGTTCTTTTCCTTTGAAGGAGATATATTTTCTTTGTTTTTCATATTTCTTATACCTCTGCAGTGGTTTCTTGCCACGTGATGGATTATACATTTCTTCCTAATTCCTTGGAGTTAATTCTGAAAGTTCAAAAGTGTACAGGATGAGAAACTAGATATTCCAATGGCCTCGCAGTTTCTTGAGGACAGGTGTACCTGGGACTGAGCTACAGGGTATCCACTGGGAAGAAAGTTGCATGCCACACGCTCCATAAAACTATGAAAGTATTCCTGAGTAAGCACAAGGCAGCTAGAGGTCTAAAGCAGTCTCTGGCCTCAGTTGTTCTCACTGACTGATGTGTATATGTTCCAGAGATAATAGCTGAGGAGGGAAATTGGAGTGGGACTGTGGCAGCACCTGGAACAATTGGAAGTCAATGAAGGTCCCAAGGTTGTCTCCGGCCTCATTTGCTGCTGTACAGGTTCTTGGGCTAATGGTGGAGAAGGGAGAAGGGAGCTGACACCAATATGTTTTGATACTATAATTATTTGGAAAAAATACATGGCTTTAAGTAACATATTTTTTAATGAGAGAACAGAAAAGTAAATAAGCAATTATAAGATGATATGATACTGCTATGAAATGGGAGTACAGTTGGTTTAGGGCACACAAAATGTTACGTGACAGCACTGAACACATGCACTGGGACATTCAAGTGACCTAAGTTTGACTCCCATTTCAGGGTGAGTGTGGCTGCTGCCTACAGCCAAGTGACCAATCAAAACAGTACCAGTTTCGATAATGGCCCATTAGGACTACTGCTTGAGTGGGCCAATCAGAGCTATGACGTTGTAATCCTGCATTTGCATATATAAACTAAATTGAAGAGTAATGTCAAAAGTTTCCTCTGTAAAGGCTCATACCTGAACAGATTCCAAGGTATCACCTTTTGAGAAAATTTAGGTGTCTGCTAGATGAAGGCGCAGTAGTAAAGTTTTCTTCCTCAACAGACCTCTGGGGAGAGTTTGGCATTTCCAACAGTAAGCAACTGTTATATAACCTGTATCTACTTTCATTCAGTAACAACAAGAGGTCATCTAACCTAGACCTTGGAAATTTAAGAAACTTCTCACAGGAAGAAAATCACCAACCTGTGATAACATTAGTAAGAGGGCAGTAGGGATTTGAAACCAAGACATCGCCACCTTTGGGGAATTATTATATAATAGGTTCAGTTGATCAGCAATTTTAAATGAAGGGGGAAAGGAGAAATTGGGTCAGGAAAATGATGAAAAATAAAGCTGCTTAGATGAAGGGCATTGTATTTTATTATTATTTTTTGTTTTGTTTTGTTTTGCCATAGAGCATGTGCACTTCCCAGACAGAGACAGAGAGAGACAGAGAGAAGGAAAGTGAGAAATATCCCCCAGGGGGATGGCCACACCATAGTCCCTACTTCTCCAGTCTCCTCTCAGGACTTGGGGCAAGTATGCCCATGAGCCCAACATAATCTTCAAGCCTCTGGGTCCAGGACTCAAACTAGTTGGCCATGTGGGAGTTCAGTGCCTTAACCACTTCACCACCTCCTGGTCCCTAGTCTTTGGCTCTTAATATAACTGTGAAGATCCACTAACAGGTTTTAAATAAAAGTATGACTTAATTTTTTAGAAAGTTTTTGGATGTGCATTCTACACAAAAGATAAATTATAAATAGGATATATTTGAGATAAAAAATAATATCTAGAAAGCACTTCAGCTCAGTTTGATAAAATATTTCTTACACTGACCCACCTCAGTAATGCACTAGAATGTGGAGCTAAGGCCACATCCTGAACAGAGTTTATGTCCCCAGCTTGATTGGCTTGAAAATTACCAGGCATGTGTCTACCTGTGGAGCATCCTGCAGGCTGGAGGACTGGAGAAAAGGGGATCATGAAAAGTTTGAATGCTTTCTCCCTCATGTTCACAAACACTCTATCATGATTTTTTTTTTTTTTTTTTTTTTGGAGAGGTTTTCACTATAGGACGTGTGAACTCGCCAGACAGAGACAGAGAGACAGAAAGTGAGAAATCACCCCCCCAGGGGGGATGGCCATGCCGCAATCCCTTCTCCTCTGTTCTCCTCTCGGGATCTTGGATACACACGCACACGCACCCGGCATGAGTTTTAAGCCACCAGGTCCAGGACACGAACCGCGGTTGACTACGTGGGAGTCCAGCAACATAGCCATTATGCTAACTGCTGGTCCCAACCATGATTTTTTTTTTTTTTTTAAAAAGCATTTATTTATTTCTATTTATTTGTTGTGATTTTTCAAGCTGTCAGTTCTGGTACTTGAACCACAGTTGGCCGTGTGGGGATCCAGAGCCTTAACCACCATGCCACCTGCTGGTTCTTTAGCATGGTTTAAAAAAAAAAAAAAAATTTCTGTGTACCAAGCATTTTAAACTATTAAATGATTAACACATGCTTTAAAGTCACTTATATAGTACAAACACAAAACAAAAATAGTTCAGGATATGTGTTTTTATACATCTATAGTTTTATAATTGGATGACCCCTTCTCTCAACTACTCAAGCTAGAAGCACTTTGTTCTTTTATTTTTTTCTCCCATAATATTCGATTGCCCTGTGTGTTCCAATTCCATAGTACAGTTGTGTATAAATTCATGCTTGTCTATCTGTTGTCAGCATTTCGATCCACGTTGCCATCATCTGTAGCCTAGATTTGGGCATTAGCTTCTTAAGTTGGTCCAGTCATCTCCTCTTCATCTCATGATTTGTTCTCCATATACTACATGGAAAATCTTTACATAATCTTAGTCAGATAATGCCCTTCTGTAGCTGAATATTTCTCAGTGATGATTTATTGTATTTAAAATAGGAAAAAACCCTGAACCAGCAGGTGGCACATGGTTAAGGTACTAGATTCCCACATGGCTGACCACAGGTCAAGTACTAGACCCAGTGGCTTGAAAATCATGCCAGGTGTATGTGCATGCATGCCCAAAATCCCAAGAGAAGTGTCCAAAGTCCCAAGAGAATGGAGGAGAAGTGACTGTGCTGTGGCCATTCCTCCACAGTGGAGATTTCTCACTTTCCCTCTCCATGTCTCTCACTGTCTCTCTCTGGTGAGCACATGTGCCTTGTGGCAAAAACCTAAAAAGAATAAAATAAAATAGGAGAAAACTATGTCATGTTTGAGTTCTTATGTAATCTGAGACCGCATACTTCTTTTAATCTACCTGATGCAATTCTGCTCTCTCCCTTCCCTCACTATATTTAATCACACTGAATTTCTGCAGGTTCTGGAATAGACAATCACGTTCAATCATATTTTTGTCTACAAGGTACTGTACTCTCTCTGTACTTTTCACCTTCTCATGGTTATTACCCTGATTCTTATCACCACCAGTTCTTGCCTGGCTACTCTAATAAATTTCTTATCTAGGCATCCTGCTTCTATTCTTTCTCCCATTCTTTCTCCCATAAAAGAAATGCTCGAAGATAAATCAGCCTCTACAATTAAACATAAAATAGAAAACCGAAAAATAACTAAATAAAATAAACTGGGCTATCTTGGTCTCCTCCTGAAATCCTTCAATGACTCTTCATTACAATTAAAATAAAGTCTAATAACAACCTGGAGGGTCAACAGGTGGTGTGGTGGTTAAAGCACTGGACTCCCAACGACTGACTGTGTTCTGAGTCACAGATCCAGTGGCTTGAAATTCATGCTCAGTGCACGTGCATACATGCCCAAAATCCCAGGCAGAGAATGGAGGAGAAGGAGTTACGGTGTGTCCATCCCCCTGGGGGTAACTTCTCACTTTCTCTCTCTCTTTCTAGTGAGGGCATGCACCCTATGGCAAAAATCTTAAGAAAAAGAAAAAAATCTAGTAACCTGACTATAATTACCTAACCCTTACATAATGACTGGTTTCCTCTCTGACCTGACCTTCCTTCTTCTTGGCTGTATTCCACCATTTCACCAACCACACTGGCCCCTGCCCTGTTCTTTCAATGGCCACATGCCTAAGGACCTTGCTGGTTCTTCAGTTGGAAACCCTCTTTCCCCCCCATCTCCAAGGATCTTGCTTTCATTTTAGTTCTCCTCATCCCCATATCCCTGTGTATGTCCTCATTACTTTCTATCTTCATATATTATTTTACTCTACTTTGAGAAGTTATCCGACATTGTGGTATATATTTGTTTATTGTTTACATCCTTCATTATAATATAAGCTCTTTGAGTGTATGGACTTTGATTTTTGTTTTTAATTATTCTTTCTCCAATATTTAGAATAGGACTTGATACACAATAGGCATTTGATAATATTTGTTGATTGAAAAAAATTAATTAGGGACTCGGGAGTCCTATTAACGAACATCTTTTTTTAGACCGATTTTTGCTAGAGGGCATGTGCACTCGCCAGACAGAGAGAGAGACAGAAAGTGAGAAATCACCCCCCCTAGAAGGATGGCCATGCCACAATCCCTTTTTCTTCATTCTCCCCTCAGGATTTTGGGCACGCATGCACATGTGCCTGGCATGAATTTTAAGCCACCAGGTTTAAGACTCAAACCGTTGTCAATTACATGAGAGTCCAGTGACATAACCATTATACCATCTGCTGAATGAACACATTTTAAATATAGTACAGACATTTGTAAATTTGAATAAATTAAATAGCTCTGAGAGTTGTCTTACTCAACATCTTATTAATACATATAAGCTCTGCTGAGATGAGAGGAATCTAGTGAAATAATGAACTTCAGGAAAAAGCATTAGCAGACTTACATTATTGCAAATAACAAATTGAAAATATTCTAGTATAATAAACTAATGCTGTAATGCTAAAATATTAGCATTGCTATCTGCTAATATTTTTAAATTTATCAATGAACTCGTTATAGATACCTTTTGAATACTCTTTATATACTCCACTTTTTTAAAGTTTGCCAGAAGACAAGTGTACTCACCTGGGGGTTGGGAACAAGAAAGTAATCCCCATGGGATATAGTCACTCTGTAATCCTCCCTCTTCCATCTCTCCCTTCTTTCAAAATTTTGGGCACACATATCTCAGGCTACTAGTCTAGGACTCAAACTGCATGGGATCCAATTACATTAACCACCATGCCATGGCTGGCCCTATTCCACTCATTTTTAACCTCATAGAGCAACTGCATAAATGCAACTAGCTGAAGATAACTCAATAAAGATGATAAGTAAATATTTAAATGTTTTTAGAAAGACAGAGATGATCTATAGAGTTTGATTTTCATAAGACAAGATGACTTTCTGTGGCTTTCTAATAAAAGAATAACTATTGAGTGGTAAAATATGCTATCATTTGTGTGTATATAGTCAAAATATATTTTAAAGCATATATATATACATATATTTAAAGTGTATTAAAATACACTTTTTGATAATTTAAAAGATTACATTTCAGGCTCTGGATTTCAATAGATTTTTTCTTTAAGAAAAATAAACATGAAATTCCCATGATTTCACTAGTTTTAATAAATTTTATTTCATGGAATTACGTTCCTTGAGGTCACTCACACTATATTAGTTGATAATTTCTCCAATTATAAACTCTTGCCAAATAGACAGGTTTCAAATAAAGCAGTTCTTTTTTTTTAAAAAAAAAAAGATTAATCCTTAGTCATACTTAATTGTGTTATAAACTCAAGTTCTTGTTTTATGTAAACAAAGATGTTTTTCCTTTTAAAAATGTAATGAGCATCATTTCAAGGTGACAACAAAATCTACAATTTACTATTTACCTATGTAGTCAAAATAAGTCAGTCGATTAAAAATATTTTCTAAACAACAAATCAGTAAAAATGCCTAAATTTTTTTATTTAATATATACTTTCTTAAGGACTTGTTCTTCATGAAAGATTGTTTGTTTAAAGCAAAATAAAGTACAGAATCTGTTCTAAAAGCTCTCAAGGTGCTCTGGGAACAATGTGCTCTTTGCATCTGTGTAACCAACAGTGCTGATTGCAGAATTAGAAATGCCCATGTTTGAAGGGAATTCTTCAACCAACCATTTGATGCCAGCACATTCCCTGTGATATTTCCACTATGTGTCTAGTCAACAAGTGCTAATGAGAGAAAAATATTTTCCTCTAAAGAATAAATTAAGCCTTCGTAACATCCTATGGTTAAAAGCATTTCTGAATAGCAACTAATCTGCTAAATTTTGTTACTCTTGTTAGTTTGATTTATTATTTAGCTGAATATAGAAGTTTTTATGCTAAGCAAAGTCAGACTATGAAAGACAAACTGTATATCCCCATTCTTTATGTGCTGAATATCTATACTCTATGGCAGAAATGGAAAGATCCGAAGATATAATAGTAGGAAAGGCAAGTGTAAATACCAGTGTAGCTAATTTAATAGTCACCAATAATAAAATGTACTTCTACTTCTGACTGTCTTTTAGAAAGATACCAGGAGAACAATGAGTCGACCTTAGGAACATCCTTGAAAATAAAGGAGAGAATGAAATCTAGGGTGATACTCAGACTCTTGGTTTGCATTTGTATTAAACTGAACAAGGTCAATTTTTTAAAGAAGCATGAATTATAGTTGTCAACTTTATATAAATAGACTGACTTGGTGACATAGCAATAATGCACTGCTTAAGAGAAGCAGATCCATGTGGAAGATCACGGATTTGGTTTCCTGGTCAATTTATATGCACATCATCCAGACTGGCCGAGGAAGGGAGAACATGATGTGAGACTACACTAATTATGTTCTCTTTCTCTCTCTCTCTTGTTCTCATGAAAAAAATAAGTAATCTTAAAAAAAAGTACATAAATATATTGGCTGACATATTTATCCATCTTTTAACAAAGTGTTTATAACCACATTTAAATTATAACTGTGGATTTATTTTATTTTTTTTATCACCAGAGGGCATATCCACTGACTAGAGGAAGAGAGAAAAAGAGAGACAGAAGACATCTCCCAGTTGGATGTGGTTCTTTTTCTTCCATTCCTCCACCTTCCTGTCAGGATTTCAGGCATGCACACACATGTGTGTAGCATGGTTTTTAAGCCACCAGCCCTGGGATTTGAATCATAGCTATGTGGGACATGGTTCTCTTAGTCACTATGCCATGGGGCCAGCCATACTACATTGATTTTACTAGAATCTTTGTCTTCAGGTTAATAAAATATCAGAAAGCTTATTAAATATATTCTTGTTGTTGCTACTGTTTTTGCCCTAAGGTGTGTGCACTTGCCAGAGACAGGGAAAGTGAGAAATAACCTCTTGGGGAGATGTCCATGCCACAATCCCTTCTCTGTTCTTTGGAGATTTTTGGCCATGCATGTATACACACTGTGATGGACTAAATCAGATTATAAGAAAAATGGTGTATGTTAGGCTAAGATGCATCCCATAGGCCTGCCTCACCTAACCCATAGAGCAGAGTAAAAAAGCAAGGATGTGGTTCCATTTAACAAAAGACACACAGCTCTGCCTCTGTACACTGTAACAGACTGCTGGTAAAGAGGGATAGCAACTCTTGCAGCCCTCCCTCCCTTGCAATAGCCCTCACCCTGACCCTTACAAAGTGGAAAGTTCCTTTGTGATTTTTGTGCTTAAATGTTCTGCAAAGCTGTGGATCGGGTCTGTCGTCTCAAATGCTACCTGCCAGTGGCAGGGGCAACAGTCCCGGGCCAAGATGGCAGTCTCTGACGAGGAATAAAGGCTCCTAAAACTAATTTCTCAGTAGTCTTGGTCTTCATAATGTCTCGTGCCACAGCACCACCAAGTACAGTTTTCAAGCTGCCAGGTCTGGAACTCAAACCCCAGAATCTACCACATGGGGTACAGTGCCTTAACCTTTATGACACCTGCTGGCCCCTCAAGTAAAATTCTTAAAACCATATGCAGCAATATCAGTTTTTCAGAAGCCAAGTTTTCTTTCATCTCAAGCATCTGACAGAACTAATTCTAGGAATTCTTCCATGACAATAGCTAGCAGTAGAGATGCACCCACACACCACTTTGAAGTAAGGGTGCAGTGAGAATATAAAGAAGCAAACATTTCACATATTGCAGTTTGTTTCTTCAATGAAGAAAGACATACATGTGTCGAATGACTGGCTAAGTAAATAATGATGTCACAGAATGAACAGAAAACCAAGGAACCAAGACATAAACAGGGAAAGGGAAAAAAAAAAAAAGGAAAACCCGAAAGTGACAGACAACAGAAGTTATCCAAAAATACACAAAAGTAAGAGCACAGCTTTATAAGAATGCTAAAAAATCACAGATTTTGAACGCAGATAAGAAACTATTCTAAAAGATCACAAAGTGGGTAGTTAATCTGTGTGTGTGTGTGTGCATGTATGTGTGTGTGTGTTTATAATGCTGATGGTGAAAAGGGAGGAGTCACAAATATATACTTGCTCCTAGAGTATGTATTAGCTTCCTGTTGGTGCCATAAACACTAACACAACACCAACTTCTTATCTCACAGTCTTCAATGGTCTGAAGTCTGGGCACAACATGGCTCAACTGTGCTCTACCCAGGGTCACCTATGGCATCAATCAAGCTGTCAGCTGACCTTGGCTTCTCTTTGGAGCCTCGAGGGGAGGATCCATTTCCTGTCTCATTCAGACTGCTGGTAGAATTGAATCCCATGCTGCTGTATGAGTGAGGTCTTGATGTCTCATTGGGTGTAGCATGGGGATCATTCTCAGCTTCCTGTGCCACCTACATTCCTTGACCTGTAGTCCCTCTATCTTTAGGCCAATCTAATCCTTTTATTATTTCTAATCACTCTGATTTTCTTTTATCCCTTTTCTTCTTACTTTCAAAGGGCTCATGTAATTAGATCAAGGCCACATAGCTCATCTAAAGTAATCTATCTTGCATAGATTTAAATTAACCAATAACCATTGTAGGTATTTGTGGAAGTATGGTGTGATTCTTCAGTACATGAACACAACGTGTGATACCCAAATCAGGAGAGCTAAGCATACTCATCATCTCACCACATGTCATCGTTTTGTGATGACAACATTCAGAATCCTCCCCCTCGCGTATGCTGATAGGTATAGTAAGTTATTTTTAACAATTTTCACTCTGTTACACAAGATTGGGCATTGTTCCTCCTATCCATCTGTAATCTTGTTTCTATCCATCAATATGGCCCTGTTGTCCCCTCCCGGTTGCTTCTGTTAGTCATTATTCATCATCTACCTCTACAAGGTCATTTTTATCAGTTTTCACTAATGAGGAAAAACACATGGTATTTCTCTTTCTATGACTGGCTTATTTCACTTAACATAATGTCCTTCAGGCTCACCCATTTAAGCTGAAATAACAGGATTCATCTTTATTGGTTCAATGCTCTTTCATAGTATACATACCACATTTTCTTTATCCATTTGTCTAATGATAAATACTTAGGTTGAGTTCCTATCTTGCCTATTGTGTATAGTACTGCAATTAGCACTAGGCCACAGATACATCTACACCATGCTGATTTGGCTATTTACCAAACAGTGAAATTACTGGACCATCTAGCAGTTATATTTTTTTTGTTTTCTGAGGAAATGCCATATTGTTTTCCATAATAGCTGTACTGATTTACATTCCCACCGGTGACGGTGACGTAAAAGAGCACCCCTTTCAAGTCTGTTGCCCATAAGCATCATCATTCTTAATCATTTGGGAAATGCAAATTAAAACCACAATGAGATAGCATCTTACTCCAATTAAAATGGTTGTTATCAAAAAGATAAAAAGTAACAAATGCCGGCAATAATGTAGATAAAGGGGATTGATTTATTTGCTTATTTATTTACATTTAATCACGTCTTTACAGTGTACATTTCTTTTTCCAGTGCAAATCCCATGCATGTCAGTCAAGACAAAGATAATTACTCTGTACCTTATTGTCAGCAAATAGCTTCTCATTTTTTTTGTCAATTAAGCATACTTTCACTAGTTTTTTCCTTCCCCTCTCTCTCCCTCCTTTCCATACTAAACTTTTTTTTCAAATTGTATTGATTCACAAAATGTCTTAAACTGAACACATGGACAAAGCTAGAGTGTAGTGACAAGTGCACTGTAATTTTCTTCTGAAACATTTTTTTCTCTCTCCATTCCCCCTTTCACTAAAGAGAGGTATAAACTAACTTATCTGCAAAAAAAAAAAAAAAAAAAAAAAAAAAAAAGGTTAATCTCAATTTGGTCTGTTATTTGCACAAAGCCCCATAAGAATTCAACTTCTGATGCAAGGCCACAGATACTATTGTATTATTGAATTTATACAAATAACCATTCTGTCACAAAATAAGAATGCTCACAAATATTTTCCAATTGCAAAGCGCTAAAAGGGGCATTATTTAATCCATTTAGGGTTGATTATTATGTATATTCAGAGATATGAGAGTAGCTTGAGTCCTCTGCATATGAGCATGCAGTTTTCTCAGGATTGTTTATTGAAGAGACTGTGTTGCTCGATAAGTATCGTTGGCAACTTTTTAAAAATAAGCAGGTTGTGTATACATGAACTTATTTCTGGGTTTTCTGTTATGTTTCATTGGTCTATGTATCCAGATTTTTAAAGTAATATCATGCCATTTATACAAAATATATATAGCTTTACAGTACATTAAAATCCGGTAGTATGATGGCTCTGAATTAATTTTGCTCAGCATTACTTTGGCTATTCAGGATATTTCGTATTTCCATATAAAACCTGTGACATTGTTCTTTTTCTGTGAAGAATGCTATTGGTATATTGAAGGTATCACAGTGAATATGTAGATCACTTTCAGAATTATAAACACTTTAACAATGTTTACTCTTCCAACCTGTGAACATAGAGGTCTTCCCCCTTTTTCGTATCTTCAATTTCTTTCATCAATGGTTTAAAGTTTTCATTACAGAGATCTTTCACCTCCTTGGTTAAATTTATTCATAGGTATTTTACTTTCTTTGCATATAATGTAAATAGGATTGCTTTCCTGATTTATTTCCTTGCTATTTCCATATTGATGTATAAAAGCACTACCAATTTTTGTATGTTGAATTTAAGTGTATACAAAGAAAAGAGTACGTTTGGTAAGCATATGTTAATTAGCTTGATTTAACAATTTCAAATGTATACGTATATTCGAACATCATGTCTATGTCACAAATAGATACGACTTGTATTTGTAAATTAAAATAAAGAAAGCACACCAATATATTTTTTAAAAAAAGATAGAACAACAGTACTGTAAGAGTTAATTGGGGGGAGGCTATTAGGAGGACATAAACCGGCAAATAAATGTGAGAAGTAAATCTAATCTGGGCTCAAATCTGCCTGAGATACTCCCAAAAGGTTAACTTCTGTGACCCTGTCTTTACATGTATAAGGAAAATATAATGATAACTTCTCACAGGACTATTGGGCACAAAGCAATAGAAGTTTAAGAAGTTATAAATATCATATAACTGGCTACACTTTTTGGATCCTGATTATTCTTCATCAAAGTCCCAGAGTCATCTTTTACTTATTTCCTTACATTATTTAGAGAATTGAATTATGTTTTTATTTGACTAGAATCTTTTGAATAAATTGTCTTAGATCTATTTGGTTTTATATGTATTTTTTTTCCTTATTTTTGACTTTATTTCCTCCTAAGCTCTTAAGATCCTGGCATTTTAAAGGATCATTGTAGATCCAGGCAGAATGAAACATAGATGAAACTGACATAGATTCTTTTTCATTTTAATTTATTTTACACATTTAATCACAATATATAACTTAGCTTGTAAATTGAATTTACCCAACATGAATATACCTCATACCAGTCCAGTTGAGGATGCTATACATATTATAATCAATAGACAACAATTCATTTCTGTGTCCCATAAATATCTTTCCTCTCTATTTTTCTCCTTAATTTCTTTCTTCGCACTCTCTTCCTTTCCTACCCTCTTCCCATACTGTCTCCAGTATCCATAACCATTTTCCATGCTTCTATATCCTCTAATCTTTTAGTTTCCACCATAGAGTGTGAATGGTTGGTATATATCAAGTGGAGACATACAATGTCTCTCTTCATAGCTTGGCTTGCTTTACTGAATAGTAAATCATCCATATTTGTCCATTTTCTATCAAATGCCAGGATCTTGCTGGGTTTTTTTGGTTTTGTTTTTTGTTTTTTGTTTTTAATGGCTGAGCAGTATTCCATAAAGTATATGAGCCACACTTTTTCAATCCATTACTTTGTGGGCATTTGGGTTGGTTCCATGCCTTAGCGGTTGTTAATAATGCCACAATTAACATCGATGTGCAAACACTTTTCCAATTAAGCATTCTCCTATTCTTTGGGAAGATACCTAGTAGTGGAACTGCTGGATCATATGGTAGTTCTATTTCTAGATCTTTGAGAAGCCTCTATATTGTTCTCCACAGTGGCTGGATCAATTTGCATTCCCAACAGAAGGAGAGTCTCCCTTGCACCACAGCCCACCAGCACTTATCATTTTCTTTTTCTTTTTTTTTTTTTTTTTTTAATCTTTGCCATCCTGACTGAGGTTAGGTGGTACCTCATTGTGGTTTTGATTTGCATCTCCTTTATGATGAGGAATGTTGAGCATTTTTTCATATGCTTTTTGACTTTTGTATGTCTTAGAGAGTTGTTTGTTCAACTCATTCTCCCATATTTTTATTGGGTCGATCAATTTTTTTATTTTTAGGTAGGCGACCTGAGTTCCTGGTGCATTCATTTTTTATTTTTATTTTTTTGCAGAGGTTTTCGCTATAGGGCGTGTGCACTCACCAGAAAGACAGAGAGAGACAGAGAGATAGAAAGCAAGAAATCACCCCCCGGGGGGATGGCCACGCCGCAATCCCTTCTCCTCCATTCTCCTCTCAGAATCTTGGGCACACACGCACACGTGCCCAGAGTGAGTTTAAGCCACTGGGTCCAGGACTTGCACTGCGGTCGACTACATGGGAGTCCAGCAACATAGCCATTACGCTAACTGCTGGTCCCGAGTTCCCTGTGTATTCTGGTGTCAGTTCCTTATCTGAGACATAGTTTACAAAAGTATTCTCCCATTCTGAGGGTTGTCTAGTCATACTGATTACTGTGTCTTTTGCTGTGCAGAAACTTTTCAGTCTGATATAGTCCCACTTATCTATTTTTGGAATTATTGCCTGTACAATTCTAATTTATATTTAGAGCTCAATTTTAGTATATATTTTTCTTAGTATGTTTAAATAAGTAATGTACTTCTGTACTTCAGAAATATATTTAAGACTAAGACACTTAGACCTCAATGAGAGTAAACTCCTTTAATTCATGTGAAAAGACTTATAATTTTTAAAGTACTATGAAATATAAGGTATTCAGAGCACTAGTTTTATGATGGTGTTAATGTTGCTGATAGTGTATGCTTTACTTACATATAACAATTATCAAGTAGCTATTTTACTATATAAACAAAGGGGATACAAAATTCCAACAAAAGGTCTTGTAATCTAGTTAGAATAACAAAAGTTAAATAACGATGCCAAGCTAGCCAAAAAAAGAAAAAAATTGCATAACTTCGATTATGAGACATGAAGGAATAATTTGTATCAAACTTTCTCTCCTGAAAAAACAAACTAGTCAATAAGACAAAATTTATTAAGAATAAGTTATTTTCAAATATTGAAAAGCTGGCAATTCATAGAAGGGAAATAAATGAGAAGACCCCTAAAAATCACCAGAGATTTCTCCTGGAGATACAAGGGTACTATGACACAGGGAAAGGAATTAAAACAAAACTAAACAAAACAGAGATGAAGACTTAAAGGCTACAACTGGAGGTTGATTCGATTGGAACTTGTAGGTCAGAATGTTGATGAAAAGGTACCGAACAAAGAAAACTACAGAAATTACCTAGGAATACTCTGAATCTGTGTTCAAACACTAATATATTAAGATATGTTGTTCATATCAGGAAATTAAGAGTGAAACAATGTTAAAGCCAATGCAGCATTTACAGTCATTTAATATCTGACCAGACAGAAAGAAGAACCTTCAGTAAACACTCCTGGTGTGAAGTAGAGATTATATAAGAGCCAGGCTTCAGAAGTAGGACTAAATTAACCCTGGGATAAAATACTCTACATCTATCCTAAAAAAAAAAAAATTAAAAATGGGCTTTGAAAATGCGTACTGGGCCACATGAAAATAAAATACTTGCTAAAATCATTTCAAAAGTGTATAGAGAAAACAAAAGTCAGACATTCAATAATGTAACATTAACAATTTATAGTATCTGATGAAAATTGCTAGACAAGTAACAGAACAAATATTTATCATAACTATTCAAGCAATAGAAATAGATACTGAAAAGACAGAATGATGGAATTTCTGGATGAGAGCATTAAAATAGGTATTAGAAATGTGCTCTGTGACTTACAGGAAAACATGAGGATAATGATAAGAGAAATGGAAGCTATAAAAACAATCAAATGAAACTGCTAGAGCTAAGACATTCAATATCTAATTTGAAAAATTTACAAGATGGGTTTAAGAGCAGATTAAAAATTCTGGAAGTAAAGAGCAAGAAACTTAAATATATTGCAATAGGAACTATTCAAACTAAAGTACAAAGAGAAAAAGACTGAAAATAAAATAGAAACTCAGTGAACTATGGAAAAACAGCAAGTGATCTAACATACATACAAACAGAGTACCCAGAAGGCAGTGAGTGGGGATGGAAAGTGGGAGGGAAGGAGAATAATATTTAAAGAACAATGGCTATATATTTTACAAGTTTAATGAAAACTATAAACTTGTTAATCCAACTAACTTAGTAAAATAAACTCAGGACAAACAACACAGAAAAATCTCTATAAGTTATATCAAAATGAAATGCCTGTAAACCACTAATAAAGAAAAAAAATAAACCTTTAAAACAACTAGAAAAAAATATATACTAAAAAAGTTAAGTCCAGCTCCATATCTTTGTGGTTAAGAGAGTTGATTCCCAACTGGCTAACTGTGGTTTGAATCTCAGCCCAATGTCTCGAAAAACATGCCAAGCATATTCACATGTATCTCCCAAATCTAAGCAAACTAGAAAAATGGAGAAAAGACTGTAATATTATCACACCCTACTTAAGGGTGCTTTCTTCTCTCTTTCTCCCTCTTTATCTCTCTCAGGAAAGTGCATGCATCCTATGGCAGTTAACAGTGAAAATATATATTACATGTAGGTGAACAAAAATGAAAATGACTGAGAATTCTCATCATAAATAAAGGAAGAAAAAAAATACTGAAATGACATTGAAAACAAAAAATAATAAGCCTGTTCAGGCTTTTGGCATCCATTCCCCACTTAACGCCCCTAGCCCAGTCTAGGATGTGAGGAGAGGGGCTGATACAGCCTCATAAGCCCCACCCCTGATCCTGCAGTTGCACAGCTAGAAGGACCAAAGGGATAAAGAGGCCTCTTGGCATCCATTTCCCACCCAAAGCCCCCTGCTCAGTCTAGACAGCATGAAGAGGGGTTGATTCCACCTCAGAACCCCCACCACTGATTCTGTAGTTGTAGAACTAGAAGCCCCCATCCACAGGGAGACTAGAGAGGGCTAGGTATGCTATAAAGCTCTGAAGGAATCCTCTTCCCCACCCTGAACCCACAAGGAAAAAAAAAAAAAGAGAGATAAATTCTCCATAAATTTGAACCCAACACTCCCATTGTGGCTACTGCATTATCACACTGACACCTGGAGTAGAAGAGAGAAATTGGCACAGAGCTAATTCACAACAAAGGAAAGTACCCGAGAACATAGCTACAAAAATCTACTCCAAAGAATTAGCAAGAAGTGAATAAATCACCAAGTGACAAAACATTGCAGCAGAGACTCAACTATGAGAAACCAGGAAATATTTTACCCCAACAGAACACAATAACTCATCTCCAACAATGGAATAAAAAGAGAGAGAGAGAGAGAAAGAGAGAGAGAGACGAAATCACCAAAATGTCAGAAAAGAAATTCAGAATATTTTTTGTAACTAAACTCAGTGAGTTGCAAAAGAAAACAGACAACCAACTCCAGGAAATGAAAAAATCATTCCATGACTTGAGGAGAAACTCCATAAAGAGTAAGGCACCCTTAAAAACAATTAAGGACCCAGAGGCTTAAAACTCACACCAGACATGTGTGCATGAGTGCCCAAGATTCAAAGAGGAAAGTGGAGACAGGATTGTGGTGTGGCTAACCACCACCCCCCCGGGGGTGATTTCTTGCTTTCTGTCTCTCTCTGTCTTTCTGGCAAGCACACACATCCTATAGCAAAAATTTCTCTTAAGATCTCTCTTTAAAAAGAAAAAAAGAAGAATTCAACAGAACTTCTAGAGATGAAACTGTAATACAAGAAATCAAAAGTCCTCTTGACAGTATTAATAGCAAATTAGACTATGCAGAAGATAGGCTCTCAGATTTAGAAGACAGAGACTCTGACTTAACAAAGTCACCAAAAAGAATGAAAAAATAACCTAAAAAAAAAAAGAGAGAGAGGAAAAACCTATGGGAAATAATAAATATCATTAAATGCCCAAATATCTGAATAACTGATATTTCCTAAAGTGAAGAACCTGTTAAGGGCATAGAAAACCCATTCCATAAAATATGAGCAGAAAACTTTCCAAACTTAAAAAAAAACATTTAGACATTCAGTCATAGGAAATAGAAAGGACACAAACAGACCCTCCCACTGGCACATTACAGCCAGATGGGTAAAAATTAAAGACAAAGACAACATTCCAAAAATGGCAAGAGAGAATGATGAAGTTATTTGCAAAGGTTATCCTACAAGGCTAACATCAGACCTCTCAACTGAAACAATGCAATCCAGGAAGGAATGGGCAGACGTATTCAAACTGCTAAAAGAAAATTTCTACCAAGAATACTATACCTAGCAAGATTATCCTCAAAAGGGGAAGGAAAAAACAATCATTCTCAGATAAATAAAACCTTAAAGAATTTACCAACACTAGTCCAGTTCTTCAAGGAAAACTGAAGGTACTATATCAGGAAAACTATAGAGACATATAGAAAGGAAAGAACACAAAATAATCAAGAAAATGGCTCCAAAAAATTACAGGGATAAATCGATAAATAATTATATTAAAATTGAATGGATTCAGTTCTCCAATTAAAAAACACAGATTACTGAATAGATAAAAACACAGACACCTTCTATATGCTGCTTCCAAGAAACACATCTTGCTGATAAAGACAACATACATTGAAAGTTGGAGAACTAGAAAAAAGATATTCCAGGGATCAGCAGTTAGCGTGATGGCTATGTCGCTGAACACCCATGTAATTGACCACTGTTTGAGTCCCAGACCTGGTGGCTTCAACTCATGCCGGGTGCGTGTGTGTGCATGCCCAGGATCCCGAGAGGAGAATGGAGGAGAAGGGATTGAGGCATGGCCATCCCCCCTGGGGGGTGATTTCTTGCTTTCTGTCTCTCTTTCTCTCTCTGTCTTTCTGGCAGGCACATGCGCCTTATAGCAAAAACCTCTCCAAAAAAAAAGAAAAAAGATATTCCATGCAAATTGAAACAAACAAAAAAAATAGACTTCAAGACAAAAGCTGTAACAAGAGACAAAGAAGGACACTACATAGTACTAAAAGGGCTAGTTCACCAAGAAGATATAACACTTACAAATATCTATAAACCCAACACTGGAACACCCAAATACGTGAAAGAGAGACTGCAAGATCTAAAGGGAACATAATAATTATTGGTGATCTCTTCTGGGCAGGTCATCTAGACAAAAACTAAAGAGATACAAGATCTAAATGACACCATAAATCAAATGAACATGACAAAATCTATTGAACATTTCACACAACAACAAAAGACACAATTTTTTGGGGGGGAGAGTTTTTTGCTATAGGGTGCATGCGCTCACCAGAAAGGCTGAAAGAGACAGAGAGACAGAAAGTGAAAAATCATCCCCCGTGGGGATGGTCATGCTGCAATCCCTCCTCCTCCATTCTCCTCTGGAGATCTTGGACATGCATGTGCATATCAGAGTGAGTTTAAGCCACCAGGTTCAGGACTTGAACTGCGATCGACTACATGGAGTTCAGTGACATAGCCATTACACCAAACTCTGGTCCCTAAAATACACAATTTTCTCATCCCCACAGAACATTTTCAAAGATCAATCACATAATAGGGCACAAACAGATCTTTACAAACTCAAAGGTATAGAAACTACATTCAGCATTTATACTGACTACAGTAAAATTAAATTCAAAATCAAGTACAGAGAGAATGTCAGAAATATACATGCACATGGAAAGTAAACAACCAACACCTGAACGAATTCATAACCACTAAAGAAATTAAGACTGAAATCAAAAGATTCATTGAAACCAATAATAACAGTTTTCTATAAGCTATGGTACACAGCAAAAGCAGTCATAAGAAGGTAGTTCATAGTAATTGGTACCCACAAGGAAAAAAAAAAAAAACAAAAAAACTGCAGTTCCAGTTCTCGACCTGGCAACTTAAAACTCAGGCTGGGCGTGTGTGTACATTCCCAAGATCCTGAGAGAAGAAGAGATTGTAGTGCAGCCATCCACCTGGGGGTGATATCTTGCTTTTCGTCTCTCTGTCTCTCCTGCAAGCTCACATGCCCTATAGCAAAAATCTCTCTTTCAAAAAAAAAAAAAAAAAGAAAGAAAGAAAGAAAAGAAAAAATAAAAACTTGGTATGGGTACAAAAGCAATCATATAGACCAATGGAACAGAGTAGAGAACCCAGAAATAAGCCCCAATATATATAGCCGACTGATTTTGACAAAGGGCACAAAAAGTCCAGTGGAGAAAAGAAAGTCACTTGAGCAAATGGTGCTGGAAATCCACCTGAGGAAAGAAACTGGATCCGTCTCTCACCACTACAAAAATCAACTCAAAATAGATCAAAGATCTAAACATAAAATTTTAAATTATAAAACTATTGGTGTAAAGCATAAAATTCTTGGAGACACTGAAGTAGGCAAAGACTTCATAAATAAGACCCCTAAAGCATAGGTAATAATCCCAAAAAAAGGCAAATGAGATTATATCAACCTAAAATGCTTCTGCACAGAAAAAAAAAAATTTAAAAATGGGCCAACAAGCTGAGCAGACAAGTCTCCAAAGAAGACATACTAATGTCCAAAAAGCATAAGAAGAAATGTTCTACACCTCTTATAATAAGGGAAATGCAAATCAGAACCACAATGAGATATCATGTTACCCCAGTCAGAATGGCCAAGATTAAAAAAAAAAAAAGAAAAGGTAAGTGCTGATGAGGCTGCAGTGGAGAAGAAACCCTGCTACACTGTTGGTAGGAGTGTAAATTAGTACAGCCACTATGGAAAACAGTCTGATGGTTCCTCAAAAACCTACAAATAGAACTATCATATGACCCAACAATTTCACTCCTCTGTATTTATCCAAAGACAGGAAAACCCTTAGAATAACACTATAACACTTGTACTTTCATGTTTATTGCAGCATTATTCACAATTGCTAAGACATGGAATCAACCCAAATGTCCAAAGGTAGATGAGTCGATTGAAAAAATGTGGCACATATACATTTTGAATACTATTCAGTTATAAAAAACAATCCTATCCTAACATCTGGTACAAAGTGGAAGACTTATTGTTAGGCAAAGCTAGCCAGTCTATTAAAGAGAGTCACCAGGTGTCCTCACTTAAAATATACCGAATGTCTGCACTCTACGGTAGAAACCAAGAGAGTGGAAGGTATAAGATAAAGGAGAGCAACCACAGGAGGAGGAAGGTAAAAAGCAGTGGGAAGGAGGGAAACGGAGGAAAAAAATTTAAAAATCACAAAAATAAAAACTTATCTGGTGATACGAATGTATATGGTAATATTTTTGACTAGACTAATATATACTCTATACTAGGAAAAAACATTTTGTATGCTGTACAAATGTACACTGATTAAATGTTTTATTTTTTTGAGAGATTTTTGCTATAGGGAGCATATGCTCACCAGAGAGACAGAGAGGCAGAAAGCAAGAAATCACCCCCCCAGGGGGGATGGTCACACCACAATCTCTTCTCCTCCATTCTCCTCTTTGGATTTGGGCACATACACGCATGCAACCAGCGTAAGTTTAAGTCACTGGGTCTGGGACTTGAGCTGCAGTCGACTATATGGGAGTCCAGCAATATACCCATTATGCCATCTGCTGGTCCCTGTTCTCATGTAATTTTTTTAAAAGAAATATATATATATATATATATATATATATATATATATATATATAGTGTGTGTGTGTGTGTGTGTGTGTGTGTGTGTGTATGCCTGTCAACCAGTCTGTATAGCAAATGTCAAAACCTTCTTTTAAAAAGAAGGGTAAAATAAATAATTTTTAGGAAAAAAAAATGGAAAGTAGGATAGTTTGTCAATAACAAACCTACACTAAAATATGTGTATAAAGATGTTACTTGTGATAAAAATTATATCAAATAGACTTTACAGTATACAAAGAATATATAAGAATGCTACTCTGGGGGAAAATGTAAAATTCTTTTATTATTTTAAAAAATTTCTTTAGAATGAAAGTGAACAGTTTAAGCAAAAAGTGCACTATGAAATTTGTAACATGTATGAGTGAAATACATGGAAATTCTGAAGCATAAAAAATGGGAGGAAAAATGGAAGTGTACTATAGTAAGTTACTTATATTATTTATGACCAGATGCTATAATTTGAAAGGACACTGTGATAAGTTCAAAATGGTCAGAAGGCAGTGAAAGTGTACTGTTGTAAGAGTCTTACATTTTACATAAAGTGATAAAATATAAAGATATATTGTGAAAAATTTTAAAAAGTATGTTGTAGACTCAAAAGCAACACCTATAAAGTAAAATGAAAAGCTATATATGGGTTAGTCCTGTGGCCTAGTAGTTAAGGAAGCCAGATACCACCTGCCTGGCTTCAGTTCAAATTCCCACCCTAGGGGCTTGGAAAACATTCCAGGAGTGTGTGGGCGCATGCCCCAAACTCCAACAGTATGGAGAAAGCGGGGAGAGGGACTGCAGCATGACAATGGTCCATACTTTCATAACCCACAGATGAAACATTTTTAATGTATTATAAAATGTTGTTTTCTTTCTCTCCCTCTTCCTATGTCTCACTCTCTTTGGAAAGTGTGCATGCCCTTCTGCAATGAAAAAGAAAAAAAAGAAGAAGATGAAGAACTATAGCTCTTAAGGCAATAATGTACACAAAGTCAAACATTAAACAATATTAAATCAATGCCAAAGATGCAGAAGCAAAAAGAGAAATAAGGAAAACATGAGACAAATAGCAAGGTGGTAGATTTAAACCCTTCCAAATCAATAATTACATTCACGGTAAATAGGCTAAGTGTTAAACTTTAAAACAAAATTTTCAGAGACCCAATGACATCCAGTCTAAAAGAAGCTCACTTGAAACATAAACATAGAGATTGGGTAAAAATAAAAGGAAATAAAAGATATACCAAAAATAGCTAAGCTGATATAAATACCTTAATACCAGAAAAAAAGCCAAGCCAGAAACAAAGATAAACAGTAGTGATGAAAATGTTAATGAATTAAGAGCACATAACAAGCCTAAAAGTTTAAGCAGCCATCAGATAACAACCTCAAGATATATAAAACCAAATTTTGATAGAACTGAGAGTAAAAATAGAGAAATACAAAATTATAGTCAGAGTGGGCAGGGCAGGCAGAGGAAAATCTTTGTATAAATGAATGAATTTTGTGTACATTTTCCAGTTTCTTTCTAAGGTTTCAAGATCTTGTGGTTCTGTTTATGCACATGCCATCTTTCCCCAGAGCATGTCTTCAAGCAAAGGACAACTTAGGCAGAAAAGGCAGGGCAAATTCTGGCATCAAAGGACTTTTAGGAGATTTGAAGGCTCAAATTTTCTAACTTCATCTGTGACTGTCATCATAAATCTTAGGGTTCACTTCCTTCCCAATCAGTTGCTTACCTTTTACAGTCAATGGTTGCTGAAAAAAGAAATGTTATACACTGTAAAGATAGATATATGCTATCAAATGTAATATAAAAAAATAATAGTTTTTTAAAAAGAGTCGATGGAAATATGCACTTAACTGGTCCTACAACTATTCAATCCATACAATTAATTTGAAAGCTTTCTTGTCTGTGTAGGATAAGATACAAGATACAAGGCATCTTTTAATATATACCTAAAATAGCTTTCCAGTTTTCTACCTATGCCTTGAGTTGATATTTCAAAATCAAAAGTTTATCTTTGGGTTTTTGCTTTTTTTTTTCCTATAAGTTTTCCAGCAAAAGCAAGCATTCTGCCACATAATACAGTAGACAGGAGAGATCAGTCTGTCTTCTCAGCTCCATGGCTCAGGTGCCATGTTTTCTTTGTGGACAGCTGCATTGCTATAGAAATGTAGCTACTCCTGGATAATTTCTCACTACTCCAGTCTCAGAGGGCTTCCGTAATACCATTTCCCCATATCGTCCCTTCAGTTACTTGTCTCTGGGTAACTCAACATCCCCTACTCATTTCCTTAACCTTGCCTCACTCCTGTAATCAGTCCCTTTATTACGTTACCTTTATTTAAACTATTTCAATGCATTCAGTCTCTTGCATTCACGACTGACAAGTATTTGGTACCTAAAGCTGATCTTCAAGATGGAATTCTGCATCTGAGTCACACAAATATTAAGTGAACATGGATGACTTTCTTGCTGAGGATACTTTCAACACTGGTATTTTGTGTCATGCAATGGCATCTTTACTACTCCCGTTGCCACTGCTAGTGGAAAGAAATGAGTGCTGAAATAGGATAAGCCACTGGGTGATCAAGTGACTACTGTATTTAATAATTACCCAAACCCCAACAGAAGTGATTTAACCAGAGAATCTAGGGAGGGTACAATCTGTCGGATCATTCCAACAGTGTAGAACAGAGTAAGAAGTCTAAATCATAAAATGTAAAACTGATGTTTTTGTCCTGCTGTTAGCTGAAACAATTTAATAGACATTTTTCAGCATCAGCAAATAAAATGATTAATGTGGCAATCACTGGACCTTTATATTTAGTTACATGGTATATAGAAGAATAAGAAGGTCTTAGTTAGACCAGGTAGAAAACAATATATTTTTCACTAAGTCTAGGTGAATTTTTAGCTTTGCATATAAAAACAGTCCCTTGTTTAAATGTGTGGGTACGTAGCAATTTTTACACCATTTTTCATCCTATGTTTTGTCTCAGAGACATACAAAGAATGGACATGAAGATGTTGTTATTTTCTTTCTTATTTTTAGAAATTTATGCTGTACGGTACGTGCACTCACCAGAGAGACAGAAAGTCAAGAGAGAAATCACCCCTTGAGGGGATGATAACGCTACAATCCCTTCTCCTCCATTCTCCTCTTGGAATTTTGGGCATGCACGCACACTCACCTAGCATGAGTTTCAGGCCGCCAAGTCCGGGACATGAACCACGGTCAGCTCTGTGGGAGCCCAATGATGTAACTATTATGCCATCTGCTGGTACCAAGATGTTGTTATTTTCAAATCTCTTTTAATACCAAAAAAAAAAAAAAAAATCTACCTTTTAAAAAGTTTATTTTATCTGTTTCTTGATTGAGGATGGGGAAGTACCCCCCTCAACCAAACTCTACCCCCAGACTCTTAGCCAGCCAGAATCATGGATGAACATGGGCACTCACTCCACATTCAGGACAACCTGAGATCTGAATCTAGCCCTCCCATGTGGCTCCAGTATCACACAGGGGCACCTTATCATCTGGGCCACTGTGACGGGGTCATTATTACTGACAGAGAGAGAGAGAGGAAACCTGAGACAGTACCTCATGAGGAATGGTCACACCACTGACGGCGTCTGCCCCAGGGCTTGGGTCTAGCTGAATCATGACCAGGAGGCTGCTGGTGAGGAAGAGAAAGAGGATGAGAAAGAGGAAGCCCTTCATCTTGAGAGGACCAGAGAATCGGACAAGAGACAGAGTAACAGTGGACGGAGGTGGCCTGAGCCAAGGTAGCCCAAGCAACTTGTGCCGCAGCTTGAGCCGCCCAGACAAACTGGGCATCTTTATTTATAGTGCAAGGAGACACTACATATGTATATTTTACCACACTTCATAGATTTGTTGCTAGGTTACAGACAATAAGAAGCAGGTAACAAATCTATAAGGGCTTAGACATACTGGGCCAGGTGCAACCCTTGGTGATAATCCCATCAAGAGAAACTCCCATTATCTTCTTTTCTAATGGAAAGAAACTCAGCTGCAGGTGTGGGGAAGTTACATGAGGCTAAAGAATCTCTCCATGTGGGGCAGATACATGAGGCTAAAGAATCTCTCCATGAGGTGGGCACCACCACACCCAGAGAAGGCTGAAGAATCTTTCAGATGCAGAGCAGGGATTGGACTTTGCTAATTGGGGTCAAGATGTTTCTTGAACTCCATCAGATGTGTCTGTTGGAATGCTCCTAGCAATTTTCACCCTTTGCTCTGTCTGCAGCGAGGGTCAAGGAAAAGGACAAGTTGCAAGGTTCTGCCAAAGCCCAAAGGGACAGGTGGTGTTTGCTCAGAGCATGTCCCCATACCTCAGGGTCTCTCTCAGAGCATGTCCCTACAACACCACAATCTCTTCTTAGATTCTCTCTCCATTTGGGGTTTTGGGCATGCATACACATGCACTCAGCATGATTTTCAAGCTCCAGGTTTGGGACTTAAACTGCACAGTTGCCATATAGTATCCAGCCATTTTAACCATGGTGCCACCAGCCAGCGCTAACATTTTTTTAACATTTTTTTTTCTTTTTTTGGAGAGGTTTTTGCTATAGGGAGCATGCGCTCACCAGACAGTCAGAGAGAGACAGAGAGATAGAAAGCGAGAAATCACCCCCCAGGGGGGATGGTCACGCTGCAATCCCTTCTCCTCCGTTCTCTCAGGATCTTGGGCATGCATGCACATGCACCCGGCATGAGTTTAAGCCTCCGGGTCCGGGACTCAAACCGCGGTCGAATACGTGGGAGTCCAGCTACATAGCCATTATGCTAACTGCTGGTCTCACATTATTTTTGATAGCCACCTAATAGATACAGTAGCTCTCAAGCGAGAGGACTGGTTTCTAGGTTTAAGTACAAATGCTTACTTGTTAATGTTTTTCCTCTTCAAACTTAATAAACTGAAATCAATAAAATATCTTAAGAGATTTCTATTTCCACAAATATGACTTACGAGAAATCTCGTATCTTCCTGATTTACATTTATATGACAATAAAAATGCTCAGTTGAGGCATATAAATGATATGCCTAACTTTCTGAGCAACGAATGCAAAGAAAGTTCATGTGGGCAGAAGCTAAGCAGGAGCAAAAGCATAGAGAGGAAAATGAGCGTCGAAGCCACTGGACACCTTGGGACAACATCCAGTGTCCTGGGGCCTTGAGTTTGAGATCTGAGACCATCTGCATAAAGCCAGACCCTGGGAAATGCAAAAGCAATCCATGTAACAACTATCTCAGTTTGAGTGAGGCTAGAAGAAAAATAAAAACATCCCCCCTGCTAATTTGATGGTCGCTGGTCTGCCTCTGGTTGGGAACTTGAACATACCTCCAGGTACACAATAAATGCCACAGCTGTCACAGAAAGGGGACTTGAGGCTGTAGTGCTCACATGGACCTGGAAGGAGTAAGCACAAATCCCACTTCCCTTCGTTTAAACTGGCGGCTAGCTTATTCACAAAAGTAATGAACAAAGTCAGAATCCAGACAAGTGTCCTCAGTGTGTCCAGAGAAAATAATAACTAGCCTATAACTGGTGACACAAATAAAATATCTTTTAAGAATGAGGATAAAATAGTGAGAAGTAAGTAGAAATTAAGAGTTTACTTCTGGGACCAGCAATTAGCGTAATGGCTATATCGCTGGACTCCCATGTAGTTGACCGCGGTTCCAGTCCCAGTCCCAGTGGCTTAAACTCACGAGCCTATGTGCGTGCCCAAGATCCCAAGAGGAGAATGGAGGAGAAGGGATTGCGGCGTGGCCATCCCCCCGGCGGGTGATTTCTCAATTGATTTCTGTCCCTCTGTCATCTCTGTCTTACTGGTGACCGCACACACCCTATAGCAAAAACCTCTCCAAAAAAAAAAAAAAAAAAAAAAGAGCTTACTTCTAAATGTCCCTCAATAAAATAACTTCTGAAAGATGTGCTTCAAAAAGAAGGAAACGGGTCTCATCAGGGAGGTTTAAAACACATCAAAGAAGGCAAAGGGAGAAACACGTAAATGAAATTTGCCTATATGAAATATCAACAATGTTTAATTTGTGGCTTATAAAAACATGGTAGAAATTTTAATAATATGACTGTTCCAAATACAATCTGAAAAGGAGGATGGGAAATAAAGCATTCGACTATCTTTGAGTTTGGGGAAAAGAAAGTAAGGATGTTTAAATTTTAAGAATAACTATTCAAATAATATAACATAGGACACAGTTTCCAAACACAAAAAGAGAAGAAAATGAAATACTGTAATCACTTCAGAAGGCACCAGAAACAAGGGAGGCAGAGGACAACAGGAGACTGGACTTATGGGAGTTTCCATAATCAGGGCTCATACAGTACTCGGTGTTTGCCAGATAACATTTGAAACATGTTAAAATATACCAAATCATGTCATAACCATAATGAACTCTTGAGGAAGGTACTCGTTATTTCCACTTTACAGAGAAAAGCTCTAGGCAGAGAGGTGGTCTTCGTCTGCTCAAGCTACCATAACAAACTTCTAGAGACCGGAGGGTTCCAGTCACAAACGTTTCTCACAGTTCTGGAGGCTGGAAGGTCAAGGGTCAAGGCACCAGCAAGGCGGGCTCATGGGAGGCCTCATCTCTCGGCTGGAAGTGACAGTACCTCACTTTGTACTCATAAAACCTCTTCGTGAGTGTGCCCCAGGCTGATGAGGGAGCAAGGTCTCCCAAGTCGCTCTCTCCATTTTTCTTTAATTGTCTGAAAGTGTATGAGCTTGCCAGAGAGAGACAGAGACACAGAGAGAGAGGGAGAAGAGAAAGAGGGGGAAGAGAAAGCACCACCTCATGGGCCCTGGTCATGCTTCAACCCCTGCTCCTCTATTTTTCCATCTCCTCAGTGCTTTTCAAGTTGTTAGGGCCAGGATTTGAACCACAGACAGCCATGTGGGATCTGGCTTCCTATGTATAGCACTTACTGGTAGGACACAAGGCCAGCCTGTGAAAATTCTTTACATCTTTCAGATACAAATCCTTTGTTAGATACACATATTACAGACATTGTCCTCCAGTGGTAGCTTGAAATTTCATTTTCTTAGCTGATTTTCTGAAAAGCATATATTTTAACTTTTTCTCAGCACATAAAAAGTCTAAGGAATCTGAGGCCAGAAGATGGTGTGGTGGATAACGTGTTGAAATCCCATGTGGTCAACCACAGTTCGAGCCCTGGTCCCAGTGGCTTGAAAATCATGTTGGGTGCATGTGCACCCATGTCCAAAGTCCCAGGAGGAGAATGGAGGAGAAGAGACTGTGGCATGGCTATCTCTCTCTGTCTCTCTCTGGCAAGCACACGCCTCCTATATCCAAAAAAAAATCCTAAAAAAAGAAAAAAAAAGATCTAAGAAATTCATAAATAGCCTTTTATATATAATGAGTGAATTTAGCAAGATCTCTCAGAATACAATGCCAATGTGCAAAAACTGATTACATTTATATATATTAGTAACAAATATCAGAAAATAAAATGTTAACTATACTGTGTATGAGAACATCAAAAATATCTAATGTTTGTTTTTTTTTTTTTTTTTGGAGAGGTTTTTTGCTATAGGGCGTGTGCGCTCGCCAGACAGAGAGAGAGAGACATAGAGACAGAAAGCGAGAAATCACCCCCCAGGGGGGATGGTCACGCCGCAATCCCTTCTCCTCCATTCTCCTCTTGGGATCTTGGGCACGCACGCACACGCGCCCGGCGTGAGTTTTAAGCCACTGGGTCCAGGACGTGAACCGTGGTCGACTACGTGGGAGTCCAGCGACATAGCCATTACGCTAACTGCTGGTTCCCAAAAATATCTAATATTTAGAGATAAACTTCACAAAAAAATACAGAAGATGTTGATAATGAAAACTATAAACATTGCTGAAAGAAATTAAAATTTAAAATAATAAAGGATACCATTAGTCATGGATCGAAAAAACTCATTATTTTAAGATATTCCTTTTTTCCAAATTAGTGTAACAGATTCAATGCAAATGTAATCAAATTCCAACAGGATTTTTTTTTAAATTGCAAGAAGATTCTAATTTTTAAATAGAAACAGTCATAAAACAGTTAAATCACATTTAAAAAATATTGAGTTACTAGTAGTTCCATCTTTACTAATTTTATTCATAAAAATTCCCATGAGTGTGACAACTCTGAAACAATATTCTTTGGTTAAAATTAATTTAAAATTATCTTTATAGAGACTACAGAGCTATGTGCTTTAGCAGCCGAAGAATTTGCATAGAATTTCAAGCAGCCTGTAAGTGTCAATTGTATAACTAAGGGTGATTTGGGTGAAGCCAATGATAATGATAAACTTTGTTATTTACAAAATTAGATTCTGTTTTATATTTTTAAAGAATTATTTTATTTAACTTCATTTATTTTAATTTGGCCAGAGAGGGGGAGAGAGAGAGAGAGGAAGCAAACTGCCAGGTACAGGACTCGAACCAAAGTCAGCTATGTGGGAGTCCAGTGCCCTTAACCACCATGCCATCTGGCTGAACCCTGTTTCATATTTTTATTGGACAAGCCTGGGCAGCACAGTCCATACTGGGCTGCAATGCTAGAAGCCACATGGCCAATTACACGTCCCAATCTTTGGTCTGATCAACCAGAAATGCACTTGATGCACACGTATGCCCCAAATCCTGATGTGCTAGAAGTTGAAAGAAGGACCAGATCCTGTCAAGGATGCTTCTCTCTCCCTCTTTTCCTGCTTCTCTCTCCCTCTTTTCCTCTCTCTCTCTCAAGTGCATACTCATGCACTCTGTAACATGAATAAAAATTAAAAATGAAAGCAACAGCCAGTGGCATGGTAATTAAGGTAGCTGGATCCCACATGACTGACTGCACTGCTCAGTCCTAGACCCAGCGGCTTGAAAAACATGCTGGGTATGTGTATGGGCATGCCCAAAATCCCAAAAGGAGAAATGGAGGAGGAGGGATTGTGGGTGACTATGCCTCATTGGGAGTGCTTTGTCACATTCTCCCTTTCTGTCTGTTTCCCTTGGGCAAGCTCATGTGCCCTCTAGCAAATTGAAATAAATAAATAATAAAAGTCAAACAGCACAACAATAACAATATCGTTTATCAACACAATGCAACTATTAAGAATTGTATGGGACAGTAGGTGGTGTGGTGGTTAAGATGCTAGATCCTGCATGGCTGACTATGCAGTTCAAATCCAGAACCCTGGCAGCTTAAAAAATCATGCAGGGTAAATAAATAAATAAATAAAATTAAATAAATACTTCTTCAAAAAAAAAAATAAATAAATAAAATAAAAAAAAATAAATTAGCTTTCTAGCCTTTAAAAAAAAAAAAAAAAAAAAAATCATGCAGGGCATGTGTGCATGTGTGCCCAAACTCCAGAGAGGAGAATGGAAGAGAAGGGATTGAAGCATGGCCCGGGGGTGATTTCTTATCCTCCCCCCAAGCCCTGCCTACACTTTCAAGTAAGCACATGCACTTTATAGCAAAACAAACAAAAAACAAACAAACAAAAAACATTTAATATAGCTATATGAAGCTAAATAAAACCTTTCTGTTGTACACAGAGGTGCCGACTTTGGACTCGTATGGAATCCGCATTTACTCTTTACACTGTTGCTGGTAGCAATGTACAATTTAGAAAGGAGACGAAAGAGATTAGAAGTAATGAATGCTTTTCCTTTGGCTCAATAGCATTGATCAAATAATCTGTCTGTGCCCATATAACAGGCTGGAGAAAATGGTGTAGTTTTATGGTGGTAACTTTCCAAAATCAATAACTTTTCTAATGAATATAAAAGCCTGGGTGCCTCGCAGTCCAAATGCACATAATTGGATTGCTTGTTGTAATCAAGCACTGGCATTAACGTTCTGTTGTGATAAAATAAGTGTTTAGTAATTTAGTCCTCAACTGCTTCTGGCATTTCAACTCTTTGTTGGCATATAAAGTACACATTTCACCTGTGGTAAAAAAGTAATTTATTGACTTTTTTTTTTAATCACTTGTGATGAACAAGCTCTTGGCCTTTCCATTCAGACATCACTGGACAGAAGTTGGTTTTCTCTGACCTTAGCAAATTGAAATTCGATCTAGATCAATAAGGTTTTACTCAATGTAGCCCTGGGATGGAAATAAGCAACACATTTCACAATATGCATGTTTAATTTTAGTTTTGCTACAATGTATTTATTCTGCATAATTAAGAATAACTGCTCACCTTGTTTCTCTAAGTCAACAAATGCATATGATAGGTGTGTACCTAGTAGGTGACTATTTCTTTGGGAGGTACTTGGGGAAGACTGTAAACAAAAATCTGACAAATGTGGACCTAGAATTTGTAAATGTTCCTGTGACTTCAAAACAATTTCATGTTCTCATTATCTACACAGGTAACAAAAATTGTATGCATAATGATGTGTCATTTTATTTACATCGCAACCACTTTGCTCCTACAAAATATTTCCAACAGAGGAAGTATGAAAGCCTCTAAGTAGTACTGGTCTAAAATATTTTATGACAGCTATCAGAACTGAAGTGGTTAAATGTCGGCGTCTGCCCCAGGGCTTGAGTCTGGCTGAATCATGATCAGGGGGCTTCTGGTGAGGAAGAGAAAGAGGACGAGAAAGAGAAAGCCCTCCATCTTGCCAGGACCTGGGAAATTGGAAAGAATGAGACAAAGGGATAGAGTAGAAATGGACACAGGCAGCCTGAGCCTAGGTAGCCCAAGCAACTTGTGCCGCAGCTGAGCCACTGCTTGAGCTGCTTGAGTCACTTGAGCCCCCCAGACAAACTGGGCCTCTTTATTTATAGTACAAGGAGACATTACACATGTATGTTTCATGACACTTCATAGATTCTTTGCCAGGTTACAGACAATAAGAAGCAGTTAGCAGATCAATGTGGGCTTAGTCAAACTGGGCCAGGTGTATCCCCTGGTGATAATCCTATCAAGAGGAAATCTCATCTTCTTTTCTAATGCAGAGAACTAGCTGTTAGGTGTGGGGAAGGAGCTAAAGAACTTCTCCATAAGGAGTGCACCACCACACCAGAGAAGGCTAAAGAACCTTTCAGATGCAGAGCAGGGATTGGACTTTACTAATTGGGGCCAAGATATCTCTTGAAGTCTATCACATGTGTCTGTTGGAACGCCCCTAGTAATTTCCACCCTTGCTCTGTCTGCAGCCAAGGTCAAGGAAAGACAAGTTACAAGGTCCTGCCAAACCCCAAAACAGCAGGTGGTGTTTGCTCAGAGCATGTCCCCACACCTCAGATTCTCTCTTTTAACCAACCGTGTCCCCACAGTTAAATACACTGTCAAGTAGCTTTCGCTTTGTAATAAACACCCGATTTTTGCCAGTTTGATATTAGTGTTATTTATGTAGCTCATTATTCTATAAATAGACAATTGGGGCTGGACTCTGTTGGGCAGGTCTGGTCTCCGGGAGATTCATCGAGCATCGGTGATACCCTTGGCCAGTTTGGGGTCAGCTCAGACCATCCGGTCTCTCCGTCTCTCCGTGATTCTGATCGTTCATCCACAGCGGGCTGGATTGTGGAAGCAAGTGTGGATACTCTCCAGGGCGCGCTGAGCTGAGGTCATTTGCTTTGTGGCCTTGGGACTCTGAAAATAGCAGTAAACAAGCCTTAATACATAAACACTGTTCCAGTTTCGGCCTGTTCCACATTGGCTAACGTTCCATTTGTCCCAGCAACCAGATATTCCATCCTAGCATCTACATAAGAGGCAGCCGTGGATGTGAACAGACTCCGGGAGGCGTGGGCAAGCTGGAGCCATCACTGCAATCAATGAATCGACCACATTCGCTGACGCTCTGGCTCACATTCCTTTCCTTTCAGCGCTCCATTCTGCTTTTTAGGAAACGTACTACTTTCTCATTTCAACAGAGTTAAGCCTTTTTAAAATTTCTTTCTTTTTTTTCAGTTGTCAGAGAGCATGTGTATTCACCAGGCAGAAAGAGAATGGGAGAAGCACCTCCCAAGAGGCCATGGTCACACCACACACTTTCTTTTTGATTTCGCCATCCTGTCAGGATTTGGGGCTCACACACACACACACACACACACACACACACATGCACATACACACACGAACAAACATACCGCACAAACACACCACATGTACACATGCATGCACACACACACACGTGTGCACTCGCACACCCATCCCTAATGTGCTTTTACATGTCGTTGGTGCCCAGATTTGAACCCTTGTCAGTTATATGGGATCTGGCTTCCTATATACAGAGCTTAACTGCTACATTACAGAGTCAGCCCTTAACCTCTATTTTTGAAGATTTAAATACTTTTTGCCTAATCCTTGTAAACAAAGTAAAGTGGATATATTTATAAAAATAAGATACCTTTTTTAATATCACTATAATTGAATAAAAGTTTCAAACTTTAATATACTAATTTTGAAATTTTCTTCTTATAGCTTTTTTTCACAATTCTAGATTTATTTGACGGTGCAAAACTTGTAAATGTCATCGATATATCTGCAATACTTATTTTTTTTCAAATTCCTGCCCTTTAAAATTGCAGTCCTAACCTCTGTAATTTTCATCTTCCTTATCTTTTACTATTTTCTTCTCATAACACTTATCCTCTTTAAAATTCTCTGTAATTTATTTTTATTGTGTTTATTGTTTGTTTCCCCACATTTGAATGTATGTTACTCATACATCCTAAAGCGTGAAATTTGAAGTGTGTTCAAAAACCATGGTAAATGTTTCTGGAATGAAAGGAGTTTTGAGCTCTGCCAGAACACCATGCATAGAACAGGACAACTCAATAGTCACTCTTAAGTTTAACTTGGATTTTAGAGACAGGCTTTGTGACTCAGATAGTTGTCTTCTTCTGGAGAAGCCTTGATAACTATTTCTTCTTAAATAAATATACAAACAAATATAAAAACACTAGGGAAGGGCCAGCGGGTGGCATAGTGGTTAAGGTGCTAGGCTTCCAGATGGTCAAACATGGCTCGAGTCCTGGACCCAGCAGCTGAAAATCGCACTGGGCACATGTACATGAGTGCCCAATTTCCAAAAGAAAAATGGAGGAAAAAGGATTGTGGTGTGGCCATCCCCACAGGGAATGATTTCTCACTTTCACTCTTTAGTGAGCACATGCACCCTACGGAAAAAACCTTTAAAAAAATGTGTTAGGGTTGGGAGCAGCAGTTCCCGTAATGACTATGTTGCTGGACTCCCATGTAGTTGACCGTGGTTCGAGTACCGGACCCAGTGCCTTGAACTCATGCCGGGAACATGTGCGTGTGTGCCTAAGACCCTGAGAGGAGAATAAAGGAGAAGGGATTGCAGCGTGGCCATTCCCCCTTGGGGGGTGATTTCTTGCTTTTTGTCTCTCTGTCTCTTTCTGTCTTTTTTTTTTTCTTTCTTTTTTTGGAGAGGTTTTCACTATAGGGCATGTGCACTTGCCAGAAAGAGTGTGAGAGAGAGATAGAAAGCAAGAAATCACCCCCCGGGGGGATGGCCAAGCCACAGTCCCTTCTCCTCCATTCTCCTCTTGGGATCTTGGGCATGCACGCGCACACGCCCTGCATGAGTTTAAGCCGCCGGGTCCAGGACTCGAACCACGGTCGACTACATGGGAGTCCGGCGACATAGCCATTACGCTAACTGCTGGTCCCTTCTCTGTCTTTCTGGCGAGTTCATGCACCCTATAGCAAAAACCTCTCAAAAAAAAAATGTGTTAGAGTAACACAAACTCATGGAAACATAGGAATGTGTATATATGTGCATCTACATACATATATAAATATGTATCTGTTATGGTTAATTTTATGTGCCAACTTAATTGAGCCTTCGCTCAGGTGGATACCCAGAAAGCTGGCAAATCATTATTTCTGGGTTTGTTTATGAGGTTATTTCAGGCAGAGATTTGCATTAAAATCAGCAGCCCGAGTAAAAAAAGATTTGCCCTTACCAATGTGATTGGGCTACATCCAATAGTGAGGATTAGACTAAAACAAAGTGGCACAGGATGGCAAAACGTCTCTTTCTTTGAGCTGGGATGTTTGTCTTCTTCTGCTCTAAGACACTGGCTCATGGAACTTTGTTCTCAGACATAATTATTTGGTCCACTTTTCTGGTTCTTCAACAGCTGGTGGGATTTCTTGGCCTCCATTATTACATGGGAATTGGTTCCAGGAGCCCCTCAACAGATACCAAAATTTATGGATGGTCAAGTCCCTCATATAAAATGGTGTAGTATCTGCATATAATTGCACACATTCTCCAATATACTTTAAAACATCTCTAGATTAATAATATCTAAGACAATGTAAATAGTTGTTATACTGTATTGTTTATGGAATAATGATCCCAAAAATGTCTGTGTGTTCAGTGTCCATGTGTTTAGTCCAGTACAATTATCATAGGCCCAGCTATGTAACACATGTCAGCCCAATGTAACATTTTCAATCTGTGGTTGTTTGAATCTGCTGATGCAGAAGTAACAGAAACAGAGGACAAACTCTATATATGTTTATATCCACAGAAATGTATTTATGGATGAAATTTATTTATTTTTCTGTTTTGTAATTACCTTATCCTTCCAATAAGACTCCATCCAGCAAATAGCATTTTTAAAAAGTAATTAATTGGGACTAGCAGATGGCATAATGGTTGCATCGGTGGACTCCCACATGGTCGACAGCAGCTCAAGTCCTGGACATGGTAACTTGAGACTTGTGTTGGGCATCTGTTTGTGCATGCTTAAAAGTCCTAGAGGAGACTGGTGGAGAACGGACTGTGGCATGGCCACCCCCCCTCAGGTTGGTGAGTTCTTGCTTTCTGTCTGTCTCTGTCTCTCTGTCTCTCTCTCTCTCTCTCTCTCTCTCTCTCTCTCTCTCCAGTGAGCACACACATCCTATAGCAAAAATTCCTCTTTTTTAAAAAATTAATTAATGAAAAATAAATAAACAAGGAAAGTAATTAAGTACATATAATCTTTTCAAAACCAAAATAAAATCTGATAAATGTAAAGTCCTTCTTAGTAATGCTTAAGGTTTGGGGATCACAGCTTTGTATATAGCCATATGCATATTGGCTCAGCACAAATTCTAGAACCAAATGGTCTAGGGTATAGTCCTTGCTCCTTTTTTCTTTGTTTTCTTTTTTATTAAAAAAATAAAGAGAGACAGAAAGAAATCGAGAAAGCACCATCCAGCAAGAATGGTCATGCCACAACTCTTTCACTTCCATTCTCTTCTTGGGATTTCAGGCATGTGTATACCCACACCTGGTATGTTTTTCAGGCTGTTGAGTCTGAGATTCAAATCGCAAAGGTGATCATGTAAAATCTAACTGCCTTAGCCACCACATCACCGGCTGGCCCTATTCCCTGTTCTTTCACTTGTTTGTTCTGGGGCAAGTCATTTATTTTCTCTAAACCCTAATTTCCTCATTTCAAATATATTACTGAGTCTGTAATTGCATTGCGAAGAGCAAATGACTAATTGCGTACAAAGCGTTGAGGCAGTGTCCTCAGCACATGTCCAGTGAGGGGGGGCACGCTTTGGCCAGCAACACATCCCCCTGCCTTAATTCTGGGCCATCTCATCTGGCACGACAGCCCTGAGAGCAAACCCTCAAAGTCTACATCCCTTTTTCACTGCTTCAGTTCATTGGGCCTTTGTCCACCTCTCCTTTATGTGGGCCAGAGTCCAGGGAGGGGACATAAGGATCCATGCCTGACTGACTACCTCCTCTGCATTCGTCTCTTCTCTCTGGCTTTCATCTCTTCATCTCCATCCTGTAGGAACAGAAGGGAGTTAGCTTTTCCCTGTCCTTCTCCATTATATTAGGTGGCTGGGAAAGTCATGATGTATTTTTCTGTTTTTCTGTGCAAAAATATGTCATGACTTTCCAGACAACCCAATATTATAGATGCCTTCTATACAGAAAAACACACCCAAAGATGAACTCTTATGTTAGAGAAAAGCTTTTCTACACTAAGGAACAAACGCCGTCATGTTCATGCTTTTTATCATTCGGAACTGTGTCTAGCTAAAGGAGAATTAAATACCTGTAAGACATTGTCTCTTAGAGGCTGTTTTCAAATCTATTATTGTGTTGTAACATCTTATTTTGAATGTAAAAAGTTAACTCCTCCATGGAAAGAGAAGTGAAGGAGAAGGGACTATCCTGTGGCCACTCCTCATGGGGCTGTGCTTTTCTCACTTTTCTTTTCCCTCTATCTGGTGAGTACATCTGCCCCGGGGCAAAAATTGGGGGAAAAAAGTTTTAAAAAAATGGAAATAAAATGTTATGCTGTGTTTTAGAGTACTATATAACTTTATTAGAATCTTGCTCTACATTACTGAATAATTAGTTGACTAGAAGGTAAATTAGACATGTTTCAAGATATCTATCAGAATTAATTAATGGTGCTTGTTATTTAATGATCTTGCCTATAAAAAAAAAAAACCTTCAAGGCCTATGTAGCAAATTGAGTACTGACTCTAAATGGATTTATACTGATTCATCAGGGAAGTCATGATGCATTTTTGCATAGAAAACTATAGAAAATATGCCATGACTTTACTTTCTTGACAACTATATGTGTATATATATATATACACACACATATATACACCCACATATATATATATATACATATATATATATACACACATATATATATACACATATATACACACACACACACACACACATATATATATATATATATTCAAATTTCTGGAAAATGTGATTATTACCTCATGTAGAAAAAAATCTTTGTGGATTTAAGTATGTTAAGTATCTTGAGGTGATCGCGGTGAGGTCATCCTGAATGATTCCCAGTACCTGAAATCTAATCATCAATGACCTCAGTAAGAGCCGGAAGAGGAGAAGATCCAATGGAGAAGGCCGTGTGAAGAGGGAGGCAGAAACTGGAGTGATGCAGACAAAAGCCAAGAAGCTCCAACAGCCACCAGAAACGGGGAGATTCGGGGAGCAGAATCCCTCTCTTCATAGCCTCTGGAGGACCTCAGACCTGCTGACACCTCGAATTAGGATTTTTGGCCTCCCAAACCGTGAGAGAAGTAACCGCTGTTGTTTTAAGCCCAGTTTGTGTTCATTTGATACAGCAGCCACAGGGGCAAAGATACGGCATGAAACTGAGATTGACTGATAAGAAGACAACATTATAACTCTTTCTTTAGATGAGCCAGTATTTATTTGATAGAAAGATTCAGTCAATCAAGGGAAAACAAATTTAATGGACAAAGAAATGGAAAATTATCTGTTGATGACAATGTGTATGGTAATTTCTTTGACTGTACTAATGTTCTGGCTACTCATGCTGGGGAAATTCATTTTCAATGTCGTAAAGATGTAAAGTAATTGAATGCAAAAAATAAGAAAAAAGTTAAATTAAATTTAAAAAAAAAAAAACTCAGTTATGCATTCAGATCCCATGCTCTTCCATTCAATAGTGTGAACTCTCAACCCAAGTAGTTAAACTCTATTTATTTATTTATTCTGAAACATTTTTTAAATAATTAATTTACATTAGTTCCCTGTGCATAGTCACAGCATACAAAATGTGATTTCCCATCCAGAATATACTGCAAAGTGGCTTAATCATACACATTATCATCAATAACTTTCCATCTCTACTTTCATATTTATATATATTTTTTTTACCCCTATTTCTGACCCTCTGCCATTTCCCACCCTCCTTCCACACTATCTCAGGCATCTACAGTTGTTTTCCATTCCTTCACCCCCCCCCCCCCACATTTTATTGATTCACAAAATTTCTTAAATAATCTAACTACTTTCAATAGCAAGTTCAGCTGGCATGTACATATCTGTGAATATAAGTCTGACTTTAGGCATGAAACTCTAAGTAGAATGAATATACTATTATTTTTATATTTTTAAGAATTATTTAATTTTATTTATTATTTTTTTTTTCAATCTATAGAGAGAGAGAATCTATAGGACCAGGACTCAAATCACAGTAGGCCTTGTGGAAGTCCAGTAACTTAACCACCAGGTCTTTCTGCTGGACCCTATTTTTATTTTTTTTTAACTGCTAGAGGGCACTTGTGCTCACCAGAGAGAGACAGAGTCAGTGAGAGAGGGAGAGGGAGAATGGGCATGGTCACACCACCATCCCTTCTCCTCCATTTCTTCATCCTGTTGGGATTTGGGGCATGCAGGCAATCTTAGTGTGTTTTTATAAGCTGCAGGGATCAGGAATCTAACAACTTTTAGCCACATGTGAACCAGCTCTTTTAACCAGTAGGCTATGAGGCTGGTCTACTTAAATTTTTGAGTTTTTTTTTTTTTTTATAAATAATGATAATATCAATGCTATTTTTTTTGAGTTTTTTTTTATAAATAATGATAATATCAATGCTATTTGATTGTCAGGAATATCCAATAATAAACATAAACCACATAGGTCAAAGCTGCCATGTAGCAAGAATGCAGTAAGTGACCCCGCTACTGTTGCTGCACCTGTTTTCTTAGCAATAAACTCTTGGCACTTTTGCATCTTTACCTGTAAACAAGAATAATGATCAACTTGCAGGATTTGGGTACGTATAAAATTATACTAAAGGTTAATTAAGCATTGGCTTTATTTTTTCATTTTACATGAAGTATTGTATTCACTGTGGACATTCAATTTTCTTTCTCATCTTTAGGACAATGTTTCCTCTGGTTCTATTGAATTATTAGTTATTAGAAATGCTTACTGTAGCTGCTGGAGTAAAATTGTTTCTTATACTGCATTCATTCTCTTCTTTTATTATTGTTACAGAATTGTGGAATACCGTCATTCTTTTCATGTTATATTGTGCCAACTGTACTTGCATAGAACTGGAGCTGAATAGTGCCACATGATACATTTGTTGCCAATCAGACAGAGCATCATTTGTAAAGTTATCATTAATATGGTCTCGTTTAAATAGATTTGTAAGTAACCTCCACAATCTTTAGCTTATGCTCTTTAGTAAAATGACAAAGGTAAAACAGAATGTGCTCCTGAGATCTAAGACATGTATATTTGAGTTCATTTTTCTAATTTCATTAGATTGCCCATAAAATTTTTATTAGAGTCCTCTTAGATTCTCAGACCCTCTGATTTTGGCCTTGGGTGGGCTATACTTAATATATATTTTAAAAATATATATTCTATATTTCAAGTCCTGTGCTAGGCACCAACACAGTGGACAAGACAGGCATGAAACCTGCCTCTGAGCGCTTGGTCTATGGGTAAATAAGGACAACTCCAAGGTAGTGTTATAAATATTATATAATAATGGAGTAAGATGCTATGGACACAAACATAAGAGCTTATTAGCTTAAATTTAGAGCTTTATGAAAGACTTTCCCCAAACTTATTGCTCCAATGTAGATCAGAATGAGAAACAGAAGTTACCCATGTGAAGCATGGATTATAGACAGAAAAAAAATCAAATAGAATGTTCTAGAAAAAATTTGATGTAAGAGAAAGCATGGCATTGTTTAGAATGAGAAAGTAGACAGGATGCTTGGAACCCAGACATATATGTGTGTGAGTTTGGAACTATACTGAAGTAGGCAGGAAGGACAGAAGGAATCAAGGCTAATGAGTTTATGGAAAAATAAATATAATAAAGAGAAGTTCATTTGAACTTTACAAATTTGGACTCTTTTTTTTTTCAGAATCAGCTACTTTAAATATCTAATTTGGAAAGAAAAACAGTTTATTCACATATTTAATCACATGGGTGTGCCCCCAAACACTTAGTTACCTCAGTTAGCCAGACTGGTTTGGGAAAAGTACAATTTTTTAAAAGAAAAAAAGAAAAATCTTAGTATGGTCAACACACAAGAATACTTTGGTCCTGGCCCAGCCGTGGTGGTGTGGGCATCAGGGCAATGCGGGAGTCACATGTGAAGGCCGTGGGTTCACATCCCGGTTACCGCTGTACATGTGTGTGCCTGTGAACCTGGATGGCTGCAGAGCTTGGGAGAGAACCACAGAAGGAAGGTCCTATTGAAGGTGCCTCTTTATCTCTCTCATGAAATAAACAAACAAACTTAAAAATTAAAAAAAAAAAAAAAAAAAAAAAAACAACTTTCAGTTCAGAGGGTGGCCCAAAACTTGAGCTTATTTTTGCTCTTAAGAAGACTGTCTGCCCACAGCAGCCCGCCATGATAACTGAGGCAGTCTGGCTAACTGAGGTAACTGAGTGTTTGAGGGCACACACACGTGATCTCACTGGACACTGCCATCCTTCCCTGTCCTTTTCTTTCATCTATTTTTTCCTTCTCCTTCATCTTCTCAATTGTTTTACTCTTCTACCTCTCGGGAAAGAGCACCAGTTACCTCCACGCATGTACCAGAAACCCTGGATAGGTTCGGTGACTATGAGAACACAGAGTGCCTCAATCCTGCAGAGAGTCCGGGAGAATGGCAGTGCCCTGTGAGCCGCGGGAGTCAGGAGTGATGGAGTCGAATGCCTGTGGTGTCCCGAAGCTCTCTGGTACAAGGTTCTTGAGGATCTGAACCTAATGGTCTGCAAACCCTAGAGGATGAGGGAAGTCACTCAGTACTTTGGTTTGCCAAAGAAGGATGACGAAGCAGTTAAAAGAAAATGTACATCTCTGGAGCTGTGCACTGTGAAGAGATGACTATGACCAAGGACAAGAAGATGCCACTTCACAAAAGTAGAATAAGAAATGCTTCCAAGAATTAGGATTTGATCCTACATAAGAGACTGCCTTAATTGCCAGAGGAGACACTGAATTCATTGCTACCAAGTTTCCACTACCTGATAAAAAGAATGCACAGGATAAACCTGGCTCTGAGCTACAGAAGAAATAAATTGTAACTTTGCACCTGTGAAATTTGTCCGGGGATTAATATCTGCTTTACTAAGAAAGCCCTGACATGTCCTTTCATGCTCTTTGAACAAAGACCCTTGTCTAATCAAGTACAAGGGAAATACAGACAGAAGACAGTAAGGCAAGATGCATAAAATAAGCCACATAAAGATGATTTTATTTACTTAATTTTTTCTTAAAGTTTATTTATTTCTCTCATGAAAGAGAGACAGAGACAAAGAGAATGAAAAGCAATCTCAACAGAATTTCACACTGTGCTCCTCCCCCTGGCCTTCCCAGCCAGCAGGACCGTTTGTTTCCTAGTAGTCAGTGCGTACAGGTGGACCCAGGATCCACACCTCAAATCTTACAGGGTAGCTAAGATTCCATATGGCCCCAGCCTGGCAGAGTGGCATGCCACAGCAGGACCAAGATGATCCGAATGATGGAAAAGACTATCTTTGTGATAATCATTGCAGGTTTATTTATTTATTTTTGTAACATGTCCAAAAGCATATCTTGACTACTCTGATGTAATATAATCACGGGAAAAAAAAAAAAAAAAAAAAAAAAAAAAAAAAAAAACAAACTACAAAGCATTACCCTATCACTTTTTCTTAATTCATGGAATGAAAGAGTAAAAATGTTTATGAATACATACATGGTTTTGCCCATGAAAAGAAAGAATTTTCTTGAGAGAAATTAAAGCTCTCCATTTGTTATTTTTGCTAATTATTTAAATTTAACTGATTGAATCATCTTTTTAAATGAAGCCCAATTAGGAACCAAAGTGTCATCAGCATATTTACTGATTGCTTTTTATTCAGTTTTATTGTTGTCATGAAGATTTCTTTTACCTATGTCATCAACATTTTAGAGAAAATATTGGTTCATCATCTTAAAATACTCATGCAAAAAATCATGATTGAAACTATTTCAACCAATTGTCTGCAAGTTATATATAGGTTGAATTTTTTGAAGTGATACTTGCTTTAACGTAGATTGATTTTAACAAAGATATTATATTACTTCAAAGTTGATAGACATTTTAGTTTCTTTTCTTAAAAATGATTGCATATAACCAAGCTTGGTCGGAAGAAAACATTGAAACAATCACATTAACTCTAAAACTGGCAAGATTCCTGAGATTAATATGAAGAATAACAAAGAAATAGGTAAATGCACAGAGGTTATTATATCAGCATAAAGTGTAATATAGAATTCTGTATACTCTCTTATTCAAAACAAATTCCTTATTTGTCTTCAATTCTGGATAGAAACTATAAAGTAAACCAGAGATTTAAGATAAATTTACTTTGCTAGTGATGTTCACAAAGCATTGTTTGAAAGATCATTGTGGCTGACTAGTTTAATTAGATGTCAGAATCACAGGTGAGCGAGGTGAATTGTAACTGTACAAGTCTGACCTTTCTTGCAAGGCAAACTACACAGAATTTGGGTGCCCATAGTTTTATCATTCTATGATTTAAGAGAGTCGTCAAAGGGCACATCCTTCTTTATTTAAAATCTATAATTCAGCAGTGGCTATTGACTGTAAATGACATCTGGTGTTTTTACAGATTCGACTCTGAATTATTGGATATGTAATCCAAGCCCATTTAGAATTTTTCCTTAAAGAATCCCTCAGGGCTAAGTGCTACCCAGAGATTTGCCAGTATGATTAAACTAAGATTGTACGGAAATGTTCGAACCTAGAAATGTAATGGATGGGCTTTAGCCACAACCTACCTGATCTATGCACACAATTCCAGATAAGGCTAGGCTCAGTAAGTCAGACTGATTAATGGAAGTGAGCAGCCCAGGATAAGTGGCAGTTCAAAGACAATAAATCTTAGAGAGTAGCTAAGATCTAGCTGGCTCTTTTGAAGAAGACTGGGAAGCAAATATGTGGCATGATGACAACAACTCTGAAAAATAGAAGTATTCTAGACAAGTCTGTGTACACTAGACACAAGTATAAAAATATCTAAGCCTGCTAACAGAATCAACAAAAACACTGAGTCTGAACATGGGCCACAACAACTTTTCATGGTAGAAGACAACCTAGTTTTACTTAAAATCAAAACATTTTCAATTTTTTATTTTTGAGAGGTTTTTGCTATAGGGCATGTGCACTCGCCAGAAAGACAGAAAAAGACAGAGAGACAGAAAGTGAGACATCACCCCCCAAGGGGGATAGCCATGCCGCAATCCCTTCTCCTCCTCCATTCTCCTCTCGGGATCTTGGGCACACACACACATACACATGCCCGGCGTGAGTTTAAGCCACCAGGTCCAGGACTTGAACCGCGGTCGGCTACATGGGAGTTCAGCGACATAGCCGTTACGCTACCTGCTGGTCCCAAAACATTTTCAAATTTTGAATACATGCTTTTTAGAAAAACATGGATGCACCAAATACAAATATAAGAATCTGGGGCCAGCAGATGGCATAGTGGTCGGGGCGCTGGACTCCCACATGGCCAGCCGCAGTTGGAGTCCTAGACCTGCAGCTTGCTTTCTCACTTTTCCTCTCTCTCTCTCCCATTTGCACTGTTCCTTTCTGATCAAATAAATAAATAAATAAAGCTAAATAAAAAATAATTCTTTAAAAAAATAAATATAAGACTTAACAAGCTCACTAGTTAATAACCAATTCTCCTATTTAAAATCAAAAATCTTAAGAAACTACAATTAAAAGAAATTTTCTTTTAAGTATCTGTAATTTTAAAATGCTAGAGCTGGGCATTGCTGCAGCAGTAAAACGTGATGCTCTGTAAGGATGACCCACATGGGAAGGTTCCCAGTTCAAGTCCGGAGACCTCTCTGAGTACGCTGGGCACACATCTGCCCATGATCCAGAGCTGGTGGAAGGGTAGGAGTGGATTGCAGCGTCAGAACCCTGGTAGAAGTAATGTCTCTCTTTCTCTTCCCTTTCAGTCAAGAAAGAAATAAATTAAATAAATAGATAAATATGAAAATGCCAAACTTCAGGAACAGTTTTATGTCTTAAAAGGGAATGAAGGGGCTGGCAGGCAGCATGGTGGTTAAGAGCACTGGACTCCCACATGGTTGACCATGGTTCAAGTCCTGGACCTGGTAGCTTACCTTCTCAGTTTCTCCCTCTCTCTCTTTCTCTCTGTCTCTCTCTCTCTCTCTCTCTCTCTTTCTCTCTCTCTATCCTTTTTCTGGTCAAATTTAAATAAATAAATAAATAAGAGGATTTTTTGAAAAAGGAAATGAGTTATACCTCTTTTTCATCCTGAGGGAGGGTAAGTTGTCCAGACATAAGAATCTTTTCTGAAAAATTACTTATATCCATGATCAATTCACACACACACATGCACACATGCACACCTACTAATTGTTTTTTGTTTTAAATGTTGATCTTTGGCTTCTCCAAATGCTATGATGATTATGATGAGCCATCTGGGAAAAAAAGGCCTTCAATGTTATTAAATTCTCAATAGGTATTTATAGAGCTCAGCGTCCTAAACATTGAAATCAGAAAATCAAAGCTCTTGGTGGAATAGGATCTAGCTACTAGGACAGAGCCCAGCACTCAGCACTACGTTACACCGGGTAGGACTACGTGACACCGGGTAGGACTACGTGACACTGGGTAGGACTACGTGCACGGCTGGGTGACTGGACATCCTGGGACAGAGTCGTCCTGATTCCTGCCAAGCCTCTACCCCCCTCCCTCTCTTCCCAGACAAAATGAGGAATCCTGTGCTTACTGAGACACACAGACGGGCAGTTGGTGGGATTTCCCTCCCCTCTGACATGGAAAGTAAAAAGGAAGAAAAACATGAGCTAATTCTTGTTTGAAATCTATAACGTTTTCCCTTCACTGTAAGAGCCAGAAAAGCTGAAAAATAGGTAAGCCCTGAAAAGTCTTTTCTCATTGTCCTAGGGAGGTTTGATCAGAGTTAATGTCTAAATGTAGTACTGAATTAAAGATTGTATAATCCTAAAATACCCTGGCAAACTAACATCTATACATATGAATAAAATGGTCACAATGCATGGGGGGCATCTTTTCTACAAGAAACTCTAAGTACATTATCTCATTTAATCCTTTCAGCAAACTCATAGATAGTATCCCTGTCCTAACAGATAAAGAAATAGAGTTTCCTACCTTTATTTATTTTTTTTTTTTTGGGAGAGGTTTTCACTATAGGGCGCGTGCACTCGCCAGACAGACAGAGAGAGACAGAGAGACAGAAATCGAGAAATCACCCCCCAGGGGGAATGGCCACGCCGCAATCCCTTCTCCTCCATTCTCCTCTCGGTATCTTGGGCACGCACGCACACGCGCCCGGCGTGAGTTTTAAGCCACCGGATCTGGGACGCGAACCACAGTCAACTAGGTGGGAGTCCAGCAACATAGCCATTAAGCTAACTGCTGGTTCCCCCTACCTTTATTTTTAATTGGCGACAGAAGGCGCATGAGTGTGGCACAAAGAAACAGAGAGAGAAAGAAAGTACCCCCCAATAGAACGTGGTCACGCCGCAATTCCTTCTCCTTCGCTCCCTCTCATCAGGATTTTTTTTTTTTTTTTTTTTTTTTTTTTTTTTTTTTTTTTTTTTTTTTGGAGAGGTTTTTTTTGCTATAGGGCGCGTGCGCTCACCAGACAGACAGAGAGAGACAGAGAGATAGAAAGCAGGAAATCACCCCCCAGGGGGGATGGCCACGCCGCAATCCCTTCTCCTCCTCCATTCTCCTCTCGGGATCTTGGGCACGCACGCACACGCGCCCGGCGTGAGTTTAAGCCGCCGGGTCCGGGACTCAAACCGCGGTCGACTACGTGGGAGTCCAGCGACATAGCCATTACGCTAACTGCTGGTCCCGATCATCAGGATTTTTTTTGTATGCATGCAAATATGCGTGGCATGATTTCCATGCCCCTAGAGCTGGGATTCAAATTTTACTGTCAGCATGTGTGACTGGGTGCCCTTCACCACCAGGCCATGGAACTAACTGGCCTGAGAGTGTCCTATTTTCTCAAGGTTAGTTATGCAGATGGTGAGAGATGGAACCCCTATTTTAGACCAGAGCAATCTGATTTCATAGAATATATTCTTTCTACAACATTGTACCTACCAGCAGGTCCTGTAGGAAAGGGTGCTTATGTGGAGGAACCACGCTCTGATGGACACACTTCCAACCTCAAGCTCTTGAAACTAACATTTTAAAATCAAGCCATGGGGAGGTCAGCAGGTGGCTTAGTGATTAGGGCACGGGACTCCCACTTGACTGTTTGAGTCCCAGATCTGGAAGCTTGTTTTCTTTTTTCTTTAGAGGTTTTCACTATAGGGCGTGTGCCTCGCCAGACAGACAGAGAGAGACATAGAAACAGAAAGCGAGAAATCACCCCCCAGGGGGGATGGTCACGCCGCAATCCCTTCTCTGCCATTCTCCTCTCAGGATCTTGGGCACGCACGCACACACGGCCGGCGTGAGTTTTAAGCCACCGGGTCCGGGACGCGAACCGCGGTTGACTATGTGGGAGTCCAGCGACATAGCCATTGCGCTAACTGCTGGTTCCCTGGAAACTTGTTTTCTAACTTTCTATCTCTCTGTCTCTGTCTGGTGATTACACATGTCATTTAGGAAATTTAAAAGTGATGATAATAATATTAAATAAAAAACAAATAATTGTTTTAAAAAATCAAGCCATAGAAAAATGTTTCTGTGCTTGTTATTTTAAAATTTAATGCAATATTCGTTTTATTTATTGTATTATCATTAGTATTTCTGTACTACCATTCTCCTTTACCTTTAAGATAATTCAATCGGAGACATAGGTGCAGTCAAACAAAGAGAAACATGCTCTTTTGCGGTCTCGTTGAAGATCAGATCAGTGGCTGCCCGGAGCGTTCTAATGTGGCAGAGGTTAAGTGCCCTCCAGAATGGACTGATCGTTGCAAAAAGTCATTACAGGGTATCCAGTGGGCAAGAATTTGGGGTTATGTGACCAAAACAATTCACACTTGAATTACCTACACTGGACAAAGTGAGTACGAATGGAGAGAGAAAGAGAAACATGACATGAGGTTAATAACCTTAGCTTGATGTGTCCCCAAAAAGAGCGGCTGAACAGATAGAATGAAGACGACAGTGGGGGAACAGTGCTGGTGGCTAACGCCTCAGAAAATCGTGGGTTTAGAATTGGATTTGGGTCATTGAAAGCAATAAAATGGAGCAGTTAAATAAATGCTTCAGAAAGAAAGAGGTAAGAGGTAATGAGCAAATCTTAACACCCTAGTGATTCCAGGATAAAGAGTTCCTTGATTAGAAGAAAAGGATTCATGACAAAGGTAATTAACTCTACAATTTTTAAATTGTTTTTCTTGAAGGTGGCTGTCCTACGATGTCTTGTCTGCAAAATCTCATGTTTATCAGTAAATAAAAATGTTAGCTTCGTATTGATTCTGGGTGGAGGTATCATGAGTAAATCTTCCAAATTTATAGTTTGATGTTAACATTTAGTCTCGCTACTAAAATAAGTGATAACTATCTCTACCCTGAAATTTGACAACTTTTCATATTAAATCTGGGCACATGCAGACATAAAATATAACATGCGATGAAAATATTAAAGAATTTCCAGAAAGAGAATGGAAGAAAAGGGAAAATCTTAAAGAAATTTCCCTTTAAATTACCCCTGATGAAAACTATGGTTACATGTGGTAGTTTGAGTGCATAGGTTATCTGCTCTCCTTTAAGAAAATCAAATAAAAGGAGAGCAAAAGAATTTAAAAATGTCTAAGCCAACAGGAAAAAAATAAAAGGAAGGTAAGTGGGGGGGGGGGGTGATATGAGCAAATAAAAGGTTGAATGTTTCTTTGAGATTGGACCACCAGTGGTGATCGATTTAGTGGAACAAAGAAAACTGCAATATAAGTCAACAGAAGGAAGAACTATAATGCACCCAGACGATCTCAGCAAGTCTCATAACTTGAAGTCACTTGTTAGGTCTGAAGATATATACTTAAAGGGACCAGCAGTTAGTGTAATGGCTATGTCGCTAGACTCCCATGTAGTAGACCACGGTTCGAGTCCCGGACCCAGTGGCCTAAACTCACTCTGGGCGCGTGTGCATGCATGCCCAAGATCCTGAGAAGGGAATGGAGGAGAAGGGATTGCGACGTGGCCATCCCCCCCCAGGGGGGTGATTTCTTGCTTTCTGTCTCTCTGTGTCTCTCTGTCTTTCTGGTGAGCGCACGCGCCCTATAGCAAAAAAACCTCTTTAAAAAAAAAAGATATATAGTTAAAGAACCTGGGAACTGGTTGAAAGTCAGTGTGCAGAGGAGTCATACACTTATGTCTACAGGCAGGGGTGTCTGGCTTTCATTTCTGAAGAAATTGAACAGACTAGGCCCCATCAGAACACCAAGGGCCATGGTGGGTTGGGTGAGGCATGAGGCTAATATTAAGAAGTTAAGAGGAAATAAGCCTTCTAAATGGTAGAACAAAGGCTATCATTCTTAATTTCTGTTCCTGCCAGTTCCTAGAAGGCATGGTATTGGATATGACCTCCAAAGAAGAGATTTTCCCCTAGACACCCTAGGTGATGTCCAACCAAAAAGGATGAGTCTACTAAAGAGCCCTCCTGACAACCCATCTACCCAAATAGTGAACTTTGAACCATTTTCTAGTGTATCACTTGCTAATGAATGGGAAGCTAAGGACCAGTAGGCATTTGAAATAAAATTTTAACATGAATGTGACAAAATCAAATAGATTAAAGGAACCCAATAAAGAGAGATACTATGGAAGTAGAAGATGCTATATTTTTAAAACATGTTTCTAATCTCCTTGAAGATACAAGATGTATTGTGCCCCAGGCAACTCTTGTGCCCTCTTTATTTCTCTCTTTTTTTTTTAAGAATTATTTTATTTAACTTTATTTATTTATTTAATTTTATTAGAGAGGGACAGAGAGGGGGGGGGGGGGCGGGAAATTAGAAACCAAGCTGCCAGGTCCAGGACTAGAACCATGGTTGGCCATGTGGCAGTCCAGCACCCTTAACCACCACGCCACCTTCTGAATTATTTCTAGGGCTTCCAATAGCAGGAAGATTTTCCTGCAGGAGGCTACCTCAGGCCCTTTCTATTGCACCTGTCCTTGAACTTCAAAGAGAGACTCCCCAAAGAGAAGATTTTGTTTTGTGTTGTTTTTGTTTTAACTTGTCAGAGGGTATGAGCACTCACAGGAGACAGAGAAAGTGAAAGCTCACCCACCATGGGGCGTGAACACGCTGCCATCCCTTTTCCTCCATTTTTCCCATCTTTTGGGATTTTTAAGCACGCACATACACACGCCTGGAATGTTTCTCAGGTTGCCAGGTCTGGAACTTGAACTCGTTATGTCAGCCATGTGAGATCCTGCTTCCTTAGCCACCATGCCACCAGCTGGCCTGAAATGATAACTGCTAACTGTTTGCTTGCTATTCCTATTGCACAACTCACTACTGCATATAAAACTGATGGTGTGCAGTGGAGTCATAGGGTTTCTGACTCCTTGTTTTAGAGAGAAAAAATTTTAAACTGTCCCTTGAGCAGAGATCTCACAGCTAATAAAGCCCACTTCATAAGGTTGTTGGAACCATTAAACAATATATATTTAGTGATTAACTTTCTATACCCCCTTCCACTCTAATGAACTTTTTAAGGTACAATGCAGGTGTCAAGCAATACAGTGCAATGTATGATATTAGACTCGTCCTTGGTCAACGTATTATGGCAACCATTTTAGTAAACAAATCAGATCTTTATCACAAAAGACTACTTCATTGTTTTCCCACATGCTCTTGGGAATCTAAGTATTATATCAATTATCGGTATGGCCACACCGATCACTTAAATTGTTCTATACTGCAATTACATTTGTGAGTATTAGGAAACAATGAATAATAATTTGACTATACTTATAGCTATTTGCATATTTTCATCAGAAAACATCTAGATACTAGAGAATGCTTTAGGAGTCAGCTTAGGGGGCCAGCAGATAATGTGGATGTTAAGGCGGCTGGCTTCCACATGGCTGACTGCATGGTTCAAGTCTGGGATCCGGCAGCCTAAAAAAACGTACCAGGGCAGCCTGGAAAACATACCAGGCACGTTTGTATGTGTGCCAAAAATCTAGTGAGAGCACACATCCCACAGTAAAACTAAAAAAAAAAAAAAAAAAAAAAAAAAAAAAATGCTGGTTTAGCACCTATTGCCTAGTGGCTAAGGAAGTCAGATCCCACATAGTTGACTGTCACTGGAATCCCCAACTCTGGCTATGTGCTACTTAAAAAATACTCTAGGAGGGGACCAGCAGTTAGCGTAATGGCTATGTCGCTGGACTCCCACGTACTCGACCGCGGTTCGAGTCCCGGACCCGGTGGCTTAAACTCACGCCGGGCGCGTGTGCGTGCGTGCCCAAGATACCAGTAGGAGAATGGAGGAGAAGGGATTGCGGCGTGGCCATCCCCCCTGGGGGGTGATTTCTCGCTTTCTGTCTCTCTCTGTCTGTCTGGCGAGCGCACGCGCCCTATAGCAAAAACCTCTTCAAAAAAAGAAGGTTAAAAAAAAAAAAAAATACTCTAGGAAAATGTGTATTCATTCCCCAAGTCCCAACAGGATGAGAAATGGAGGAAAAGAGATTGCAGCATGACCATGCTCCACTGGGAGGAAGGGGTGCTCTCTCTGTCTCTCTCTCTCTTTCCCTTTCTGTCTCTGGTGATCACACGTGCTCTCTGGCAATAAAAAAAAATAATAATAAAAGACTCAGTTTAGTAGACCATGGGATAGTCACTGACTATATTTTTACAATTGGTAAATTATAACTACCATCTTGGCACTAACATTTTAAATGTATATATTTTTGTCCCAGGAAAAACGATGATAGCTTTCTGATTATAGAACACAGAAATAGCGTGTGTTCACTTTCTACTTGCTATAAAGATTTATGCATGCTGGTGATAGACTGAAAGTATTTTCAGAACATTGCAGAGAAGACACGAGGTATATTTAAGATATCATTGCCATGACTCCATAGGTTCCTGAAATTGGCAGTCAACTCTCAAGGTCTACAGATGATAAGCAACCCCTATTCTAAGGGAAGATTCACTCTTCCAGTCACATCCCTGTCCTGTTCTTGGCTTAGAGCTCTCTGTTAAATGCAAATCTTTTTCTTTTGAGGGGAAGAGTGTGATTAAAGAGCTCTCGTCTCTATGGTAGGAACTGGCCCTGGCCACGGCAATAGCACATTGAAGTATTTAATACATAATTTATGAGCCTCAGAGGCCTGGTTGGGGGAGATACTCACCTTTGCTCCCTCTGCGCACCACACCTCATTCATCAAAACCAGGACCAGCACAGGCAGTTCTGCTTCGAAACACGTCAAGCTATATATTAGACAAATAAGTAAATAAGTGCACCAGCATAGCCCTGCCGCTGCCCAAAGACCACTTATGGTAATTCCAGGAGTAATCTATTCTGACCGTGGATCTTAACTAATTATACCACAGAAGAGAAAGTTGGGAATTCTTTTGGATAAATGATAAATACTACCACAAAAGGAAAAATCAAAGGTGATCTTGGATGTTGGCAAAACTGCCCGAGAACTTCCATCAAGACAATGTAGGCCCGGTGATTGCCTTAAAAACCGTTAACTTTTCAGGGTGTTCTGTGTGCTCGTGGCCTGCAGGGACTTGCCAGAGGAATTTCCTTTATATCAAGCTGTCTCAGGAAAATGCAGTTGCACATACGTTAAATTTGCTTTGTACATTATATAGACTTGTGAAGAATTTAACAGCCAGATACACTGAACAGAGCCCAAACTTTTAACCGAGCACAGAGACCAGACAGGAACTACTTATTCATGCTTTATTCACAAGTATTCCAAGTCTCTTCTCTTTATCAGTCTGCTCTTCATATCAGAGAATAAAAGATAACATACTTAACTCTTCTTTTACAATTTCAAGTGGATGCTAGTAAGTTATGAACTACTTCTTACATTTATATTAGAAATTCCTGCTTACCAATGTAATAAATAATACCTTCAAAGTTAATTTTATCCATTTTCTGTCCAAGGACACTTTTACTAGAGACTCAGAAATTATTTTCTAAAAGATTTCTTGAAAATAATACTCATTTGATAAAATATGAGTGATTTTTATGTAACTGCACATTAAAATGACAAATTCCTTAACATATATAATAATGGTCTATATTTATATAAACACAGTTATTAAGAAGTGTCCAAAGAAATACTAGAAAATGTGGCACATTTATTTTTTTCAAAGCAATATTAATTTTCTTTTTTACTGTCTATAATTATTACTTTCTAACTACCACAATATTTACATCTGAAATCAAAGCCATAGAAATGCAGATTTGAGGGACCAGCAGTTAGTGTAATGGCTATGTCGCTGGATTCCCATGTAGTCAACCACGGTTCGCATCCTAGACCCAGTGGCTTAAAACTCACGCTGAGCGCGTGTGTGTGCGTGCCCAAGATCCCGAGAGGAAAATGGAGGAGAAGGGATTGCGGCGTGGCCATCCCCCCTGAAGGGTGATTTCTTACTTTCTATCTCTCTGTCTCTCTCTGTCTCTCTGGCGAGCACACGCACCCTTTGGCAAAAACATCTCCAAAAAAAAAAAAAAAAAAAAGAAGAAGAAATGTAGATTTGAGTTCTACCATTTTCCACAAAATGTTTTCTTTTTTTTTTTTTAAGAGAGATTTTTGCTATAGGTTGTGTATTATGCTTGCTAGAGAGACAGAGAGGCAGAAAGTAAGAAATCACCCCAAAGTGATGGCATGCTGCAATCTCTTCTCTTCCATTCTCCTCTCATGATTTTGGGCATTCACGCACACACACACACACACCTGCTGTGAGTTTGAAGCTGCCGGGTCTGGGGACTCGAACCACAGTCAACCACATGGGAGTCTAGTAATATAACCATTATACCATCTACTGGTCCCCAAAATGTTTCTTAGCAGTTATTACATTTGTGTTATTTGACCTAGTAATTGCCTCTCCTACTGAGCAGACAACTAAAGACATACTCAGCATAGCACAAATTTTATTCTTCATTCCACGGTTTCTCTACATATCCCTTTCTTACCACATCAGTAGATACTTCACTGGGCCAGTAGATGCGGTGGTTAAGGTGCTGGACTTCTACATGGCTAACCACAGTTTGAGTCCTAGATCTAGTGGCTTGAAAATCACACCAGGCATGTTTGTGTGTATGCCCAAAATCCCAAAAGGAGAATGGAGGAGAAGGGATTGCGGCATGGCCATTCCCCGGGGGGTGATTTCTCACTTTCCGTCTAATCTCTTTTCTCTGTCTTTGTCCAGTGAGCAAATACACCCTATGGCAAAAACCTTAAAAGCAAAATATACTTGGCTGATTAGCAAATTCCCACATGTGTATTTTTAAATGTTTATTTACTCATTCTGTCATGACAGAGAGATGAGGGAGAGAAGGCCCCGGAGAGGGTATTTATGCTACAATCCACCCCCTGGATTATGGGCACAGGAACACACATGCAGTACACCCTGGGATGTTCCTAGACATAGGACCTTCTCCGTGGGGGGGAAGTTGCATTTCCACTGCACCAAGAAGGTGGGCCCCAACATGTGCATTTTTAAATTTTTTTTGGAGAGGTTTTTGCCATAGGGCGTGTGCGCTAGCCAGACAGAGAGAGAAAGACAGAGAGACGGAAAGCGAGAAATCATCCCCCCCAGGGGGTATGGCCACGCCACAATCCCTTCTCCTCCATTTTCCTCTTGGGATCTTGGGCACACATGCACACACGCCTGGCGTGAGTTTAAGCTACCGGGTCCAGGAACTGAACTGCGGTCAACTACATGGGAGTCCAGCGACATAGCCACTACGCTAACTGCTGGTCCCAACATGTGCATTTTTCACATGAGGGCTCACTGGACTCTGAAGCCCTCTTGAATACCTTGTCTAACCCAGAAGCACTGTGGAATGAATACTGACAGGTGTAGCCTCGATTGACAGGTGATGGAAAGGGATCTATACATATCTCTGCTCCTTTGGCTCTTGGGTGAGATTACTCAGGCCCATGTGTTACCTTGTTTGCTAGAGTTTCTCAGAAGGCTTAAGTTCCAGTTGTCCTCAGTGATAACTTGCTTGAAAATGAAGCCTTTTTCTATCTTTTTTTTTTCTTTGCCTCCCTTCCGTATTCTCCAGGGATCATCTGCAAAATAAACCACTTGCACTTGAATAGTTGTTTTGTTCTGGGTCCAAATTGAAATGTACATTGGGATGAAAGTATATAAAATGAAATGAAATGAAATTACATGAGCAAGAAATAAATTTTATTTATTGTAAGCCACTGAAACTTTGAGGTCATTTGGTCCTGAAAAGTAACAAAACCTGTACTGACTAAAAAATAGTCTATCAGGGAAAAGAAGTCATCTACAAAATTAGAATAAAAGGTGTTGTGTTATAAATAACCAAAAAATAAAAAATAAAAAGGGCACTTGGAAAAGAGGCTTTTGTGTTTCAGGAGAAAATCAATGTATTCAACAAGGATCGCAGGTTGGGCCAAAATGCAAAGATTGGGAAAAGAAAGGAAAATAAAAATACGGGTTTTCCATCAGTGAACCAATGCAACCCAAGTTTGAATAATTATGTATACAACTTGAAAGGAAAAAAAATCTATATAATGACAAGTTCAAGTTTATTACCCGCAAAATCTGTTTGTGGGGCCAGACAGTGTGGTGCAGAGGTAACACAATGCTTTATAAGGCTGATCCACGCAAGAAGGTTCTGGATTCATTTCCGGAGACCTCCATGAGCACGCTGGGAGTGGGAATGCCTACGAGCCAGGGCTGGCGGGGTGGAGGTGAGGGTTAGGCGGGGGTGACATGGGGACGCTGCTATGAGTTCATCTCTCTTGACCTTTCTCCAACTCCCTCACGAAAGAAAGAAATAAACTGTTGAAAAACTTTGTTGTTTATGGGTCAGCAGGTGGCGTGGTGGTTAAGGTGTTGTACTCCCACCTCATTTCAAGTCCTGGACCCAGCAGCTTGAGAAAGAACCACATGAGACGCATGTACATACTTGCCCAAAGTCCCAGGAGGAGAATGGAGGGGAAGGGATTGTGGCATGGCCTCTGACTTTTTAAACATGGTGTGCAAAGCAAGCTCCAGCCTCACCTTTCGACCACGCCACACAATGCACTTCGCAAACCTGTGGCACGGGCTTTCTTCAGTTCACTGGTCACACGTTGTGCTAGTTGGCGTCTCCCTGTACTTGCCTACACTGCCTCAGGTCAGAAACACTCTCTTATGGGACCAGCAGTTAGTGTAATGGCTATGTCGCTGGACTCCCATGTAGTCGACCGCCGTTCGAGATCCAAACCTGGTGGCTTATACTCACACCGGGCGTGTGTGCGTGTGTGCCCAAGATCTCAAGAGGAGAAGGGATTGTGGCGTTGCCATCCACCCTGGGGGGTGATTTCTCTCTTTTTGTCTATCTGTCTCTGTTTTTCTGGTGAGCACACACACCCTGTAGCAAAAACCTCTCCAAAAAAAAAAAAAAAAAACACTCTCCTATTTGGCTTTATATATCAAACTCGGTCATCAGCATCTATTAAACAATATTAATATGGCTTGTTAGATTGCAGGTAGGGTATACTCACTCTCTACTGTGCACACAAAATTGAAGAATCGAGGCATATAGGTTTTTTTTGCTATAGGTCTAGTGCACTCGCCAGACAGACAGAAAGCAAGAAATCAATCCCCAGGAGGGACAGCCACACTGCAATCCCCTCTCCTCCATTCTCCTCTCAGGATCTTGGGCACACATGCACAGTATGCACACGTGCCTGGCGTGAGTTTTAAGCTACCAGTTCCAGGACTCGAAACGCAGTCGACTACATGGAAGTCCAGCAACATAGCCACTACGCCAACTGCTGGTCCCATAGGTTTTCATTTCTTCTCTTTTTATGTCATGTCTGGGCTTTCACAATAGATGCCTCCCTACTCTCTCATTAGCATAGAATGATTCAACTCACATTTACTGGGCCCAAATCTTCTAACAGGTACTCTTCCATGTCCCAGAATTCCAGAGATAAATAAGACATGGTTCTTGATTCCACATGCTTCCAATGAATAGAAGTGACAGAAACAAAACCACACATGTGACACGTACATAGTATTTATCACAGAATGAGACATGTGTGCTGACTGCGATATTGAAACGGTATGCTGGGGCCATCCTGTGGCCTGGGGGTTAAGGAGGCTGGATCGGTCCCCTATGGCCAGCTGTGTAGCTCCCTGACAACCAGAATACCATGCTGATTATGTGGGCCGACATGCCCAAAGTCTTGAAAAGAGGTAGAGATGGGGAGAAGGGGTCGTGGCGTATCATGCCCCATGGGGGAGGGGCTTCTCACTTCCTCTCTCCCTTCCTTCCACTTTCTCTCTGGAGAGCACACATGCCCTCTGGCAAATTTATTAAACAACCGAGAAAAGGGTCCTCCGATCATACAGAGGTGCACTTACCAGCCTCTTGTGAGAGTTCCGGAGAGTGTCCATGGAGGAGATGGTCCCTGAATGCAATTTTGATGAAAAGAGATTTTGGTGTGACCGTGCCTCATGGGGCATGCTTTCTCATTTTCCCTCTTTTTGTCTCTCTCCAGCAAGCATACATGCCCTTGGAAAAATTTAAAAAAAAAAAAAAATCCAGAAATTAAGGGGTGAGCAGGTAGTGTGGTAGTTAAGGTGTTCCATTTCCACATGGCTGACTGTGGTTGGAGTCCCCGACCTGGCAGCTTGCTTTCTCACTTTCTCTCTCTCTCACTCTTTGTCCGTCTCTCTCTGGTGAGCATGCATACCCTAGAACAAATTTTAAAATAATAATAAATAAAGTTAATTTTAAAAATTAAAAAACTAATCTATGCTTAAAAATAATTTTTTCTCTTTCTTCCAACCCAAGTTATTCAATTCCCATATTATCTGTATTCATATTTACACCCTTAAGGACTAGAAGCTTTGACTCTCCCAATATAGATGAGGTTGCTTTTTTTCTCTTTTATTTACTTTTTATTTGAAAATTTAATTTTCAGTCATAAAACCACACTATTTACTCAGAGTTGCAAACAGATACTCTCTTGATCAGAATGATCTGACCTGCTATATTGGATTCAAATTTTCCCATTTTTGTGTGACTGGGAATTATCTGAACTGGCTGAAAATTGCAGTTCCCAATTTTTTAAAGATTCAGATTGTGATGATCTTTTTTTTTTTTTTTTAAAGACAATTTTTTGCTATAACACGCATTTACTTGCCAGAGAGACAGAAACAGAAAACAAGAAATCATCCCCCATGGAGGATGGCCACATCGCAACTCCTTCTCCATTCTCCTCTCAGGAGTTTGGGCACTCACAAACATGCACCCAGCGTGAGTTTAAGCCACCATGTCCAGGATTCAAACCACAGTTTGACTACATAGGAGTCCAGCGATGTACCCATTACACCATCTGCTGTTCCCATGTGGATATTTTTGTTTATTTGCTTTTAGAAAGATTTTTTTGCTATAGGAAGCATGTGCTCGCCAGAGAGACAGAGACAGAAAGTGAGAAATCACTCCTCAGGGGAGAAGACTACATCACAATCCCTTCCCCATTCTCCTGTCAGGATTTTAGGCACACACACACACACACACACACACACACACACAGAGTGTGTTTTTTTTTTTGTTTTTTGTTGTTTTTTTTTTTTTCTAGTTCTTAAGTTTTGTTTTTTCTGGTTCTTGATTATATAATTTATTTTTTTTTACATTTTTTAATACATTCAATTACATTATTTAGCTTTAGCTTACAAGGTGATCATTTCAATATATGAACATTTCTTCCCGGTCTAGTTGGTCAAAATATAACACTACCTCACTGTCTCAACAATGCTGTCTTCATATCCCTCCTCCAAGTGTTCTTCCCCAGTCCCCACTCCTCCACACACCCCACATCTGGCATTCACATCCACCTCTTCTGTTTGTACATCCTTTAGCCCGTCAGCGTGTGTTTTAAGCCATCAGGTGTAGAATTTGAACCTCAGTCAGCTACGTGGGAGTCCGACATAAACATTCTGCCACCTGCTGGTCCCAAGATTGCCTAGATATTAAGTGATGTCCATACATTTAAGAAGATCTCATGTGGTTCTGAATTAGTATTATCCTTTTAAGAGTATATATGTGCTTATTGCAATTTTTTAAAAATAACAATTTAGTGTTTCAGTTGAAATAACTAATAGTTGTTTTGTGGTCATGGAGAAAGCACAAACAATAACAGGCAAGACAGACCCAAGGAGAAAGGGTGGGTTCCATTAAAGTTATGTTGAAAGTACAATATTGTTTCAAATATTCCTAAACATTCAGAAGGCAACTTAAAGTGTTACATCGGTTCATAAGATTGAGTTCCCACTGGCCATTATAACTCAGGAGTCCCTTTTAGAGTTATCCGTGTAGCTGCTGTCAGAGAGGAAAGAAATCTAACAGCACCACACTGAGGCATAAATCCGAGGAAAGGAAGCCTCTTATTGATTGAGAAAAGAGAGTAACAAGAGAGGTAAAGGATAAAACACAATCATATAGCTTCCCAGGAAGCAAAGAAGTCATAATCAAGTATTGATGCCACCAAATACATAAATAAATGAATGCATTCCCTAGCATGTTTCTGTCTATGCCGACACTATACTCTTACTAACACATTTCGAAATGCAATTCCTTCAGGGAATATATATCTATATGTGTGTGTATGTGTACTCTAGAGATGATATAAAGATAATAAGAATTTCCATTTAACAGTTGAAGAAACAGATGCAAGAAGAAAGAGTATGTAAATTGCCCAGCTGTACATAGAGAGTAAATGTTAGACCCAGCTTCCCAGGTGAGGCCATGTGACTTGAGAGCCCATGTTCTAAATCACTGACCTAGGTCTTCTCTCTGAGGCAGAGAAGTGGGATGGGGATGAGGAGAGAGCACACACCACTGAGCCACTGGTTTCCAGAGAAGAGGTGTGAGCAACCCAGGCCTCAAGTAGCTCCATCAGGACCCATGGTGAGAGGATAAAGCCAGTGCAGACAGCTTTGCTGAGCTTGCGGTGAGGTAGAAAAGACAGAGTCAGGCAACAGTTCAGAATCTGGAGACCAGGACAACTTAAGAAGGAAAGAAAGGAGCCACTGGGGGTGGAAGGTGGGGGTGGGAATGAAATGCTGAACAGGAAGGGCATACTCACACAGTGCTTTTGAAGTGACCCAAGGGGAAGCTGTAAAGGTAAGAATTATCCTTGAACTGCTGCAGGGTCAACATCTCTTGACTTCTAAGACAGGTAAATAGAGTTGTCAAAGTGAGCAAACATTTCCAAGTGGAAAGTAAAGAAACTCAGATAAATTATAGACAATATGCTCATTGTTCTCAGCAATTTAGAAGCATCATTTGGTCTTCTCAAAGATAAATACATTGACAGAGATAGAAACACAGACACAGATACAGATAGATACACAGCAAATGATCAGGGTACAAACTATGGTAATAAAGAAGAAAATTCAAATTACTGTGCAAGAGCTTTAATTTAGGGAATTGCATGGCATTTACACCCAGTTATTAAGATAATTAAAGTTAAACAGTTCCATTCTACCTGTTCAAACTTTAAATTTATCATTTTAATACCTTGTTATAAAGCTGTATTTTTTAAACAAGTTTATATTTTTTTCTAGGTTAAAACCCAAACCTACTGATCACAGTATACTTATTCATTCCTTTTAAGACAATCAGGTTTTTGTGGGGGGTTGTGTGTGCGTGTGTGTGTTTCCTAAACATACTTTGGAGCCTTCGAAATACTCATCCATCTTAGGAAATGGAATTTTAAAACAAACTTCCAATAATTCTGCCTTAATATAATTTCCTCTTTAAAATATTCAGTTAAATGAAGTGACATTTTAGTTCATGAAAATATTTTCCTTTCATGCTACCTTTCTCTTTATTCCAGGAAAGTATTATTCTCTTGCACTTTGAAATCCATCAAATGATAGCTTCGGGTAGACACAGATATATTAAAAACACAAGTTTCCCCTCTCCATGAACTTGGGTGCTACTTCTCTAAGTGCACATCATTCATCACCTTCGTGAGGCTTATTCTTTCTTTCCCTTTCTGGAACGCTGTTATTTTCCACTTGGGTCACTCTGTACTATAAATGCTAAAGACATAAAGGTGATGCTATGGAAAATGCTTCCCTCATAAGCAAAGATACCAAAAATAAAATGCCCTTTGCGTTTTTGGCTCCACCCTGTTGTGTGAATGATGATTGCGAAAGTGTTGGGAAGAAAAGCTATGCTCAGTACCACAGTGAATTGCAAATGATTCCCTTCATAAAAGAAAGATGGACTTGCTGTGTAATTTTCTTTGTTTTGATGGCCATTGGCGCCATAAAATTGGTAGTTAGACCTAACAGACCACCACTGTTTGAAAATAGAATGGCCAGAATTCTTGAACATAACCAGCAGTCAAAATCTCTTAAAGGATCGGGCGACAGAGGATGTTATGTACTGGGAAATGGCCATGCACAGTGACTTTGCTCGACACAATGATGAGAGAACAGACATTTGTAAGCATTGCCTAAAAAGGACTACACTGTAAGGGCATTGCTCTTCTCAGCTGAACCAACCCTAATCCCCTGAAAGAGCATGCACAGCATCGTTTAGCTCATGACTGCTATCCTAGAATTTCACTTCAAACTTTCACAATGCCAAACATGTAAGGAGATTAGGATTTGAGAATCTGCACGGAGGCTCAAACAACACCAGACTGTGACTAATGGAAAGCCTAGAGCAGGCCAAAATTAAAAAGGAAAGCCAACGATGAAAACCCAGAATACCCAGAATCATAGTATTCACATAGAAAAGACAGAGCAAGAGTAGAGATCTTAGAAGACTGAGATCTGGAAGATTCTCTGAGCCTATGAGCATGCCCCTCAGGTAGATTTCTCCCTTGTAACTCTGCCTAAGAGTGGAGGCCCACTGAGAAAGACAGTTGCATCCTGCTGAAAATTAGAAACAAAAAATATCAGAGCTTTTCATGTCAAACAATAGAACTAAAACTTTCTTTTCTTTTTTCTTTTTTTTTTTTTTTTCAAGTTTTGCTATAGGTCATGTGTGCTCACCAGAGAAAGAAAGAAAATGAGAAATCAACCCCCAGAGAGGATGGCCATGTTGCAATCCTTTCTCCTCCATTCCTCTCTTAGGATTTTAGGCATACACTCATGCGCATGCACATGCGCATGCACCCAGTGTGTTTTTCAAGCTGCCGGGTTCCGGGTTCAAGTCTAGTTAGCCATGTGTTATGCAGTGCCCTTAACTTACATGTCTCTTTCTGGCCCAGTAGAACTAAATGTTCTTCACACATCTGTCCTATTTCACTTTTCTCCTTTCATTTGATTCAGAAAATTCAAACAGTGCTATCACAAAATTAGGGAAGATGAACAAGATAGATATAGTGAGCACCTTATCATGGACAAGTCCACCATACTTTATGACAAAAATCATTGTTTTTGCTTTTTTATTTTCTGAATGTTTGGAAAAGGATATGTTTCCTTTTTTTAGCATCCATTGGACAGGAAGTCAAGTTGGACCACCTTAAGAGGTATAGTAGTGGATAAAGATATTGGCTAAGGACAATTTCTGTTCAGCCCTCGTTTCCAAATATTCTAAAAAGCAAAGAAATAGAGGGAACACCTTGGAAATGAGTCACTTAGTAAATAAGGGCCTAGTGGGTGGGACCAGCAGTTAGCGTAATGGCCATGTTGCTGGACTCCCACATAGTCGACCGCGGTTCAAGTGGCTTAAAACTCACGCCGGGCGCGTGTGCGTGCTTGCCCAAGATCCTGAGAGAAGAATGGAGGAGAAGGGATTGCGGCATGGCCATCCCCCCTGGGCAGTGATTTCTCGCCTTCTATCTCTCTGTCTCTCTCTGTCTGTCTGGAAAGTGCACACGCCCTATAGCAAAAACCTCTTCAAAAAATAAATAAATAAATAAATAAATAAATAAGTAAATAAATAAATAAAAGGCCCAGTGGGAGAAAATATGAAGAGAAAGAGGTGATATGTTACAGTAATTAATCTCTAGAGTATAGAAGGATTATGTGCAAGAACCACATTTGGTTTTGCTTTATTGTCATGATTAATCATCACTCTCTCTTTTTCTCCTTTTTGCCTTCTGAGGGTTGAGTATCCTATCGTTAGAGTCTCTGTGATACTGTGTTTCTATTCTGTGTCTGTCTTTTTAGTTAATGTCTTACTAATAACAATTAGCCTTTTTTTCTATATTACATCTCTTTTAAAGTTACTTCTTCCAGGAGACCATCAGGTGGCGTGGTGGTTAAGGTGCTGGACACTCCCACATGGCTGACCACAGTTTGAGTCCCAAACCTGGTGGCTTGCTTTCTCACTTTCTCTCTCTCTCTCTCTCTCTCTCTCTCTCGTCAAATTAAAATAAATGAATGACTAAATAAAATTGTAAATAACTCTTTAAAAAAAAAGTTACTTCTTCCATGACAGAGAGAGACAGAGAGTAAGAGAAGGAGAAATCACTCTCCAAAGGGGTGATATCATGCCTTGATTTCTTTTCCTCCATTTCTTTATCCTGTCAGGATTTGGGGCAGATATGCTTATGCACCCAACATGTTTTTCAGGCTGAGCCTGGGATTCAAACTGTGATCAGCGATGTGGGATCTAGCTACCTATACACAGGGTTTAAGCACTAGACTATAGGGTCTTCCCATGGGTCCATTGTTTTGTTTTGTTTTGTTTTTTCATATTTGACTCTTAAGCCTCATTGGTTGTTTTTCCCGTTATCCTCACATCTAAACATTGATAGGAGAGTGTGTCCCTTTTGTGGTGAGTCAAATCACAGAAGCTTCTTCCCTTCCCAAACCACAATAAAAATCCTAGCCCTGTCTCCTTCCCTTGCTTTCTTACACCATATGGGTCTTCTTTGTGAAGCCTATCTGATCTCCCTGCAAAGCTCAATTAAGTAATACACCTTTTCATGTAGTCTTAGCTCACGTGTGACATGAGCATTCTCAACATTCACACCAAACCGTGGCTGGAGGGAACTCCATCTGTCTTCTCGGATTGTTTTCCTACAACATGTAAGTGAAAAGTCTTCGCAGATATGATGGTCTAGAGTTTTGAAATGAGGAAATTATCTTCCTCATTTTCCAGATGGGCCCTAAATGCAATTACAGGTATCCTTTTTAACAGGAAGACAGAGAAAGATTTTACTACATACAGAGGCCGAAGCAATCTGAGACAGAACAGAGAGAGATTTGAAGATGCTGGGCTTAAAGATTAGAGTGGTTTGGCCACCGACTAAGGAATGCTGGTAGCCACCGCAGCTGGAAAAGACAAGAGACCTGGTTTTCTTCTAGAGCCACCAGAGGAATCATGACTTTGCCAACACTTTGATCTTGAACCAGTGATGTTGGTTTCAGACTTCTGACTTCAAGGATTGTGAGAGAATAAATTTCTGCTGTGTTAAACCAGCAACTCTGCAGTACTTTACTACAACAGCCATAGGAAACGAATATACTCTCAATTAATGGCTATTTTTCCTCCCTCATACCCTATAAACTACCAGAATACCATTTGTCCTCATTCCTAAAGAGCTTAAGACATGAAACTAAGCCTTCTGTCATACCCTTTAGTCACATACCATCCTTTTCATTGTGCAATGATTTTAGTCTGTGACTTAGCCCTTGGTTTTGTTTTGTTTTGTTATTTTGCTATAGGGAGTGTGTACTAGCTGGAGAGACAGAGAGACAGAATGTGAGAAAATTATCCCCCAGGGAGGATGGCTGTGGTGCAATCTCTTTCCTCCAGTTTCCTTTCAGGATTTTGAGGATGCACGTGCTTGTGCCCCGTGTGAGTTTCAAGCCTCCAAGTCTGGAATCGAACCGCAGTCGCCCATGTGGGGGTCCAGCAATGTAACTATTATTCCATCTGCTGAGACCTAAGTCTCATTATGCCATCAAATGGGACCTCAGTCCCCTGGCTTTACAGGGTTTATACCATCAATATCCTTCATGATTTCTCTATCCATGTAGACAATCCGCCTTAGCCTGCTCAGGCATCTATAACAAAATAGCATAGACTAAGTGGCTAACTAACAGCAGAAATGTAGTTCTCCTAGTTCCGGAGGATAGGAAAGATTCCAACAGATCTGGTGTCTGGGGAAGGCACTTTTCCTGGCTTACTTTTCCCTTCATCTTCATGTGGTAGAAGAGGATAGATAGTTTTCTGAGACCTCTTTAATAAGAGTATTAATCTTATTAATCTTATAACCAAATCTAATCATGGCCCCCCAAATTTTAAAACATATGGCTTCTAGCTACCTCTCTAGTTTTTTCTTTGTTCCACACTTTCTTTGTTCTGTTTCTCTTTTGTTCGTCACTTCATTTGAGTCCTTACTTCCCAAGATCTCCCTGACTCCAACTCTACTTAAAACAAGAAAAAACAAATGTCACTTCATACATCAATCCAATGCATTTAAAGATCCAAATATGCAAATACTTTTTCAATCAAAGAATCCTTGAATAAAGTCCATATAAATGTCAAGTCAGGATGTGAAACAAAAATTAGATCTTTTGATAGCATGAAATGGTAGGTAGTGACACACTCTGGGAAAGTTTCCTTTGGGATTGAGTTACACTTCCTTTTCCTTCCAGTTGTAAGAGATTGAATATTCTTTCCACTAATCTGTCTAGCAGTTATTTGTGAAATAAAACAAATAGATTGTGCAAATGGATGTAAATGAACTGTGACTATTGGTGTGTGTTTTATATTCTGAGGACATTTTCCAGTTTGTATTTTATTGGCCTGTCTGGTATCCTTTAGAGAGTGTGGTAAGAGACCAATAATTCTTAAGAAAAGTACATTCCATAATGATAGAAATTTGGTAAAGTGCTTATTGTTTTGGTGGCTATGCTTTAAGGACTCATGTCTGAAGCTGATTTAAGAGTATTTTGTTCCTTTATTTACTTTTTGTTGCTATAGGGTATGTGTTCTCACCAGAGAGAGAGAAAAAAAGAGAGAGGGAAAGTGAGAATGTGCCCCTTCGAGGGGATGGCCACGCCATAATTCCCTCTCCTCCAGTATCCTCTCAGGATATTTTTGGATATGTACACACATGTACTTCATGTGATTTTCAAGCCACCAGGTCCAGGATTATAACCTCACAGTCAGCCATTTGGGACCCATTGCCTTACCCTTCATGCCATCAGAAGATGGCTCTAAGAATATTTCTTAAAGGTGGTCCAACTAGGGACCAGCAGATGCTATAGCAGTTACGTTGCTGGACACTTGCTTGGCTGACTGTGGTTCAAGTCCTGGACCCGTGGCTTCCAAATCACTCTGGACGTGTGTGAGCTATGTGCTCAAGACCCTGGGAGGAAAATGGAGTTGAAGAGATTGTGGTGTGGCCATTCTCCCTGGGGGTGGGGGGTGATTTCTTATTTTCTCTCCCGCTCTCTCTCTTTCTCTGTCTCCAGTGAGCTCCCACATCCTAAGGCAAAAAAAAAAAAAAAAAAAAAAGTAGTCCAAGTCGGGGCTAGCAGGCAGTGTAGGCATTACAACAGTGGACTCCCACACGGCCAACAATGATTGAGTCCCAGACACAATGACTTGAAACTCATACCGGGCACATGTGTATGTGCACAAACTCAGGAGGAGAATAGAGGAGATAGGATTGTAACATGGCCATCCCCACTGGGGGGGTGATTTCTCACTTTCCCTCTCACTGTCTTTCTGTCTCTCTCCTCTCTGATGAATGCACACATCCTATGACAAAACCCTGAAAAAAAAAAAGTAATCCAACTATAACTCATGTCTGTCTTCTGTTGTATTCATCTAATATTAATAACTTGAAATCTAAAATTATATTATGAAAATATATTTACTTGGCTTGCATTATCAAGAGTCAAATCTCAACAAGAAGATTATGAAAAAAAGATACTAATTTGTTCTAAAGATTAATCATCTTATAACCTAATATATATATATATATATATATATATATATATATATATATATATACCACAAACTCAAACAAGCCAGTAAGACACTCAAATACTATAAAAAGAAACAGATTTCTTCAGGCTCTTTGTGAATAAGACATGATGTGATGCTTTAACTTAGTCTCCTTTTTTGTATTTCAGCAAATTCAGTTTCCAGTTAGGTTTTCTTTTCCAGAGTAGATTTTTATTTTGAAAAAATATATAATTTTAACACTAAAGATACTTCAGACATCACCTGATCAAATCACCTTATTTTAAAGTGAGTAAAGTAAGATCTTGAAAAGCAAGTAACTTGACAGGGCCAACAGGTACATAACAATTAAGGCACTGGATCTCCCACATGGCCAGCTGTGTGGTTCGAATCCTGGACCTGGCTGCTTGAAAACTTGTGCTCAAAATTCTGAGAGGAGAAGGAATGTGACACGGCCATCGCCCCTGCCGATGATTTCTTACTTTCCTTCTCTCTCGGTTTCTCTCTGCCTCTCTCTAGTGAGCACATGTGCCCTAGGGCAAAAATCTTAAAAATAATAATAAAAAAGAGAAAGTAAAGAAAATTAGACAACTTGCTTAAAGCCAGCGTGCCAATTGAGCTCCAACAAACAACAGGACATGAAGTTTTAACTCCATTAACTTGGAGTTAATGTGTTTTCACATAGCTATAATATTTTGATATTATAGTTTTATGAAAGAATGATTTAGTAAATTTCCCCTCCAAATAGTTATACAGCAAGCACCACGTAAGACAAAGTTTCTGGCTCAATGAGCTTGGGATTTAATTTAAAAGATAAGACACATCCACTAAAACAAATAACAATAAAGTAATTATATATGATTATGTCCAGAAATTGTAGCATGTTAGTTATATAATTACTATTTTTTGATGATATTTGAAATGCAGAGATAATACAAGTACATATAATATCAAGAGCAATGAGAATAGCTATGCAAAAACAAAAACTTTCATTTTCGTAGACTACCACCACATGTAACACCAATGTCACTTCACAAATATCCTAGGGTGAAAGTCAACACTGTCTCTACTAAAGGGCCATAATAGTATTTTTTTTTTTTCATTTTTGAGAGAGAGATTTTTGCTATAGGGCATATGCACTCGCCAGAGAGGCAGAGAGAGAAAGAGAAACAGAAAGCAAGAAATCACACCGCCCGCAGGGGCATGGTCCCACCCCAGTCCCACCCCAATCTCTTCGCATTTATTCTCCTCTCGGTATTTTCAGCACACATGCACACATGCCCAGCGTGTTTTAAGTTACTGGATTCAGGACTCAAATCTCAGTCAACTCTGTGGGAATCAGTGATGTAACCATTATGCCATCTGCTGGTCCCAGTGCCATAATAATATTACTACCATATGGGAATCCAGCACCTCAAACTCCGTGCCACCTGCCGGCCCTCCTCTGATTGTTTTAATGTTTCTTTTAATGCCAATTAATTTTCTTCTTTTAATGAGCTAAAACAAATCTAGCAGTAAAGAAAAAGGATATTCTTTTTCCTAATTATTTAATTATTTATTTATTTTTAATTACCAGAGAGCTCATATACTCACTTGATAGAGACAGAGAGAAAATACTCAAATGTATCGTGCTCACATCACAGCACCATCTTCTCCAGTATGTTGGGATATTCGGCATGCGTGCACATTGCTGGATGTGTTTTTCTTTTTTTCTTCTTCTTTTTGAGAATCAACTTTTGTTTGTTTGCACTTGCCAGAGAGAAGCACAGAGAGAGAGAGGGAAGAAAAGTGTGCAATCACCCCCAGAAGGGATGGCCATGGTGCAACTGCCTCTTCTCCATTCCTCTTTAGGGTTTTGAGTATGTATACACACAAGCCTGGCATGTTTTTCAAGCTGCTAGGTCCAGGACTTGGACCGTGCAGTCGGCCACATGGGATCCAGTCACCTTAACCACCACACCATCTGACTAGTTGACCTGTTGTCTTTTTTAAGTCACCAATGCTGAGATTAGAACTGTGATCCAATATGTGGGTTACAGCTCATATGACCGCTAGGCTACAGGATCAGTTAGCAAAGTGGTGGTTAGAAAGTTTCTTTCCTCTGTATTTTTTTTCTTGTCATCATTGCTTTGACAATAATGATGATGAGAGAAATGAATAAACACACACAAATGACTTAAATGTATGATATGGAGAATAACAATACAATGAACATTCATTTTTACAGCACCAAACTTAAGAAATACTGCCAGAGGGACCAGCAGTTAGCGTAATGGCTATGTCGCTGGACTCCCATGTAGTCGACCACAGTTCAAGTCCCGGACCCGGTGGCTTAAACTCACTCAGGGCGCGTGTGCATGTGTGCCCAAGATCCTGAGAAGAGAACGGAATAGAAGGGATTGCGGCATGGTCATCCCCCCTGGGGGGTGATTTCTCGCTTTCTCTCTCTCTGTCTCTCTCTGTCTGTCTGGCGAGCGCACATGCCTTATAGCGAAAACCTCTCAAAAAAAAAAAAGAAAGAAAGAAAAAGAAATACTGCCAGATATAGGAATCTATACTACGTAAATAATTATGGATATTAGTCAAAAATTTAACCATGGAGATGTTTTTGCTAAATATTTTATAATAAAGAAAAATTGGAAAATGTCAAAATATGTTTAATAATAGAAAATTACTGGGTAAATTATGACTATATAGACAAGGTTATACTTCACAGGCATGAAAATTATGGCATAGAGTAATATTAATGACAAAAAATAGCTTGACATAATTATTAAGTAAAAAGCATGAAACAAATATACTTGGATAGGTTTTATCAAAATGGCATATGAAATCAATGGGCAGTCTCTCCTTGCTTCAATCTCCTAAACATTTTAAAAATAAACATTTTACTAATACATAGTCAGACTTTTTTTAAAAAAACACCTATATTGTAAGAAAGAAAGATGGTTTTGTTTGTTCGGGTTTTCGTTTGTTTGTTTTGGGTCAATTTAAAGCATATGAGATTAAGGTTGAAGAAGGGAGCTTGAGTGCTCCAGTTTCAGAGGCCATAGATACAGAGAACTGAAGGGTACCAATCCTTTTAGCATTTATAAATTTATAATTGTCACATTTATAAATGCAAAAAAAGAATGAATGTAATTAGTAAAATCATAGGAATGACACAAGTAAAAATAATTATCAGAGATTTTAGAAAACTAAAACAAATTAAAATAAACAAAGCTTTAAGGGAGCACTGAAGAACAGTGTAAGCAAAGCTACTAAACAAATTAGAAAATAATAACAAATGGAATTAAATGAGTAAATAAATATTTATAATAATAATAATAATAAGGCTGGAGGAAAGAATAAAATTGTTTTGTGGTTTCACTTTAAACTCTTACCTGTTTACCATAGTAATTATACAATTACAAGTTATCTGTATGTGTGTCTGTGTGTCTGTGTGTGTTTAACATTTCCCTAGAGGAGAAAGAGTGCAAATTGTCTTTTCATAAAATTTTTATATGTGTATACACACATACACAAACATACACACATGCGCACACACACACACACACACACACACACATGAACTATGTATTAGAGCCATAAGAAAAAAAAATAATGATTTAATCATGAAAACAAAAGTCATACAGATCATATTAAAGAATGACAAAACAATCAAGTTACATATATTTTAAAAACCGGATCCTTTTGATCAAAACAAACAAGAACGGAAACAATGCTCTCTACTTGATAATTCTCAATATTCTTTTACAAAAGCCTCACTCTGGGAAATTTTTGTCACCAATGGTTGGACTGGTTCTAAATATGAAATCCATCTATCTCTCCACTGACAGATTCAGGCCACATTTCATGAAGGGCTGAGGGTTTTAGGTCACAGAACCTCTGCACTAAGACTTGGGCTGCAGAGAGTCTGAAACAGTTGCATCGAAGTTAAGGCTGTGGGGTGAGAGACGGCCACCCCAGTCAGAGGTTCAGCCCCAGGGAAAATTGGGTGACATTTCTTAGCCCATTGGTGTTTCTCTTTTCTCACTGGCGGTATCCTTTTTCCTTGCACGGAAACATTTAGTAAGAGTAGCTGCTTTCCATTTTTCTATGAAAATGGCTTATTTTATAACCAGTCACATTTCATATCCTAATTTATCCTGGAATCCATAATTACAGAAATAGATACCATGTCATCTGATCCAAAATGTTCAGTATGTTCACAGAAGCATTAATAAACATGGTATCGTCAACATACACAGAGGCTAAAAGCTACCTCTTTAATAATCCAGAGTTTCTGTCGACTCGATGACTGTCTCATACTGCCCTGAAGTACAAATACCCCTGAATCTATTTCTCAAACTTCGTAATATAGGGGGTAAAAAACAACCTCTGGCATTTATAATGGCATCTATTAACTTCACAATTAAAAAAGAAAAAAATGAATTCTTGATCTGTAATTAAACTTTCAATGCAAATGCTTTCTGTGGGTGAGAATATGCATCTGTAGGGGCAGGGCATATAGCAGAATTCTGTACTTTCTGCTCAATTTTGCTGTGAACAAAAAACTGCTCTAAAAAAAACCAAGTCTATTTTAAAGTACCTTAAAATGTTACTAGCGTTCAAATCAAACCTCAGATCCAATAATCAATCATATTCTCTAATTGTTGGCTAGATAATGGCTAATAACAGTCATTATTGTTTACTTATTACCTGAAAGAAGAAACACTCATTATATATGTAAATGGTGCTTTTAGATAGATAAGGTAAAAGTATGCTTTAATTCAAAAGGGTGTATTAAATCAGCAGGCATTTATAACAGTCACAAAGAGCATTGAAAGATATAATCTTGTCTTTCAATATATCAAATGCCTTCTTTATGACAAACAGTAAGAGCTAAAATTTAAAGAGTATTAATTCTGAAATAAATCGAATTTGGGTAAAAGAATTACTCAAGCTTGTACAACTAGAGGCTCTTAGAGACGGAATTCAAATCCATTTTCTGTCTTCACAGACTGCACACTCAAGTGCTACAAATATGCTGCTTATAAAAAGTAATCAAGGGACCAGCAGTTAGTGTAATGGCTATGTCGCTGGACTCCCATGTAGTTGACCGCAGTTCGAGTCCCAGACCCAGTGGCTTAAACTCACTCCGGGCGCGTGTGCATGCGTGCCCAAGATCCCAAGAGGAGAATGGAGGAGAAGGGATTGCAGCATGGCCATCCCCCCTGGAGGGTGATTTCTCACTTTCTGTCTCTGTTTCTCTCTGGCTTTCTGGCGAGCACATGCGCCCTATAGCAAAAACCTCTTAAAAAAAAAGTAATCAAAGATGAATTTAAATAATTGACCATTACAATGATCTCAATTGTTCTTGGTGACTTTTCTTTATTTTTTTTAAAGAATTGTTTATTTAATTGTATTCATTATTATTATTGTTATTATTAAATTTTTTGACCAGGGAGAGAGAGAGGGAAAGTGAGAAAGCAAACCACCAGGTCTGAGGTTTGAACCGCAATCAGCCATGTGGAAGTCCAGCATTAACCACCACACCGCCTTCTGACCCCTGGTGACTGTTCTTAAGAAGAAAATATTATTGGAACAACTCACTCTGATGAATTCTCCACTTTCAATAATTTTAAAAGTAACAAAACTTGCAGACAGAACTTTTCCAAGAGCAATATCCTACTACTTCTCATATTTATTTTCCTTTTAAGTCACTTTGGACAGCAGACGAAGACAGACATGAGGCTCTCAACTTCGAGCCAAATTAGGTTGGAACTTCATCAAAAGAAGATGCTCCGTGTCCATAAAGAAACAGCTATTAAACCCTCCTGAACAGTATACTCAGCTCCACTGAGTTCAATCATTTCAAGAGACTATTTTCACTTCAGAACATGTATCACCTTGAGCTAAGGAAACCTGTGCTCTGCAAATCTGAGTTCTTGCAAAACTCCTTTTTCAGCAAATCGCTAACTATGTGGTAACATGATATAAGGGAAAATAAAGAAAAAGCATATTTGTAATGCTGGGGTTATTTTTTTTAAAGATGAGCTTTAAAGAAAGGGTGGCTACGGAAGCTGCGTTTGCACATATTCTATGAAGTGGACGGTAGAATCTCTCACAGATGATCCAAGCAATCATATGGATATTTTAAACACTCTGCTTTTCTTGCCTTGACGTTTTTGACAATTGCTGATCTTCACTCTGAAAGCCCTTTTGCAGTCTTCTATTTGGAGAAATATAAAATTGAGAACAAAATCTGAAACTCAACAGCAAACTGCAATGTGCAATACCCACTTCTACTAGCCTGTGTCACTGCTTCCGGTCTAAGTGCGTCTCGACACTTAGCCTTCCGTTTTCGTACCAGTAGACACACCGATGGCTAGTTCCAACTAGGAATTGAGCAGTCGAGAAAGGCAATATGGTTGGAGAAAGCAACCTCCAGATTTAGAAAGACTATCCCAAGCTTTTAGCCTTCCTGGCCTGAGTTCAAGAAACCCCCATGGATTCCCTAAATACTGAATAGAAAGCAGACCGAGTAGAAGTAGTAAGTGTGGTAAAATAAACAAACAAATACTGTGAGAATTGAAAAGAAAGAGAGGATCGTTAGTCATAGTCATAACGGCCAGAAGCAATAACAGATGCAGGTATATTACCGACTTTACAACAGGCAAATCAGAGGTGGGTAAGCGAGAAAAAAAATCTGAGGTAGAAGCAGAGGTGGTGTGAGTGGAGTGGTATGTGTCATGGAGCAGTAATCTGTCTTGTGTTGTTCACTTACAATGAATCTGCCATAGAGCAGGAAGTTTTCTCCACACACATGTTCAATGAATGAGCGTTGGACACTCTTCGGATTCGCTGCAATACAGCAGTAAGAAATGGTGGCTTATGGAGCCAGGAACGTCCCCTGGAAGCAGAATATTGTGAGTCTGTCATATCAGGTGAAAGACTGTGAACGTTACTCAGTAGACTATAGGGAATTCTTGGAAGTGTGTGATAAGCAGCATAAATGGAATTATGTCTTAAAAGTAAACTGATTGCTATATCATACCTGGGAGAAATTACAATACAAAGACAAAGTTCAAAAACTGAAGCAGAATCCACATGAACTGAAATAAGTGTTTAAAATTAGAAAAATGGATCCACATGGAAAGGAGAACATAACAAAATAGTTTTAAATAAATAAATAAATCAAAGGGAAGACCAAGTACTCCGCAAACGGCTAACTAGCAGCACATACAAACTCAGAAGACCATCAATGCAGTCCTGTCAATGATCAACATAGAAAATAATGGGAAGACTGATATGCTTTAGAATGAAATCATTTTAAAACCACACAGAAAAGATGAAAAAAATTATTATTGGCATTTTATTTGCTCTGAGGCAGCCTACTAGAGAATAACAGCAGTGATAATGGTAGAATAGTGATGACGATGTTATGCTCCAAGAGCCAAACTTGGGGCCAGCAGATGGCATAGTGATTATGTCACTGGACTCCCACATGGCCAACCACGGTTCAAATTCCGGATCCGGTGGCTTCAAACACACTGGGTGTGTATGTATACTTGCCCAGGATTCCAGAAGGAGAATGGAGGAGAAGATATTGGGGCATGGCCATCACACCCGGAGGAGTGATATCTCACTTTCTGCCTCTCTGGTGAGTGCACACACCCTATAGCAAAAATCTCTCAAAGAAAACAAAATAAAAAAGACAAATCCTAGGGGTGAGTTGGTAGCACGGCAGTAATGCAAGTGGACTCACGTGGGAAAAGGTCTTGGGTTAATGTCCCAAGATCTCTCTGAGCTTAGGGAGAGCTTTCTCTTTCTTTCTTTCTCTTCCTTTCTTTCTCTTTCTCTTTCTTTCTCTCTCTCTCTCTCTCTCTCTTTCTTTCTTTCTCTTTCTCTCTCTTTTTCTTTCTCTTCCTCCCTTCCTTCCTCCCTCCCTCCCTCCCTCCCTCCCTCTTTCTTTCTTCCTTCCTTCCTTTCTTTCTTTCTTTCTTTCTTTCTTTCTTTCTTTCTTTCTTTCTTTCTTTCTCTTTCTCTCTCTTTTTCTTTCTTTCTTTCTCTTTCTCTCTCTTTCTCTTCCTTTCTTTCTTTCTTTCTTTCTTTCTTTCTTTCTTTCTTTCTTTCTCTTTTTTTTTCCCTCTCTCTGTGTCTCTCTCTCTCTCTCTCTGATGGAAGACATAAATAAGAAAACTTAAAAAGAAAGCCACATTCTATGTTGGGCTACTTATAAGCAGTAGAATTATACCTTATAATGATACATCAAATATATACTATCGATATTTATAATCACCTTGATAGCCCATTGCAAGAACTTCAGAAAGCACATTCCAATCGTGGGATTAAATGTAGTGCTTCTAACGTAATATGCTATTTATCTACTGTTTGTTGTTCTCAATTTTAAAAAATACATTGTTGATTTTTAAAAATACATAAAGGTCATGTGAAACAGGAGTAGATATTTTTGAGAGTTTCAGAGAGAGTGCACGAGATGAGAGTGACAGAGGAGAGAGCATGAAGGGAGCCGGAGGAGCAGCGAGAGAGTGCTCAAGGGGTCTGTAGAGCACACGTGAACAGGGCACTCCGTTCTCTGGTAGAATAAAATCGAACGTGATCTGTGCCTGACTTTAACAAATACTACGACTCACAAGCTCCTACCAGACTCCTTCCATATGTAGCCAGTGTGTCTAAAATATTTTTTCCCCTGTCTTTGGCTATCTTTAAAAAGCTCAAGAACGAACTCACAGATAAAGCAGAATGTGAATCACATCCATTGATAAACAATTAAGAGGCTTTGGTTGAAAAATATCCCTCAAGCACGGATTTAATTAATCAATGAGATTAATTAGAAACATTTCACCAAAGGCTGGTCAGCTCTCAATTGAAGATACCACTTTGCCATCTGAACAAAATGTTTTGGTTATTTACAAAACAGATGCTTGTTGCTGCATGAACAGAGTTTAAATCACTTTCTGACAATAGACCAGTTGTTTAAAGATTCACATTTGCCAAAATAATTGAATTCAACATAGTTGCCTTCAATCTTTCATCTCCCCAGACAGTGTCTAAGAATCCATCCATCCATGTATTTATTCCTCCTCACATACATACATTTAAAGTAATAATTGAGCACCTTCTGTCTATTTCGACTCTTGTCTTATTGAGCTCTTTTGGAGAAAAATCTATAAGGGCACCAAATTATACTTCAGTAGGTTTATGGTAACTACTTCTAAATCTGTGTTTAATGTTACTCAGTAATATTTTACAGAAAACATTAAACATATAAATTCTTTATTGTGGAAAGAAATTAAAGTGTATAGTTTAAAATCTCTGATTTAGAGATTACATTATCTTTAGATAGTTTTTTTTTTTTTTAGATAGTTTCTTTATAGAGGCAATAATTAATTAATGGATTTCTGTAAGTATATTAGTAATACTTATTGGAAAATTTTTCCATAAACACCACACAAAAAAATCTGACATGTTCAACTATGTCAGCTGAAATCTATAAATTCTATTTATTTTAGTAATCTGAGTATTTAAATATGATTTTTCCCCCTGAAGGGAATGTGCACTCTCCAGAGAGAGAGAGAAGAAAAGTAAGAAACTAATCCCTGGGGAGATAGCCATGCCATTATCCCTTCTCCTCCACTCTCTCAGGATTTGGGGCATGCACGCACTTGCCCCCAGCATGATTTTCAAGCTCTCAAGTCCAGGACTTGAATGATGTTCAGCCATGTGTGAGTCCAATGTCTAAAACACTGCGCTACTTGCTGACTTCCACATATGACGTTATTAAACAGTTTCCTTAGAAATAGTTGCATCTGGGACTAGGTAGTGATAATGCAACTGGACCCACATGGAGAAAGTCCTAGATTCATGTCCAGGGAGTTCTCTGAGTATACCAGGAATTTGTGTGTCTATTATCCATGCATCTGAGGTTGGGATTGCAATGTAGCATGAAGACCCTGCTGGGAGTGTCTCTCCATGACTCTCTCTGTATCTCTCATGGAACAAATAAATATAATTAACAGCAACAACAAAAAGAAATATTCGCATTTGCAAGGGAGCTGGGGAGCTGAAATGAGTATCAGAGAGTGGAGAATCAAGTATGAAAGAAAGGATTTTTCAAACTACTTATATAAAAAGAAAAAAAGAAAGTTGGCAAAAATATTTACCTTTGACCAATCAACCAACAAATAAACATTTCTCTATCTTCTGCTAGTAACGAAGACTGAGAACATAAGTATTATGAGACAGGTGACAGGTCAACAGATGTCATAGTACTATAATACAGGTCTAAATACAATGCCTAGAGAGAGACTGTCTAACTAAGGAATAATAAAGAACAACTGGTCCCTAAATGATAAATAGAAATTCTCAAATGAGAAAGAAAAAGCCTATATTGGAGAGAATGATTTGAAAAATAACTACTAGCCTTCGGGAATGTCACATTCCAAGTCACTGATGAATGAGATCGATGTTGAAGATGTGAGACGGGAGGATTGGGTAGACGACAGATAATCAAAGATGATAAGTAAAGTAGATTTTTTTTTTGGGGGGGGGGGGGAGTAGATGATAGGAAGCAAACAGATTATAAGGAAGAGACTAACATTTTGTTTCCTGTTCTAGGAAGCAAAATAACTGGGAATCAAAGTAGAGGGAAAAGAAGAACAAGAAGAGACTAGAGCCAAGGAGTAGTTTCCTCAATAGTCACGGCAGAGTTTGATAAGGATCTAAAATAGGGCAACGGCAATCAAACCAAGCTGCAGCTCTCTCTTCAGAGGCAGGTGTGACAGAAGAGTCTGAAATTTGGCAACCAACTAGATGCAAAAGTGAAAAAGAGGGAACTGCATATACAGAACAAAATAGAAGAATGGGTTAGAATAGACCAGAATGAAAAGAGATGTTGGGATGTTGGGATGATGATAATGATATTGACTGATTTCATTAAAGCAGAACGGTAAATGTAGGTCATAATAAGCATAAATTATTTTAATCAGAGATATAGCTTAAGTTTTACCAGAGGGTTCATGTGCTTACCAGAGACACAGGGGAACAGAGAAAAATGGCGTGAGAGAAAGCACTCCCCCATGGGAAATAGTCACACTGCAACCCCTTCGCCATTTTCCCTCCTTTTGGGATTTTGGCATCCATGCACACTTGCCATGTTTTCCAAGATGCTGGATCGTGCACTCTGTGTAGCTGACCATGTGGGACCCAGCTGCCTTAACCACCAGGTCATGGAGACGCATCTCTTTAGCTGTGTTAGAATACTTGTGGGAAATCCAGTAGATAGGTCAGTATCAAATAAATCATAAAAACGAAATTAAGCATGAAGATACGAATCTGGAAGTAATTGACAGAGAGATAATTAATGTCATAAAAGCAGATGATACACTAGAAAGTGCAAAGAGAAGATCTGGAAGGGCCATTAAGTAATTTCAACATTTAAAGATCAGGGAAAGGACTTTTAAGAGCCAAACGCTCTATAGTTTAGCACCAAGTTAATTGAATAATGCATATTTTTCAGTATACTAGGAAGTCAGGGGTAACATGGTTATATTAATAACACATGGTATTTATAATTATTACCAGAAATACACAAAAGCCAATCACCATCACATATGTAGGTATGAATGAAGAAGGATTTTAATCAATGTAATAACATGGCATTTAGCCAGGGTATCCAGTAATACCTGAATCTTGTTCTAGTCTATACTTACCTTTTTCTACAAGGTCTACAAATCACACTGTGCAAAGAACAAAAGAAAGCACCTCATGAATCAAAAGAACTCAGGTTGTTGTTGGCTAGGCATGGGCTGGCAGATTCCATTGCAGAAAATGAATAAGAAAGGCTGGATATAGTCTTTCTTCCTAAAGTCCTTAGAGCTAAATGATTTTTAACTGAAAAAGAGCATTCTGAGCTTGCACAGGCTCCACATGAGAGGTCTGACTTTCTAACTAAAGGGAGCACATTTGTATCAGTGACAGTGATAAGTAGCCTGTGTCCCGGCAAAGTCAGAAGCCCAGCACCATTTGCTGCCATGCTGAATGAACGCACTACATGCATGAGTTTTTGTCATTGCCCTACAGAGTAGGAGAATGTCACACCTCTGGAAAGGGATTTCATATGGACTTATTCACAAGCATAGGTAATCCAGAGTCCTCACATCTGATCATTGGCATAAGGGTTTTTACTTTCTGAGACTGAGGCAAGAGGAGAAAAAATATCTTGTTTACCTTACAGTTGTATATAATACATTATCTCAGAGCAGTCTTTCAGGATGCATATTATCACCTTCTTGTTACAGTAAGCGAATTTCCAGTGCACTAAACACTTCCCAAGGTTAAAAGATATATCAAATTGGGCCAGCAGGTGGCAGAGTTGTTAAGCTCTGGACTCCCACATGGCTGACTGTGGTTCAAGTCCAGGACCTGGTGGCTTAAAAATCACACCAGTTGCATGTGTGTGCATGCCCCAAATACCAGGAGCAGAATGGAGAAGGGATTGTGATGCGGCCATCCCCCTGGGAGGTGATTTCTCACTTTCCCAGTCACTGTCTTTCTCTCTTTCTCTTTCTCTCTCTGCTGAGCACACGTGCCCTATGGCTAAATACATTAATAAATAGTCTTCTTTTAAAATACACACACACACACACACACACACATATGTGTGTGTGTATATATATATGTGTGTGTGTGTGTGTGTATATATATATATATAAAATAATGATGGGACCAGCAGATATCATAATGGTTATGTCACTGGACTCCCACATAGTTGACTATGGTTCGAGTCCTGGACCAGGTGGCTTAAAACTCAAGGTACGCATGTGTGCGTACATGCCCAAAATCCTGAGACGAGACTGGAGGAGAAGGGATTGCCACATGGGCATCCCCTCAGGGGAGTGATTTCCCACTTTCTGTCTCTGTCTCTCTGATGAGCACACACACCCTATAGTAAAAATCTCTCTAAATAATAATAATAATAAATATATATGTATATATAATTAACAAAGCTAGGACTCAGATGTGGTTTTGACTCAATGTGCAGTCTGCTTTCCATTTTATTTCCTATCCCATGTGAGTATAACTGGATATTTCAGAAATGCATCCGTATTTCAGTCTTCCTGAGACCTGCTCCAGTGTGACAGTTGATTTTCATGAATCCTCAAAAACTGCACTTTTGAAAAGTTAACTTGATACCAAAACATTTTCTACGACTAAGAAAGGTGACCCTATATTTCTAGCATATAATTTATAGTACTGGCTTAAAAAATAATTTCACACTTTTCAACTTGACATGTCTTTTGCAACTGAAATGGAGTCTAACTGTGCAATAGGATAAAACCTTAAATAATTTCAGAAATTATGTTTAAATATTGTGAAAAGCATGGTGCCTACCGATTACCTATATTTAAAAGCTACCCATAAAAAGACAGCGAATATATGAATTTATATGTAAAATGAGAATGATTAACTGGCTACTTAGAATTTGGAATATTCATTTAGATCCTCTTCTGCTAGCTGCCATGAAATTAAAGCTACCTTGTGATTCTGGGCTTTATAGTCATTATATTATAGGATTTGGGTCTTTCTGCTTTTCTCAAAGATGAGTGCTCAAGTATTTCAAGGTTATCATTTCCATTATACAGGAAGAACTTTCTCCTCCTGTGCTCCGATTGAATATGAAAGTCCTGCCCTTTTGCATGTGCCTCTGTTATAACTGGAAGCTTATTTAGGGACTTCATGTGAATGCACTCCAGTCCATGTAGACAGTTCATCAGTTACAGGAATACTTTTCAGCTATAAGCCCAGAGCTTTAAAAGCCATAGACTGATATTCAAAGTAACTGGTTTGAAATACATGGTTGATTGCTTTTTTATTCTGGTTCTATAAAGCATAAGACCTTACAAAATGTGTCTAATAAGGTCAGTTTTATGAAAAAGCCATAACAAATACAATTTGGAGTTTTTAAAAATCTTTACTTTAGACCCAAAAAAATGTATTATAAATATCTCACTATTCTACATATTAGGTCATTGGGAAAGTTATGATATATTTTTCTATGTTTTTCGATGTAAAAATGCATCATGACTTTCTCGACAACCAAGTAAGATCATTAGAATACCAGATCAACTCACTAGTTAGAAAAAAAAAAATTGTTTCTTTTTGATAAATCATTGATATTATCATTCATAAGTTATTCAAAAGTCTTAGAAATGTCAATGTATTTTGACTTTTCCAATCACCTGTCATAAAAAACACTGTTGTGTTAAGAAAGTGAATATGGGAGCAAAATGGGCAGGCCTTAAGAAGAAGACTGCATCCTCCATGGAAGCTGAGATCTAGTGCTTTCAGGGAAAAAAAAGAAATTAAGATGTTCTGCTGAGAAGTCAGCCTCCCTGCCTCCATGCACTGTGTGTCTAGACAGGTTTAAGAGAAATGTAATGAAGCATCTGTATACTATTAGGGTCAACATATTCCTCAACTCCCACTGAATCTGAGGCACATATAGAAAAAACGCAACAGTAAAGAGTTTGCAGATCACCTCCTCCTGCGCTCCTGTGATCATTTGGATTGAACTTGTAGAAATTAGGAAGAAACAAATTACCCATCAGAAGACTGGAAATCACCGCAGAAGCACAAGAAATATGGGAAAACAAGAAAATACCTCTCCCCCAAGGAAGAATAATAACTCCTCTTCATCCACAGACAGTGCAATGGAACTCACAGAAATGTTTGATAAATAATTTAAAATATTCATAGTGACAAAGCTAACAGAGATGGAAGAGAAGAGAGACAATGAACTCAGGAAGAAAAGAGGCGATGAGTTCCAGTAGGTGAGGAAGTTCTTGCAAGAGCTAAAAGAGGAAATGCACACCATAGGAAAGAATCAAATGAAACTATTGGAGATGAAGGCTATAATACAGGAAGTCAAAACCTCCCTTGAAAGTATTAAAAGCATACTAGATCATACAGAAAATTGAATCTCAGATGTAGAAGACAGTATTACTGGACTAGTAAAATCCACTATGAAGACTGAGAAAATAGTGAAAAAAAAAATAAGAATAATATACGAGAAATACTAGATACTATTAAATGTTCAAAATCAGGATAATCAGTATCCCAGAAAGTGAAGAGACTAATAAGGGTATTGATATGTTCCATGAAATCCTGGAAGAAAACTTTACAATCCTAGAAAGACATTCATAGACACAGACCCAAGAAATACAAAGGACCCCAAATAGGATCAACCCAAGAAGATCTTCCCCAAGACAGATCAGAGCCAGATTGACCAAAACCACAAAGACAAGAGACTAAGACTGGCAAGAGAGAAACATCAAGTGACCTACAAAGGATATCCCATCAGGCTAACAGTGGACCTCTCATCAGAAACAATGCGAGCAAGGAAAGAATGGGAAAATATACTCAAAGTGTTGAGTGAAAAATAATTTCAACCAAGAATACTATACCCAGCAAGACTATCCTTCATATGGGAAGAGAAGACAAGAACATTCTCATAAACAAAACTTGAAAGAATTTACTGACACCAGACCGGGTCTCCAAGAAAATCTGAAGGGAGTGTTATCTCAGGAAAACTAAAGTCAGACACACAGAAATAAGAATTCTAAAACAACTAAGAAAATGGCCAGCTTAGTGGTAGGGTCAAGTCCAGAGTTAAACATTAACTTCTAGAATTTAAACGGAAAGATTGGACCACAACAGAAGAGAGATTAAGTATATGAGCCCGAACTGGAGAAATAGAATTTTTTGACTTTTGACTAAAACATTATTGATCCTCTTCTATGCTTTGTTTTCCAGAGTTAAGGATTTTTGTCTTCTCTTGAGTTGTGGACAGATCCATGTACTTACTATTCTAAGAGAATCCTAGCCTGTTTCCTGGCTTTGAGTCTTAAGCAAAATTCTCTTAACATTTTTATTTTTAAAACTAAAACTGCCATTCTTAAATTTTAAAAATACATTTAAAAAAAAAAGAAGAAAGTGAATATGAATTTTGTATTTATTTTACCCTGTATTCATGCCGTTATTGGAGAACATGCTTAAGAAACTCTCAGTTACACCTGGTTAGTTTTATTTACTCCCTGGATGCTTACTGGGAGAAAATTAAGTGGATTTTTAGAAGAAGTAAAAGTTGGAATATACGCATTGCGGTTCCTACCAGAAATTTCACACAGAGCTTGATCATGTGCCATCTTTTTTGAGTCCTCAGTTTTAATCATATAAAATTTCTTTCATTATCATGATATTTTAATCACATTTTTAACAGAATTTTTCACAAGATAGTCTCTTGTAATTCCAAGTAAGAAATTAACAAAATGTGAAGATCTATTATTCTCGTGTCAAATTAATCTACTTAATGAAAAGGACTAGAATTATTATCTCTGCCCGGTTATACCTAAGGAGTAAGTCTCAATCCATATACTCATTGACATCCCATAAGAATAAAGAAGAAAATACTAAATAAAGAATCTAATGTGATATGCTTGTCAGTAAGACCTGGGCTCAGACTTCAGCTATCTGTTTGATCTTAATAAAGTTAGTTAAACAATCTCAGGGATAAGCAACTCATAACTCTTCAAGATGTGGTCTTTGATCCCTTTTCAGAAATCCTTCATCTTTCTCATTTTATAGGCAGACACAGTAGAAATTAAAGAAATTAAAGAAAGTAAGAAATTAAGATATAGAACAAATCTAACTCAACCTAATTCAACTCATTCAATACTCAGTTGTAACCTTGTAAATAAGAGAAGCTTTTGATAATCTTTGAGGTGGAGCTCAGATACCGTAGAAACCAATTAGGAGTGTTGGCCAAGCATTATTAACTGATATGGATTCAGACTTAGATGAGGATGACAGGAAGCTATGGGCAAATAAGTAGGCATGAAAACAAATAACCATAGTGTGAGAATCGACAAGGGTAAGATATTACAAATAACATTTACATTCCTCTTTTGTCTATGGCTTTGACTGTTTCCAGAAAAGTAAAAATGAAGGAGGTGGGAAGGGTGGCATAGAACTGTCTCTTTTAAAGTAAAATTGAATCCTTCCTGGCATTATCACACACAAAAAATACACACTCCAGAGGCTAGAAACTTGATAAAATAGTAAGAGAGTAAACACATTCTTAAAGTCAATGGAAACCAATTAAAGTGTTCAAAACCTTAGGAATAAACTTCTCTCTCTAATAAAATTAAAAAATGGTTCTAATCTCAAAATGGAAATTATGAAAAAATATTTATCAAATATAGTGAAATTTAGCTGAAGAAGGAAAGAGAAAGGTGACAATGAATTGTTTGCATATACCATTTTAATTTTTCTGCAGCATAAATAATTAACTAGAAGACTGTCAGGCAAAACAGAGAGGAGAAAATAAAAGAGATCAGCAGTTAGCATGATGGCTATGTCGCTGGACTCCCATGTAGTCGACTGCAGTTCTTGTCCCGGACCCGGTGGCTTAAAACTCATGCAGGGCGCGTGTGCGTGTGTGCCCAAAATCCCAAGAGGAGAATGGAGGAGAAGGGATTGTGGCATGGCCATCCCCCCGGGGGGTAATTTTTCACTTTCTATCTCTCTGTCTCTCTCTGTCTGTCTGGCGAGCGCACGCGCCCTATAGCAAAAAACCCTCTAAAAAAAAAAAAAAGGTAGATAGCAAAGGTAGATAGCATTCAGCTTTTAAACTGCTTACCCAAGTCAAGTAATCCACATAAACACCACCACTACTCTCAGTCACCCACAAATACACACACACACATGCACACACACACATGCACATAGAATACTGAAAGCTCAGTACTTAGTTTACCTGTTGCCTGAAAAAGAGATAAATGCTGAAAGTTGAGAAAAGACATATCTCTAGCAAAGTTGAAGAGAAAAATGGTCTAAGAAAACTTATTCAATGTGAAAGTGCCAACTTTCCCAAGTCACTGCCTCTCATCACACAAAATTACAGGCCTAGATTATATACCACAATTCTAAGATAGAAAATATGAAGAAACTATGACATTTAGAATTAATTCATGCAGTATATTGCTTATTAGTTTAAAACTGTAACCAAGAGGTCCAAGAAATATTGCATTTCCTTGTTTTCTTTCAATTTGACCTGCTTTGAGTCTGCATTCTGTAAAGCAAGCAAGAAATTCTACCTCAGTCTTGGGCTCTATGATTGGGCCAGATTCCTGACAGGGAGATCCCTGTCATCTTCAAAGCTTGGTTTGCACAAGTTAAGACTGAGATGGTAGTTGTCTTAGACGTTGTATTCTTTAAGACTGTTACTTCTTCCATTTCTGTAGGTATTTGGGAATTGAGAATGTCCTCATTTGGAGAGTCGCCTTCTTATGAGCACCAAATGGCCAACGAAATCCCTTTTGAGTTCTTGACACATCCCAGAGTAATGCTGAGGATTATTTTGAAAGAGATCTCTACTATCTCCCTAACCCACCGCCAATCTCCTTCACAGTCTCAGCCAATTATAACCCTATCACTCTTTCTTTATGATCTGTGTTGTCCCTCTTCCTCCAGGAAACTGAGACAAATCCCTTAAAAACACTAAGGAAGAAAAAAAAAATTAGTAAAATAGTTTTAAGACCTTGGATAAACTAACAATATCATAGAAATGACAAAACAATGATCCATTTACTAAGAATTAATAAATTAAACTTAATAAAAATTAAAAATTTCTGGTCTTCAAAAGACATCATTAAGAAAATTTAATATAGTGGGACCAGCAGCTAGCGTAATGGCTATGTCACTGGACTCCCACGTAGTCGACCGCGGTTCGCATCCTGGACCCAGTGGCTTAAAACTCACGCCGGGCGCGTGTGCGTGCGTGCCCAAGATCCTGAGAGGAGAATGGAAGAGAAGGGATTGCGACATGGCCATTCCACCGAGGGGTGATTTCTTGCTTTCTGTCTCTCTGTCTCTCTCTGTCTGTCTGGCGAGCGCACGCGCCCTATAGCAAAAACCTCTAAAAAAAAAAAAAAAAGAAAATTTAATATAGTCTAACTGATGGCTTATCAATATTGTTTATCTTCTCAAAGAACCAGCTTTGGTTTCATTTATTTTCTGTATAGTTTATTTATTCTCCATTTCATTTATTTCTGCTCAAATCTATATTATTTCTTTTCTTCTGGAAGTTTTTTAGATTTTTGTTGTTGTTTTTTCAATTCTATGAAGTATGCTGTTAGGTTGTCTATTTTCTACCTTTCCATCTTTTTCTTATATGCTTTAATTGCTATGAACTTTCCTGTTACGACTGCTTTTGCTGTGTCCCATAGATTATGAGAACACATGTACTAGTTATCATTGGTTTCCATGAAGCTTTTGACCTCAGTCTTAATTTCTTCAGTGACTGTAAAGTCATTCAGGAATAGGTTGTTTAGTTTCTATATGTTTATGTATTTTTGAGGGTTATTTTTTCTGAAATTAATTTTAAGTTTAATTCCAAAATGGTGGGAGAATCCAAATTCTTCCCCCCAAAAAAACTGATAGAGAAGGAATAGTTCTAAACTCTTTTGTATGCATCCAGCATTATCTTAGTACCAAAGCCAGACATAAACATGATTTTAAAAAGAAAGAAAATTACATGCCGATATTCCAGTACCCACAGAAGCAAAAATCCTCAATAAAATACTAACAAACATAATCCATTAGTTTACTAAAGGATCTTATACCAAGATCAAATGGGGCTTATATGAGAGATACCAGACTGCTTTAACATATAAGAATACGTAAATGTTATATAATACATTAATAAGAATAAAGGATTAAAAAACCTATAGTCATCTTCTAGATGTGGAAAAAGTGACTGACAAAATTCAACATTCTTTCATAGTAAAAAGTCTCAACAAACTAGGTATAAAAGGAATGTACTACTCTAGTGGCCTGAGCTTGGCCCAACCACCAGGAGACTTGGACCTGCTCCTGGCAGGCCTCCTCTCTTGAGTGCACCCTTCATCCCCAGGAGTAAATTGGAACTTGCAGCAATCCATCACTGTGGCCCTCTCATGGCCTGTGCTCAGCCCACCCACCAGGAAACCTGGTCGCAGCAGGCCCCTCTCATGTGTGCGTCCTTCTCCTCTGGGAGTAACTTTGGAACTTGCAGCACACTGCACTGTGTGCACGTGATTTGACACTCTTCATTATATTATATGCCTTTAACTTGCTCCCATTTCATCCATAGCCGAACGTTTGGTAGAGGAGCCAAACACCCAAAGTTACCTTTAATTGCTCTGATCTGGGAGACACAGCCCCCAAATAACACAGCAGGGAACTTAGGATGAAATTTCCTCTTCTAGTTCTACAGAATCTATTCTAATGTATAGGAAAACCTGCATACTGCATCAGATCACCAAAAACCAGCACAAATCTTGAAAAAACATGAGAAAACAAGGGGGTGACTCTTCCCCAGGTGGACACAGAAACCCTTCGCCAACAATGGACAGCAAGAGGAATACACAGAAATGTCAGAAAAAGAGTTCTGAGCAATCGTCATGACCAAACTGAATGAGATGCAAGAGAGAACAGACAACCAGTTCCAGGAAATGAGAAATCATTTCAGGATATGAAAGAAATTCTGTAAAGAGATAGACACCCTAAAAGAGAATCAAATGGAACTTCTGAAAATGAAGAATACACTATAAGAAATTAAAATCTTCCTAGAAAGCATTAACAGCAGATTGGCTCATGCAGAAGAAAGAATTTCTGATCTTGAAGACATAGTCTCCAGCAAAGGCCAAACCTGCAAAAAGAACAAAAAAACAACAACGACAAAATGAGAACAACATACGGAAAATTCTAGACACCATAAAATGCCCAAATACTCATATAATGGATATTCCAGAAGGTGGAGAAGCTGCTAAAGACATGGAAAACCTCTTTCATAAAATACTATTTGAAAATTTTCCAAACATAGAAAAGCATGGAGAAATTCAGACTCAATAAATGAAAAGGACTCCAAATAGAATTGACATGAAAAAGATGCCCCCCCAGCACATCGTAGTCAGATCAGTAAAAATCAAAGACAAAGGCAATATTTTAAAAATGGTGAAGGAGAAATGTCAAGTTACTTCTAAAGGTTATCCCATTAGGCTAACAACAGATCCCTCAACTGAAACAATGCAGGTAAAGAAAGAATGGGAAGATGTATGCAAAATATTGAAAGAAAAACTATTTCAAACATGCATACTATATCCAGCAAGATTCTCCTATAAATAGGAAGAACAAATAAAAATATTCTCAGATAAACAAAAACTGAAAGAATTCACCAATACTAAACCAGCTCTACAAGAAGTATTGAGGGGAGTATCCTATCAGGAAAACTAAAGAGAGACAAACAGAAATAAGAGAACAAAAAAACAATGGAGAAAATGGCTAACAAAATGACAGAGATAAGTTGACAAATATCAGTAATAACATTGAATGTTAATGGACTAAATTCTCCTATTAAAAGACACAGACTGACTGAATGGATACAAAACAGAAACCTATATGGCCACAGTGAAATCAAATTTGAAATCAACTAAAAAAAATCCCTCAAAAATACATAAACTCAGGAAAACTGAACAACCTCTTCTGAATAACTTTACAACTTCAGAAGAAATTAAGACTGAAATCAAAGGTTCTTAGCTACCAATGAATACGAACAAACAATTGTTTATAATTATGGGACACAGCAAAAGTTGTCCTAAGAGGGTAGTTCATAGCAATTAGTACCCACAAGAAAAACACAGAAAGGAGGCAAATAAACAACCTAACGACACAACTCAGGGAACTGGAAATACACAACAACAGAACAATAACAACAAAAAAATTTCAGTGGAAAAGAAATGATAAAGATTCAGCAGAAAAAAAAATAGAGAATAAAAGAACTAGACAGAAAATAAATAAAACCAAAAGCTGGTTCTTTGAGAAGATAAACAAAATTGACACACCATTAGCTACATTGATTGAGAAGAACAGAGAAAGTAACCAGATAGATCAAATCAGCAAGGAAACAGGCATTATTACAATGGACATAACAGAAAAGCAAAATATCATCAGAGAATAACGTGAGTGATTATATGCCAACAAACAAGAAAATCTACATGAGATGGACAAATTTCTGGACATAGATAACTTACCAAGATTGAACCAGGAAGAAATATAAAGTGTAAGTACACCCATAACAAGCAATAATATTCAACCAGTAATATATAGTCTCCCAAAAGGAAGAGCCCAGGTCCCAGTGGCTTTACTTCTGAATGCTATTAAAGTTTTAAAGAAAAACTAACCTCAATTTTCCTCAAACTATTTCTAAAGATTTAAAAAGAAGGAAAGCCCCCCAAATTCATTCCATGAACCCTCCATCATCTTAATTTCAAAACTAGACAAGGTCTTGACAAAAAGAGAAAACTTCAAGCCAATATCCCATTTGAATACAAATGCAAAAATTCTCAACAAGATAGTAGCAAATCATACTAGATAGTAAAGACAAAATAGTATTCAACAACATATTAAAAAGATTATACACCATGACCAAGCAGGCTTTATTCTAGGGATGTAAGCGTGGGTTGTCATATGTGAAACAATAAATGTAATATATCCTATCAACAAAAGGAAAAATTTGAAAAACCATATTATCATATCAATCAATGCAGAAAAAGCATTCAATAAAATACAGCATCCCTTTAGCATTAAGACTTTCAGCAAAATAAGCATAGAAGGGACATTCCTCAACACAATAAAAGCCATGTATAACAAGCTCATAGCTAACATCATACTGAATAGGGAAAAACTGAAAGCTTTTCTACTAAAAACTGAAGTAAGACAAGGTTGCCCATTTTCATTCTTTTCTTTTCTCTTCTTTTAGAGGTTTTTTCTATAGGGCGTGTGCACTCACTAGATAGACAGAGACACAGAAAGCAAGAAATCAGTCCCCAGGGTGATGGCCACACTGCAGTCCCTTCTCCTCCATACTCCTCTCAGGATTTTGGTCACGCATGCAAATATGCCTGGCATGAGTTTTAGGCCACTGGATCCAGCACTCAAACCATGGTTGACTATGTGAGAGTCCAGCAACAAAATCATTGCCCCTTCTGCTGGTCCCAAGGCTGTCCATTTTCTCTATTCCTTTTTCACATAGTACTGGAAGTTTTTGCCAATGCAATCAGACTAGAGTCAAATGAAAGGCACCCAAATAAGCAGAGAAGTGAAGTTATCTCTATTTGCAGATGATATAATGATAAACATAGAAAATCCAAAAGAATAAAAACAATCCTGGAAATGATAAATAAATATATTAAACTGGCAGGATACAAAATCAACATACAAAAATCTATAGCATTTTTACACACCAATAATAGACAAACTGAGACAGAATTAAATAAAGCAATCCTGGACCAGCAGTCAGCATAATGGCTATGTTGCTGGACTCCCATGTAGTCGACCACGGTTCGAATCTCAGATCGAGTGGCTTAAACACACTGGGAACGTGTGCATGCGTGTGTTCCCAAGATCCCAAGAGGAGAATGGAGGAGAAGGGGATTGTGGTGTGATGTGGCCATCCCCCCTGGGGAGTGATTTCTTACTTTCTGTCTCTCTGTCTCTCTCTGTCTTTCTGGCAAGAGCACATGCAACCTATAGCAAAAACTTCTCAAAAAAATAAATAAAAAAGAAAGAAAGAAAGAAAGCAATCCCATTTACAATAGCCACAAGACTAATAAGATATTATCTAGGACTAAATCTTACCAAAGACATCAAAGATCTCTACAAGGAAAACTATGAAACACACTTGAAAAATAAATTTAAAGTGATACAAAAAGTGGGAAAACATCCCATGTTCCTGAATTGGAAGAATTAATATAATCAAGATGTCAATCCTACCCAAATTAATCTACAAATTCAGTAAAATTTCAATTTAACTACCAGAGATACTCCTCAGGGAAATAGAAAAAAAAAAAAAAAAAAAAAAAAAAAAAAAACCATAAAATTTGTCTGGCATCATAAAAGGCCCCATATTACCAAAGCAAGACTATGCAAGGGGAATAAAGTAGAAGGAACCTCACTTCCTGACCTCAAAACATATTACAAAGTTGTGATAATTAAAACAGCATGGTATTGGCACAAAAACAGACAGGCAACCCAATGGAACAGAATTGAGACCTTCCCAATATTGCCCCAAATATACAGCCAACTGATCCTTGACAAAGCACACAATATTCAGTGGGAAAAAAGAAAATCTCTTCAGCAAGTGGTACTGGGAGAACTGGAAATTAACTTGCAGAAAAATGAACCTGGACCCTTATCTCTTACCACCAACAGCAAACAATTAAAAATGTATTGAAGATCTATACATAAACCTCAAAATATAAAGATACTGGTGGAAAACTTTTGGAGATCTCGAAGTAGTCAAAGATTTCTTAAAAAAGGCCCTCCCCCCCAAGCGTAGGTAATAATTCCAAAAATAGACAAATGGGACTATATTAGGCTGAGAAGCTTCTGCACAGCAAAAGAAACAATAATTAGAGTGAGAAGACAACCCTCAGAGTGGGAGAATATATTTGCAAACTGTATCTCAAATAAGAAACTAATAACCAGAACATCCAGAGAACTCCAGCAGCTTACCCACAATAATCCAATTAAAAGATGAGAAAATGAGCTGAAAAGGCAACAGAAGAAAACACATGAGTGGCCGAAAGCAAATAAAAACATGCTCAACCTAACTTATCATAAGGAAAATGCAAATCAATACCACAATGAGTTATCGCTGAGCCCCAGCCAGAATGGCTAAAATTAAAATAATAAATAGTGATAAGTGTTGGTGACGCTGTGGTCAAAAGAGGACTCTCCCACACTGGAGGTAGGAGCATAAATTAATACAACCACAGTGAAGAACAATATGGAGATTCCTCAGAAACCTATGAAGAGAACTACCATACCACCCAGTAATTCCACTCTTAAGTATTTACCCAAAGGACAGGAAGACTCAGTCAGAAAAACATCCATGTTTGTTGCAGCATTATTTATAATTGCTAGGACATGGAATCAACCCAAATGTCCCAAAAGAGATAAGCAGATTGAAAAAATGTGCCATACTCTATGGAATACTACTCAGCCATAAAAAAAGAATGAGACCCTGACGTTTGATACAGAGTGGATGAATATGGAAGACTTCAAGCTTAGCAAAGTAAGCCAGATTATGAAAGACAGACTTTGTCTGTCCCTACTCACTATATGCCAAATATTGGTGCTCTATAGCAGAAACTGAAAGATTGGAAGGTATGTTAGTGGAGGGCAACTGTGGATACCAGAGATAACAAGGACAGGAGTAATATGGGGTGGGTAAAGGCAAGGAAGGGAGGGAGATGGGGGACAAAACAATACATTTAATTGATACAAAAATGAAGTTATTGCTGATGAGAACGTATATGGTGATGTCTTTGTCTTGACAACACACTGTGTTTGTGCTGGAGAAAGCAAGGCTGCACACTGTAAAGACGTATAGTGATTAAATGTGAATTTTGTAAAGTACAAAAATAAAAGGAATGTACCACATCACAATAAAGGCCATATCTGAGAAGCTCACAACTCTTTATGCATAACAATGAAAGACTGAAAGCTTTACCTCTAAAATCAGGAACAAGACAAGGATGCCCACTCTTGCCACTTTATTTAATGTAATACTGGAGTCCCAGCTAGAGTAATTAGGTAAAGGAAAAAAGTAAAAGGCACGTAAGGATGGAAAATAAGTAGTGAAATTGTTCGTTTGCTGGTGACATGATCTGATCTATAGCGTGCCATACAAAGTCCACCAAAAACTATTAGAACTAATGAAAGAATACAATAAAGCCACAGGATACAAAGTGAACACAGAAATAAATAAGTAACATTCCTATACCTTGAAGGTGAACTAGCCACAAAACAACAAAGAAAGAGTCAAGAAAATAATCTCATTTACAATAGCTACAAAATTAACCTGTTTAGAATAAATTGAGCCAAGGAGGTGAAAGATCTATACCATAAATTTGAAACATATTAATGAAAGAAATTTAAGAAGATATAAATAAATGAGAAGATATTCTGTGGTAATGAATTGGAAGAATTAATATAATTAAAATGTCCAGAAACCAGCAGTTAGTGTAATGACTATGTCGCTGGACTGCCATGTAATCGACCACGGTTCGAGTCCCGGGCCCAGCAGCTTAAACTCATGCCAGGCGGGTGTGCATGCGTGCCCAAGATCCCAAGAGGAGAATGGAGGAGAAGGGATTGCGGCGTGGCCATCCCCCCCTGGGGGGGTGATTTCTTGTTTTCTGTCTCTCTCTCTCTGTCTTTCAGGCAAACACACGCACCCTATAGCAACAAACCTCTCAAAAAAAAAAAAAAAAAGTCCATATTACAACAATCTCTAGACTCAATGCGATCATTATCAAAATTCCAATGTTATTTATTAATTTCTTTTAAATTATTTTTGCCATAGGGTGTGTGCACTTGCTGGAGAGAGAGAGAGAGACAGAGACAGAGAGGGAAAGTAAAATACTCACCTCCCTGAGGGGATAGTCATGCTATAATCCCTTCTCCATTCTCCTCTTGGGATTTTGGGCACACGCACACATGCACCCAGTATGATTTTCAAGCCATAGGGTCCAAGACTCTACCTATGGTTGGCCATGTGGGAGTTCAGCACCTTAACCACCACATCAAATGCTGGCCCCTCCAACATTATTTTTAGTAGAAATAGAAAAATATTCTAAAATTCATATAAGACCATAAATACCTCAAACTATTCAAGACAATCTTGAGTAAAAAGAGCAAAGCTGGAAGCCTGACAATATTTGACTCCAAACTATATTATAAAGCTGTCATAATTAAAACAGCATGGTACAGGTAGAAAAATAGGAATATTGACCAATGTGACAAAATAAAGAGTCCAAAAATGAACCTACATGTTTACAGTGATTTACAGTGAAATGATTTCCAATAAAAGTCGCAAGAACAAATAGGAAAATGACAGTGTCTTCAGAAGTGTAGGGAAAACTGGATATTCATATACAGAAAAAGGAAATTGAACCTTTGTCTCACATCATATACAAAAGTGAACCAAATGGATTAAAAATGTAAACATAAAACCTGAAATGATAAAACTATTAGAAGTAAACATTGGGTAAAAATTATACAATATTGGTCTAGCAATGACTTATTTTGGATTTGACCCCAAAAGCTCAGGCAACACAAGCCAAAAGTGACAAATGAGATTAGATCTAACTAAAAAAAACTCTGCTCAGCAAAAGAAAAGTTAGCAGGGTGAAAATAAAACCTACAAAGTGGGAGAAAATATTTGATGCAATACATCTGACAAGTAGCTAACCCTCCAGATATATCAAAAATTATCCAAAGAGACACTTCTCAAAATAAGACATATAAATAGCAGCCAACAGATGTATTTTAAAGTGCTCAGTATTATTTATCAATAGGGAAATGTAAATTAAAACTGTGAGCATCACCTGTCAGAATGGCTAATATCAAGATGAAAAGTAAGTGTTGATGAGGATGAGGAGAAAAGGGACCCCCTGGTACACTGGTGGTGAAAATGTGAATTATTACATTTACTATGGAAAATAGTATGAAGTTTCCTCAAAAAAATCTAAAGAGAATGACCATATGATCCAGCAACCCCACTGCTATCCCATGGACTTGCAACCAATATATTGAAGAAATAGCTGCTTTCCCATGTTCGTTGCAGCTTTATTTACAATTACCTAAGCTAAGGAATCAACCTAGGAGTTTATCAATTAATAAATAAAAGAACTGTAGTATCTATATGCAATGGAATACTCTATAGTCATAAAAAAGGAAGAAAAGTCTGTCATTTGCGACAACATGTGTGAACTTGAAAACCCTGGCACTAATGAGATAAGCCAGGCACAAAGGGACAAATACCATACAATCTCACTTGTATGTGTGGAATCTAAAGAAGTTGAGCTCATGGAGGCAGAGAGTAGATGGCAGTTACCAACAGTTGGCGAGTGGGGAGAATGAGATGTTAGTCTAAAGGTACAAAGATGAAGTTAGACAGGGAATAAAACATTAACTATTTAAGTGAAAGCTATCCAAATTAGCTTAATCCAATCATCCCTCACTCAGGTATCAGGTATCAGGTCTGTCTTTTATATTTCACAAATCTTCTGAATCCCCACTTGAAAAAAAATCAAAAATGCAAATAACCGGGATCAGCAGTTAGCATAATAGCTTTGTCGCTGGACTCCCACGTAGTCGACTGTGGTTCAAGTCCCGGACCTGGTGGCTTAAACTCACGCTGGGTGCGTGTGCGTGTGTGCCCAAGATCCCGAGAGAATGGAAGAGAAGGGACCGCGGAGTGGCCATTCCCCCTGGGGGGTGATTTCTTGCTTTCTGTCTCTCTCTGTCTTTCCGGTGAGCGCACGTGCCCTATAGCAAAAACCTCTCCCCCCCAAAAAAAAATATGCAAATAACCGGAGTTAGAGTCTCGCAAGCACTGAAAGAGTGAGCAGTTCTGCAGAGTGTGTACACCACCAGAGCTTCCCTTCTCCGAGAACTTTGAGGGCTGCCTTAGTGCGAATCGAGACTGAAACCAGTGGGCCCAGTCTGGTGACAGTCAGTAGTAAATCGAACTGCTGTGCTAGAAGGTACTTCATTACCTGCAGTTCAGGTCCCCAGGATAGTTAAAAACACACTGGATGGAGACTAGCAGTTGGCATAATGGCTATGTCACTGGACTACCATGTAGCCAACCGCAGTTCAAGCCCCAGTCCCGGTGGCTTACATTCATGCTGGGTGCGTGTGCGTGCATGCCCAAGATCCTGAGAGGAGAATGGAGAAGAAGGGATTGTGGTGTGGCCATCCCCCCTGGGGGGTGATTTCTTGGTTTCTGTCTCTCTCTCTGCTCACATGCCCTATAGCAAAAACCTCTCAAAAAAAAAAAAAACCCACACTGGATGCCTGAGCATGTGCCCACGGTCCAGCTGAGGTGGAGGACTGAGGAAAGGTCACGGAGAGTAAGATTCTCCGTGGAGGTGCCCTCCTCTGCCCCTTCCTCCCTCTCTCATGTGCATGCACTCTCTCAATCCTGAATAAAATAAAAACAAGCTTTAAAAAGCTGTCGAAGGGGCCAGAAGATGGCATAGCAGTTACTTTGCTGGACTCCCACGTGATCCTCTATGGTTCAAGCCCTGGACCCAGTGGCTTAAATTCAGCTGGGGGACCAGCAGATGGCTAACAGTTACACTGCTGGGCTCCGGGGCCACTGTGGCTCCAGCTCTGGACCCAGTGGCTTCAAATCATGCCAGGTGCATGTGCACGTGTGCCCAAGATCCTGGGAGGAGAATGGAGGAGAAGGGATTGCGACCGGGCGGGGGTGGAGGGGTCGGGGGGAGTCTGGGGCTTAAGGGTGATTTCTCACTTTCCTTCTCACTTTCCTTCTCACTTTCCTTCTCTCTTGCTCGCTCTTCTCAGAGAGCTCACACACCCTATGGGGGGGGGGGGGACTCATACTGGGTGGGATCAGTAAATGGCATAATGGCTACATCACTGGACTCCCATGTAGTCAATCATGGCTCAAGTCCCGGACTTGGTGACTTAAAACTCATACTGGGCATGTGTGCATGCACACTCAAGATCCCTAGAGGAGAATGGAGAAGGGATTGTGACATGGCCATTCCCCTGGGGGATGATTTCTCACTTTTTGTCTCTCTGTCTTTCTATCAAACACTCCCTCCCTATAGCAAAAATTTCTCAAAAAGTAAAAAAGAAAAAAACAGAAAAACTCTAGCCAGCTGTATGTGCATGGGTTGCCAAGAAAGATCTAAAGAGGAGAATGGAAGAAAAAGAATTACGGTGTGGCCATCCCCCTGGGGGGTGATTTCTCACTGTCTCTGTGTCTCTCTCTCTGCTGAGGGCTTGCACCCTAAGGCAACAGTCAGCACTGACAAGATAAGATAGGTCTTTTCTTGGAAAGGGTGTCCTCAGTTTTAAGCTATTAAACGAAAAATGAAATCTACTGTTTTCACCCAATGAAATGTATAATATGATTCAAATCAAGATAATCTTCTAAAATCATATTCAATTCTAGATTTCATAAATATATTTTAAATTTTCAACTTGAAATAAATATTAAAAATATGAATTTAATGTAAATTGACTTCCCCATTACCTGGTGAATTTGAAAATCGTAAATACTTAAATGGTTTAGCAAAGAATATTTGCTTAAAAAGTAATTAAGAAAATCAGTTTTTTAATGAAAGCAATTAACATATTCACAGCGCTTTCATTTAATGTAATTGCTTAATATTAATGTGCAGCACAAATAGCTTAGTTAAATTAGTTTCAATTTGCTATAGAATATCAAAACTTTCCAGTGAGATTAGATTTCACTAAAGACCCTGTATTTCTAGATGCATAATGTGTTTAAAGACGGTGGCTGAAAAACATTTTAACGTAATCGAAAATGATACTAGAAGATCCCCTTACTGGTTTGTATAGACGTAGTTAAGCTAGAGAGTCATTGCATTGCAGATCTGCCTACATGTCAGAAATGGAAAGTCCACACTGGACAGAGAGTAACCACAGACACGCTCAGATGGAGGTTACTTCTTCTTGTTTCAGGCAGCATCACTCGGAGGTGTGAGCCAGTTATGTTCAAGCTTTTCTACAGATGCAGAACGACGTTCTGAAAATAGGTTTGGTTCAAGCAGCAGGCCTTCTGCAGCCCACCCTTGTGCAGAATGATGAGTGGAATGTCCATTAGGAGATACGTGAGTTTTCAGCTTTCTTCACAAGTCTGCAGATTTTCAGACTATGTGGCAGACATATAAAGGTCATGGATATTCTTTCAGTCAAACAGAAATGCCTTGCTTCAAGGAAGACTATGTGTTTCCAACACACCCATCAAAAGTCCAAAAGAACAAGAGGCCAGGGAGGAGAAAAAGGGCACGCCAAGCCTCAGCTATCCCAATGTCCTCCCATTCAGGATGCCTTATTATAATTGTCATTCCTTGCATTGAACTTGTTTGAAAATTTGCAATCATATATGCTGATCTTTTCTTTTTTAAAAAATAATTATTTTCTTTATTGTAATTATTTATTCTACTTTTCGGAGATTTACCAGAGAGAGACAAAGAGAGGGAAAGTTAGAAAGTAAACTGCCAGGTCTGGGACTCAAACTGTGGTCGGCCATGTGGGAGTCCAGCTGCCTTATCCACTACACCACCTGCCGGCCCCATAAGCTGCCTTAACCACTACACCACCTGCCGGCCCCATATGTTGAGCTTTTCTGAGAATAAAACATTTCCTAGGAGTGCAGGCTTCAGGGTCAGATGCTTTGTGTTCCGCTCTCAGGTCTGTCACTTGCCGGCAGGGAGATCTCTGCAAGTTCAGTAACATCTTCGCTCTTCTGCTGTCTTACATATAAATGGTAAAGAGCAGTAACTACTTCATAAAACTGTATGAAGACTAAAGGAATTAATACAAGTAATGTACTTGAGGTAATACCTAGCACTTAATGAGCATTCAGTACATTTAGATAATTTTATTATTACCAAATTGCAAGCTCCATAAGTGCAGAATTATCTTATGTCTCATTGTATCTACTGTAGTGTTAAATATCATGTCTTGTACCAGATGCACTAAGTGAACTTCTTTTACTTTACCTAACTCTGATTCACACTTCCAACTCAGAAAGAGCTGTCACCATTCCAGGATCATTAGAAATCCCCTTTCTAGGGACCAGCAGTTAGTGTAATGGCTATGAGCTGAACTCCCATGTCGTCGACCGTGATTTGAGTCCCAAACCCAGTGGCTTAAACTTGCACCGGGCGCGTGTGCGTGCGTGCCCAAGATCCCAAGAGGAGAATGGAGGAGAAGGGATTGCAGCATGGCTATCCCCCCTGGGGGGTGATTTCTCGCTTTCTGTCTCTCTGTTTTTCTGGCGAGCGCACGCGCCCTATAGCAAAAACCACTCCAAAAAATAAATAAATAAATAGAATTCCCCTTTCTATATATGTCTCAATAATATGTGGATACTTATTACTCTTCACTTGATTATTTGACTTTCTAAAAACTTTTATTTTATTTTATTTTGTATTATTATTGTTTCATTGAACCAGAGAGAGAGAAAGGGAAAGTGAGAAAGCAAGCTGCCACATACGGGACTCAAACCACAGTCCGCCAGGTGGGAGTCCAGTGCCTCAACCATCACACCACCTGTGGGCTCCAATTTTTTTTACTTTTTTTAATCTTCCCTTCTATAAGCATCAGGAAGACTCATTTACCTATTAAGTCACTGTTGTAATTACTGAGAACTATTTTAGCATCTGATAAAGAACGGTAGTCAGTGAATATTTATCGAATTAATCACATTAGCTAAAATAATAAACAGCAGAACTACTTGCCTAGATGCTACACTGATCAAATATTTTTGAAAACTGACATGTTAGAAGAGCAAATGAAAGGAAAACCAAATATTTTTGGTAAATATTTTTGTATTTGCCCAGGTAGCAGTATTTCCTACTAACGGGAAAATGAGTCACTTTCATGCCACTAAGTAACCATGTGATTTGTATTCACCGGGAACATGTACAAATGAAAACAACTATTGCTATGAAATAAAAGCTCTAATCTCCATTGGTTCTGTATTCAGGTCTTTTCCCTCAGCTCTTGAAAACCCTTTCATTTGTTTTCCCTCTCCGCGATTACACTTAAAACATGACAATCAATCTTGCTCCGTGCTCTATCCCTCACTTGAAGCACAAAGCCTTCACGGCTCCTTTGATATCAGCCATCCCTCGAGATCGCCCCTCCTCGACCACGTAGCACTTGCCTTGGGAATGGCCTTCAGAATCCTTATTCCTTTGTTAGTGATAATTCCTTGTACAATGTGATTTTTCTTAATACTAGCTAGGATTGTGCTCTGGATATTGTAGCACTTTGAAATTGAAATGGTGCCAATGGGAGATTTATTTTCTCAACAGACATCTTTCTATACGATGGAAATAGCTTCCCTTTGAAAAATGAATACATGACCTTAGACGGCCTCAAAGTCGATACCGAAAGGCTAATTGCACAGAAATTTTTCCCAAGAAATTGACACAGTTGATTGTAGTTTGGTAAGGTAAGAAATGCAAATAAAAGACAGGTTAGTGACTCTAAAATTATAAATTACTCTAAATACTATTTCTTCTGCAATGGTCATTTGAAATGTATGCCAGAGTATTATCTATTATAGTTTCATAAACAACACTGCATTATATACAAGAAATGACAGTTGGATGACATTCTCTCAGTAGTTTTTACTTTTTGCATCTCTGCTTATTTTGTATCATATTGCTATTGATCGTATAAAAAGTAGGCAGCTTCGGTCTGTTTCTGCCACTTTCTTTCTGCCCTTCCCTAGACCCTATCCATATCATTTGTACACAGAAAGAATTCAAGTTCAGTTGGATCTTTCACTAGACCACGTTGGCCGGTAGGTGGCGTAACTATGCCTTAAAGGAGGAACCAGGCCCCTCTGTTCTAGGAGTCCCGTTGGCTGTCAGATACCCTGCCAGTCTCTGCACTGGCCTCTCAGGAATGAACTGCCAGGTAGAGTCCGCTCTTTAAAGACCAGCTTGGAAGTCCTCATGTCCTCCCTTCTATTTCAGTCTCTCCGCTAAGGCTGGATGGGTGCACCAGGCCACGGTTGACTTCCTCAGTCCAGGATCTTCCATTCGAGGGAAGGATGATGAAATAAGAATCCTTCCTCAGGTCTCCTGGAAAAAGCCAGATTCTCAAAAGCCAGTTTTAAACAGAAAGACTTCCGAAGGGTCTAATGAGTTAGCCAGAAATTGGTTCTTACCGACTCACTGAGCTTTACCTGCAGTACAACCTATGGACAGGAAGTCGCAAGGAAAGGAGAGTGAGCAGTAGGGGACAGTGGCAAACTCTTCACTCCTATCTCATCTAAAAAGAAATATTAGGGGGCAAGCAAGTGACATGGTGGGTCAGGTGCGAGACTCAGTCATACCTGGCCAACTGCGGATCGGGACCCGGACCCAAGGGCTTGAAAATCACATCACTTGCATGTATGTGCATGCTCTAAATCCCAAGAGGATAATGGATGAGAAAGGTTGCAACATGGTCATTCCCACTGGGGGAGCATATCCTAATTTCCCTTTCTCTGTTTCTCTCTGTCTCTCTCCAGTGAGCGCATGCATCTTATGGAAAAAAAATAATAATAATAAAATAAAATAAAATAAAATCAGGATGTACACCAGGGAATGGGTATTGAATTTCAGTGGCTGCCCTTCAGACTTGGGCCCTCCGTTTTGGAACACCAATTCCAGAGTCTGTATGATTAGGTCTGAAAATGCGTTAGTTCAAGTGAACTCAGAAACTCGAGAACTGTGAAAACCCAGCTTATAATTTAGTGCTCGTCAAAAACATGAGCTGGAGAATAATGATAATGATACAATGTATTGCACAATTTCTAGTTTAAAAACTTCTTTCATGAAATACTTAAAATATGCCTGTGAGATAACAATTATTATTACTTTCATTTTCTACATTTTAAACAAAAATTTCTCAGGGAAATTAAGTTGCTAAAAGCCAAGTTCAAAATTCATTGCCTGAACTATTACATAATACTCCCTCTCGATTCAGATATTCTCTTATCAGTGTAGACCTACTTCACCAATAATATCCGTATATGTAATTCCAACATGAAATATATTTATCTGTCTCCCCTTTAACAACTACAGAACAAACAAATAAAACAAAACAAAAATGAGAGGGTGATGCTTCAGAATGTGCCAGTCATGTTTATCTCAAAGTGAATAAATATAATAGATCCTTTCTTTCGAATAGATTTCGAAAAAAGAGAGAGATGATAAAGAGAGAGAATGGTGGCATCAAGATGCTTCTGGAGGGACTAGCAGGTGGTGTGGTGGTTAAGAAGCTGGACTCCCACATGGCCGACCATGGTTCAAGTCCCAGACGCAATGGTTTGAATATCACACCAGGCACTGTGTGTACCTACCCATAATACCGAGGGAATGGAAAAGAAGAAATTCTGGTGTGGTCATCCCCCCTAGGGGACGATTCCTCACTTTCCCTCTGTCTGTCTCTGTCTCTCTCTCTGTAGAGTCCACATATCCTGTGGCAAAAACCTTTTTTTAAAAAAAAAGAAAGAAAAAGAAGTTTTTAGAGTAGGTAAAGATTGTAAGAAAGGATCATGTCCTTTTTGGAGAGGTTTTCGCTATAGGGCATGTGAGCTTGCCACAAAGACAGAGAGAGACAGAGAGACAGGAAGTGAGAAATGACCCCCTAGGGGGGATGGGCACACCACAATCCCTCTCCTCCATTCTCCTCTTGGGATTTTGGGCACACACACACATGCGCCCAGCATGAGCGCCCAGCATGAGTTTAAGCCACCGGGTCTGGGACTCGAACCACTGTTGGCTACATGGGAGTCCAGCGACACAGCCATTATGCTAACTGCTGGTCCCAGGATCAGGCCCATAAGACACATACTAAATACTTTGTCATTTTGCTTTAATGCTAACCCTCTTAGTGGCTCCTCTATCAATTAGAGACCTAGGACTTTAATTCCTTTCATAGGAAACATAATTAGAGGTCTGGACCATTAGCAGGGAGAGAATGAAAGTATTTCATTCCTAACACCAATGAACTCTGAACTACAAATCAAAGTGGTCAGGTTTTGTTGTTGTTTTCCCTGTCCATCTCATTTGCTCTCAGAGCTGCCCAGAGTGTCTTTGGACCCTCTCTCTCTCCTTCCTCTACACAGCAATGGTCACCCTTGAACTTGTCATAGATCTCACACTGTCTTCCTTCTCTGCTGTCGTCTACATTGCCTCGCCTTCCTTTCACCTGTCCAGTACAGCGAGCTAGACTAAGTGCAGAGCGGCAGCACAGCGTTTGATTAGCGACAAGAGAAGGGGGGTGGGGGGAATGCGGGAGGGGGTTTTATCCTGGACTAGGCGGAGACAGATATTCTCCTCTTCTCCTCTTAGGAAAGATGGCGCCACTTCCTTGACATCTCACCTTTCCTAACATGCAGAGTCCTTGAGTTCTCATGTGGGTTACTGTCAGAAAAGATCCTGGTAGAAGCTATTTAAATGACTGCTTAATATAGTTAGGATGGCAAGTATCTTTCCGGAGGAAAACTTCTTCCAGAACCTAAGATAACGTCTGTGTGATACAGTAAACATCTTGTTTGGAAAGACAACATACTTCATTGAAACTCTAGAAAGCTCATAAACATCCTCCTTGCCCACATCATTCTTTTTCCTTTTTCCTTTTGACAGGGCCAAAGACAATACTGCTTTTACAATGAATGGCGCAGATGGTACAATGGTTATGTCACCAGACTCCCACGTAGTCAACTACAGTTCAAGTCCCAGACATGGCAGGCTTGAAACTCACTCCAGAAGCGTTTGTGTGCATGCCCCAAATCCTAAGAGGAGCATAGAGGAGAAGGGATTGCAGTATGCCATCCCCCCTAGAGATGGTATCTCGCTTTCCATCTCTCTGTCTCTCTGTGTCTATCTGGCAAGTGTACATGCACTATACCAAATATCTCTCTCAAAAGAAATTTTTAAAAAAGCACAATAAATACTCAGGAAACATACATGAGGATCTCTGCTGAGAGAACAAAAATTTTGATGAAGGCCAACTAGAAAGGATACATTCTTCACTGACAAAAAAAGTAAAAGGTATCATTTTTTCTTTTCTAATCTCCCTCATAGGTTGTTCAGGTAACAAACAATTTCATTGAAGGTCTCACCAGTAACTATTTCTAGCATGCAGTGAATACAGAAAATATCTAAGCTTTGGTACCAGCAGTTAGCATAATGGCTATGTTGCTGGACTCCCATGTAGTCGACCGCGGTTTGCGTCCCGGACCCGGTGGCTTAAAACTCACGCCGGGCGCGTGTGCGTGCGTGCCCAAGATCCCGAGAGGAGAATGGAGGAGAAGGGATCGTGGCGTGGCCATCCCCCGCTGGGGTGTGATTTCTTGCTTTCTGTCTCTCTGTCTCTGTCTGCCTGTCGAGCGCACGCGCCCTGTAGCAAAATCCTCTCCAAAAAAAAAGAAAATATCTAAGCTTTTTCTCACCCTTCCTCTGGACTTAAGGTGCTCAAATACAGGTGAATGAATGGCAGAATAAAAAGAAAACCTGAAGCCAGGCAGTAGTGTGGTGGCTAAGGCAGTCGGAGCCCACATGGCTGAGTAAGCAGTTCAAGTCTCGCACCTGGCAGCTTCACAAACAGACTGGACATTCATGCACGCAAACCCAGAATCCCAGGAAGAGAAGAGAGGAGAAGGAATTACGGAGCAGACATTCCCCCTGGGAGTTCTCCTCCCACTTTCCCTCTCTGTCTTAGTCTCTCTCCAGCGAGCATAGTATCCTATACCAAATTAAAAACAAAAAGAAGACAAACCTAAAGTAATTCTATACTATTTTTCGTGTATCTGAACTTAAAGAGGAAAACACTATTGGATCATTGGAAAAGTCATGACATATTTTTCTCTGTTTTCCTACGCAAAAATGCGCCATGACTTCTCTGACAGCCCAATATTATAATTCTGTTTTTTTAGAGAGATTTTTGCTACAGGGGCTGTGTACTTGCTGGAGAGACAGAGAAAGACAGAGAGACAGAAAGCAGGAAATCACCCCCCATGGGGGGATGGCCATGCCGCAATCCCTTCTCCATCCTCCTCTTGGGATTTTGAGCATGCACGCACACGCGCTCAGCGTGAGTTTCACGCTGCCGGGTCTGGGACTCAAACTGCGGTCGACTACATGGGAGTCCAGTGACATAGCCATTATGCCATCTGGTGGTCCTCAGTATTGTAATTTTTAACTCTCCACTGTACCATAGTCTAACCTGTTTTCAATTACATTCAGGGAAATCTCTTTGATATTAACCTTTAGAGCGTCTTCAGTAATGACTGGTATTTCGAAAATCTATCATTTTCTAAACATTTTAATGTACATATCCTCACAACCATCCCCTTATCCCGTTTGTAAAACAGACCAAGAATGTACAACTCCATTTTACAGTTAAGGAAACCAATGCTCAGAATGATTGGGCAAGCTCTTAGCAGTGGTTGAGTTAGAATTCCTCATGGTTATTATTTTCTTCTGACCCTGTGATCCTCCCACTGTGCTAGGCTGCCTAGTTTAAAGAAGGATAATGTTTACCAAAAACCTGTCCTAAGGTTGGGCTCAACCCTATTATGTATTAGTGATGTTTACTTTAAATCATTCTTTGTGTGTGGACTTCTACTCCCGTCTTTCAGATTCTATAGACATTTTAGGATTTTCTGGGCTTGTGCTGGCCTGAAGGAATAGGCTGCCCATTCAAGGCTATTCCTGTGTTTCCCACCCCGTGCATCAGAAATTCTCATTCAGCAGATGCCAGAATGGTAATGTCACTTGACTCCCAGCTAGTCAACCATGGTTCAAGTCCCGGACCTGGCATCTTCAAACTCACACCGGTCACATGTGCACGTGTGCCCAAAATGCCAAGAGAAGAATGGAAGAGAAGGGACTGTGGTGTGACCATCCCCCCTGGGAGTGACTTCTCGCTTTCTGTCTCTCTGTGTCAGACCTGGGGTCTGAACCAGCTGTCATCCATATGGCTTCCAGTTTGCAGGGCGCTTACGATACGTCTGGATCTGCACCTCAGTGGCTAGGCTCACGGCTGTCTGGAAGCGAATTATAAAGACGATTAGGCTTACTGTACGGTTACTCTTTCTTCATTCCTCACTTTCACAGGAACATGGATGCTGCTCTGAAATGACCTGGCTTTCTTTTCTTTTTTTTTTTTTTTTTCTTTGATAGAAAGATTTTTGCTATTTTTGCATATGCGCTTGCCAGAGAGACAGAGACAGAGAGACGGAAAGTGAGAAATCCCCCCCCCAGGGGAATGTCCTTGCTGTTATTCCTCCTCCTCGCCGTGCTCCACTCAGAATGTTGGGCACACACACCCGTCGTGAGTTTTAAGCCTCTGGGTTCGGGACTCAGACCGTAGTCGACTACATGGGAGTCCAGCAACCATTATGCCATCTGCTGGTCCCTTTCACTGCATTTCCCAAAAAAGTTTTTATTTACTTCTCCCAGCAGACAGAGAGGGAGACAAAAACTCCAGCAGGGCCCCCAAACTGCAATCTACCCCCATCCCCACTCAGCCAGGGTCACAGGCCGGCTTCGACGGGCACGTAAAGGGAAGCTTGGGATGTAAACCTGGAATCTCCCCACATGGGTCCAGTTGTTCAGCACTGTGCCACTGTCTAGCCTGTTTTAATTGTATCGTTAGGTATTTTTTCCATTAAGTCATATGAGTTCCTTTTGTATTTTAGAAACTTTAGAGCTTTAAGTCACTAGATTTGGGATTCGAACCAGGGTCAACTCCATGGGAGTCTAGTGATGTAGCCATTATGCCATCTGCTGGTCTCTTCTTTTACCCCCACTTTTAACACCATTAATTGATAAGACACCTTTTCCATAACGATGGCCCATCACGAATCTATTTCTCACCAAGATTATGTCAGAAAACCCAGAATCAAGAGTAAAGTTTGAAAACATTTTTTTTTCTACTGAATATTTCTCCAAGGAGAAAGATTATAGTACCTCTTTGGACTGGTACCTTCATTGCTGATGGCCTCATTGCAGTTCAGTAGGGGTACTTAACACCTCCATCCAAAGGCAGCTTCTGGCGAAGGGGCAGGGTAACTGCAGTGTGCAAGAGCGAGGTGGAACTATTTCTGAAAAGATGGATTTTCTTTAATAGCCACTTTAATCCAACCACATCAAGATTTACGACAACGGAGCACCTGATCGCGTGTCGTCTGTGGAGGGTTGTTTTGAATAATGTAGAAATACGTACAGACCGCTACAACGAAAGAGTACAAAGACACAAAGAATAGAGGGGAAAGAAATTGACCTAGCTGGAACACTTACTCTGTCTCAAGTAATTGATGTACATCAATTTTCATAACATCCAAGAAATGAGTATTAATATCTTTATTGCATAGTAAAAAAATTGAACTTGAAAAGATGAAATATCTGCCCCCAGCTCATTGCACAGTACATTTATGTACACACTCTATACTTGAAAAAACTTGTTAAACAGTTGCAAGCTAGGGTCAACCGATGTCGCGGTGGTTAAGCAGCTGGATCCCACATGGCTGACCACACTACGCAGTCCCAGACCCAGCAGCTGGAAGAACATGCTGGGTGCGTACATGTGCATGCCCAGAATCCTGAGAGGAGAATGCAGGCACAGGTGCAGTGATGTGGCAACCCCCTTGACTTTCTCACTTTCCCCACCTCTCTCTCTGTCTCTCTCTGGCAAGCACACACACTGCTCTAGCAAATTAAAAAAATAAAATAAAATTACAGTCTATGTTTCTTATAAAAAGTGTGGCCAGACTTGAATCCCAAGCCCCTCATCTTTCTACTATAGCCTCGTAAATATAGAAATTGTGTCTACGTGTGTTATCAGTAGATAGAAACAAACAACTCTGTAGGACTATTACCACCCTGAACTAGTCAAGTGGTACACTTTTAGAAGAAATAGTATTTGTTCTTCAATGTCTAATCTACTAAAATGAGATGAAACAGGGGCCAGCAAGTGGCGTAGTGGTTAAGGTGTTGGACTCCCACACGGTTGACTGTGGTTCAAGCCCCAGATCCAGTGGCTCACGTGTGCCAGGCATGTGTGCATGCATGTCCAAAATCCCAAGAGGAGACTAGAGCAGGGATTGCGGTGTGGCCATCTCCTCACCCCAGAGGGTAATTTCTCACTTTCCCTCTCTCCCTCTGTCGTTTTCTGTCTCTGGAGAGAGCATGTACTCTGTGGCAAAAACCTTTAAAAAGAAAAGAAAAGAATGGAATGGAATATAAACATTAACTAAAATATACTGGAATCTAGTTAGATTCCAGATGATAATACACACCGAAAAGGAAAGGGAGTGGAACCTTTTAGAAAAATAAAGTAATTGTCTAAACGAAATAGGTTTTTCGCCCAGCCGTGAGGCGCAGCTGACAGGGCTCTGCCGTGAGTTCCTGGAGCACTGAGATAGCTCAGGTTTCTGAGTCCAGCACACCCCTGACCCAGCTGGATGGACAGCGGGGAACACGCGGCACGGCAGTATGGTGAGACTGTCGGCACTCCTCTCTCTCAATAAAATAAATAATAAACTTAAAAAAAAAAGACTATTTAGATTGTAACGCACTTTTTACTGATCAGCTGCCTGAATTTCTAGTCCAACATTTGAACATCTAGTCCACATCTTTCTGTTCTAGACTAGGAACCGAGGACCCCAAAACGAGACGATTTGCCTTAATAGATGGTTTTCGCCTAGCACTCACACACACTTCTTTTCCAAAGCAGACTTCGCTAGGATGTCAAGGTGCCCTTCCATGACTGCGGATGTAGCTCTGCAAATTATCATTATGAAGATTAATTATTTGTTTAACACTGATGGATCTGGCTCTGTACCAGGCATAGAGAATCTGTGCTCTGTGCTCAAGAGACACACGATCTAAATTAGAAAGACAAATAGATGTTTAAGAGCTCAAAGGGCGATTAGGACCTTGAATATAAGTCGCCATGTTTACATTTTGAAATAATGTTATTCTCCCCTTTTATTGCTTTAACAGCTCATAAATACCACTGAGATGAGAAGGTTGACAATAAGAACATTTGTGAAACTGCATGCAATTGCTTGAAAATATTATTCATTTTAGTGAGTTTATTACTGGACAGCTGTTTACAAATTTAGGAGCAGATTGGTCCATGGATGAATGAATTTTGGTTGAAGAAACAGGAACATGAGAGGCCTTTGAGGTCCTTCCTGATAATATTCATACTAACCAATGTTCCATAGTTCCCCATAGGGAGCAGTTGGATGTTTTCCACACCAGTTGATTAGCGGTAAATATTGTCTGAATTACCCTGACAGAGTATAAGATATAAAAGATATCTTTAGGGACACCAACAGTCCAGGAGTCCATATGGAGCCAGGAAAAAAAAAGTTAGCAAACTTCAGCACTGAAATTCAGTTGGTTTGAAACCTTGAAGGTTTGTCATCAGATAGGTTATGTTCATCCAGCCCATGTTAACACAAAACAAAAAAGAAAAAAGAAAAAGCAGAAGAACCATTGTTAAAAGTTGATAGATCATTGGGACCAGCAGTTAGCATAATGGCTATGTCGTTGAACTCCCATGTAGCTGACTGCAGTTTGAGTCCTGGACCCGGTGGCTTAAACTCTGGGCACGTGTGCAGGCGTGCCCAAGATCTCAAGAGGAGAATGGAGGAGAAGGGATTGCGGCATGGCCATCCCACCTGGGGGGAGGAATATTTCTCGCTTTCTATCTCTCTGTCTCTCTCTGTCTTTCTGGAGAGCGCATGCGCCCTATAGCAAAAAAAAAAAAAAAAAAAAAAACTCTTCCAAAAAAAAAAAGTTTGATAAATCAGCATAACTGACTTTATTACTAGCTCTCCCTCTGACTGTATGACTTGGGCTAGTTGCTTAAACTTGAGTAGACTCGACATCCCATGATTGAAATGGGAATGATGATGTTAAATGTCCTAGAGTTATTTTTAAGGTAAATGAGTTTATATTTAAAGAAAAGCTAAGGTCATGCTTGGTGCAGTACAGGTGTTCACTGAATAATAGATGTAGTTATTGTGTTGATGTTACTTTCTCACTTAGGCTTGTAAATAGCTCTGGAGTACCCTCCACCCCCGGAAACTTAACACTGAGATTGGTTTTTTTTTTTTTTTTTTTTTTTTTGGGGGGGGAGAGGTTTTTGTTATAGGGCGCGTGCACTCGCCAGACAGGGAGAGACATAGAGACAGAAAGCGAGAAATCACCCCCCAGGGGGCATGGTCACGCCGTAATCCCTTCTCCTCCATTCTCCTCTCGGGATCTTGGGCACGCACGCACACACGCCCGGCGTGAATTTTAAGCCACCAGGTCCGGGATGCGAACCACGGTCGACTACGTGGGAGTCCAGCGACATAGCCATTATGCTAACTGCTGGTTCCCAGCACTGAGATTCTTAGTAACATGCCTTAAAGGAAAGAGCATTTACGTGAAACAGTAGACTTAAACCTGAACCATATACTAATTTTTTAAGAGGTATAAATTCACCGAGCCTCACTTTTCTCATTGGAAAAAAGTAGAGGGAATAATAAAGCATAACTCAAAGGACAGTAGTGTAAAGTCAAATAAGAAATTATATGTGAGCAAAGGGCCTGAAACATAATAGGTATCCAAAAAAAGTAGCCTTACATGTCGTGCCTTTATCTTAGTAAACCACACTGTGTTGTAATTGATCGTCCGCTGATCCAGTTCATCCTCACCACTAGTAATGCTTGAAGGGAATCAATTGGTTTTTCATCTCTGTAATCCCAGTGCCTAAGTAATAAGTGGTCATTCATTGTGCCGAGTGACTGAATGAGAAAATAAGTGCATATCCTATGTATTCCTCAAAAATAACCATTCAAAAGAGCTTTTAGAATTGTAATAAAAATTGATTAGCTATAGGATGTTTGCATTTTATTTAATTTAAAAAAAGACAGCTGAAACGGTTCCTGTTTCCTGCCCAGATATCTCCCTGAATACACTGGCAATGCACATGCCTGCTATCCAGGACTGGCGGAAGCGAGGGACGGATCACAGAACCCAGACTCTGTTGGGTTTGCTGTCTCTCTGTTTCTCCTTCTCTTATGGAAAAAATAAATAAGTAAGTTTAAAAAAGGAAACGAATTTAAGAGACATTATCAAGGGATCATATGGAAAGTGGATTGCATGCTTTGGGAATAATAGAGTTGGCCTAAAAGAACCCGTAATTGAACAATTAGAATGCTTGGCATGGCAGAAAAGGGAAATGTAATAGAGTAAGTTTGAATTCAGGAATAGAAAAGTAACAATAAAAAAAACTTTTTCTGCTGGGGCCAGCAGGTGGCGTAGCAGTTAAGGTGCTAGACTCCCACATGGCTGACAGTTGTTCAAGTCCCAGACCTCGTAGCTTGAAAATCACTCTGGGCACATGTACATGCATGTGTGCCCAAAATCCTGAGAAGGAAATGGAGGAGAAGGGATTGCAGCACGGCCAATCTCCCTGGAGGGTGATTTCCCACTTTCCCTCTCACTGGCCCCATTGAACACAACTGCCCCAGGGCAAAAACCAAACCCAAAAATATTTTCTGCCTTGATGGTGGTAAATAACTCACAATTCTCCAGCAACAGTTTCTCTTCCATTCCTGAACTCGATATTACTTTGTTCAGTTTTGTTTCTTAAAGGAGAGTGCTAATTATTTGAGATAGATTTCATGTTAAAGACTGTAGAACTCCTGGGACCAGCAGTTAGCATGATGTCTATGTCGCTGGACTCCCATGTACTCGACCGCAGTTCATGTCCCCGACCCGGTGGCTTAAAACTCACGCCGGGTGCATGTGCGTGCGCGCCCAAAATCCCGAGAGGAGAATGGAGGAAAAAGGATTATGGTGTGGCCATCCGCCCTCGGGGGTGATTTCTCGCTTTCTGTCTCTCTGTCTCTCTCTGTCTGTCTGGCAAGCACATGAGCCCTATAGCGAAAAAAAAAAAAAAAAAAACAAAAAAACAAAAAAACAAAAACAAAAAAAAAAACAACCTTTTCCCCCAACAAAAGAGTACAACACCTAATACAGCTGAAACACAATAACAGTATAAGTAGTGGGGGTGGGGCTGAAAATTGGGTCAAAGAAGGAAATGTCTCATTCATGGTTTGGAAGAACAGCATGGAGCGAAAACAAGGTCTAGAGCTGAAAAGAAGGACTGACTAGTGAAATAACAAGGACAGTTATGTAAGAATGTGTAGATGACAGAAAAATAATTACCCTAATTGTCCAAACGACTTCTCCAGAAAAGATGAAGAACTGATTATTGATGCTTTCAGTAAAAACATTCTATGGCCCATTATTCCAAAATTCATTTTAAAAGACAACAACAACAAAACAACTTCGCTTTTTCAAATTTAACTTACAAGGACCAGCAGATGGCATAAAGGTTACGTCGTTGGACTCTCACGTGGCTGACCATAATCAAGTCCCAGATTCAGAGGCTTGAAACTCATGCCAGGTACATGTGCATGTGTCCCTAAGACCCTGAGAGGAGAATGGAGGAGAAGGGATGGCAGCGTGGCCATCTCTCCTGGGGCGGAGGGGTGATTTCTTGCTTTCTGTCCCTCTGTCTCTCCAATGAATATACATGCCCAAAAATCTCTCTTAAAAATAAAAATTAGCTTACAATGGATTCTCTCACACCATCTAGTTAACGCTTAAAGTAAATACAGGGTGGCCAGGGAGGGCCTGGTGGAGAAACCCCAAGTCAGTCCTCACTAGGGCAGCATGAGGAGGAGCCTCAGGGAGTGAGAATTCATCTTCACCACGAGGGTCTCCCATAAAAGGGGCTCTCTGCACATGTCTGTCCACTGCCTTGTGCTTTCCCAATAGAGACCACTTTTTTTTTTAGGGGGGGGAGAGGTTTTTCACTACAGAGCTCGTGCGCTCGCCAGACAGACAGAGAGAGACAGAGAGACAGAAAGCGAGAAATCACCCCCAAGGGGGGATGGTCACGCCGCAATCCCTTCTCCTCCATTCTCCTCTCGGGATCTTGGGCACGCATGCACACGCGCCCAGCGTGAGTTTTAAGCCACCGGGTCCGGGACGCGAACCGCGGTCGACTACGTGGGAGTCCAGCAACATAGCCATTACGCTAACTGCTGGTTCCCTAGACCACTTTTGAAAAGGATCCATTCTGTACCAGGCAGTTGTCCTTTCCATAAAAATTCCCTTTCAGGAACCAGCAGATGGTGTAATGGCTACCTTGCTGAACTCCCACATATTCCACCACAGTTCAAGTCCAGGACCGGGTGGATTAAAACTCGTGCTAGGCACATTTGCATGCATGTCCAACATCCCAAGAAGAAAATGGAGGAAAAGGGGTTGCAGCGTGGCCACCTCCCCTGTGGGGTGATTTTTAGCTTTCTGTCTCTCTGTCTTTCAGGCAAGTTCGTGCACCCTATAGGAAAAAATCTCTCTTAAAAAAAAAATAATAAAAAAATAAAAGCAGAGGTAAAAATTCCCAGGAACATGGCCTTTTTCTGGAAGAAGAAATCTCCCCTGGAGAGTGGTCTTGCCTCATGTCCATTGCAGCTTCTCTCAGTTCAGTGCCTTGAATAACTGCCCAAGATACAGTGTCTAAATCGTGGTAGCCTCTTGTAAATTTACCCACTGATTAACTCCCACCAGTGAGGAAAGGAGAAGTCATTATAGGTACACATCAATCCTCACGACTAGTCTACTTGGACAGACTCAGGGGCAATCTGCTTTATTTCTAACACCCAGGTGACCATAGTGTATATTCAAAAATCGAGGAGCCAGCCGTTTCAAGGAGGTTAAGGAGGCTGGATCCCACAAGGCTGACTGTGCAATTCGAGTTCCAGATCTAGTGACTTGAAAATCACGTCAGACACATGTGCAAGGGTGCCCAAAATCCTGAAAGGAGAATGGAGGGAAAAGGATTGTGGCATGACCATCCCCTCCAGGCAGTGATTTCTTAGTTTCTCTCTCTCTGTCTCTCTCCAGCAAGTGCAGATGCCCTGTTGCAAACTAAAAATGAAATAATAATTTCTTTTAAATTGAAACTGTTTCCACCATACATTCAGCATGTCTTGAGGTTTAATTGTAATCCCCTCTACCAGGGAAGTTAACTACATCTTCTACATCTTTCTTGCTTGTCATTCTCTCTCTCTCTCTCTCTCTCTCTCTCTCTCTCTCTCTCTCTCTCTCTCTCTCCTCTTTCTTTTCTCTTCTTTTAGGTTTTTGCCATAGGGTTAGGGCTAGAAAGACACAGCAATAGGGAAAGAAATCAGCCCCTCAGTGGGAATGACTATGCCAGAATCCCTTCTCCATCTCCTGGGATTTGGGCATGCATGCACACACACACACACCTGGCATGTCTTTCAAGCTGCCAGGTCCAAGACTTGAACTGCAGTCAGCCATGTGGGAGTCTAGCACCTTAACCACCACACTACCCGTTGACCCCAAGCTCTTACTAACCTCACATACTGGATTTCCTTATTTTCTATTTAGAATACATGTTATTTTCTCGTTTTTCTTCATCTTTCAGATGGGCTGTGCCCTTGAATTGTTGTCTTTGTTTTAAATCCCGTCCTAGTTCATTCACTGCACACAAGACCTCTGCTTACCCGCCAGGCCGCTCTCTGAGTCTCTGCGCCTCCTTCCTGGGCTGATCCTCCCCTGGCAGCTTCCACTTTAATCACTTGCCCTCATTTTCCGTGTCCTGGGGCAGCCCTACAGAGTCAAACTTCTACCTCTGTTTTTTTCTTACCTAGGTGGAAAACAAAGAAAAGAGTGACGTGACTAATCACATGCAAATTCATGCATGTCTTCTCTTTTCCCCAAAACATTCTTTCATGAAATAAATACAATTGTTTTCTTTTTTAAATTGAAGGCACCATAGCAGCTTAAGCTTTTTTTTTTTTTTTTTTTTTTACAAAATATATTGATTGAGCACAGGACATGGTCAATATAGTAATATGAGGAGACAGAGGTTACACAGAGTTAAGACACAGACCTAATACCAGAGCTTAATGTTTAGGATCCAGGTAAGAAAATGTCTTAATAAATATAAATAGGATACACTTCAAGAGAGATCTAGAAGGTGGTTCTGGGATATTGAGAAGAGTATATTCAAAAAAATAGAAAAGTAGGTCAGGGTATTCTTTGGCACAGGGCGCATTTGAGATAGATGGGGTGAATGGCAAAGGAAAGTGTGAGAGAAAGAAAGAGAAAGAGAGGCAGAAAGGGGTTGAGGAAGGTCTGCCCCAGGGAAGGCAGAGGCAAAGGTAACAGATCAGAATATACAGGATTACGGGGAAGGCGGTTTTGAATGTTGAATGGTCATTGGAGTCACACTGTAGAGAGTCAAGTATGCGGGGCTAGGAATTCGTAACGTAGTGGACAGAGGTGCTAGCACGGAAACATGGCGAGATTGAAATGAATCAGTCGGTCTGTTAAACTGAACAGCACTAGGAGAAGAAACTTGTTATCACATTAAGCACTTTAACAATGTTCCACTCAAATAAATCTGTTACTTGAGTTGGAAAATAGAATATTAATAAATATTACTAATTTAACTAAATGCCCTACTTAACAGCATTTGTGCACAATGACTCTTCAAAAAGTTTGTGGAAAATGAGAATAATGAAAAAAGTATTTGGAAATGTTTTGCACCAATTCTTTTTCTGGAGAGGTTTTTGCTATAGGGCACGTGTGCTTGCCAGAAAGACAGAGAGAGACAGAGAGAAAGAAAGCGAAAAATCACCCCCCCAGGCGGATGGCCACGCCGCAATCCTTTCTCCTCCATTCTCCTCTTGGGATCTCGGGCACGCATGCACATGTGCCCAGAGTGAGTTTAAGCCACCAGGTCTGGGACTTGAACCCGGTCGACCACATGGGAGTCCAGCGACATAGCCATTACGCTAACTGCTAGTCCCCCAATTCCTTTTTATAAACATTTTTGCAATAGGGCACATGTTCTCACCAGAGAGGAAAAAGACAGAGAGAGACAATGAGAAGGAAAGTAAGAAATCACTCACCAGGGGCAATGGCCACAGCGACGTCCCTTCTCACCCATTTTTCTCCTGGGATTTGGGGTATGCGTGCACATGTGCCCAGAGTGATTTTCAAGATGCCTGGTCTGGAACTCGAACCACGCTTGGCCATGGGGGAGTCCAGCACCTTCATCACTACAGCACCTGCTGACTCCTTTTTCTTTTATTTTATTGTAGATGTTAGCCCATAATTATAGCTGGATCAAAGGTATTGTCACAGTTTAGTTACGCAGACATAAAATTTTAATTTTCCTGTGCTTGAACTCTATGAGCCCCATTCGGGTGAGCTCCTGATAATGTTATGAAGGCCTGAATTGTGTCCCTTTGAGATAACTCGGCAACTTGTGTTTTAAAATTCAGAATCTCTTATGTAAATAAGTAAACAAACTTAATATTTCAGTCTATCACAAGAAAACATATAAACTTTGTACCTGGACTGACACCTGCTCTTAAAGACACTCCTCTCCTCTTTCCTCGAATTTGAGGGAAAAGGATTATGAGAGGTCACATGTTAGCAAAGGGGTATTGGAATTCTGTCATGGCTGGCTTTTTAGGAAATGGCTAATTTAATTGGTTTTGGGGGCTTCTTCCTTTTAACACCAGCAAACCAAGGATCCTTCTGCTGAATTTGAGGGGTGGTCACCACTTTTCTCCACATCTGCAACATACCATGATCATTTGTAATAGTTTAGTGACATCTTCCCCCAAAGACAACACCTCTGGCATGTATATTACCTCTTAACTCTCAAAAAATGCTCTAAGGACCCTGCAGAATACCTCTGTGCCCCACTGGAGTCAAAGGGAAATTAGGAGGCTTTGCCTTTTTCTCTACTTAAAAACATCATGCAGGGGAGCAGCAGTTAGCTTGATGGCTATGTCGCTGGACTCCCGTGTCTCCCATGTAGTCGACGGCAGTTTGAGTCCTGGACCTAGTGGCTTAAATGCACTCCTGGTGCCTGTGCATGGGTGCCCAAGATCCAGAGAGGAGAAGGGAGGAGAAGGGATTGCATAGTGGTCATCCCTCCTGGGGTGGGGGGTGAGTGATTTCTCGCTTTCTGTCTCTCTGTCTCTCTCTGTCTTTCTGATGAGCACACACGCTGTATAGCAAAAACCTCTAAAAAAAAAAGAAACAAAACAGCACGCAGACATTCCTGATCACAGGAGCTGCCCACATCCGTGCAGGGGCCCCTGCAGGGTGGGTCTGCAGAGCACACACCCTCACTGTTACTGTCTCCATGCCCCTTCACTCCTCCCCACCCCGCAACCCTCAACCAAGCCGAGAGAGTGAGGGCACTCCGACGCTTTGTAGGAATCCAAGCAACTTCTACCCTCTAGACTCACACCCATTAAATCCCTCAAGCAACTTGACCATCTCAGGAAAACCTCTTATTTTCTTTGCTGTCATAGAAATCTCTCCTTGGTCATATCCTGAACCCTTCCATAGACTCTGACAAAGCCCAAGAATGTGACATACTTAGATTCATAATGCTGGTGTTTCTTCTTTGTTTTCAAAGTTTATCTTGAAAGTCAAAGCTAAGCAATGACATGTGGGTTTTTTAGTTTGTTTGTTTGTTCTTTTCACTCAAAGAAAGAATATAGAGAAGACTATTGTCATCTTTGACTAGCCAGCTTGAGAATAAGGATAAAAGGTACAGAAAAACAACTTGCTAGAAAATCATTATCGTGCCCCTTCATGGAGTATTATGACCCATAATACCCAGGCTGCCAAAATAAAAAACCATAGACGGGGTGTCTTAAATAACACCCAATTCTCAACAGAAAGTTCAAGATCAAGGTGACAACAGGGCTGGTTTCTCGTCAGGCCCCATTGCTTGGCTTGCAAATGGCTGCCTTCTCCCTGTGTCTTCTCACGGTCCTTCCTCTGAGGGTGAGGATAAACCAGTCCTATCAGAGTAACACTCTACTCTATGATCTCATTTAACCTTCATTAGAGGCCCTATTTCCAAAGAAACTCTCATCGGGGGAAGGGCTTCCACATATGAACTTTGGAGAAACATAATTCTGTCTGTAATAATGGGGAAAGACTTAAATTATTCACACATAATTTGTAAGGAACAAAATCTTTATGTTTCTTCTAGAGGGGAAAACTTCTAACTCATTGGAATGACTGAAAAAGACACCTTGAGGTGACCCAGGCACGCTCTTTAGAAAGGTTTTGGCAGATTCATCTCCTTGCAAGGTCTCCAAATCCTTACGGAGAGGAGGCGAGGAGGATATTAGAGGAGAAAGTAACAGGGCGTTTCAGCCTCCTTCTCTAGCCTGGGGGAGAAAAGAAGCTACTTCTGAATGAATGGACAATAATGCAGAAGGCAATGATGGCATAAAATTTGGAGTTAAGGCTAAGCTACTTAAATAACCAAGAGATCTCAAAATAGAATGATTTAAAAAATAAAAGTTTATTTCTCTCAGAAAATTATCTAACTTCAAATTTGAGAAACTATAGCTCACAGACATATCTAGGCCCACTATCTGTTTTTGCATGACCTACAAGCTGAGAATAATTTTTACATTTTTCTGGAAAAACAAAATCAAGGGACCAACAGATGGTGTAAGGGTTATGTAGCTGGACTCCCATGTAGTCGATCACAGTTCGAGTCCTGGACCCGGTAGGACTCACGCCGGGTGTATGTGCGTGCATGCCCCAAATCCCAAGAGGAGACTGGAGGAGAAGGGATTGTGGAGTGACCATCCCTGCTGGGGACTGATTTCTCACTTTATGTCTTTCTGTCTCTCTCTGGCAAGCACATGCTCTCTATAGCAAAAACCTCTCAAGGAAAAAAAAAATCAAAAGAATATTTTTATGACACCTGAAAACTACATGAAATTCAAGTTTCAGTGCTTACAAAATGAAGTTTTATATCATACTCATGGATGTACGTAATATCAGGGCCTGTGTTTGCCCTCTGTTCGCAGATGTGAGCCGCTGAGGCAAAGACCAAATGGCCCATGAAGGCTGAAGTGTTGACTCTCTGATCTGTAGCAGGAAACATTTGTTGACCTTTGGTCTAATGAGTTCAGGCTGATGGAGCAACTCTACCCGTGAATTTCTCCAGAGGTCCTTGCTTCTCAGGGCAACATCACTGCCTTCAGCTCAGGATTCAAGGTCACCCTTGTCCGGTTTTCAAGTGTGAGCAAGCGTGGGTCTCTCACACATTGCATGGTCCCTTTTAGCTGCAAGGTGAAAGATGAATTCAGACTCGGGGTGTGAGGCCACGGGCCCAGTTCAAGCTTTATCTCTAGTGAAAGATAAAGTTAAGCTACAGCTCAATCCACTGGCTATCCAGGGCTTCTTTATTCTCAGTTCTGATACTGAATTTCCGTCTCCATTGTATTTTATTCTCACAAAGGATGGAATGAAAAGAGACATATCATTTAAAATGCAAGCCTCAGCAACATTGCCACCTCATGGAAGGTTCCAGAATTCGTTTCTCTGAGATCTCCCTGTGTGACGAGCACGTGCACTCATTCCATGATCTCAGCAGGCTGAGCTGGGGTGATCACACCCTGAAGATGCCATTGGGGGTGGCTGTCACTCTCTGTCTCTCATCTGGAAGAAATAAAAACATTTAGGAAAATAATAATAAAATACAATAATGGTTCTCGTTATTTGTTTCCAATGATTATGACATTTTTCTTTAAAATACTCTTATGAGATAAACTGAGACCAATATATCTGTCAAAATACATTCAAGAGCTTAAGAAAATTATTTTTACATGAGATTAAAAAAATATTTCCTTTAGTCTGAAACTATGAACTAATATCTCAAATTTTTCATTCTTCCAGATACTTCCTCTCCCTCAATTGATTCCATGCAACTATTCAACGTGAGTGTTCTCCCTGTGGAAAGACACACAAAGATTACTAAAGGAAAACTGTTTAATGAGTTTATGCCTCCACAGGATTATGTAGGATAAGAACTGAGCTCATTGTCTTTATCCCACCTTCAGGCTGGTTTTAGGTCCTACTGGACTGGAACTATTAGTAATCTTTTTTCTTAATAATCCTCATTAGTTATGCATTATTCAAACCCATGTTTAAGTCTGGCTTAATACAGGCACTAAATAGACTAGTGTATCAGAGGGTTACATCCCCTGCTGTTGATCCGTACAAAACCAAAATAAATGAGGACACATCTACCACTAAAATAAACCTCATAGCTATACTTGGGGGTGTATTGGTATTACTTTATAGTTCATATTACTTAGTTTTGCTCCGCGAAAGATTAGTCAAGTTGTTGTGCAAGAGCATTAACTTCAGCTACTTTGCGACACTCGTTTCTGATGTCTTCTACAAGTCGAGCATTCATATCCTTCCAAGTGGAAAGGTGAGCTTCTATATTGATTGCTCGAGGCAACCACAGAAATATATTATTATTACCTCCTTGCAATGGAAAGAACTATAATGTTAATTCTTTGAAATGTCCTGGTTCAAAACAATATGTTTCTTAGTGATTAAAGTTATCTGAAACAACAACATTAGAAAAAAGACCTAGAACGATAGAACGTTAACATTGTTAATGCAGGAGGGAGACTCAGAGACTATCTAAGGATTTGGAAAGTGCAGCCCACAGGTGAAATCCAGCCTCCTCCATTTGTGTCCGCTTTGTGTAATGGCAGAGTTGAGTAGTTGTAGCAAAAACCAAGACCATGTGGTCTACAAAACTGAAATTATTTACTCCCTGTCTCTTTGCAAAACACGTTTGCCAATCACTAATCTAGTCTACGTCTTCTCCAAATGCATATGTGATACCAAGTTCAGGAGAGCTTACTAGGACGAAGAAAGAAATAACTCATACATCTCTTTTCTCATAGGCTAAAGCCTCAAAAAATAAATGAATAATACCAGATATAGAGTGTGTGAGAGAGTAGAGTCTGAGGAAGGATATTTAGAAGAAAAACAGAGAGGCAAAGCATCAATGGGACAAAGAAATGTGGTATTATCTGTTGAAGATACTTTTATAGTTTTATCAACCGGACTATGGAGAAATGTTCACTTGTTGAAATATTCAGTTTGTAAGCTACATAATGCGATTGAATGTAAGAGAGAAAATGAGATTAAAAAATGTTTAAAAAAAAAGTTGAACAAAATAATAAATAAATAAATAAAAATTTAAAGTGACACCTGTCTTCCTATTAATCCAATTACGGTCTTAGCTCTCGGGTGCTCACGTTAATTACTCGCTGCCCTGAAAACGTATGTCATGCCCTTTTATGATGACACCACTGCTCACACACTTCCATGTTTTGGAGTGTCATTCCCTCTTATCTTCTATGTCCAAGAAAACGTCTCCATGTTCAGCTCAAATGTCATACCTCTCAGTAGCTTTCTTTGATCTCCCTAAGCAGAAAAAAGTGACTCGTGTCTCTTATTTTTACAGCAAATGTGTGTGCCTTCTTTAAAGCATAACCCCCAGCTAGCACACTCAAGAAAGACAGGGTAATGCACAAAACTGTACCTTTATAAATGGTTAAAAATGGTAATATTTATGTTATGTATGTTTTAGCATCACTTTAAAAAAGAAAAATAAAGAATGGGATTCAGTCATGCACCATTTTGAAGAAACCTTTTTTTTTTTTTTTTTGAGAGATTCTTGCTATAGGGCAGGTCTACTTGCTGGAGAGACAGAGAGACAGAACACAAGAAATAGCCATGCCACAATCCCTTTTCCTCCATTCCCCTCTTGGGATTTTGGGCATGCATGCACATGTGCTCAGTGTGAATTTCAAGCTGCCAGGTCCGGGACGCAAACCATAGTCGACTATGTGAAAGTCCAGTGACATAACCATTATGCGATAGCTGGTCCCTGAAGAAACCAGTCTTTTTTTTTTTTTTTTTTTTTTTTTGAGAGGTTTTTGCTATAGGGTGCGTGCGCTTGCCAGAAAGACAGAGAGAAACAGAGAGAGACAAAGTGAGAAATCACCCCTCGGGGGGGGATGGTCATGCTGCAATCCCTTCTCCTCCATTCTCTTCTCAGGATCTTGGGCACGCACCCATATGTGCCTGGTGTGCATTTAAGCCACCAGATCCGGGACTCAAACTACGGTCAACTACATGAGAGTCCAGCGACATAGCCATTATGCCAACTGCTGGTCCTGAGAAACCAGTCTTATTGGCAAATGTCAAGAAATCTTTCTATAAGAGTACCTGGGGAACCAGCAGTTAGTGTAATGGCTATGTTGCTGGACTCCCACGTAGTCGACAGCGGTTCACGTCCCTGACCCGGTGGCTTAAAACCCACGCTGGGCGCGTGTGCATGCGTGCCCAAGATCCCAAGAGGAGAATGGAGGAGAAGGGATTGTGGCGTGGCCATCCCCTCTGGGGGGTGATTTCTCGCTTTCTATCTCTCTGTCTCTCTCTGTCTGTCTGGCGAGTGCACGTGCCCTATAGTGAAAAACCTCTCCAAAAAAAAAAAAAAAGAGTACCTGAATATGCAAAATCTCTTCTTTTTTTGAGTAATACATATTAGTTGAAAATTGTGTAGGACTGGCCCTGCAGTTCAGTGGTTAAATCCTATGCATAGAGAGCCAGGTTCCACATGGCGAACTGTCGTTCAAATCCTGGCCCCGACACTTGAAAAACACACAGGGTGCCTTGTGCGTGCATGCCCCCCAAATCCCAAGGAAATGGGGAAGTAGAGAAAAAAGAACTGCAGCGTGACCGCACCCCACCAGGGGATGCTTCCTCTCTTAGATGTGTGCTCTCGCTCTCGAGCATGTCAAGCACATCTGCCTTCTAGAATAAAATAAATAAACAAATAAATAAAGCTGCACACTAAAAAGAAAATGGTGTAAAACCTTGTTCTGTTCTGGCATTAACCCCCATCATCTCCTGAGAGAGAGCCAGCTATTATAATAGGTATTTGTTCGAGGTCTGTTCCAGACCTGCACCTTATACGTCAATCTGGTTAGTCTCTGGTGATCGGTGACCTTTACGAGGAGCCTGTGCTGGGTGGACCCCACTCCGAGGCCAGCCTGCTGACGTAGGCACCGTGAGCTGCTTACGTGAGGGATTTAACCACATTCAGAGTCCTCATCCTCCCTAGCTCTGCAGTCAGCCGACGTTCAGATTTCACGGAAAGAAAACATTGATTATTGTAAGAGAAACGGCGCTGGCTATTTCCACCCTGACGAGTAACTGCAGAGTTCTGAACAAGTGCAAAAGAGTCATTCTTCCGCATTTTTGCCCCCTGCTGTCCTAGATTGCCAGTATAAAGTGACATATAAAAAAATAACCTCCATGTCATTGACAGAGAACACTGAATTCTGTTTCTTCCTGTTTTGTTCTTCTGTAATCTTTCCTGATAGCATTAGTGGCAAAAAATAAAAAATTAAACAATTAAAAGAAAAAAGGCAACAAGAAGAAAAAAGAAAATGGAAGAGATTTATGTGAGGGTTACTGATTAATTGCTTCAGGTATGCGTCCAGAGAAGTTATTTATAGTCATAATAAAAGAGTCATTTGTTTAAGGATCTGTCTGTTCTTGTGCTTTGAAGATAAGTCAGCTGAGACGCTGGCTTTTTGGTTGTTGTTTTGTTTTGTTTTAATCTGAGAGAGATAGCAAGAAAGATGAGCATCCCCAACAGTCTCACCCTGTGATCTTCACCCCGTCTTCCTAGCCAGTCAGGACGCTAGGTACACACACCTGACATGTGCGGGTTGAACCCACGATCTTTCAAATGGATCCAGCCTCACTCGAACACCATGTCACCCCTGGGACACCTGCCTAGCCCTTATTCGTTTTTAAACTCTCATACCTGACATAGGGCCAGACATATAACAGAACACATTGAACATCTAATTATGTAATATAGGGAAGAAAAAAGAGGTGACTGAATTCTACTACAACATGGTTATATCTAAGAACTTGGTAAACTCGAACATTTGCAGGTTGAATTCCAAGCATCTCACCGCCTGGCCACTTGTGATATTATAGGTTTAAGAAACATAAATGAAAAGGAAATTAGGATAATTCATAAAAGAAATGTAAACAGACTAATAAATGTATGGACCAAATACTCAGTGTCACTTGTAATCAATGAAATGCAAAGAAAATATTACTTTTAATGATAAAACTGATCCTAGGCAAAAGTTACAAAAACTTCTAAATATATTCATATATAAAATTAGTGTATATTGGCTAAACTTCTTTAAAAATAATTTGATTAAATCAATCGAAATCTGAAATATATGCATATATTTTTATCCAATAATTAAGCTTTTGAAAGATCTAGCTAGAGAAATAAATGATATTTGAAAAACTTCTTGTGCAACATGTTCAGCTTGATACTGTTTTTAGCAGTGAAACTTAGAAGCTCTTTAAAAACGAAACACCCCTCAATGGTTAAATAAATTATGGTACATTTACTTGAAAAGGTATTATAATCAATTAAGCATATGCTCATGATGGGTTTTGAGTAACTTAAAAACAGAATTAAACATATACATAAATAAAAGAAAGAAAAGTGACAATATATTGTAGCAACAAAACACATAAAATAAGAAAACAAAAATAAGAGAAAAAGAACAAGTGGGAAAGAAAAACAAAAACAAAAACTAATCAATGTCCAGATATCTCCAGCCTTTTTTGGATTATATTAATATTATGTGGGTGTGTGTGTAGAGAGAGATTTTTTGCTACAGGATGCATGCACTTGCTGATGAGACAGAGAGAGACAGAGAGAAAGTGAGAAATCACCACCCCTCAAGAGACTGGCCACACCACAATCCCTTGTTTTCCATTCTCCTCTCAGAATTTTGGGCACGCATGCACATGCACCCAGCATGAGTTTCAAGCTGCTGGGACTCAAACCATGGTCAGCCCCGTGGGAGTTCAGCCCCGTAACTACTACATCAACTAATCACCCCAATATAACATGTGTTTTTTTTACTTTCTTTGTTTCCAAGTTTACTCTAATCATCTTCATAAAATAAACAATAAGGAAAATATCATTTTTTGAATCAACAAATTGCTTTCAAATAAATTTCTGTAGTATCTTTAAGTGATTAATAAGTTTAGATATTTGTCTGCTTTTTGCTCAAGATCAATTATTTGAATATCTGAGAAAACACCAAAACATTTTCATGGTGGTTCTTTTAGTTTGACAAGTTTGCTTTTCAAATTCTGTCACTGCTATGTACTAATTACATCAATTAGAAAAGTTACATAACCTTTCAAGCCTGCATTTCCCTTTGAATAGATACTACTAATAATAACTGCCTTACTGTGGTTTTGCAGCTGTAAAGGAAAATAACATAGATAATATTAAGAGCTGCTACTTACAGACATGAGTCAGTGTTTTCCTGCAAGGATTTCTTTCTGATATCTGACAGCACAAAACATCACACACTTCAATTAAGCTATCTTACAACTTATTGGTTTAAACTAGAAAAACTAACAACTACGTTGTATGGGATAGCATTCGCGTTTGCTTGAAAATTGAGGCAACTAGTATTAGTAAGAATAAGAAAAGAAGTTTTTTATCTCGGCTTATGGAAATTCTATGCTCTTGGGAAAGGCTTTAAATAGCCTTTGGAATGAAATACACCATTTCTAATAAGATCCAAATAGTATTAAATGTGCTAGACTATTTAGAGAATAATGGTGCAAGTACATTTTGGAAAAAATATGAGTCTTGTTAATATGCTAATTTCACAGGCATATTTCTACTTGACAACTGTGGATATTATTTTAATTAGAGTCATACTTACATTCTAATAAAAGAATTACTACTAAAAGCAGTCTTAATTTCCATCAAGAATAATTTATTGTATTCTTTTCACTTTATTCTTGAATCCACACCCGTTGCAAATTATCTTGTCTCTTTTAATTAGTAGCCTAAAGCAGCCCTCTTGTTTTCTACTGTTCTGTGCTATTTATATCAATTATCTTTATTTCTTTTTCAATTTTCCCTTTATTTAAATCTGTGTAATAAAACTTCAAAATAAACTAATAATAAGATAATTTTACTGGTTTTTAAATAAAAATCTATTTAGTGTTATTTTCATCTATTTCCAAATAATGGGGAACATATACACCTTAGAGAGACACAACAGAAAATACTGAGGACAAATAACCTAAATCATCAATGTACTTTAGTTAGAAATGCCTATTTGATCTAACCCCTTGAGCTTTGGGAATAATGAGAAAGCAGTCTACATTGTTTTATGTGTTTTTATCTTCCCCATAAGATTTTTTTAAATTTTTATTTATTCATTCATTTGTTTTATTTATTTAATTTTTTTAAAGGTTTGTGCTATAGGGCGCATGCGCTAACCAGACAGACAGAGAGAGACAGAAAGCAAGAAATCACTCCCCAGGGGGGATGGCCATGCCGCAATCCCTTCTCCTCCATTCTCCTCTCAGGATCTTGGGCACGCACGCACACGCACCTGGCGTGAGTTTTAAGCTACCGGGTCCGTCACGCGAACCGCGGTCTACTATGTGGGAGTCCAGCGACATAGCCATTACACTAACTGCTGGTTCCCATTCATTTATTTTAAATTGACCAGAGAGACACAGAGAGAGAGGGAGGGAAAGTGAGAAAGCAAGCCACCAGTTTTGGAACTCGAACCATCCTTGGCCTTGTGGGAGTGTCCAGCACCTTAACCACCATACCACCTGCTGATTCCCTTCTGCTGATTTAAATTTAGGTTATTTATGACATAGGTATAAAATAAGCCTTTTTGAAAAGATATTTCCTCTTTTAAATTAAAGCATCATATATGCCCACTGTACATAATGAGTTTGGTGTATAGAAACGAGTTTTTATGGTAAACAAACGGTTGAATATGCACAATTAAATATCTACAATTTTTCTCTTTGTTATTTTTTTCATTGATGTAATTTTTTTCTCTATGCTAATTTTTATAATATATAATTAATGCATTAAATTTGTTTTTGATTTTGGTGACTCCATACGGAGTGATACTCGACTAGTAAAAATATGTAATATGTGTCTTGGCAAATGCTTGCACATGTATTGGGGCAATTTCCCAGTTTTAAAAAAATCTGTTATCATAATCATGTCTGACAATTAACTTAGATGTCAGTTATGTCAGTTTGCTGAAACTTTTATTTAAATATATTGCTTTAGAGAAAAATTTAGCTGAAATTTTAACAAAGATGAATATTTGGTAGTGCTCTTAAGTGAACTACATGCGCAATATAAAATAAAGATATTAAATGTCTCCTTATAATAAGAATTTGTAAATTTAACGGTCTTCTCCAGTATAACACATTTCATTTAATCACTTAATAGCAGCTGGCAGCATTGATGTTTTGTCTGTGTCTTTATTTCTAATCTGACAAAAATGCCTTCTTCCATATTTTTAAATAGAAGCAATGTATTTTTTTAGCACACAATAATTTTTTATGGTACCCAGCCTCTCTTCCAACATTCAGGTGAGTTTCTCTAGCTCAATCACCATCTAGAGAATGCAAAATGTTCAAAATAGAGCTTAACTGTAAGCAGAAGCTACATTTCCACCACATACTGGAAAATCAGGGTGGTGCTTTTGTTGGACAATGAAATTTCCCTCAGTGGAGGCTGGGTTTCTTCTTCATTAGTGTGGGATTATAAGTCTTTCTTTCTTATACTTTATTTCTTTTCCATATGATTCTAATTTAATGACCATTTGTACCTATCCTTAGCTTCTAAGAGATCTTTTAAAACATGTGCTCCAACCCCAGCTGGATGGCACAAGCTGCTAAGATGCTGTGCTCAGGCTAGGACCTCATGAGAGGCCTGGGGTCAATTCCAGATTCAACCTAAAGACCAGGCGTGGGGGGCACTCTGATAGTCTGCCTGAGAGGCTGAAGTAGAAAAATCATGACGTGGTGAGACCCTGTCTTTAAAAAATAAAGAAAGTAAAAATTAAAAACTGTGGGTTTTGTCCTTTGGAATATTAAAGCCTCCTTTAAAAAAACTCTAAAGAAAACTATGAAACTTCTGCCCAGGAAAAATAATGTACACACACACACACACACACACACACATACAACATTTGTCATGACCATTTTACATGCTTATGTAAAATGTAAGTTTGCAAAATCTTTTTTTTTTTTTTTTGGAGAGGTTTTTGCTATAGGGCGCGTGCGCTTGCCACACAGACAGAGAGAGACAGAGAGACAGAAAGCGAGAAATCACCCCCCAGAGGGGATGGCCACACCGTAATCCCTTCTCCTCCATTCTCCTCTCGGGATCTTGGGCACACACGCACACGCGCCCGGCGTGAGTTTGAGCCTCAGGGTCCGGGACTCGAACTGCAGTCGACTACGTGGGAGTCCGGTGATATAGCCATTATGCTAACTGCTGGTCCCTAAAATCTCTTGAAGCTCATAAGTAGACCTCTCAACTAAAGGAACACAACACAATGTCCTGGGGAAGTTTTAAAAATCTTTTCCTTAAACACCTTTCAGTGATTCTGAATCTTACGATTTTTTTTTCTTTAGTATATATCTCTGGTCTTTGAACCTCCACAAAATCTAGCTATTGGCTTGTCTATTTTCTGATTGCCTCACTATGTCTTTCCATCTATTAATTCCCTTTGTCCCTCCTGCTCCTTGACTGTTCAACTGGGTCCTGGACATGGTTTTCCTAACATTTGTCATGCAAACTCTGTGCTTTTGTCCATTCTCCATTGCTTAATAACTCAATATCAAAAACTGGGTCAGTATTAAAAATAATAATAATAAAAGTTTATTAGATAATAATTTTGGAAGCCCAAGGGCAAGGGGCCACATGTGGTGAGAGCCTTTTCGTGAGTGGGAATTCTCTGCAGAAATCCAAGGCAACACAGGTATGACCTGGCAAGAGAGCAAGACTCGTGCCCACATCTGTTTCTCTGTCTGCTTTGGTCTAACTCCATCTCCTTATAAACCCACCAATATTCAATCATGGGGGTTTTATTCTCAAGATTCTATCTCATTTCAGCCACCTCTTAATACCATAATTGAATTACAATTCTACCCTATTAGTACCATTGTAATGACTCACCAAGTTCTCATTTATGAGAATTTTGAAGAACACATTCAATTTGGATCACCCTGATTATAGATTTCAGTTTAGTCCTGCAGTGTCTATGTAACAAGCTTACTTTTACTTTCAAGGAACCATTGACCTAGAATCCCTCATGTGTTGTTGCTAATGCACCAATGTGATGACCGTTGCAAAACAGTATTTCAGAGGTCCCCATGATACAAACATATGGAACACGTTAGTCAAAAGAAAAAACAGAACTAGGTAATTTTTTAGGAAGTATTACATATATATTTGGCTTGTGTAGTTAAGATACAGCTGATACAGAAATCTATGCACATAAAAATTAGCAATTCATAACAGATATTTGCATATAATTTCTAAATCATGTGAAACAATTATTCTCCCACTGCCTGTATTTCTTTTTATAGAATACCATACAATAAATGTGTCTGCTTTATGCATGTTTTTCTTTTATTTTTTCTGTCTGACCATTTAACACTCTTTAATGACTACATATACAAGATAGACATCAAGGAAAATAAGGGGAAGAAAATGAAAAAGTCATAATCACCTATAGTTCTAAAGTATTTTCCAGTGGAGGATTCATTATAAAAATCGAAGACAATTAAAAGCCCAATTATATGAAATACCTCAGGGCGCTGATTTTTTTTTCCTAGTCTCTTAACTATGTGTTAACCAGAGCCCTCACTCTGTTTTTCATTTTATAATTTTTCTCATTAAACTATCTTTCCCATAATGCTTTGACTGGTATACTCTCTGTGGAGCAAGACACACAGTGAATCTCCAATCATCGATGACAAGTTATCATTAGTCCATCAGGAGTCACCATGACATGTGGCGAATATGACCGATCATGAAACGTGGCAACAAAATCTGCATTATTTCTGTTTGTTCATTATTCTCTGGATAGAATTACTGGGACATCCCTTTTTCTTCTTTTTAATTAAAGTAGAATCCTCCAACAAGTAAGAAAAAAAGCCAAATGACAGAGCCAGACACTGGCATTGTAGTTAAGGTGGCCAGATTCCACTTGGCCAATTACATGGTTCGAGTCCCAAACCTGGTAGCTTGAAAAACACACTTAAGAGAGTGGAGGATAAGGGAATATGGCATGGCCACCTCCACCAGGGAGTGACTTTTTACTATCTCACTCTCTCTGGTGAGTGAACACACCCTGTAGCAAATTAAATATATCTGTATCTATGCCTACATATATATACATACATATATATATATATATATATATATATATATACACATACATGCACATGCATATACATATACACACATACATATACACATACATATACTTAAAATTTTAAAAAGTCAAATGAGAAATCTAACTTTAGAATTTCTGATTAATTAAAAGTTATTATACAGAGAAATTGGCACTTTGGATATTGAATAAAAAACGTAGTAAAACGGCTGGCTTTTAAACATTTTAGCTAAAGTAACTTTTTTGCTCAATTATATAGATAATTAAGAAAGGAACTCACATCTGACATTTGAATATACATGAGATATTTGTAATTTTGAGATAAAACTTAGTCAGAAATAGAATGCCATCAACACTTACAATAAGTGACTTTTACAAAGGCTAAAAGAGGAGTAGTGTTTCCAGTTACAAAGCCTAGGAACTTGTGTGTGTGTGTGTGTGTGTGTGTGTGTGTACACGCACATGCACTGCCTGTCTTCTCAGGGTGGGTATGAAGTTATGGAATAGCCAATGCTGTTATTAATAAAGACAGAAAACAGCAGCCGGTTTATGATATTTTCAGCCATTACCATGTAAGAAAGCAATGAAACGCTAGTCAGGGTACGGAAGAAAAAATGTAAAAAGAATGCAAGAGTTTATGGTAATTGAGGGGAAATAACTAAATAAGTTTCCATGAAAAACCAGGAGCTTAAGCTTCTCAGGAGCATAAGGGAGGGAGAGGAGGTAATAATCTGAAACCCAGCTATCCAGCAGCTGGAGAAACGTGAAAAATAGGATGGTCAAATGAGAATGGAGGATTATAACAGACGCCAACTCTGCAGCAATTCTCAATTGTTTTGGCAGGCAAAAAAGGCCAAAGCTGACGGAAGCAGAATACCAAGAGGTGTGTTTCAACTCTGAATAAAGAAGGCAAATCTTGTTAAGGGAGTCTGTTGACTTGGATTTAAAAAGCTTTCCAAAGATTGGAAAAGAGCAATGGAAAGACTGAGAGCTAAATGATTCGTTTCTCTTCAAATCACAAGTGAAATTGATCAATTGAAGGCCAGTTGTCCAGGAGCCTCCAACCTCCCTCCATTCAGCTATGAAGATCTGTTGATTCCCTTCCCTAACATCTCTACATCTGCTCTTCTTCAGCCATTATGTCAGCACCTTAACCCAAACCACCAAACCACCATCATCACTCAGAGACATAACGAGAGCCTTCAAATGGTATTCCCACATCCGCTGCCTTTGTCCGATTCATTCTCCGAGTGTCCCCTAGATAGGAGAATGGTATAATGCAGTGTTACAGCCAGAGCCTGCTGCTAGCCAGGAGGCACTGCCTTTGTGAAACTTTACAGGGTCCTTTCCTGAAGACGATTTATTTCTATCTGTCAAGAAATTATCAGAAGATACTTATTTTGTTAGCGCAAGACATTTCATCACCAGGCATCAGAAGAAAACACCACAATAAATATATAAACACAGGGCACCGACAACGGGACTCGTGTTCTCCGACTGCGGCTCTCTTCACTGCACCCCGTGTATGTGTCACGTGTACAACATGCAGCAGCCCTGAGTATCACTCCCTCTGTTTATTTATTTATCTATCTATCTATCTATCTATTTATCTATCTTTTTGAGAAGTTTTTGCTTTAGAGCACATGTGCTCGCTGGAGAGAAAGAGAGAGAGAGAGAGAGTAAAAAGGAAGGTGAGAAATCAGCCTCCAGGGGAGATGGTCACCCAAAATTCCTTCTTCTCTATTCTCCTCCCAGGATCCTGGGCACTCATGCAAATGCACCCAGCATGCGTTTTCAATCCACTGGGTCCCAGACTTGAACCATGGTCAGCTAAGTGGGAGTCCAGCAACATAAATGCTGGGCCATCTGCTGGCCCCTCGCTCCCTTTATTAACACTCACCATGGGTTCTTTTGTTTTCCCCAAGTAAAAGGTTTGAAATTCTGAGCAGGCTGGAGATTGTTCTCTGCCTGTGCTACTCTATCTGTTTAGATGATCTTGACCAAACCCACCATGGACCCTTTTTGCTTTTTTTTTTTTTTTTTTCCCTCGTTTCCTCCATGAACTCAGAATGAATATCACTTTTTCCAAGCAGTCTGTCTGGAGGACCAGGTTAGGCCACGTGACTCATCTGTGGGTCTTAGAGTGTCACAGTCTCTTACACCACCTCAGTTAGTAGCATAAGGCTTTAAAAGAGCAGGCAATATGTCATACTTGTTCACTGTTTCACGGTTCTTAACACAGTGCTGTGCATGTAATGGGTGCTTAATGGGTAGCTCCTGAATCTGTAAATGAGAGTTGCATATAGGAAATAGTGCTGCAAAACAAACAGGCATATATACTGAATTATGAATTACAGTGCCTTAATAGAAAGAATTCTAAAGACACGAAGAATCAGAGAAAGGAACAAAATTAACTAAAATTAATTAATGAAATTAACATTTGGGAATTCAGAATTGAACTGCCCAATATGCAAGTGGTCTGTCTGTCCTGTTCCTGACTGTGAATTAAAAATGTATAGTCTTCTTTAAATTAGATTCTACATTCTAGAATAAAACAGTGCTTCCTTATTTCTCAAATTATAGATGCCTCAAAATTGAATTGCTGGGACCAGCAGTTAGTGTAATGACTACGTTGCTGGACTCCCATGTAGTCGACCACGGTTTGAGTCCCAGACCCGGTGGCTTAAACTCACACCAGGTGCGTGTGCATGTGTGCCCAAGATCCCAAGAGAAGAATGGAGAAGGGCTTGCAGCATGGCCATCCCCCCTGGGGGGTGATTTCTCGCTTTCTGTCTCTCTGTCTCTCTCTGTCTCTCTCTGTCTCTCTGGCGAGCATATGTGTTCTATAGCAAAAACCTCTCCCCCCCAAAAAAATTGAATTTCTATTTCTTTTGTTTTCAAATATTTCTACTTAAAAAAAACTGGTATTATAAGTAAAATATTACTTATGAGAAGCTTAAAGAAATAGAAATAAAAGGCTTCTAAGGTCATTTCTGGAATCCTAGAACTTCAAATTGAATAATACATGAGGCTTATTTCCTGTAAAGTTTTGGAAAACCGTATAATCAGGTATGTATATTCATTTTATCCTCAGAGATCAAATATATCAATAAACTCTATTGAGCCATATAGATACATACAACATTTTAATAAAAGTAGTTTAAGAAATAAAATCTGTTCTCCATGCAGCTTTACAAAATACACAGTAAACAAGGCCTGAGCGTAGTTCCCTACATGTTGTGCTGAGTACCAAAGGTAACCAGAAAGACTTCATTCCATAACCTGGAAAATAATTTTTCCTAATTAGAAAAAAGGCAAAATACTAAAGAGATTTTTAAAGGCATAAATCAACAGGGTTCATCCAGGCCGACAGCTTTACTGACCAAATGCACTGAAGGAACCTGAAAAGACGGGAGAGGAGTGGGGATAAGGTCCCTTCTGATTTCGTCCAAGGTTGGTTTCTCTTCTATTCTCTTGTACAAGCAAACTGTTAGACAAATTTGACCTGTTTAGCAGAGATTTTCTTCCTTACATTTTTCTTAGCTCTTCTGCAGAGAGCTGGGATTGTCAACAAGTTTGTGCTTTTCAAAATAACAAGTCAAAACTAGTTTTTTTTGGTCTAAGTATCAGATTCTTTTATTGAACTATGGAATTTGCAGTCAAAACTATTCAAGTCCCCAAGTCACTTCTAGAAAACAAAGTAAGTATACACACATTAACTTTTTTGTTTTATTTTTTAAGAGAGATTTTTGCTATAGAGCCTGTGCTCTTGCCAGAGAGACAGAGAGACAGAAAGCGAGAAATCACCCCCCAGGGGGGATGGCCACACCACAATTCCTTCTCCTTCAGTCTCCTCGAGGAATTTCGGGCATGGATGTACATGCACCCAGCATGAGTTTTAAGCCACCAGGTCTGGGAATCGAACTACAGTTGACTACATGGAAGTCTAGCAAAGTAACCATTATGTCACCTGCTGGCCCACACATGTTAACTTTTTTAAGACTCTTTTTCTGAAAATGTAAACTACAGAAGGGACTTGGAAACACATGGATATCATCGTACATTAAAGGCCTTCTTGGTGTCCAACCTCACTCAGCAGATCAACTGCCATTGCTCGGGCTAAGTAGCTACCCACTTTGTGCCTGGCCATGAAGTATGATTTCCTTGTGGGTTTAAGGGTAGAGTCACTCTTCCTTGTTCAAAGGTGTTGTTTTTTGTTAGTTTGTTTTTTAAGATTTTTTGGGTTTGTTTTTGTTTTTGCCATAGGGTACATGCACTTGCCACAGAGAGACAGAAAGGGAGGGAGAGAGAGAGAGAGGAAGGAAAAGTGAGAAAGCATGCTGCAGAGGTATGCCCATGCCATAATTCCTCCTCCATTCTCTTTGCAGGATTTGGGGCATGCACGTACATAAACCTGGAGTGTTTTTCAGGCTGCCGAGTTCAGGACTGAACCATATAAGATCCAGCTACCTTAACTACCATGCCACCAGCTGGCCCTCAGAAAGGTATCTTAGTAACTTTATTCCCAACTTTCGTTTCCAATACTTTCTCAAATTGTCTTGTAAGATAACATAGGACAGTGAGATTTCAATGTTTCCATGTTTCTGTTTGTTTATTTGGTTGATTTTTAGTTTTTGTCATAGGGCATGTGACAAGAGAGGAAAAGTGAGAAATCAACCCCCAATGGGAATAGCCATTCTGCAATCTCTTCTCCTTCATTTTCTTGGGATTTGGGGTACACATACATGTGCACACACGTGCCTGGCATAGTTTTTTTTTTTTTTTTTTTTTTTTTTTTTGGAGAGGTTTTTCGCTATAGGGCGCGTGCGCTCGCCAGACAGACAGAGAGAGACATAGAGACAGAAAGCGAGAAATCACCCCCCAGGGGGGATGGTCACGCCGCAATCCCTTCTCCTCCATTCTCCTCTCGGGATCTTGGGCACGCACGCACACGCGCCCGGCGTGAGTTGTAAGCCACCGGGTCCGAGACGCGAACCGCGGTCGACTACGTGGGAGTCCAGCGACATAGCCATTACGCTAACTGCTGGTTCCCCATAGTTTTCAAGGTGTGAGTCCAGGGCTCACACCACGTGGATCTCCTGTGCCTTAATCATTGCCTCACCTCATGGGCCCTCCAATCGCTTTTTTTTTTTTTTGAGAGGTTTTCACTATAAGGCGCGTGCGCTCGCCAGACAGACAGAGAGAGACAGAGAGACAGAAAACGAGAAATCACCCCCCAGGGGGGATGGTCACGCCGCAATCCCTTCTCCTCCATTCTCCTCTCGGGATCCTGGGCATGCACGCACACGCACCCGGCGTGAGTTGTAAGCCACCGGGTCCGAGACACGAACCGCGGTCGACTACGTGGGAGTCCAGCGACATAGCCATTACGCTAACTGCTGGTTCCCTCCAATCGCTTTTAAAAGCACCTTGGCTTCATGTGCCCTTGTTTTAGAGTTCTCTCCTCTACACTAGGTAATAATTTAGCCCCCATTAATAGTCTCAGCTTCGCCTCAGACTCCAGTACCATATTGCTCTTAGTACCAGAGAAATTAAAATCATTCAACTGAAGAAACATTTACTTAGTTCCTTCAACAGACACAATTTTTCCTAATCTTATGATGAAATGTTATACCTAATGAAATCTGGCTTCTTTTCCTAACCAACCCTCCTATTTACAGTAGGTTGTATTTACCTAGGTCCTTGTCCAGATTTCTACATGAACAACATGTATGGTACCTCAATTCTTCCTGGCCTGTGGCTTGCTTCTCTTTCTTCATTCTTCCCAGAGACTGAAGGCCTGTGTTTTTAGTTCCTCATCTCAAAACACAAAGTGCCTTAACTGAGATCAAATCTCTACCATCCACCTATCTGCATAAATTCCATCTGACTGCTATTCTCCTCTACTCTTCATTCATTGGCTCTCCTGTACGGGATCTGCCCAGCCTGGACGGAATGCCCAGATCCACCTGGTTATCAGTAGAGCCAGCAGATTCTGTACTCTGCCTGAGCCTGAGAGCCACCTGCAGCCTTCAGTGGATCCTAGGCATGTCTCAGGCCCTCCACATACGACCTACTCTAATGCTACCCATCCTATTTGCTTGCAGCTGGAGCAACCCTTCATTGGGTTAAAATCATAGTTCTAGCTTCCTGATTGCTGTCACTCTTGCTCCTAAGACCTTCTCCTCTCTTACCTCTCCTCCACTGCCCCCATCCACCTCTGGCTTCTTTGTTACTTCACTACAAGTTACTATTGCTGTCCACCAGACATGGTACGAAGCATAGTGCAGTTACCATTTCAATTCAAATTCTGAGGAAATAATGCACCAAGGCTTATGATAATGAACAACTTGCTTTATTATTATTATTGGGTTTTTGTGCATGTACTTGCTGGAGAGAGACAGAAACAGTGAGAGGGAAAGTGAGAAATCACCTCCCAAGAGGATGGCCATACTGCAACCCCTTCTCCTCTCAAGATTTTGAGCAGGTACACACCCGTGCCCAGTGTGATTTTCAAGCCACCAGGTCTAGGATTCGAACTGTGGTCAGTCCTGTGGGAGTCCAGCACATTAACCACCACGTCATCGGCTAGCCCCACAATGTGCTTCATTTTAAGATGTGGAACTAGGATTCAAAACTCCGTCTGTGTAACTCTAAGGTCCACATTTTAAATGATTAGATTAAAATGCCTCCCTCAGTTCAGTAGTGGTTGAGACTGAAACTTCTTGGAGCAGATGCTGTCTTCTGGACTGAAGGGATCAAGACGGAGACGAGCCAACAACAGACCTTCGAGGTACTGTGACTACTTGGTACTTAATAGACTAAGCATAAAAAGAAGCAGCTGGAAGAAATCAGGCGTACTGTAGGGTCAACTAGAGAGTCAGTCCCCTCCAGGGAATCACCTGAGCAGCAAGTGTGGCAGTTCTCAGATGTCTAAGTGGGTCCAGAGGGTAGCAATGACCCATTTCAAACACGCTGGATATGTCTGGCCCAAGCATATGAATGGTGTGCGGAGGGTCTGTTTCACTCCCTGCATTTAGGAGGAGAAAGGGAGAGAGTCAGACAAGGTTTACAGATGTACAATAAAAGCCTGGAAGCTCTCTGGAAGCAGAGACCTGTGGATGCCATTCGGTCCCAATTAACAAAGGTATGGATATGCTACCTCTTAGGAAACTTTTTTAATTCCTCTTCTATTCACAACAGAAAGCTGTCCACCTCTGCTTGAGAGCTTTCCATTGAAGAGGAATTTGGTATCTGTTTTTCTATTGACAGAAAAACTATTAGAATACTCTTGGGACCAGCAGTTAGTATAATGGCTATGTTGCTGGACTCCCATGTAGTCGACCGTGGTTCAAGTCCCAGACCCGGTGACTTATACTCACTCCGAGCTCGTGTGCATGTATGCCCAAGATCCAGAGAAGAGAACGGAGGAGAAGGGATTGTGGCATGGCCATCCTCCCTGGGGGGTGATTTCTCGCTTTCTGTCTCTCTGTCTCTCTCTGTGTCTTTCTGGCGAGTGCACGCGCCCTATAGCAAAATACTCTCCATAAAAAAGGAATACTCTTTAAGTTTAGTTCTAACTTTCATGAGTTAGCACTGTTTCATCTGAGTTATTTTCTCTTGACCTAGGCTATGATTCATATAATGCAGCCTTTATTTGCTTTAATATTTTTTAGTAATCCTATCAACACAAGAGATTTTTAAAATCTATGATTAAACCACTCAGAGCCTTTCTAGCTACGTGCAGTCCTTCAGTTCATTTTCATTTTCTGAAGGTACTTTTAACTTAACTTGGGAACTACTATTCACTCTGTTATGTTCCTGCCTCCTGCCTCCTGCCTCCTGCCTCCTGCCTCCTGCCTCCTGCCTCCTGCCTCCTGTGCTGGATTTACTCAGTACACCATCTGTGACGATTGCTGCTATGGATGAATCGTGTCCCTGTAAAATCCCTGTGTTGAAGTCTTAGCCCCCGTACCATAACCTTGGATATTATTTAGCAAAAGGGTCATTGTCGATACAATTAAAATGATGTCTTATCAACGGTCTTCTAATCCGTATGACTGGTACCTTTACCAAAGGGAGAAATCTAAACCGATGCGTCATCCAGATGGAATGCCATGTGAGGCTGAAGGCGGAGAACTGGGTGTGTGGGGGAGGGCGAGGCGCAGACAAACTGAGGAGTGCCAGAGATTGCCAGCAAACCACAGAGAGCTGAGGGAGAGGCCTGGGGCAGAGTCGCCCTCACAGCCCTCAGCAGGAGTCAGCCCACCCACACCCAATCTCAGGGTGCTCGCTTCCAGAACTGGGGACCACATGTCTGTGTGTAAGCCCCTTCTTTGGTGGCACTTAGTTACAACAGCCCTAGAAAACCACTGTAATAGAGTCTCATTTACATCTAGCATTTCAGCTGAAACGGCGCATAAGGTTTCTCCTTGGAATTTATCCTATACCTAGGTTAACTGCATAAAGCTGGGGGTTTTAAGGATCTGTTTTAAATATTACCTATCTAGACATGTAATCAGCATGTTCTTCTCTTCCTCCATCATCATCATACTTATTCTTCTTATTCTTTCTCACTCTGAAATTGAAATTTTAGCACTATTGAAGAGGGCAAGAAAATAAAATAACTGATAAATGATGCTTTTGGAAAAAGTTTGCAGCCTGGACTCTCAAGATGCAGTTGTAAGAATTCCATACTTCCTTTCTTCTTTCCTCATTTTGTCTTTTTCTTTATTTTCTTTTTAAAAATTTTTTAAAACTCAGGTTCACATGTAAGTGCCCATGTTAAGAATACACAAGTGGGACCAGCAGTTAGCGTAATGGCTATGTCACTGAATTCCCATGTAGTCGACTGTGGTTCGAGTCCCAGACCCAGTGACTTAAACTCATGCCAGGCACATGTGCGTGCATGCCCAAGATCCTGAGAGGAGAATGGAGGAGAAGGGATTGTGGGGTGGCCATTCCCCCTGGGGGGTGATTTCTTGCTTTCTGTCTCTCTGACTCTCTCTGCATTTCTGGTGAGCACGTGCACCCTATAGCAAAAAGATTCTCCAAAAAAAAAAAAAAAAAGAATACACAAACTAGGAGCTAGCAGGTGGCATGGTGGTTAAAATGCATTCCCACATGGTTGACCACAGCTCCAGTCCCACACCTGGCAGCTTGCTTTTTCACTGTGTGTGTGTGTGTCTGGTGAGCACATGTGCCTCTGAGCAAATTTTAAAATAATAAGAGTAATAGATAAAATTAAGCAAATAAATCTTTTTAAAAAAAAAAAAAAAAAGAATGCACAAGCTATTTTAAAACACCAGGTATAATACTTTCCTGGGCTAAATTTCTTCTAACTTTACACTTATAATAATAAAAACACTTTTTAAAAAATTAAAAAGTTCTGGGCATAGCACTAAACAGATTATGCTCATTATTTAATTTAAACCTCAGGAGGGTCCTCAGATGCCATCCTACATTGTGTTATTACTATGTATGAGTGTGCAAGGGTTCGTGGGAGAGTGAGGAAGAGAGAGCAAGGGACATTCATAGGACATTCAAGGATCCGTTCATACTGTGATCACTTTCCTCCACACCCCCATACATCAGATCGTGGGTACTCACACACATGCCCAGCAAGTCTCAGGGTGACGAGGTGGGGTGACAGAGCACAGGTGCCATGTAGGATCCAAGTTCTCTTGGGCGGGGCAATGCTGCTTTCCCATAGCCCAGCTGTAGAGGAGGCAACGCCATCATTACCCGCTTTTAGAGATGAACACACCAAGAGTTAGAAAAGGAAATTGAGTGCCTGCCCAAGGTTGCATCATTAGTAAGTGATGAAACCAGAATATTCAAATCCAAATCTGGCTCCAGTATTCAAACTGGTAAACATACATTACTCCTATGCACTTAGAAATGAAAGGACACATTGCTTTAGTCCCTTAGTAGTTGCACAGTGTTGGGTAAGTTAATTGAGCTTCCGTTTTTTTCCTCTATAAAAGCAAAACAGCAATGCCACTTACGTTTTAAGATTGGTGCATGGACTAAGTGAAATAATATGAAATTAAATACATAGTGCATGGCAAATAGAAAACTGTTATCTTTGTCACTTAGTAAATGCAGTTGATTCAGTAGATTAAAACCTTTATGACACCAGAAAATAATAAAATGGATGAAAGTTTTTGAAAACTTAATGTTCCGAAATGCAGGCTAGAGGAAATAATAGAGCTTCTCAGTCTTACTTACTAAGGTCATTAAACCTCATGGAAAAATAAATTATAATACATTTCTTTTTCAAAAGTAGTACTAGAAGGGGAACCAGCAGTTAGCGTAATGGCTATGTTGCTGGACTCCCACATAGTCGACTGCGGTTCGCGTACCGGACCCGGTAGCTTAAAACTCACGCCAGGCGCATGTGCGTGCATGCCCAAGATCCCGAGAGGAGAATGGAGGAGAAGGGATTGCAGCGTGACCATCCCCCCTGGGGGGTGATTTCTCGCTTTCTGTCTCTCTGTCTCTCTCTGACTGTCTGGTGAGCGCACGCACCCTATAGCAAAAAAACCTCTCAAAAAAAAAAAATTAGTACTGGAAAGAAAAATACATACATATATATTCTTTTAGGAAGGTCCTTGGAATTTCCAGTTCAAATTGACTCCATGACACAGTTGACAATATAGCATGTTTATAATGGTTTGAGTAAAGACAGATTGGTGCTGGGAGGAGGAGAATTAAGATGAAAAACGATATCCTCTTTGGTGCATTGTCTTCCAATCATCAAAGTTTAAACAAATCCAAATTTCCTTCTTAATGTGTACTTTCATCTTGTTAAATTAGCAACTCTGCTACATTGACGTTCCTAAAATGGATATTATCTCATATTTTATAAATTAAAATTGCCATGTATGTGTTTTTACCTTTCTAGTCCTTGTTACAGGTCAGGGCCTGCCATAGACTCAAACTCATTCAATCATAAAAATCAAAGTGATCAGATCACTGCTCTTAGTCCAGACACTGGGGATGTTTTTTGGAGGAGTCTGACCCGGTAGGGCCCCAGGATCTGTTTTGAGCTTTTGACCTTTACCTCTTAGGTTGGGTCAGCATGTTGGCAAGGCCGCTGCTGTGTGTCCCCCCGACCTAGGAATAAAACTTAGGTTGGGGGAACCAGCAGTTAGCGTAATGGCTATGTCTCTGGACTCCCACATTGTCGACCGCGGTTCACGTCCCAGACCTGGTGGCTTAAAACTCACGCCAGGCACACGTGCGTGTGTGCCCAAGATCCTGAGAGGAGAATGGAGGAGAAGGGATTGTGGCGTGACCATCCCCCCTGGGGGGTGATTTCTCGCTTTCTATCTCTCTGTCTTTCTCTGTCTGTCTGGCGAACACATGTGCCCTATAGTGAAAACCTCTCAAAAAAAAAAAAAAAACTTAGGTCGAATTAGCATGTCGGAAAGGCTGCTTGCTATTTGCTCCAGAAACTGTGGTAGCGTTGCTAGGAAGCGACCCCCCCTCGGACTCCCTAATATACTACTATAAAAGAATTACATAGCTCTCTTATACATCCTGAGTATATGATAAAATTTTCCAGGAAGTCCCCCAACTGTTCCCCTTTGCTCTGACCACCTACTGTTAATTACAATGTTTCACTCCAGCACGGCCACAATAGAAGGTGTGCTAAAGTCACATCTAGGCAGAAATCTTCTGACCTTTGGAAAGCCCTTCAAGATACATTTAACATAAGCTTAAGAATAATCTTTTAGGCCAAAACGGGCCCAGGGCACTCCCGCCCCACTATGGCTAATGTTCTAACAAAATACATAGCAGTGGTGCCACAGGCACAATAGAACATTTTAAGTATGCCACAAACTCACCTTAAAGTTCTTCATTAACTGGTTAGTCACTTTACTGCCAGTTGAAAAAGCTGTCCCCGCTCTTACCTAGTAAATAGTAGTTTTACCCTTTTAAGATATATTATGATTCCTTGAATTAAGTTTTAGATCCCTATAAAATTATATAAGTTCCATTCTTTATTGAGATCCATAAGAACTAATATCTATACTTGAGATTTTCTTTTCTCCGTATCGTGCTCGGTAGTCACAAGATGGCTGCCGCACCGCATCAGCTGATAATTATCTCTGTTTGCTAGAACCGTTTTCCCGAAACCGCATTCCATGAAGACGCCTACATCAAACAAACAATTGTGGAACTGCACTAGACCCACTCTTAATCCAACCCAGAATGGAATTCATGTTCACTATTGTTAAAACTTTATGAGCTAATAATTAGAACACGTAGCCCCTCACCCATTTACTTGCATATATCACATTTTCAATAAAAAGGCACGATGATTCCTAGCAGTGGTCACTCTTCAGAGAGCGATCTCTGGGGGTGTCCGACTCAGGACGTGCATAAAAAGGCACTGAGACCTTTGTCTTCCTTTCCTTCCAGCATTGCCTCCAATAAGTCAACCCACCCCCGCCGAGGCTGGACTCTGGCAGTTTTTGTGATGAGATGGAACTTTTTAGGACAAAACAATTGATTTATCAGTAATTACCCTGGTGACAATCAGGTCAAAATTGTTAAATTTTATTATAGTTATTTCTTTCTGAATTCTATTTTTCCAGTTCTACAAATAGCAACAAAATTTATAGTTCTTTCTTTTTTTTTTTCATTGTTTGCAAAAGAGATAGAATACCTAGAAAGTCTATTTTTTTTATTATTAAAAAAATCACTTTTTAATACCATGTTACTTATCATAGAAAAGTTATTTTACGTTGTTTGAGGAGTGTCATGCATAATTCTCCCCCTTCCACCAGGTGAAAATGAAAGCAAACCTATGAGATATAGTAAAACGTAAAGAATGAACCTATTTTTCCAGGTTAGTATTCTCAATAATAGCACTTAAAGCAGGAGCAGCTCCATTGCACTCATTTTGGCCCACATAACCGAGCTCAAATCTGGAATGCCTATAGTCCCAACATCATCACTAAGCTAAAAACCGAGCGCTCTATCTTATCCTGAAAATTTCCAGTTAGGGCCATTTGCAGATTTCCACTGACTGCCAACACTAAAGCTTTTTTATAAAGATCAAGGGTGCCAGAATGTCAGACCAGGGAGAGGCCAATCGTCAGCTCATTAACAAGATAGAGGAACTCAACCAGGAGTCCTTACTGATGGGAATATCCCCACATAAACAGAAGGGTCATCCTGTGAGGCTGTGTGGAGATCGAGGAGGTCAACTTGCATTAGAAACATTTCATATGGACAGTTCAGAATGGAATGGTTTAAAGAACTAAATCTTAGAATACTGTCAAATCTTTAAAAATATACTAAAAGTCACACATTTGAAGAAATGATTTTTCTGTTGATGTAAGCAACACAACTGAAACTCTTCTCACCCCTTTGGTTTTCCATCAACAGGAAATGCAACATGATAGCTGCGTATTTTTATTGTCCTCCCAGCCCTCACTTTATTATTAAGATATGGGATTTTGTTTTCTCTAAAGTCTGAATTAAGAACAGACTCTGTTGGGTCATCAGACAAGGCATGACGTATTTTTCTGTTTTTCTATGCAAAAATGTGTCATGACTTTTCCGACAACACAATAGATCAGTCTAACTGCTAACGATTTCATCACTAGTGCAACAAATACTAACCAGTAGTTTCTGCATTTTTTATGTTCTTTAATGAATTTAGAATATGGCTCTTTTAAGTATTATAAAATTGGCCAGCCGTGTTGTCAATGTTTCAACATCGCTGTGTAAAACTGCAGATAAAAAAAGCAAAATATGGTACAAGAATATAGCTGAGCCCACAAAATTGTCCCTGAGGAAACCTCATGGTTAGCCCACACAGATGCCTTCCAACCCTATAGGATGGCCGTTGCTTTCCTAGTTCAAAACAAATCAGGAATTAATCCAAAAACCAAATATCTTTCAGGGAACATAGCAGCAAATGTACTCAGTAAGACGGGCTAACTCTAATCAATTACTGGTGTTAAACTAGAATGCAAATTTATTAGTTGTTGGCGAGTTTAACGCTGATTTCCACTCTCCATTGTACTCAATGTGCTGTGTAAATGGAATTAATCTTTGAAATGTTTGTTAATCAATGCAGACTCTGAGAAAATGAAGGTATACCATCTTGCAGTATATTTAGTTCATGTCATGGTGAAATCTGAATTTAAAAAATCTTTCTCTATAATATAGAATATAGTTCTACTGAAAAATAATACACCTTTTTAAAAAATTCTTTATTAGGACTAGCAGGTGGCATAAGGGTTATGTTGCTGGACTCCCACATGGCTGACCACAGTTCAAGTCCTGGACTTGGTGGCTTGAAAATCATGCAAGGCATGTGTGCATGCCCAAGATCCCAGGAGGAGAATGGAGAAGAGATTGCAGCAAGGCCATTCCCCGGGATGTGATACCTCACTTTCCCTCTCACTGTCTCTATCTCTCTTTTTCTTCAGCAAGGCAAAAACCTCTCAAAAAAAATTCTGTATTTATCTTGAAAACAAATGAAGTAAACCTTATTAAATCTGTACTTGAAATTTCCTTTTTCACATAGACAACATCTGTCTAAAACTTTTTTTTTCTTAAGAAAATTTACAATGAGCTTGATGGAGTCACAAAAGATTCTTGTGACTTTGATTATGTTTTCATGAGATACTGCCTTAAGTTATTTGGAAGAAGGTATGAACAAGCAATCAAAGGTAAACAAGTGTTTTACAATAAGTCACATTTCAGAAGCTAATTCAATCCATTTTATACTGCTTCTTCCTGTTTTAACTTTACTTTCATCCTTAAGGAAAAATGTCAGACAAGTGTTTGCCACACTACCATTCTAAAGAACGGAACATCATCAATTTGAGATATGTCTCATGGCCATGGACAGATCAGATATTCACCTTTGTAAACTAAAGAAGATCTTTTTCCACATGGTTGACTAAAGGGAAAACCAAGGCTGGCCGTGTCTCATCTGTTTCAGGAAAAAGAGAGCTGAGGTGACTGCTCCATGATTATTAGCCAGAGAAGGAAGACAAATGAATGCTTTAGGTATAAGTAGAAATCATGATGCAGAAAGATAATTCCAGATTTTGTCACGTAAATTTTAAATGGAATTGACTTTATTACAATGTGATCAAACATATAAAAAAATAGGTGGTAGGATTTTTGAGAAAATATCTTAAAAGCTAGCACTGCAAATCTTGCCTTTCTTAGTAAAAGGTGATTCCTGGGAACCAGCAGTTAGCGTAATGGCTATGTCGCTGGATTCCCACGTAGTCGACCACGGTTCGCGTCCCGGACCCGGTGGCTTAAAAAACTCACGCCGGGTGCGTGTGCGTGCGTGCCCAAGATCCCAAGAGGAGAATGGAGGAGAAGGGATTGTGGCATGACCATCCCCCCTGGGGGGTGATTTCTCGCTTTCTGTCTCTGTGTCTCTCTCTGTCTGTCTGGCGAGCGCATGCGCCCTATAGCGAAAACCTCTCCAAAAAAAAAAAAAAAAAAAAAAGGTGATTCTTTGAAAATATAGTGGCATGAAGAGGGGAAAAAAATAATTGATTAAAACTGTTTTAAAAATTGATACTAGGGGACCAGCAGGTGGCGTGGTGGTTAAGGCGCTGGACACTCCCACATGGCCAACCAGGGTTCAAGTCCTGAATCTGGTGGCTTGCTTTCTTACTTCCTCTCTCTCTCACTCTCACCCTCTGTCTCTCTCTGGTCAAACTAAAAAAATAAAATGAATGAATAGATAAAATAAAATAAATATTTAAAAAAATTGATAGTAATTCAAGTGGGGCATCAGAGGAAAGCGAGAGAACAGTGCACACAGAAACAGAGAAGAAAGAAAGGAAAGAGGTGGCTGTCAGCCATCATGGAAGACTGGTACAGCTTTTGTCCTAAGAACAAGAATCCCTAATCCTGACCTTTGAGCTCTTCACATTCCTGTTACAAAAATCTACCCTTCTCCCCAGATCTTTCAAAACATATTACTATTGTAGGTACATAAAGACCTTTCTTTAAAATTGTTTTTGTGTTTATTTATTTATTTATTTATTTATATTGTATGGAAAAATCTGGGGGAATAAAGTCATCTCAATATTCATGTGAACACTTGGATGGAGATAAAGGAACAGCAGCAAAGAATGCAACAGAAAAAAAAAAAAAAAAAAAAGAAATTAGGGACCGAAAGCTATTCTAATTATAATTATCTCTCACATACATACAAGCACACACATTCATATGCCAGATTCACAGAATTATTGGAGAGGGCATTGAATTATCCAAAAGATGTGAAATGAGGTTTTAAATTCATCTTCTCTAGACATTAAGGGTAAAGGAGGACTTCCAGTGACACGCTGCTGACAACTGCTTTTTCATACGTTTGCAATACTTAAACGCTAAAACGAACAACAGTTTTCTTTCCCTTTTCTTAGTAACCTTTGCCCTAGTACTGACCTTTTGAACTAAGAAAATGAACTGATCCTCAAACTAAACAAACTATTAGCGATACACCTCTACAAACTATATGAAGGACCAAAATACACTACTTTTGTAGATTTCCTGCTCTTAAGGTAATGGATGTGATTTGAACTAGGTGGCATCATTCTAGCTCCCACTAACTGAATTCCATCTGACGCTGTAGTTGTAGCTGTTGACCCTAAACTTTCATAGCATTTGAAATGCAGCCAAGGGTGGACTTTGTAACCTCCTAGAAGGCTTGCAGTAAGGCAATTAATCATATTACATATTTCAACACCAATCACTAAAGGGGTCAGGCCATTTTGACTGGTAGTTGAGCAGTCATCATTTGGGAATGCTCAGGTCACGTTAAATAGTGATCTGTCAGTTGCAAAGGACCCGTTTCTGCTCTGTCTGCTCTACTGAAGTCAGATTCCAGACCCAGGAAACACGCAGAGTCATGATTGAAGAGCGACTACCTTGGGCAAATCCAGTTTTCTGGTAAATGCCTGCTTCATCTGATTATTATTGTCCCAATATTCTATTCTTTTGATTAACTATCCATTAACTATCCAAATGACCTTCAAACGGAGAGTGATTTGGAGTATGAAGAGGAGAGGATGGATCAAGTTTTGTGAATAGGTTCTAAATGTTCACAGAAAGGCCTTAGATAATAGAGGACTGACTATTGGGAAAAAAAAAATTATCTCAACTCTTCCAAATGAATACAGCAACTTACTTAGAATCTGAGAAGTTGTTAAATAGGGTGCCCATATTTTCTCAGTTTCCTAATCTCTTCTAGCTAATTCTGAGACTGCTCAGTCAAAGACTCATATCGATGTGTTTTAAATAAGGCCTGGAAGTGATAAGCAGTGTAAAATAGCAAGTCAACATTTATTGACTGCTTCCTAAGCACCAGGCTTCATTCTAAGTGCCTTAAATGCAGTCATTTATTTAAGAACAGCCCTGCAAGAAACAGAGGCACAAAGATCTGAAGTAAGTCACACAACGTCCAGCATATCGCAGAGCCTCAAAACCACACCAAGCGATTTGAGACTAGCACCTATGTTCTTTTCTACTATCTGTATCTAAGGTTCTTTTCTTCACACTGAGGGTCTAGTGCCTCTGCCATCACACTCATTATCGCTAACCTTTTCAACTTCTCTGCTCCTAAAGTGAGCCCATTTACAGTACTTGGCTGAATCCTCTAATAGCTTCACTTTAGCACTTCAGAGGGGTAGCAGGCACAGAAGCTGTAAGATATCACCCCAGGGCTATGAAATACAGCAGCCCTGGAACTAGCCTTGTCTTCAAAGACCCTTTCTTTTTTTCTTTCTTTCTTTCTTTTGAGATAGATTTTTTGTTATAGGGCAAGTGTGCTCACCAGAGAAACAGAGACAGAGAGAGAGAGAAAGACAAACAGAGAGGATAGAAAGTGAAAAATCATCCCCCAGGGCGTGAGTGGGCATGGCTACATCACAATCCTTTTTCTCCTTCCAGGATCTCGGGCACGCTTACACACACGCCTGGCATATGGCAGTCCAGCGATGTAACTACTACACTATCTGCTAGTCTCTAGAAGACCACCCCCCTTTTTTTTTCTGAGAGAGAGAGAAAGTTTTGTTATAGGGCGCATGCACTCACCAGAGAGACAGAAATAAGAAATCACCCCCCGGGGGGGATGGCCACACTTCAATCCCTTCTCCTCCATTCTCCTCTTGGGATCTTGGGATCTTGGGCACACAGACACATGGACCTGGTGTGAGGTTTAAACCTCCAGGTCTGGGACTCTAACCACAGTCAATTATGTGGGAGTCCAGCAACATAACCATAATGCCATCTGCTGGCCCCTAAGACCCTTCCTCAAGCTCTGTTTACTCTTCCAATCCTTCTTGTGCGTCATCCTCCCTCTTGAAATCCTTTTCTTAAGCATTGATCTGTTATGTTGAGCTCGCACGTGCTCCTAGTCTTTCATGCTCTTTCCCCAGGAATAAGTTTCACTTCTCTGTGGCTAATCAACGCTTCCATCAGTAGTGGATCTGAAGGAGACATGGCCAAGGTCTCAATTTCCTATGGCCACAACACTTGGTTCTCTAAGGATATGTGCCTAAAGGGCACTCCGGGCAAAAACCAGTCCTTGTCATTACTTGTAACTCCTTCAGTCCTCATTTTTTATGTAGTTGTTTATGTCATGAGCTGGGATAAATAGGGTAGAAATTATAAAAACCTTGTCTATTGTACTGTAAGGGTCTCAGCTCCTCGGTCCGTATTTCCTTTCCCCTGTTTCTTTCCAAACCCTGTTTCATCTCTCAGGGACCAGGACTTGAAAGAAACCCACAGGAGCATCTATCAGCACTCAATGTACAAAATAATACAAAGAGGGCTCAAGGAAAGAAAGCATGGGAATATACTAAAAATGTATTTAAAATATCCTCCATCTGGTGCTTCATTCATTGAATTAGTGTATTATGTCAATAGATAATTTGATAAATAGAAAATGAAAAATTAAAATGAAAGGCATATAGAAACATTACTGAATCTTAGTTGCCACTTGACCAATTCTTCCCCTAAGTATCCTGTAATTAATTTTAAATTATCCTATATTTATTTTACATCTATGTCATACTTGTGTGTGCAGTTTTGCATTTGTAAAGGTTTCTGCGCAAAACAGGAGGGTGATTGCAATTGTGCCTCTGAATGCTATCTATGGCTGCTGCGTATATAAAATTGGACTGAAGGAAGAGAATCTAAAGCCCAGAAGAACCTGGAGTCTAGAAAACCAAAAGAGAACCAGCCCAGGTGTCCTGGACAAAGATGAGTGCAGTGGAAACAGAAAGAAGGTGACAGGGGAGAAGAAAGCCTCCCAGATAGAAGCATTTCTCTAAGTCTCTCCCATAGAGTCCTGAAGGAAATCAGGGCAAATGGATGATGAGGTAATAAGAGGTAGTTGTCTCATTTTAGAAAAAAAGAAGAAAAAAGCATAAAAATAAATGAGCACTCTGGTACTTATTTAACTGACATTGTCTCATTTTACTTCCGCTGGTTTTCTCTAACTCTAGTACCTAGGATCGAACTTGCTTAGGTAGGAGAATGGAATTTATGATAACGACGTGAAGATGCCAAGGCTGCCATGCTGTTATCTGAGCACTAGGCTCCTGTGTGTGGTCTCGTAGAACTATCACTACAGTATGTGCTCGCAGATTCCAGATTGTGCACTGCTTAACTTCAGCTTTCTTCATGCCCTCCATAGGTGGGCTACATTCTTTATTGCTTGCCAATCAATTAAATATCAAGTATTCTGATACGTTTTCCAGTAATTCACCTAATCCTGTTTTTAGATTTGGGGGCGAATCTGGATTTTCCTTTGGAGGTAAGAGCAATGCAGTATCTACCCTAGGGAACTATGAAATGCTCCATGCCGGAGTGCGTTAATTCGGGTGCCATCGTAACTAAACATTTGCCCTGGTTCTTAAACGTTAGGTTGGGAACAAAGAGAGCATTAATGTGAAACAGGAGAAAGGTTTACATCCTGTCCCATTAAGAGGACTCGTTTCATTTCAAGTGTAGCGGAGAAAGTCTGAAGTGGTGAAATTTTTCCTAAGATTTAATGAGATGATTGTTTGAAATTCCTTAGTGCCTCCTGAGCTCCATGGGGGGGGGGGGGGGGGGATCAATTTATGTCTATAATTACCATTGTCTTCTTTCAATTGACTTATCCCTGTAACTAACTTGAGCTGATTGGCCCCTGGGGAAGTGACACATATTCGCCATCAGCCACTGCCTTCTGATGTAGACTGGCAGAGAACACCTGCCTGCTAGAGACTTTCCCGAGATGAGCTCGAGAAAACCACGCAATCAATGAGCTAAATCTGGGAAGCAAGGAAAAAATAGAAAATTGCCAGAACTCACGTCAGCTCCATCTTTTTTTGTTTTTTTGAGAGGTTTTTTTTTTTTTTTTTTCCTTGCTATAGGGTGCATGCACTCACCAGAAAGACAGAGACAGAAAGCGAGAAATCACTCCCCAGGGGGATGGCCACATCTGAACCCCTTCTCCTCCATTCTCCTCTCGGGATCTTGGACATGCATGCACATGCACCCGGTGTGGGTTTAAGCCACCAGGACCAGGACTCGAACCATGGTCTACTACGTGGGAATCCAGCAACATAGCCATTACGCCAACTGCTGGTCCTATGTCAGCTCCATCTTTTAAAAAATGATAAAGAAAAAAAGACACAACAAACCAATCAACAATTTCCTACCTCACTTAAAGCTGCCTACTTTCGGCGTTATCCTTCATATTGCACAGGATGGGTTCCGGCCATATCTCTCCTAGCATCAACGCAGAGATTGCTCCTTATCAGAATTCATTTCACCATGCTGAAATAATTATGTCCCCGAGTTAATTTAAACCTATACATAAAGACATGCTTGGATTTTCGAGTGTATCACAGAAAATAGCAGCCCAAGATGAAATGAGTTGTCTTTGTCCATTCAAAGGAGCAAAGTTGTATGTGTGATAAAGAGGACAGAAAGACATTTTTCGATCTCATGGCCTCACCTCCTAGAGTCTATTTTTTTTTCTTTCTTCAGTTTTCTTTGCATTTTAAGGTTTTCATCTGAGTTTCAGGGAAAAAGAAAAAAAATGCTAGCATATGTCTGATTAAACTAAATGGTTTTATGTTTTCCCACAAAATTTGTAGTTTTAGTTCATACATAATTCCCACAAAGCAGTTTGATTTTCTTTTGAAAAGCTTGTTACCTTCAAATTTAAACAAAAATTGTTTTGCAATATATATAAATTTACTTACTGTTTTTCAGCAGAATGTTAGGATAAACACTAAGATACAGAGCTGACTCCATGGGGTAGGTATATAATGATTGATAAGACATTCACCTTGCACTCAGAGGTGACAAATCTAACATGAAGAGCAGGGAATTATCCTACCAAAAAGTAAAGAAGGAAGAACCAAATTCCTTCAGTTAGCGAAGAGTATTGTCTGGAGCACCCAGTCTCAGGTTTCCAAGAAGAAATTCTCTGTTTTGTTAAAGAGCAGATACTTTGGGACCAGCAGGTGGCTTGGTGGTTAAGGCGCTGGACACTCCCACATGGCCGACCCGGGTTCAAGTCCTGAATCTGGTGGCTTGCTTTCTCACTTCCTCTCTCTCACTCTCACCCTCTGTCTCTCTCTGATCAAATTAAAAAATAAATAAATGAATGAATAAATAAAAAATAAAATAAATAATTAATTAAGAAAAAAAGAGAGAAGCTACTTTAACATCCTATTACTCTGTCATTCTGCCTGTCCCAGGAGTATGCCAGTGGTTACATGTCCCTCCATACTCACATCAAACTAAAGACAGATGCATTTCCAAGAAAAGTGTTGTTTTAAACTTTGTTTTAACATCTAAAAAGTGTCTTTCAAGACCTTGCTCAAATCTCACATTTTTTAAGAATTATTTATTATTATTGTTATTTTAAAACGTGCTATAGGGTATATGCACTCACCAGAGAGAGACAGAGAGAAAGTGAAAGAGAGAAAGGGAAAGAGAAAGCAAGCTGCCTGGTCTGGGATTTGAACCACGGTCAGCCATGTAGGAGTCTAGCACCTTAACCACCAGCCACCTGCTGGCCCCAAATCTCATTCTTACATAGCCTTATGTATGTAATACAGCAACCTGCTCTCCCACACCCTCTTCCACATACCAAGTGCCTCATATTTTGCTCTACTTTTTCTATTAACAATGATATTTATGACAAGGTATCTCATTACATCATTTGTTTCTTTATTAAACATATTTTAATGTGTATTTCTCCCCTTAGAAAAGTTAGAAGAAAAACAAAAAATACTGTGGGAGGCCAGCAGATGGCATAGCAGTTACATCACTGGACTCTCCATGGTCAACTGCGGTTCAAGTCCCAGACCCAGTACCTTGAAAATCACACTGCGTGTGTGTGTGTATGCATGCCCAAGATTCTGGGAAGAGAATGAAGAAGTAATTGTGGCATGGACATTCTCCCCGAGAGGATGGGGGTGATTTCTCACTTTTGCTCTTACTGTCTCTGTCTCTCTTTCTTTCTCTCCAGCGAGTGCAGTGCCCTAAGGCAAAAACCTCCAAAAAAAAAAAAAAAAGGAAGAAAGAAAGAAATACTACATAAGGAGGAGGATTTAGGGGTAATTTTATATATCGATGATCAATGCCCGCAGAAAATAGATGCTTGCTAAGTATTTGTGGAACAAAAAACATTAGTAACCACAAATTATCATATAAATGAATGAACATACATGAATGAGTATTCAATCATTTATATGATCATTTGCATTTTTTAATGCAGGGGTTGGGGCAACGACTGAATGCCAGAACCTGAATCCTTTACCATTTCCTGGCCTGGCTAATTTATAGTCACGTGCATCACAGTAACTTTTTGGTCAGCTATGGGCCACATATTCTGCAGTGGTCTGATAGGATTGTGGAGGAGCTGAAAAATTCCTGTTGCCTCATGATGTCGTAGCTGTCCTGATGTCGTAGTCCGACGCTTTGCTCAGTGTTTGTGAGGACGGTGGTGTAAACATCCCTACTGCACTGCCAGTTAAAGTATACCACATACAGGGGCCAGCAGGTGGTATGGTGGTGAAGGCATTGGACCCCCACATGAACAATGCAGTTCAAGTTCTAGTCCTGGTGGCTTGAAAATCATGCCAGCCATGTATGTGTGCATGCTCAAACTCCCAGGAGGTGAAGGGGAAGGGATTGCAGTTAGGCCATCACCCTGAGGTATGATTCTATTTTTTTTTTTTTTTTGAGAGGTTTTCACTATAGGGTGCGTGCGCTCGCCAGACAGACAGAGAGAGACACAGAGACAGAAAGCGAGAAATCACCCCCCAGGGGGGATGGTCACGCCGCAATCCCTTCTCCTCCGTTCTCCTCTCGGGATCTTGGGCACGCATGCATATGCGCCCGGCGTGAGTTTTAAGCCACCGGGTCCGGGACGTGAACCACGGTCGACTACGTGGGAGTCCAGCGACATAGCCATTACGCTAACTGCTGGTTCCTGTTGAGGTATGATTCTTCACTTTCCTTCTCTGTCCATCCGCAGTGGGCCATGTGGGACTCCAGTGACACAATCATTACACCATCCACTGGTCCCGCCACATGTCTTTATTTTACCTTTTTCTCTTACGTTTTATTTATTCTCATGGTATTTTGTTCTTCATAGCCCTTCCAGGAGGACAAGCTGTAAAAATGGAGGACAGTCATATTAACGGTCCTAATCCTGTGAACGCCTAGGCTAATATGTCCGTGTCTCAATTTTGAACATGTGGTTTGAGACCTGGACCTGGTGGCTTCAAAATCATACTGAACGCATGTGTTTGCATGGCCAAGATCCTGGGAGGAGAATGGAGGAGAAGGGATCGTGGCATGGCTACCCCCCATAGGGGGGTGATTTCTCACTTTTCCTCTCACCACTCACTCACTGACTTACAAAGCAACTTCCACATCTATTAGTTCCATTCTTGTAAGCACTCTGTACCATCTTTATCTTTTCTATCATATTTTTCTGTATTTTTACATGTTCAGATATGTTTAGATACGCAAATGCCATTGTGTTGGAATTGCCTGTAGTAGTCAGTTCAGCAAAATGCTGTCCAGGATTGTAACCCAGGAGCAATAGCCCCTACTATAGCCAAGACGTTTAGTAGACTATACATCGAGGGCTGTGAAGTGCACTCCAGGACGTTCACAATGAAATTGAGTGGCAATGCATTTCCCAGAACACATCCCCCCCATTAACTGACAAATGACTCCGTTTAAACGTTCTACATCTTGGGACCAGCAGGTGGCGTGATGGTTAAGGGGCTGGAACTCCCACATGATTGACCACAGTTTGAGTCCTGGACCTGGTGGCTTGCTTTCTCACTTTCCATCTCTCTGTGTCTCTCTCTCTGGTCAAATGAAAATAAACGAATGAATAAGTAAAATTGAACAAATAATTATTTTTTTAAAAATTAAAAAATAAATGTTCTACATCTCAGTGTTTTCATCTGTCAAGCCTAGTACCAGATGCCCCGAATCATGAGAAATACAGAACAAACAAAATTATTACATAGTCTATTGTACTCTCGATGAATATTAACCACTGTTATTATTAAAATGTAAACTTGGGTTGAAGTCAAACTAAATTGACCTCATTTGGCAAAAGAAGTAGTAAAATGTGTACTTTTCTTACCAGTTCCAATGAATGGAAAAGTAATTGATACTATTCAAGTTGAGACCAATGAAGATTTATCTCTGGCTTAGGGAAGAATTTTAATATTTGAGGGTGCTACTTCTAGGTAACAGCCACTGGATAGAGGTGGAAGTGCCTGAAAAATATCTGATGAATCTTAAAATTAGAGTCAATAAATACTGCCAGGAAGTGTTGACCCAGATGAGCTTAGACAAGATAGTTGATGGATTTGCATACATATGTTTAAAGATACAATCACATCAAATATTTACAAGTAATGTGATTTAGGATAAGCCACCATGACAAAAAACTGTGCTCCGCATTTTTAAGAATGCCTCATTAGTGGGAACCAGCAGTTAGCGTAATGGCTATGTCGCTGGACTCCCACGTAGTCGACCGCGGTTCGCGTCTCGGACCCAGTGGCTTACAACTCACGCCGGGCGCGTGTGCGTGCGTGCCCAAGATCCCGAGAGGAGAATGGAGGAGAAGGGATTGCGGCGTGACCATCCCCCCTGGGGGGTGATTTCTCGCTTTCTGTCTCTATGTCTCTCTCTGTCTGTCTGGCAAGCGCACGCGCCCTATAGCGAAAAAAACCTCTCCAAAAAAAAAAAAAAAGAATGCCTCATTAGAAGAAAAGGAAGAAGATGATTTACTGGAACATCTTAACATTGTATAATTAATACGGTGATCTTAATGGTAAACTCTTTAAGAAAAAAACATTCATTGGAATATGATCATTTTTCTTCAAACTAAGATTATGCTCTTTTTTTTTTTCTTTCTAATATTGTTTTCTGCCAGGAACACTGAAGAACTTTATTTTTCACAGCCAATCATCCTCTCTCCACTGTCAAGCCCCACCTGAACAACAGCCTCAGGCCCGTTCTTTAGGTCCCCCGTCTGCAACCCCTGCCTCCCCATCTTGGAGAGACAGCCCTGCCATTACATCTGTAGTTGCAAGCAGGCTGGAAAGTAAAGAAATGACAGAAGCTGAAAATACAGTCTTCTTGAACAAAACTGATTCTAACCCGGAAACAGCCTGTATAAGTACAAAACAAGAATATAAGGCACAGCTCGGAACCAAAGGGAAAAAATGAAAATACTCTTCTGCCAAAATCCTTATGCAGCAGTTAAGTCATCCAGGACTGATGACTCAGGTACCAGCGTTCAGTGGGGTCGCCTTTTAACTGGCATGTCTTATTTTGCAGTATTAATAAAATCTCTTGTCATAGAAGTTTATTCAGTAAAGCTTTTTAGATTTCAGATTATGATTATTCATTAAACTTTAAAAGTATATAACAACATGAGGACCAGCAGATGGTGCGATGGTTACATCACTGGACTCCCACATAGTCGACCGCAGTTCAAGTCCCAGACTTGGCTACTTAAAACTCATGCCGGACATATGTACATAATCTCAAGAGGAGAATGGCACAGAAGGGATTGCCATGTGGCCATCCTCCTCTGGAAGGGGGATTTTTCACTTTCTGTCTCCCTATTTTTCTTTCTCTCGGCGAGCGCCAACTCCCTATAGCAAAAATCTCTCTTAAATAAAAAAGAATAAAGGACCATCAGGTGGTGTGGTGGTTAAGGCACTGGACACTCCCACATGGCCAAACACGGTTCAAGTCCCGAACACGGTGGCTCATTTTCTCACTTTCTCTCTCTCTCTCTCTCTTCAAATTAAAATAAATAAATGAATAGATAAAATAAATAATTATAAAAAAGTATATTAGAACATGTATGTGTTTAGTTTGTGTTAAAAGAAATGGCGATTCATATAATTTATATAGGTTTTCTAAATTATTCAGAAATATAAAAACAATTTTAGTGTGAAAAAAGTAACATATAGGCTAACTCACAGATTTTTTTAAATTATTTATTTAACTTTATTTATTCATTCATTCATTTTTAAGTTGACCAGAGAGACACACACAGACAGAGAGAGAGAGAAGGTGAGAAAGCAAGCCACCAGGTCCAGGATTTGATGATGCCATGTGGGAGCATCCAGCGCCTTAACCACCATGCCACCCACTGGTCCCAACTCACAAATATTTTACTACGTACAGTCAATTGCAAGATTTCGATTTTTCATTTTGCTTTTTAATTGCCAAGTTAAAATTCACTAAGTCAGATCTTAAAATGTCATCCGAATAAGCCTTGTCATAAAGACAGCTAAAATTTGTCACAATGAGGCAATAAATAATTAATTGTTAAAGGAGGTCTTGGAGGAAAGAAAACACATTTATGATAATATATATGAGCCTTTATTAGAAATGTAGCTTTCATTCATTAAATTTAATAGGCAAGTAAATTCAAATGAGGTAAGAATGGAAGTGTAGAAACAACACGTAAAGATGTAGACTCTGCTTCTGCACATTTCTTTTGCAGCTGCCATTAGCCCCATGTAAGGAGGCTTTTGCATTCATATTTAACTAAATTCCCATAATTATTATATTAATAAATGCAGCAGAAATAGAGAGTTCACTTATTTAAAAAAGTATGTCTGGGAACCAGCAGTTAGCGTAATGGCTATGTCTCTGGACTCCCACGTAGTCGACCACGGTTCGCATCCCGGACCCGGTGGCTTAAAACTCACACCGGGCGCGTGTGCGTGCGTGCCCAAGATCCCAAGAGGAGAATGGAGGAGAAGGGATTGCGGCGTGACCATCCCCCCTGGGGAGTGATTTCTCGCTTTCTGTCTCTCTGTCTCTCTCTGTCTGTCTGGCGAGCACACGCGCCCTATATGAAAACCTCTCCAAAAAAAAAAAAAAAAAATCTATGTCTAATGCAAGCATTTAACATCTCTCCTTGGAGATATTTTTCAGAAGGTTTTAAACAACTAGTCAATCAATTCGTATTTTAATAAACGTGGCTCTGTTGGTCACCATGATTCTATTCTAGAACTTGCCAGAGATCTCCCAGTGCCACGCACCCTTTTACTCCCCGTTCAAGACAGCAGCCACAGAGGCACAGTCACAGCTATCTGATGCCTCGCCGTTATTCAAAAGCAGACTCAGAGATCGTGCCCCCCCCCCCATTTCTAACTAGATTCATCAGAAATGCCTGCAAATATCCACGTATTAATTTTGATGCACAAACCATGTGGCTTCAGAGCAGTCACCATCGCTTGGGAATCAAATCCAGTTTCAGCGAGACCACTTGACTGAATAGCGGCAATACGACTGGGAGAGCTTAACTTTTTATCCTTAGATTCGATCGGAAATTCTCAATCCACTCTAGGATTTAACCTTTGACTCAGGAAAGAAAAAAAGCTTGGGGGCAATGCCAATCCAATTTACTATGATGGTTCTTTATTTAATTACTTTTTACCAAAAAAGAATTAAAACTCTATATTAGGATTTTATGCACCATGGTTTTTATACATCACTGATTTTATAGTTGTATTAAATATCACTTACTCTTTTCCATTAAATTGTGCTGGAATTCACTACATTTAAAATGGCAGTATTTCTGTCTTTTAAATTAAAGATGGATAGCCATTAAAAATAGTTTACTGTAAAAGACTTTGGTCTCACTTTCAGGTACCATCTTTTTTTTTTTTCACTACATTTGCCTTCCGTTTAATTTCAGAAATGTTTCTAACTCTATTGAGCTGATTTTATTTAGTAATTTATTTTATTTAATGAATTAATTGTAATTGTGTGAGTTTTACAAGTGAATCAGTGTACATAAGTATTCACATAAAGTACTAATCAAATTTGACATTAAATCTCCCATTTTAAAAGATTTTATTTTGTTTTACAAAACTATGTATCTTTTTTGAGAGGTTTTTGCTATAGGGCATGTGCTCACCATAAAGACAGAGAGGGACAGAGAGACAGAAAGCGGAAATCACCCCCTGGGGGTATGGCCACGCTGCAATCCCTTCTCCTCCATTCTCCTCTCGGGATCTTGGGCACGCACGCACACGCGCCCGGCATGAGTTTAAGCCACTGGGTCCAGGACGTGAACCACTGTCGACTATGTGGGAGTTCAGTGACATAGCCATTATGCTAACTGCTGGTCCCAAACTATGTATGCTTGAAGTAATTTTAAAAAGACAAAGTCACATTTATTGCAGGATATCTGAATTTGACAATTTGATTCCCCAAATTCCAGAGCATAGGATCCTTAACTTGATGGCACAGAAACCTAGCACAGAGTGGACTATATCAGAACATGCTCTTTGTTGTCACCTTTCAGCACTGGCAGGTCAAGAAAACAGATCACTTGGGCCAGCAGGTGGCATGGTGGTTAAGGACACTGGACTCCCATATGGCTGACTGTGGTTGGAGTCCTGGACCTGGCAGTTTGCTTTCTTGCTTTCTCTCTTTCTCTTTATCTCTCTCCCCCTCTCTGGTCAAATTAAAAATAAGTAAATAAAGTTGGGACCAGCAGTTAGCGTAATGGCTGTCGCTGGACTCCCACGTAGTCGACCACGGTTCGTGTCCTGGACCTGGTGGCTTAAAACTCACACCGGGCGCGTGTACGTGTGTGCCCAAGATCCCTAGAGGAGAACAGAGGAGAAGGAATTGTGGCATGGCCATCCCCCCTGGGGGTGATTTCTTGCTTTCTGTCTCTATGTCTCTCTCTGTCTGGTGAGTGCACTCGCCCTATAGCCAAAAAAAAAAAAAAAAAATCCTCTCCAAAAAGTAAATAAATAAATAAAGTTAAATAAAATAATTCTCAAAAAAAAAAAAAAAAAAAGAATGAAAGAAAACAGATTGCCTACCCTTGAATAAGTATTAAAAATATATATATGCCTGGGACCAGCAGTTAGCGTAATGGCTATGTCGCTGGACTCCCAAGTAGTCGACAGCGGTTCGCGTCCTGGACCCAGTGGCTTAAACTCATGCCGGGCGCGTGTGCGTGCGTGCCCAAGATCCCGAGAGGAGAATGGAGGAGAAGGGATTGCGGCGTGGCCATTCCCCCCAGGGGGTGATTTCTTGCTTTCTGTCTCTCTCTCTCTGTCTGTCTGGCGAGCACACGCGCCCTATAGCAAAAACTGCTACAAAAAAGAAAAAAATACATGCCAACATAATTTACAAAGAATGAAAGTGGATAATTGTCTTTTCTAATGTGCTTCTCTTAAACTCAACCCTATTAAGGAGTTACTATTAAATTTTCTCTCTTTTATCTCTGTAGACTGGCTCCATCTCTCTTACTTTATTTTTGAAAGTTCTTATTTTTATTTATCTGTTTCCATCAGAGAGCCAGAGAGACAGAGACCCCCCAACAGGGTCCTCACGCAGCAGTCATCCCTCGTATGAGCTGGCCCAGATCGCGAGCACACGCGTGTGTGTCAATCATGTTCAAGGAGGATTAGGCCACAAAGCCTTGACTCCAGGACCTTTCCCATGGTGCTCCAAATGTGCATCTCTATTTTTACGTTTCTTTTAGGTTTTGCCATAGGGCTCTTGCACTTGCTAAAGAGGAGAGAAAGAAACAGAAAGAACGAAAATAAAAAAAAAAAAATTATCCGCAGGGTGGAGGCCACACCACAGTCCCACCTCCTCCATTCTTCTCTCAGAATTGTGGTTACAAATGCACACATGCCTGATGTGCTTTTCAACCCGCTGGGTCCAGGACTTGAACTGTGGTCGGCCATGAGGCAATCCAGCATCTGCTGGTCCTCCATCTCTTGTTCGTTTAATCACTATGCCATGAAGTTTAATTTAGTGCCATTTAATCACTATGCCATATAAGACTGAGCACAGCGGGACTAAGGACACAAGCCTGCAGCAGACACCCGAGCATTCACCCAGGGCAATAAGGAACCAGAGCTACATTCATGGAATACGGTCTTTCAGTCAGTTATGAATTCACTTGAGTGACCGTCCAGTCCACATACCTTTTTTTGAAGTTTATTTATTTTTCCACAAGCAAGAGAAACAGAGAGAAAGAGAGACAGAGAGTCAGCTACCCCATCGGCTCTCGATATTACAGTTCATCCCAGCATTCAGCCAGCCTTGATCATGTGCATGTGTGTGCTCAGACAGGCCTCTGGGCTTGAACTGGGAACCTTCCTATACGGGAGTTCCAAGTAGAGCATCATGTTTTATGGCTGTGCCTCCATCTGGCTGTGCCTTCATGTTTTAGTTGTCCAGGGTACTACCAAAAATGTCTTCGTAGGGCCAGCCAATGGCGTTCTGATTAAGGTGGCTGGATCCTACGTGGCCAATTGTGCAATGTGAGTTACAGATCTGGTGGCTTGAGAAACACACCAGGCATATGTGTGTTCATTCCCAAAAGTCCCTAAAGGAGAGAGAAATTGAGAAGAGGGTATTTAATCATGACCATCCTCCCTGGGGGGTGGAGGGTGCTTTCTCACTCTCTCTCTCTCTCCTCTCTCTCTCTCTCTCTCTCTCTCTCTCTCTCTCTCTCTCTCTCTCTCTCTCTTTGTCTCTCTTCAGTGAGACCATGGGCCTGCAGACAAATTTAAAAAAAATTGTTATCACATATCTTACTAAAATTCAGCTGTAGCATGTTTGTAGCCTTTTCCAAATCTTCCTGTCTAAGGAAGGAAATTTTTTGCTAATTTGGTATTTCTAAATCTTAGTAAATTTATTCTACCCTCTAACGATTACCGTTTGTGTTCTGAAAGCTCATAAGTCATTTTATAATAACTCACTTTAGTATTTTTACCATAACTTCAAAATACCTGAAATGGTGTTATCATTTGCAAAATTTATTATTTTTCTTCTTATTTTAAATTACTACCTTTTAAAATTTTAATTTACATTTACCATGAATGAAATGCCTTTTTAGAAAAATGAAGGAAGAATATACTAATGCTTGATATGCAAAGTTCATTGACGTCACTAAGTTTAAAACTCTGGGGGCTGGTCACCATTGTAGTGGGTAAGGCAGCTGGACACTATCTGGCCAACTACACAGTTCTAGTCCCTGACCTGGCAGTTTGAGAAACATGCCAGGTTCATGTATGTAGGTACACAAGTCCTGAAAGGACAGTGAGATGGCGTGACCATTACCTGTGGGAGATGCTTTCTCACTTTGCTGCTCTCTTCCTGGTCCTCTCTGGCCAAAAAAAAAAAAAAAGAAAGAAAGAAAGAAAGAAAAGAAAAGTGATTTTGGATTCGGATATTCTCGAAATGGAGTGGTCTGAATGAAAACAGAAAGCAAAATAAGAAACAGAAGGCTGACAGTTGTTGACATTTTTACAGCAGATAGGATCAGCTTTGTAAACGACTCCATAGGACTTTAGCTGAATTCAGTCAGAGTATCACAATGGCTGTATTTCAACACACATGCAGAGAGTTTACCCCAACTTAGTCTCACGTATACACCGCCAGCTCTTTCCTTCACGTGCACTGGAATAACAACGTTTAGTGTAGGACTGATCCATCAGGCTGCTGTGAAGCGACTTAAGAGTGGAGGAACCGAGAACCCAACTTTCGTTTTTATTTCATCTTTACAACAGTATTCTATGTCAGAAGGCGTGCATGTATATGACAGAGGGAAAATACTTCCCCAACAGGCCAGTCACACTATAATCCTTTGTGCCCCAATTCTCCATCCTTCCAGAACCACAGTCATGTCCCAGTGCACCTGGCATGGTTTTCAAGCCTAACGGGTCTGGATTTGACCCCAGATGTCTATGCAAGATCAGTTTCCTCTGTGCAGCCCTAATGGTGCACTGTAGGCCTGACCGCTGCACTGCAGAGTCAGCCTGAGAACCAAACTGCAGAGAGAAGGCAGTATCAGAATTAGTGAACTTATCCGACACGCATGTTTTCTGAGTATCGTAGTACAAAGGAACTAAGAACAAATATGAAAACCACTTGTGAATAAACACGTTCCACATAAGCAATGGTAATCCTTTCCTAAAAATAAATCCTTCCCTAGAATACTTACTTTATTTTGAATATTTGAAATACTTGGACTTTTTCAGATAAAGCATTTTTAGCAGGATGTGCTATTAAACTATATATATATATATATATATATATATATATATATATAATGTGTATATATATATATATATATAAAATGTGTATATATATATATATATAATGTATAAATATATATATATATATATATATTATTTCCATATTTGAACAGATTTCCCTATTTTAGAGTATCTTCTGGAAGCCTATTTGACATTGATAGGTTATTATATATAAATTTTAAAAAGAGTATATATGAAGGGTCTTCAAAAAGTTCATGACAGGGCCAGCAGGTGGCATGGTGGTTAAGGTGCTGGACTCCCACATGGCCAACCACAGTTCAAGACCCATAACTAGAGGATTGTTTTCACTTCCTCTCTCTCTCTCCCCCTTTCTCTCTCTCTGTCTCTTTCTGTCTCTCTCTGCACATGTTCTGTAGCAAATTAAAAAATACTAATGATAAATTAAATTAAATAAATAATTCTTTAAAAAACAGTTCATGGGGAAAGCATTTTTAAAGCTAGACATAGATTAATTTCAGGGGGGTTCTGCATTGAAATAAACTTACTTTTTGAATTCCATTTTTTGAAAACTTTTGTAGTACCCTTATACATATTTTTAATGAAATACATGGTTTCTATTTCAAATGTATCAGATTATACAAAACTGGAAAATCACTGATAATCATGTTTATTATTTATGTATTTTTAAATAATTCTTTACTTATTTTGATTTATTATTATTATTTTTTAATTTGTTAGAGAGCACATGCACTCACCAGAGAGTGACAGAGGAGGGGGGTGGGGGGGATGAGAAAGCAGGTCTCCAGGTCTGGAACTTAAACCACAGGTGGCCGTGTGGAAGTTCAATGCTTTAACCACCAGCCCACCTGCTGTCCCCCTGATAATCATAAAGACCTGTGCACTTTGCCCACTAAACTATATATTAGCTACCCTTTTTTTATTAGTGTATTTGTGCACTTATCTGTGAAAACATTGAATGCTACTGGGTAAGAAGTCTTCGGTTAGATTATGAAGAATGCTACGATGAAAAACATACACTGTCTCTATCTCAATGGTTCCTAATTCCTCCAGAATGTCTTATATTAATAGGAAAACAGGAATACACCACAAAGCATCTCACAATACGCTGAAGTATGTATATCCCAGGTGTATTGAAACAAAGAAGACGTGGCTATGTTTGCCATAATTGGACGGGCAGGAAGAAGACCCGCTTGCATTTTCTTATGGTCTGTCACTGCCTCTTCATAGTCATCACTCATAAATAATGGACCCCTTTAACATTACATAATCCATCACCTCCTAATGGAAGAAGCAGATACAATGTTGCTATATTACGACTAATAACTAAAGGGTGCGGGAACGGCTTACCTTGAAATCGGCTTGTACCCTGACAGTTCGGGACAGTGTGCATGCCCGACAGATATTAATATCTAATAACAATGTCAGTGCGCTCAGGACTCCACTTTCTTTTGCAAATGAGGTTGATGCGATGAGAATAAACTTGCACCTGGGCTTTGCACACAGCAAGGTACGTATTACTTCCATTTGTTTTCCTTGGTTGCTCATGTTTTCTTTTTTAAAGGTACAATTTTATGACAACATGGGAAAAAAACTTCCTGATTGTGTTTTCTTTATATTTTTGGGGGGGATTTGAGGGAATGAGCAAAGTGATTCCATCTATCAAAGGGCTTCTTGTGATGAAGCCCCTTATCAATTTTTTTAGTGACCATGAACTCAAGAACTTGCCTTAGTTTAGTCAAAACTACTTGTATTTGTACTCCTACAGTATCCAGCCCCAGGGCATCATGCCAAAAAAGGAAATGGCTTTTTGATTGGATAAATCTTAAGGTTTATGGCTATAATGCCACGCTTCTATGGCTTAGGTATTTTTTTTTGCCACCTAGGAGAGTAAACATTCAGACGTTATGATGTAAGCATCGCCGTCCGTAGCCCAGGACAACTCAAGCAAACAAAAGACATCATAAGTCACAGGTGTTATGTCTTATCGATAAATTGCCAGCAGCTCTGGATGACAGCAAGAAGTTGACCCCCCATCTATCTCCACACTGCCATTCAGCGCTCAGAAAGTCTATGAGCAAAGAAGGAAAACATGATTTATGGGAAGTTGCAAGATACCATGCTTGCGTATTGCTGTGTGAGGAGCAAAGATCAATTCATGGCTTACACATTTGTCACAGGACAGTGCCTCTTCCAGTCTGCTACCTCCAGATGAAGTGTCGTGATGAGAGAAAAATATGGCAGCATCTCGGGGGAAAATTCCACATTTTAATTAGGCAACAGAAATGCTGTGGGGCAGTGAGAGACAGGGCACCGAGTTCTCACTGGTGGCAATATCTACTCTAAGATCTAGAAGACAGAAACAGGAGAGCAAATGTGTAAAACACAGAAGCACCTCAGACATCCCAAACGAGAATGGTATCTGAGTTGTAGCATAGACAAACCATCACTGCTCGTTAACCAGGGCCTCTCCTCCCTCTAGTGCCCTTCTAGACTGTGTTTCTACATACCATAAAGGACGACAGCTTGTAGCATTATCATTCAAATACGTGTTTGCAGACATCATCATTCTGTGAATATTGGGGAGAAATTTTAATCTACGTACTTATTTTATTTTGCAACTTTCAGGGTGAGGAGGATTAGGAACACATGATCAAGTAGTAGACAAATTGATTTCTTTCTCTCTAAATATTTACATATTTTTTTTGTTTTAAGACAGGCTTAAAAATCTATCTTTGAGGGACCAGCAGTTAGCGTAATGGCTAGGTCGCTGAATTCTCATGTAGTGACCGCAGTTCGAGTCCTGGACCCGGGGGCTTAAACTCACGCTGGGCACGTGTGCGTGCGTGCCCAAGATCCTGAGAGAATGGAGGAAAAGGGATTGTAGCGTGACCATCCCCCTTGGGGGGTGATTTCTCGCTTTCTGTCTCTCTGTCTCTTTCTGTCTTTCTGGCGAGCGCACGCCCTATAGAAAAACCTCTCCAAAAATAAAAATAAATTTAAAAAAATCTATCTTTGATGAGTGAGTTAATTAAATAATTAATAAATAACTTATAAATTATTCTTCAGGTGTAGATCTGTCTTTATAGAATTTTCCAGGTGGGGCCAGCAGGTAACATAGTGCTTAAGGTGCTCGACTCCTGCATATTTGACTGTGGTTTGAATCTTGGACCTGACAGCTTAGAACTGATGCCAGGTATGTGTGTGCATATGCCCTTCTTCCTCCACTCTCCTCTCAGGATCTTGGGCACACAAATGCACACACAAGTGCCTATTGTGAGTTTTAAGTGGTCTGGGACTTGAACCACAGTCAACTACATGAGAGTCCAGAGACTTAACCATTAAGCCATCTGCTGGTCCCTAAATTGTAAATTCTTTTTTTTTTTTTCAGAAGTTTTTGCTTTAGGGTACATGCGCTCACCAGAAAGTCAGAGAGAAACAGAGAGACAGAAAGTGAGAAATTCCCCCTCCCAGGGGGGATGACCACACCACAATCCCTTTTTTCTGCATTCTCCTCTCAGGATCTTGGGCACACACGCACAAGCGCCCGGCGTGAGTTTAAGCCACGGGGTCCGGGACTCAAACCGTGGTCAACTACATGGGAGTCCAGCAACATAGTCATCACAACTGCCAGTCCCTAAACTATAAATTCTTAATGTGATATATGGGATTCTTCAGTCTCTGGCTCTTAATCTCCACCTGAAGTTCTTCCTTTCTTTTGAGAGAAATTTTTGCCAAAGGATGCATGCACTCACCAGAGAGACAGTGAGAGACAGAGACAGAAAGCAAGAAATTATCCTGCCAGGCGATGACCATGCCGCAGTTCCATCTCCTCCATTCTCCTCTTGGGATTTTGTGTACCCACACATGTCTGACGTGAGTTTTAAGCTGCCAGGTCCAGGACTCGAATAGCAGTTGGCTACGTGGGAATCCAGAGATACAACCATTATGCCATCTGCTGGTCCCATCCACCTTCAGTTCAAACTCACTTGGCACCTCTCCTTCCTCATTATGCTCAGGCATCCAGACCTCTTTCCAATTCTGCGATCATTTCCTTCTCTTGTGCTGTTTTCTGTATTCTGAAAGTTTCTTCCCCACTTCATGCTCCTGAGTAACTGGTCCTCATCCTTTGGGTAGCAATTCTTCGGGAGAGACATTCCTGGACCCCTAATCATGGTGAATTCTGTTTATAATCCCTGCCATGTTATTCTAGATACTTACAATACAAAATTTAAAATATTTTATTTTGTAATTCTTGAATATCAATTTTTCTCACTGTTTAGACTTCGATAAGTCAACCTGAATGTATCACAACCCTTAGCGGGATCTGCATTCATCGACACGTACTCGTTGTAAATCTCAAATGTGTAGTATGCAATCATTTCTTCATTTACTTGCTGAAATCTCATTCCGAGCCTCCATTCTATTGGCCTGGCAGGAATTTTAAGTACAAACATTAAAGAACCCTCTTCTCAATGGACCACACTAGAACCCAGTGCTGACCCTCCACAACTGGACAAAGTTCATTATTTTTTATTTTTTATTTTTTACAGGTTTTTATCTTAAGGAAGATGTACTCACCAGAGAGACAGATAGTAAAAGGAAAAATGAGAAATCACTCCGCAGGGGGGATAGCCATGCCACAATCCCTTCTTCATTCTTCTCCCAGGATCTTGGACATTCGTGTACACGTCCCCAACATGATTTTCAAGTTATTAGGTTTGGGACTTGAACCCTGGTCAGCCCTGAGGTAGTAGTCCAGTGACATAAGCAATTACTCCATCTGCTGGTCCCTATTCTTAAGCTTCACTGTTCATCACAGGCAATTGCATGACTCAAGAAGGCGAAGCCCTCTGAAGTCTGATGGACATCTCTGTCTCTGTGTCATGAGTGATGATTAAGAGTTTTAGTCAATGCTGACAAGCTACCAGCACCTAGTATCCTTAAGCATACTTTTTTTTAAGATTCATTTATTTATTCATTCATTCATTTATTTTCATTTGACCAGAGAGAGACATAGAGAGAGAGAGGAAAGTGAGAAAGCGAACCACCAAGCCTAGGACTTTAATGCGATCGGCCATGTGGGAGTGTCCAGTGCCTTAACCACCACGCCACCTGCTGAGGTTCTATCACTTCCCATGATGCCACCAGAAAAAAAAGAAAAAAGAAAAGAAAAAAAAGTGGCTATAGTTGAATATGTTCCCCCCAAATTCTTATGTAATGGAACTAATCATTCCCATTGTCCTGGGATGAAGAAATGAGAACTGATCCAATTATGAGTTGAAAGGTGAGACCTTGGGGAAGCGATTACAATGAAAGATATCAGGATGGGGCCCCCAGGTCTGTTCCTGTAGGGTTTGTATAGGGAGTGAAACCAGAACAAAGGCACCAGTGGACACCCTTGTTCTCTAGCCCTTCTGATGTGCTGTCTGACTCTGCAAGACTCCCACCTGACGTGGCCCCCGGACCGGGGACCTGCAAGCCAAGAACTAAATAAACCTCTATTTCTACAAATTACCTAGATTCATTTCTTTTCTGTTATCAGCAATAAGATGGGCTTGATCAAGGGATCTGGGCTTCCCTGCTCACACACCTATCCCCCCTCCCAGTAGAATGGAATTGTTTCTGGCCTGCTCTCTGCAGCTCACCCCTTAATGCTGGCTCCCCTCAAGGATGTTTTCCAGGTATAAAGGTCTGGGCAGACGCCTGAGACGGAATACTGAGTCCAGTCCTCTCTATTAGCTATGCAGCCTTAACCCTGGGAACCTCAGTTTCCTTAGCTGTAAAATGGGAATTAACAGTACTTACACTGTGGGGTTATTGGAAGATTAAATTAATACTTATAAGTGTCTTAGCAGAGACTGACTCACAGTAAACACAAAGTAATTATTAGTGTCCTCAGAATTGCCGTTGCCTTGTGAGTCATGCAGAGGATGGTACCCTCCCCATGCAGCTGCTGTGAGGATTAAACAAGGAAACAGTGTCAAAGTTATCTGAAGAGGGCCCGGACACAGGTGAGTGGTTAGTGGTGGTGTGGGCCACCAAGCACCCCTCTGGGTCCTGAGTTCTTGTCTTTTTTTTTAATATTATATTTTTATTACTTAGGTAAGTATATATTCTAATACTCCTTGTGATATGCTCTCTAATACATGTGTTGATTATAAGTGGGTTGTTTAATCTCTAAATACTCATGAATTTTTCAATATCCCTTGTTACTAATTTTGAGCTCATTCTGTTGTGGTCAGGGGACAGTCACTGATTTAAATGCTTTAAGTTTCTTTTTCTTTTTGTTTTCCATGCAGATTTTTTTGTTTAACAGCATACAAAACAAACATTACCAGCATGCGTACTCTGTATATTAGTATAGTCAAAATATTATCAATCCAGTCCGAGATGGTCAGAACTGGTTTGAGCCAGTTGGAACCAGCTTGAACTGGTCTAAATCAGCCTGAGCCGGTCAGAAGACATCTGAGCTGCTCAGAACTAGTTGTAACCAGTTTGACCTGGTCACAGCTATCTGGAACTGGTCAGAACCAGTCTGAGCCAGTTGGAACCAGTCTGAACTGGTCTGAGCCAGTCAGAACTGTTTTGAGCTGGTCAGAACCAGTCTGAGCCAGTCAGAACCGGTATGAGCTGGCCAGAGACGGTTTTAGCCAGTCACAACCAAATGGAACTGGTTGTAAACAGTCAGAGCCAGTCGGAACCAGTTTGAGTCAGTCAGAACTGGATGGAAACAGTCTGTGCCAGTCATAACTTGTTTCAGCCAGTTGAAACCAGTCTGAGCTAGACAGAACCAGTCAGAGCCAGCTGGAACCAGTCTGAACCAGTCTGAGCCAGTCAGAACTATTTTGAGCTGGTCAGAACCAGTCTGAGCTGATCAGAACTGGTTTGAGCTGGCCAGAGCCGGTTTTAGCCAGTCACAACCAACTGGAACTGGTTGTAATCAGTAAGAACCGGTTTTAGCCAGTCAGAACTGGATGAAACCAGTTTTTGCTAGTCAGAACCAGTCTGAGCCAGTCTGAGCCAGTCAGAGCCAGTTGGAACTGGTCAGAGTTGGTTGGAACCAGTCAGAACTGGTCCGTGCCAGTAATAACTGGCTTCAGCAAGTTGAAACCAGTTTGAGCTGGCAGAACTGGTCAGACCAGCTGGAACCAGTGTGAACTGGTCTGAGCCAGTCGGAACCGTTTTGAGCTGGTCAGAACTGGTCTGAGCTGGTCAGAACTGGCATGAGATGGCCAGAGTTGGTTTTAGCCAGTCACAACCAACTGGAACTGGCTATAATCGGTCAGAGCTGGCTGGAACCGGTTTGAGCCAGTCAGAACTGGGTGGAACCAGTCTGTGCCAGTCAGAACCGGTTCAAGCCAGTTGGAACCCGTCTGAGGCAGTCAGAGCCAGATGGAACTGGTCACAGCTGGTGGAACAGGTCAGAGCTGGTCTGTGCCAGAAATAACTGGTTTCAGACAGTTGAAACTGGTCTGAGCTGGGCAGAACCTGTTAGAGCCAGCTGGAACCAGTCTGAACCGGTCTGAGCTGGGCAGAACTGGCTGGAACTGGTTAAAACTCGTCTGAGCCAGTGCAAACTAGCTTAAACTGGTCAGAACTGGTTTGAATCAATCAGAACTGGCTGGAACCAGTGGGAACAGGTCTGTGCCAGTCAGAACTGGTTCAAGCCAGTTGAAACCAGTTTGAACCCATCAGAGCCAGCTGGAACCAGTCTGAACCGGCCTGAGCTGGTCAGAACCGGTTTGAGCTGGTCAGAACCAGTCTGAACCAGCTTGAACCACTCTGAGCTGGTCAAAACTAGTTTGAGCTGGTCAGAACTGGCTGAAACCAGTCAGAGTCCATTCAGAACTGCTTCAAGCCAGTCAGAGCCAGCTGGCAATCTGATAGGCTCTGACCAGTTCAAACTGGTTTAAACAAGTTCTGACAAATTTCATCTGTTTTTTCCTGGCTCAAACTGGTTCCGACTGGTTCAGACCATTTCAAACCAGTTCCAGGTGATTCCAACTGGCTCAGACCAGTTCTGATCAGCTCAGACTGGTTCAATCTGGTTCCAGCTGGTTCCAGCTGGTTCCAGCTGGCTCAGACAGGTTCTGACCAGCTCAGAACTTGTTCTGACCAGTTTTAGCTGATTCTGACTGGCTCAAACTGGTTCTGACCTGCTAAAACCACTCTGACCAGCTAAAACCAGTTCTGACCAACAGACCGGTTCCATCTGGTCTGACCTATTCAGAATGCTTACAACCAGTTCCAGCTGGTTCTGACCAGCTCCAGTCAGTTCCGACTGGCTCAGAGTAGTTTCGACCGGTTCTAGTTGGTTCTAACTGACTCAAACTGGTTCTGACCAGCTCAGACCAGTTCCAACTGGCTCAAAGCAGTTCTGGCTGGCTCACACTGGTTCCAACCAATTCCATTCATCTAACTGGCTTAGACTGGTTCTAACCAGTTCCAGCTGGTTCTGATTGGCTCTGACCAGCTTCAACCAGTTCCAGCCAGTCTGACCATTCCTCTTGTCTTAATAACTATGGGGACCCAGTGCCTCACACACTGTCTCGAGTCTAGCTGGTGCTCAGTAATTATTTGTTTAATTAGTAGGTGGGAAAGGAACAGAGGCAGGGACAGAAAACAATGTGGGAACAACCTCCCAGGTGAAGTTCAACATGCAAAGGAGGCAGAGGGTAAAGGGGGGAATTTTGGGGACAAGGAGCAACTTGAGCAAAGCTGAGGAGAAAGGGAGACAGCACAGGCGATCGGATCATGTGTAGGTCTGGGTAGCAGGAGAAGGGAAAAGGGATCAGAGAGACGGACTTTGTGTGCCAAGAGCATTTGCTTGCTGTTAAATGTGTATTTTTCTCTATCCAATTAATTTGTTAACCCTACAGAGGAAGAGAAGGGAAACCTTGTTAAGCAGTCAACCACAGAGTTTCAGCACACCTAATTATATAACTCAGCTTCTCATCATTTGTCTTACTCTGAGTGAACATTGCCACATACCAAGGCGTTCCCTTCTAAGTATTCTTGTTTGTTTTTACCAAGAGCAGGTGATAAGCTGGAATATTGATGACACAATCTCCATTAGAGAGAAACTCTAATGACACTTTCAGGAGACAAGAAAAACGCAGACTTGTTTTTGCTAGACTAATTGTTATCATTCCAAATTTTTCAATCTTTGAAATATTTCTGCACAGTATGATTTCTTAGAAAAGTGAGAAGGCAGTAATCATTTACAAAATGAATAAAACGATTTTGAGACTCTTTATGATACAGATATAATTTCTTTTTTAAAGAATTATTTTATTTCACTTTATTTATTTATTTTAGTTTGACCAGAGAGGGACAGAGTTGAGGAGGGAGGGTGAGAAAGCAAGGTGCCAGGTCCAGGACTCAAACTGTGGTCAGTCATGTGGGAGTCCAGGACCCCTAGCCTCTACCACGCCACCTGCCAGCCTCCAGTTAAAATTCCAACACTAACTACATAAAGCGTTTTTCTATTTTATGTATCCTCTAGGTCTTTATCACAAAGCAAATGAGAAGAATTTCTACAAATGAAAAATTATTAGAGATGTTTTACCAAGAAATAGTTTTTTACCCTATCAAAACATTTATTTATTTTCCTATTGGCTAGTAGTTGAACAATGCACTTGGTTTAGTAACTTTGTGTTTAAATAAGAGAAAAAAAATAAAATTGGGCCGAACAAGTCCATTTTGCCATCACTAAGACTTTCTGAACCCCTCCCATCCTCCTGGCCAGATTTCCAAAGTATTCTGTGTGGATCTGTCTCACGGCATTTCTCATTTTTCACATTGTATTAGAGTTGATGTTTGTGGCTTATCTTCTCGCTAAATTATAGGTTCATTGGAAGAATGTCCTATAAGGCATCCTGACATATCATATGCAAAAACAAACAAAAAAAAAAAACAAAGAACTAAAACTCTTGGGTGAATACAAGATGTTTAAAAATCTGTGCTACTGGGACCAGCAGTTGACATGATGGCTATGTCGCTGGACTCCTATGTAATCAACCAAGGTTTGAGTCCCAGACCCGGTGGCCTAAACTCACACCAAGAGCATGTGCGTGCATGTCCAAGATCTCAAGAGGAGAATGGAGGAGAAGGGATTGCGGCATGGCCATCTCCCGGGGGGTGACTTCTCACTTTCTGTCTCTCGGTCTCTCTTTGTCTTTCCGGTGAGCACAAGCACCCTATAGCAAAAACCTGTCCAAAAAAAAAAAGAAAGAAAAAAAAAAATCTGTGCTACAAATATAGGAATTAAATTTAGAATATCTATTATAACAGAAATCCATACAATTATATTACAGGTTTCCAAACACATTGACTATATATGAAAAATATAAATAAAAGCAATGATATATATTTCTTTACTTTGCCCTTTGAATAGTTCTTTATTCTCACATCCTGAGTGTCTTTCTTTATTCGTCTTGAGCTTAAAAGGTAGGGTTTTAGGTACGTAAGAAGACAACAAGGTGAGACCAGCAGATGGAGTAATGGTTACATTGCTGGACTCCCACATGGTTGACCACGGTTTGAGTCCTAGACCCGGCAACTGAAAAGTCATACTAGGCACGTGTGCGTGCATGTGTACCCTAAATCTCAAGAGGAGAATGGAGGAGAATAAATTGAAGCATGGCCATTCTCCCTGAGGGGTGATTCTCACTTTCTATCTCTCTGTCTCTCCAGCAAGTGCCTTATAGCAAAAATCTCTCACAAAAAAAAAGAAGAAAAGAAGGTATAATTTCATTCCTCTTTCTTTTACATTTCCCTTTAAAAAAAATAAAACTTAAATAACTGATTTTTTTTAATCTTTTTTTTTTCTTATTTAGCTTTTGTACAGAAAGTTTCTGCCAATCTAGGGGATATATTTCTCTGCTTCATCGGATGTCGGTGTCCTGTGGCATGTGATAGCAGCCGGGTGTCACAAGTGTTTGTCCTGTGTGCCTTCTCCTTGAAATCGCCCATTCACCAGCACCATCACAAACTGTGTGTTTAAGGCGGCAACACCATGAGACAAAAGGAGCCTGCGTCCCTTGGTTCGCGTTGCAGCAGACCTACAGCTACAAACCATCCCAGCAGAGATGCCCATTGGACCTCCACATATTGGAGTGAGAAATAAGCATTTATGTTGATGAACAGGACTTAAGGTTATTTGTGGCAACAGCTTGTAGTGCCTAATAGCCAAGAGACTTATGAAAGTGTTCAAATATCCTAACATCCTAAGTATAGGAAAAAGGATTTGGTATGGCCTGAAGCAAACATTCAACATCATGCTGTAAAGTCGTGTTTGGAAACTCTGCTTTAAGAACGAGTGACCTTTGGCGAGCCATTTAGCCTGACTTATTCCACTTGCCTAATGAGGATGTAGCAAAAAAGCAAAAGCTAATGAGATAATACACATGTTTGTACACTTTTTTGTAAAGTTGCCAAAGGGTACCTGTTCTTACCAGAGACAGAGAGACAGAAAGAGAGAAAGTGCCGTCCAACAAGACCTAGTCACACTGCAATTCCTTCTCTTATTTCTTCATTCTGTTAGGATTTGGGGTTCACATATATACGTTTGGTGGGTTCTTCCAGCTGCCAGGTCCCAGACTCGAACTGCAGTGTCAGCCATGTAGGATCCAGTTCCCTTAACCATGAGGTCATGGGGCCAGCATGTATGTGTGTAAATTCCATAAAAACCAAAACCCACTGTCTCACTTACACTAGTCTTATCATTATTATAAAATGAATTATTCAATAATGACACTTAAGACTTCCAAGGAAAAGGACAGGATTCATTGATGGCAAATACTGCCATCCACAGCAGCATAGAGGGCCGGCTCCACAACCTAGTCGTTAAGGGAACCAAATCCAACATGGCTGACAGTGGCTCAAATCTTAGCTCCAATGGCTTGAAAAACATGGGAAGCACATGCCCAAAATTCTGAAAGAATGGAGAAATGGAGACGGGATTATGATGTGACCATGCCCCATTTAGGGAGTGTTTCTTCCCTCTCTCTTTCTCTGTCCCATTCTTGGAAGTTCATATACCCTTGGGCAATTTTTAAAAAAACAGTATTGTGGAATTGTGGACACTTGGACAAACAGCACACATGAATATTTTATTGTGAAATGTGATGTTCCTTTAGATGCTGCCCTGACAGACCAAGTTCCTTTGCTCACGTGTCTGTGAATGACTGACACTTAGAACTAAGCTGTAGGGGCCAGCAGTTGGCCTAATGGCTACATCGTTGGTCTCCCATGTAGTTGACCATGGTTTGAATCCCGGACCTTGTGGCTTCTACCTTTCTTTGGCTATTACTTGGATTTTAGATTAACATGCTGTCCTAGATTCTGTTATGCCATTCTGTGCTACGCTATGTCATGTCATATCTTATCATGTTGTACTGTAATTATTATGGGAGAAAGCTTACCCTTAACGTGAATACAATTCTGCATGGCTATTGACTTCCACACTGCAGTGTAAATGCCATTGCTACCCGATGTTAGCACACTGCTCTCGACTGTTGAAGATCAGTGTACTTCACTTTCTCCCGGGAGGAATTGAACCCACTTGCAAATAGGAGCATTGGTATCTATCTTCCTTGACTGCATTTCTCTGGGGATCCCGAGTTAGGACCTAGAAGGACATGTCATGGGTAGAGAAGACATACCATGTGAACAATAATAGATTAAATTGTGAAGCTGAAAGGTCATTCCAAATAAACCTTTTATTTCCCTTGCGACACTGTGTTGCAAATAAATCTCAACCAACTGGCTGCAACCCCCTGCTTTGAGTGAGGAAGGTAAGAGAAATACCACACTATTTTATATTTGTTCACTTGCACCTTCAAACATGAAGTCTGCTTCTATTCTTCATGTTTCATTTAGCCATGGGAGGCACACAATAACTTCTTTGTCTTTTTTTCTTTCTTTATTGCCAAGGCATTATCAAAACCTGTGTTAAGTTTTATGGAATTTCTTAGATTGGTGATCCAAGAGTAGTAGGTATTATGAACTAACATAATTAAAATATTTCCAGAAGAATTTAATTATTAAATAAATTTGAAATTTTTATGCTGACGTAGCATTTTAAATAGTGCTTTCCCATAACAGTTGATTTATAAATTAAATATATTGAAGTCCTTTTTAAAAATCACATTTTTTATCCATTTATTAAAGAATACATGCTGGGTTTCGAGAATGCGGAAACATTGATGCCTTTAATATAGCTTTCTAGAAAGTAAGTAATAGAACATACAGCTACATTTCTCTAAAAACTAACAAGTGTTTTTCAAAATACTTTGTGTTTTAGGTTTTTGCCATGGAAGTGTGCACTTGCCAGAGTCAGAGAGAGGGAAAGTGAGAAGTCACACCCCCCCCCACACCACCCGAAGGGGATGGCCACACTGCAATTCCTTCTTCACTCTCCTTTAGGGATTTTGGGCATGCACACACACATGACTGATATGACTTTCAAACTACCAGGTTCAGGACTCAAACCATGGCCTAGCACGTTAACCGCCACATCACCACTTGGCACCTCGAAATACTTTTTAATAATATGAATAAAAAATTAAACTAAAAACTTTATGGAAAAAATTTGGATGCTTTTTTTTTTAATTATATGCTAAAAAAGACAGATTCCATATGGCCAGTCACGGTTCCAATCCATGCCTGGTTGCTTGAAAAACATGCCAAGAGTGTGTGTGTGTGTGTGTGTGTGTGTGTGTGTATCCAAAATCCCAAGATGGAGACATGGAGGAGAACGGATTATGGCTTAATCTTGCCCTATGACAGGGTGCTTTCTCTTCCTCCTCCTCTGTCTCTGTCTGCCTGTCTGTCTCTCCTTGGAAAGGTGCACACACCCTCTGGCAATTAATAAAGAAAGAAACCAAAACCTAGATGTGCTTAAAACCGTTAAGGCAAACAGGAAGAGTCAATGAGTATTGTTTACTTTTTAATTGTGATGATTATGTTATTTTCTTAATTTAAACTTAGAAACAAAAATTACGTAAAAATGAAACAAATTGAAATAATAATTAATAATGTGACTGGTTTTTCATATATGTAAAATAGGACTAGAAATGTAATAAGGGCCACATAGGAAGAAAATAATTATTTCAGTTTGTCCTATAGAATTTTAATTTAATGTCTAGGCTTCCAAGTAAACATTTCCTGGAAAGTTCTAGTTCCCCTTACTGGTGCAAAATAAACATTAATTCAGGCAATGTGCTAACATTGTAATTCCATGCTAAAGATCTAAGACCAGAGCAATATTCTTACTACATATAAATATGATACAAATATCAGGGACTTAATTACCGGTATCAACATTTTTGTCATAAAATTTACATACTTTCATCTTTTCTTAAGATATTAATTTAGGGTAGTTGTCAATTTTAGTTATAAAACAAAACTATTTCTAATAGGTAGTGACAAATACAATATGTTAGCAGGTGTGTGCGTGTTTTGTACAACACAAATAATTTGTTTTTGTAGCTGTCTTTTTGCTTGTGTGTGGGAGTGTTTCTTGAAGGGCAAGATTATAATTTTTCGTAATTACCAACATTTTAATGTCAGCTCGAATCTACCACTTAATTTCATCTTTGATATTTTTGTGATTGCTTTTGCAACCACAGGCACTCACTGTAAAACCTCCTCCAAACTCCTCACAGTGTTTCTTTTCTATTCAATACCTTCTTTTCCCAGTTTTTTTTAAATTTTACTTTATAAAATTTCTGTTTTATGCTTTTGTTTTTTCACTACAAAATATCCTTTTGGTGTTATTAGTATTGGCAAAAATGCATGGCTACCAGGGAAATTACTACTTCAGTTTATTATTATAGAAGAGCCCTTACCTTGATCTCCATGAATAATGATCAATTGATGGCCAAGTTAGTAATTATAATCTGATTTGTCCAAAAGGCACTTCCAATGCTAAATAGATTCATAATCATTACGTCAAAAAGCTCAGATGTAATCTAATTTTCTTGGGGCTTATAAAGTCACAGTCAAATATTGGGGGTCAACTGAGCAATATTCAGCATTCAGCACACTTTATTGAGAAATGTAGCCTACATCAGTACATCAGAATCCTAGATAATAGAGGACTTTTTAGATTAGATCCAATCCAACAACATTAATTCTTCCTATATCAGTATAAATTCATATCCTATTCTAAAACATTATTATTGTGTTTTCAGAAAAGTCATGATGCATTTTTGCATGGAAAAATGTGTCATGATTTTCAGATGACCCATTATTAACTTAGCATATATAAATACATACACACACACACACACACACACACATATATATATACACACACACATTCACACATATACATACATATTTTTCTGGGGGTAGAAATTTTTGATATAGGGCACATGCGTTCACCAGAGAGTCAGAAAATGAGAAACCACACCCTGGGGGGGGGGGGGGATGGCCACGCTGCAATCCCTTCTCCTCTGTTCTCCTCTCAGGATCTTAGGCATGCGCGTACACGTGGCTGGTGTGACTTTGAAGTCGCCGGGTCTGGGACTTGAATCATGGTGGGCCACATGGGAACCCAGCAATGTAATTGCTACACCGTCTGTTGGCCCTGGAGATATATATATATATATATATATATATATATATATGTGTGTGTGTATATATATATATATATATATATATATATATATATATATTATAATGAGACTTAAAAGTAATCTATTACAAATATTCCAAATAGACATACTTTGCACAAATGATTAATAATATCTTACCTTATTATAGCTAGCTTTCTTTCTTTTTATAATTGCCAGAGAGTGTGTATATTCATGAGAGAGACAGAGAGAGAGACTGAGAAAGCTCCCCTCCAGGAGATCAGCCATACTATATTACATTTTCTTCAATTTTTCCATCCCGATGGGATTTGGGAGCTGCACACATATGCACCCAGAGTGTGTTTCAATTCCTTGGGGTAGGATTTGAACCCTGGTTAGCCATGTGGGATCCAGCTCTTTATGCTTGGGGTATAATTGCTTCACTAAGGGGTCAGCCCCTGGCCTTTCTCTCATTCTTTCATTTAAGATACCAATTTTTAAAACAATCATATGTTCATAAAATTTTATCAGATAATATATTTCTAATGGGCTAGTGAAATAGAAAGTATAGTGAGTTTCTCCCCAAAAAACAGTTTGGGGAGGAACAAATTAATAGAAGTTTCAATATATATGAATGTATAGGAAAGTGGAGGGCTAGCAGGGACTTGAGAGGAGGCTTCTCTATTTTTTTGTGAAGTTTTAAAAATGACATTGTTGGCCAGCAGATGGCATGATAGTTAAGTGCGTTGGACTTCCATGTGACCGACTGTGGTTCAAGTCCCAGACCTGGGAGTTTACATTCTTTCTCACTTTCTGTATCTTATTCTGTCCCTTCTGGTCAAATGAAAGAAAGAAAGAAAGAAAGAAAGAAAGAAAGAAAGAAAGAAAGAAAGAAAGAAAGGGAGAGAGAGAAAGAGAGAGAGAGAGAGAAAAAGAAAGAAAGAAAGAAAGAAAGAAAGAAAGAAAGAAAGAAAGAAAGAAAGAAAGAAAGAAAGAAAATAAGTTTTTGGGACCAGCAGTTAGCGTAATGGCTATGTCGCTGAACTGCCATGTAGTTGACCACAGTTTGAGTCCCAGACATGGTGGCTTGAACTCACGCGGGGTGCGTGTGCGTGCGTGCCCAAGATTCCGAGAGGAGAATGGAGGAGAAGGGATTGTGGCGTGGCCATCCCCCCTCGGGGGTGATTTCTTGCTTTCTGTCTCTTTGTCTCTCTCTTGTCTTTCTGGCGAGTGCACACGCCCTATTGCAAAAAAAAAAAAAAAAAAAAGAAAAGAAAAGAAAAGAAATAGTTCTTGAAAAAAATTTTTTAAAATGACATTGAAATTTTGTAATTCTAGATGAGTTTATATTTCTTAGTGATTCAAACTTTTATAGACAAAACTATATTATTTAAATCAGTTTAATCAGAAAAGTAGAATAGCTAAAATATATAGATAGTAAGGGATTATTTCAAAGACTTGATTCAGTGCAGTTATAGGACCTGGTTACACAATTTAAGTAGGGCTGTCGTTTCTGATCCTCTGTCCTCAGGACAGAGAGCTGAGAAGGGGACATGGCTGTAAAGCGGGTGAAGAGGCCAAAACTGGAACTTGTGACAGCGATCAGAACCCCACAAGGACAGACTAACAGGAAATCATCCGCAATGGTTTAGGGGGCCCTGGGACCTCCACCTAAGGCATGGTTCTCCTTCTCCTTTTCTCAGCTCACCAGACCTCGACCTGGTCTCCAGTACTTGACATGCCATGAGTGTATGACTGAACAAAAACTACCTCAAAAGAAAGAAAACAAACAAAAACAACGAAACAGTCTCTCAAAGGTTACTGGGTGCTAAGACGGCCATTGGACTGGGAGATACAGCAGAGAATCACCCAAAGACGGGGCCCTCCTCCACGCCCTGCCTTATAGGCTGACAGTGGCAAGGAGCCGGGGAGGCCGATCAGCAAGATAAATAGTAAGAAAGGACGCGCACTCAGACCACTCCATGTTAACTTTAAAATGGAGAGCCTAGCTAGCCCAATAGGTGAAGACAAGAAGCCAACGGTACACAGATAGAAAAGGAAAAACTCAATTGTTGCTATTTGTAGGCAACAGGATTGTCCAAAATCCCAGAGAAACTACCAAATAGCTACTACAGCAAAAGTGAATTTAGTAAAGTTGCACACTACGAGGTCAATATACAAGGATTAACTGAATTTCTCTATACCAGAAATAAACAACTGGAGAGAAGAAATTCTGCAAAACTGCTGTCACCTGTGCCACCTCCCTGCCATCTTCATCTCGACCGTCCACACTGCCTCTGTGAACTAGCTTGAGCTAGCCTCCACAATTGTGTAAGCCACTTTCTTTCTTGTTATTTTAAATTATTTATTTAACTGTATTTATTTATTTTAATTTGACCAGGGAGGAAAAGAGTGAGAGACAGAGGCAAAGCAAGCTGCCAGGTCCAGGACTTGAACCGCAGTTACCCATGTAGAAGTCCAGTGCTCTTAACCATCATGCCACCTGTCAGCCCTGTAAACCACTTTCATTAGTGAACATATCTTCCTCTTGTGCTGTGGATGCTAGTAGATAAATAGGTAGATAAGTAATAGATACAAATATGTAGATACATTTTTTGCTGTGTTTACTTCTGTGGTTGAATTCAGACTAAATACATTTTTTTTTAAATGACAAACTATTCAAAATTAAGAACTTCTGTTCTTTGAATAATTTGTTAAGGGGATAAAAATATGTCGGACCAGCAGTTACTGTAATGGCTATGTCAGTGGACTCCCATGTAGTCGACTGTGGTTGGAGTCCCAGACCCAGTGGCTTAAACTCACACCAGGCACGTGTGCGTGCGTGCCCAAGATCCCAAGAGGAGAATGGAGAAGAAGGGATTGCGGGACATCGCCCCCAGGGGGTGATTTCTCATTTTCTGCCTCTCTGTCTCTCTCTGTATGGCAAGCGCATGTGCCCTATAGCAAAAATCTCTCAAAAAAAAAAAAAAAAATGTGTTATAGCCTGGGAAATAACACTTGTAAGTCATTCACTGGTTAAAAAAAAAAAAATTGTACATACATATGTGTGTGTGTCTGTGTGTGTATAATTTTTAAAAGTTAGTAAGAAAAGAAAAACCCTAATTTAGAAAACGGGACAGCAGGTGGTGTGGTGGTTTGGGACACTGGACTCCCTCATAGCTAACTGTGGTTTGAATCCTGAGCCTAGCAGCTTACTTTTTCACTTTCTCTCTCTCTCCCCCTCTCTCCTTCACATGCACACTCTCCCTCTCTGATCAAATTAAAAATAGATAAAAATTGGGACCAGCAGTTAGCGTAATGGCTATGTCGCTGGACTCCCACGTAGTCAACCGTGGTTCACGTCCGGGACCCGGTGGCTTAAAACTCACGCCGGGCGCAGTGTGTGCATGCCCAAGATCCCAAGAGGAGAATGGAGGAGAAGGGATTGCGGTGTGGCCATCCCCCCTAGGGGGTGATTTCTTGCTTTCTGTCTCTCTGTCTCTTTCTGTCTGTCTGGCGAGTGCATGCGCCCTATAGCAAAACCCTCTCAAATAAATAAATAAATAAATAAGTAAAAATTAATTCATTAATTAAAAAAAGAAAACGGGCAGACTTGGGGCCAGCAGATAGAATGGTGGTTAAGGCACTGGACTCCCACATGGCCCACAGTATGTATACATGTATACATACACACATATATGTATATATAGTTTTCCTGCACATGTGCCCTATAGCAGAAACCTCTCCAAAAAAAAAGAAAAAAAAAATGATGCTCAGTAGCATTTCTGATTAGAGAAATGCAAGTTAAAAACGATGAGATACTACCGAATACTAACGAGGATGGCTTTTAAAACCCTTGTGCTGCTGAAGACGCAGAGCTACTGGAACTCTCCTTACACCCTGCTGGTGTGAAGGCTAAATGGAACAGCAGTTCAAGAAAAAGTCTGGTAGTTTCTTATAAGTTAATCATACACTTGTTGTATGGTCAAGTGACCCTACACCTAAGTATTTCCTCAGAGTATTAAAATCTATGCTCACATAGAAACCTATATCTAAATGTTTATAGTAGTTTTTTTTTTTCCATAATCACCCTAAATTGGAAACAACTCAGTTGTCCTCAGCTGGGGGCACAGGGGGTAAACTGGCATAGCCACCCATGGGACAGCGCCCTTACCGACGATGATCTGCCGACACACGACAGCATGGGTAGGTCCTAAATGCTATGCCGAGTGAAAGAAGCCAACGCTGAAAGGTGACATGCCACATGAGCCCATTGTAAGCCATTGTGGAAAAGGCAAACTTGTCGATAAAGAGAGCAGGTCAGGGTTTGGGACGTGAGAAGAACTAACCATGGAAAGCGGAACGTTTTGCCAGTGGAACTATTCCATGTATTTTTCTTTTTTCTGTCATGGGAGACCCAGCTTCCCTCGAGCAGCACCTTCCCACACCACGGAGCTGACCCGTTTCCCTTCTCAACTGTGACAGCGGTTCCACCATTGCATGTATTTGTCAAAACTCATAAAACTATATCCATTTTTTTAAATGGGAAATCCCACTCTATGTAAATGATACTGTAATTGAATACTAAGCTAAACACTTATATGTTCTCTTAGGTAATGATGGTTGCTAAGGCAAAAAACGAATTAGGGAGGGAAGATAGAGAAAGGACAACTTTGGAACCAGCAGATGGCGTAATAGTTATGTCGCTGGACTCACACGTTGTCAACCATGGTGTGATCCTCAGACCCGATGACTTGAAACTCGTGCCAGGCGCATGTGGGTGCATGACCAAAATCCCAAGAGGAAAATGGAGAACGGATTGCGGAGTGGGCATCCCCCTTGAAAGGTGATTTCTTGCATTCTGTCTCTCTCTTTCTGTTTCTCTGACAAGCACATGCACCCAATAGGAAAAAGCTCTCTTTTAAAAAAATATTTAATTCATTAAATAAATTAATTAAATTAAATAAAAGCTGAGTCTGGAATTCAGTGAAAGATTTCAACTGGAGGGAAAAATTTCAGAGTCATCACCATAAATGGCATTTAAAGTTGTAAAACACCATGGGATTACCAAAGTGCAGATAGAAAGAGAAGAGATCCAGGTGCTGAACTTTGAGACCATATGTATATCAGAAACATAATTACTGGAACTGATGAAGCAAGCATCTAAACCAAGCACCTAGTAACTTCGGGAGAAAGGGAAGATGATAATACTATAAAGCCAGAGTCCAACAACACATAACCTAAACTAAGTGAAAATACTAAGTATGAAAGTATAACGGTTGAAATAAGGAATAAAGTGGTTCAGGTCAACATCTGGGTGGGGATAGATGATAAATACATTAGTAATATGAAAGCGAAGCTTAGGAACTTCACAGAGAGCAGCAATAAAGAACAAAGAAGGGATAGCATGTTTAAATCTAAGAGAAATAGGCTAGAAAGGAATGTTCTATAAGATTCTCAAAAGAAAAAGAAATTTAAAAAGTGAAACAGGAAATGTATAAAAAATAATGGAAACAACTTTTCCAGAATTAAAGAAAGATGATCTCAAGTGAAAGAGCTCACATAGGACCAAACAATGGAAAGGAAATCAAGCACTAGATAAATTATAGGAACATTTAAGAATATTACATGCAGGACCAGCAGTTAGCATAATGGCTATGTCACTGGACTCCCATGTAGTCGACCATGGTTCGTGTCCCAGACCCGGTGGCTTGAACTCACACCAGGCGTGTGTGCATACGTGCCCAAGATCCCGAGAGAAGAATGGAGGAGAAGGGATTGTGGTGTGGCCATCCCCACTGGGGTTGATTTTTTTGTTTTCTGTCTCTCTGTCTCTCTCTGTCTTTCAGGCGAGCACACACGCCCTATAGCAAAAACCTCTCCAAAGGAAAAAAAATGGAAGTTGGAAATTATAACAAATCTCTCTCAAAAAAATGATACATCAGAGACCAGCAGATGACGTAGTGATTACATGACTGGACTCCCACATGGCCAACCATGGTTTGAATCCCAGACCTGGAGGCTTGAAACTCATGCCAAGAACATGTGCGTGTGTGCCCAAAATCCCAAGAGGAGAATGGAGAAAGGATTATGATGTGGTCATTCCCCCTGGGAGGTGGTTTCTCTCTTTCCCTCTGTCTCTGTCTCTGTCTCTCTGGCAAACTCATGCATCCTATAGCAAAAATCTCTCTAAAAAAGAAAATGATACATCAAGCAAGCAAAAAAGAAACAGCAGTGTTGAAATTGACCAATATAATTAAGAAATTTGAGCTACTTAAAATACTGTATATAGAACACAGAACATAGGAAGTCTCATACCAAAGGAGCAATGTCACATCTCATTGTGTGTCCAGTAACCATAATTGGAATGTCTGTATTTTTGTGAACAATATCTAATGGCCATATTTTGTATATTACTCAATTTTAAGGAAATCATCTGACAACAAAGATTAAAAGATGTTAAAAATAGCTATTATGTACCAAATCATCAGAAAAAAATAATTATGGTTATTTTTAAGTGATTATCAATAAGATACAAGGAAGAGAGAAGATACAAAATTTGAAAATAGAGAAGATTCGATGACCTCATAAATACCTATCATTTTCATGCAAGCTTAAATTATATTTCACTTAAAGAAAAAATTTAGACATTAAAGAAAATGTTGGTCCTGAGAGCTGAAGTTGTCGTGGAAACATTTTAACTGTTGGGATAAGCATTAAGAACGAACACTGTGCTAACATTCCACTCTGTCTTTTACTGAACAGGTAGTAGACCCAGCACCTGCACTTCAGTTATAAATGCTATAGCCGCCTGGTGGGGTTCATGCAGAGTTTGTTAACTCTGGGTCAGTGACTATGCTCTGCTCATCTTATGGATGTCAGCAGGACTTCCATTTCTGACTTCGAAAAGCGAAGGCACAGTTTCATAGCAGCCTGCCTTCATCTGTAATATCGGCGCTAATGTCATCCCTGGTATGTGGTTATTAAGTTCATTGCATTGGGTGGCACCTTGACATTTACTGCTTTGGGATACCAGCAAAGTAAGATTATAAATTCCAGTCAACAGCTTATAGCAATCTTATTTGCTGCTTCCAAAAAGAAAAGAAAAGAAACAGGTTCCAAGTGGCCAGACATCATTAGGTATGTTTTTTCTCCTAAACAACATAGTTTTTTTCAAAATAATTTTGTGTTGTTGTAGATGATCAGGTGATAAAACCAGTGGAATGAATGATAGGCAGCAAGGCGGATGTATCAGACAGCAGCCATGAATTCCAAAGGAGACACAATGAAAGCAAAGACACCCAATTTTAAAATTGTCCACGTACTACTTAAGTGATATGAGGCGCTCATCTGACAATTATAGTCTCTCATTGCAATAAGAGTGATTCAAAATATTACAAAATGAGCTGTTATAATCTATCAAATTATTCATAACTACGTACTCTCCAACTCTAATTTGACATTGATATTTTCCATTTGCATAAGTGATTCTAAAAAGTGAAGGCCAAGCCATTTAAAAGGTTATTTATTAATTAAGCAATTGATTAATGATTAGACACTGGAAAATTGCAATTTAATGTTTCAAAATGCTTGTGTCTTACTGTAAAAATGACAATTTTTTTTTTTTTAAGGTATGGCCTCTAGACTTTCCTATGGTGATGACCACAGAGTCCACTAACTAATCTGGTAGTGACTGACTGGGCTTCCGTGATCAAGTATTCTGTCACATTTCATTTACTTAAATAAACATAAATGCCCAAAGAAGTTGTTGAATTTCAAATCTTCCACTAAAATAATATTTTTTTCCTACAGTAATTTAAACTGGAAAACATAGACTTGGATGTCCTAAAAGAACGTAATCCTGAGAATTTGCGTGTGCCCTTCATGGTCATTAATCCTGTCATTATGAGCTGCACAGGACGCTAGCCTACCCCATGCACCAGGGATGATGACTTTCTTGAGCAGCAAATTTCAAAGACAGACTTCCTGAAACGTGCAAAATGCTGAAACAGGCTAGCCATTAAGCTCTTCCACCTTCATCCCCATCCTTCAAGCTCCCCTTGCTGGCACTCTAAACTCCGCCCGCCAGCGGCCCTCTCAGCTGCACTCTTTCAGCCTTCCTGCTTCTCTGACCTACAAGATAACTCCATTTTCGGGACCAGCAGTTAGCGTAATGGCTATGTCGCTGGACTCCCATGTAGCCAACCGCGGTTCGCATCCCGGGCCCAGTGGCTTAAACTCACGCCGGCACGTGTGCGTGCATGCCCAAGATCCCGAGAAGAGAATGGAGGAGAAGGGATTGCGGCGTGGCCATCCCCCCTGGGGGGTGATTTCTCACTTTCTATCTCTCTGTCTTTCTGGCGAGCACATGAGCCCTATAGCAAAATCCTCTCCAAAAAAAAAGAAAAAAAAAAGATAACTCCATTCTATGCCTGCCACCTGTACACACCATCTTGTTCCCCTCAAACTTATCCTTAAACAGATTAATGCTAATTGTCTATTAAATATGTATTAGTAGCTTCCATACCTGTACATTTTAAACATAAATCACTCTAATTTTTTTTAAGAGAGATTTTTACCATAGGGCATGTGCACTCACCAGAAAGACAGAGAGAGAGAGAAAGAGAGAGAGAGACAAGAAGAAAGAAATCACGCTGTGGGGTTGGGTGGGGATGTGGCCACACCATGATCACTTCTCTTCTATTCTCTTCTCAAGATTTTGGGCAAAGGGACCGGCAGTTAGCGTAATGGTTATGTCACTGGACTCCCATGTAGCCGACCAAGTTCGAGTCCCGGACCCAGTGACTTAAACTCACGCTGGGCGCATGTGCGTGCATGCCCAAGATCCCAAGAGGAGAATGGAGGAGAGGGGATTGCGGTGTGGTCATCCCCCCTGGGGGGTGATTTCTCACTTTCTATCTCTCTGTCTCTCTCTGTCTTTCTGGCGGACACATGCGCCCTATAGCAAAAACCTCTCAAAAAAAAAAAACAAAACAAAAAAAAGATTTTGGGCATGCATGCAAATGCGCCCAGCATGAGTCTGAAGCTACCAGGTTTGTGACTCAAACCACGGTCGGCCACATGAGAGTACAGCAACGTAAGCATTACACTAATTTCTGGTCTCATTCACCATCATTTTAAAGCATACAGCTTTGTAGCACTGGCAGTTTGTTCCTTTAACTCTAGTATTGTTTTTCTCATGTTTCTTGAGAATGAGGCTTCTTCTACACATTGGGGCACAAAGCAAGCATTTAGCTGACCACCATCCTATAGGATGGTTACACCGAATTATTCAACGACATTTTTGAAAAATATTTGATGAGTAGTTCCTATGTTCTACATATGGTTTCAGGTGTTGCAAAGAGTGGAATACTAGAAAACAATGGATCAGCTGGTGGTATGGTGGTTAAGGCAGCTGGAACCCACATGGCTAACCATGCGGTTTGAATCCCGGAGCCAGCAACTTGGGAAATGCACCTGGTGCATGTGTGTGCGTGTGTGCATGTATGTGTATGTGTGTACCCAAAATCCTGAAAGGAGAAATGGAGGAGAGGGGATTGTGGTATGGCCATCCCTCCCCCACCCCAGCGGATATTTCCTCACCTTCCCTCTCTCTCTCTCTAGAGACTACACTCACACTACAGCACATTTTTATAAAAGAAAACAAGAGGGACCAGAAAGTAGCATAATGGTTATATCTCTGGACTCCCACATAGTTGACTGTGGTTTGAGTCCCAAGCCCGGCAGCTTAAAACTCACACCTGACGTGTGTGTATGCATGCCCAAAATCCCAAAAGGAGAATGAAGGAGAAGGGATTGCTGCATGGCCATCCCCTCGGGGTGGGGGGATGGGGGGTGATTTCTCGCTTTCTGTCTCTCTGTCTCTCCAGCGAGCACACGCACCCTACAATAAAAATATTTCAAAAAAAAAGAAAAAAAACAAGATGGAGATGGTTCCTGATCACACACGTGCACACATGTTTGGCATGAGTTAAGATGGGGTTTCCCTGTGTTGCCCAGACCAGCCCCAAGCCCACAATTCTCCCACCTTAGAGTGGAGAAGGAATTGAATCCGGCCTTCCCATAAGGCCTCAGCCTTCCAAGTAGCAGCATCTTATTTTGTGTTATTTTAGAGTCAATGTTGCATACATTTTTTATATTTGTATTAAATATTCATATATATCATTACTTTAACAATGACAATAGTATATTATTTTTAACTTATCTCTTTCTATTAGATTACTAATTCAACTCAATTTTTGTCATTATAACTGTTACTCATAGAATCTTTATATAAATATCCCTTCCTGATTATTACCTTATGATAAATTTTTTTATATAGACTATTGATTAGTTTATTTATTTTTTTGGGGGGAGGGGAAAGTTTTTGCTATAGGGCATATGCACTCGCCAGAAAGACAGAGAGAGACAGAGACAGAAAGTGAGAAATCACCCCCCGGGGGGATGGCCATGCCACAATCTCTTCTCCTCCATTCTCCTCTCGGGATCTTGGGCACTCACACACATGCACCGGCATGAGTTTAAGCCACTGGGTCCAAGACTCAAACCACAGTCGACTACATTGGAGTCCAACGACATTGCTATTAGGCCACCTGCTGGTCCTCAGATTTTTAAAAATTTCATTAACAATAGCATCCAAATTACTAAATACTTTAAAGTAAATCTAAAGAAAAACATGAAGACCCTTTTTCTGAAAACTACAAAGCAATAGTAAGAGATATTAAAAAGATCTAAGTAAATGTAATGATAAATATTTTTTCTAAGCTTTTAGACTCAATATTACAATATGTCAGTATTTTTGAAATGATTTACACATTTTAGGCAACTCCAATAAGCAATTACTTTATTCTCTTATAGTTTTTTTTTATATATAATCACTGTATACTACAGCCTGTAAAATTAATTTTTCCCAGTATGAATACATGTACACAATGCAATTAAAGATATTATCATACACGTTCTCATCAACAGGTAATTTTCCATTTTCGTGTTCCTTAAATGGTTTGCTTTCTCTTTTCCCCCTTCCTTCCCTTCCTCTATGTAAATGAGAATACATGCCAGGACTAGTCAAGAAAATCTCTTTTAGTTCAATTTGCCAGAGAGAGAGAGAGTGAGAGAGAGAGACAAAGAGAGTAGACAACTCCTTATGGAGGACGGTCACACTGCAGTCCCTCCTGCAATCCCTTCTATTTCCTATCTCCTTTCACGATTTGGGACACACATGTACCTGGCATGTGCTTCGCATAACAGGTCATGTAGGATCCAGGTACCTTAACTACCACACTATGGGCTGTCCCAAGAAAATCTTGAAAACAAAATCAGAAGACTTACACAACTGATAATCAGAATGTACTTTAAATGTGAAGTATTTAACTTAGTGGACTATTGGTTAAAGAGTAACAGATAAATTAATAGAAACAAAAAGAGAATTTGAAACAAACGAGCATAGCTATAGGTACTGATGGATGGCTAGAATGGTATTACAGATGGGTAAGGAAAAGATAGTATTTCAATGTTAGACATAAATGGGAAATCTACGGGGAAAAAAGTTCATATTGACTTCTTTCTTGGCCATAATGAAAGAATACAGTCTCTCAATATGAAAGAGAAGGTAATATATTTTGTGTCATGAAGTAGACAAAAGCAGACACAAAAATTATTATTCATAAGAGCTAGGATAACATTAGAATTAAAAACTTCTCTTTGTCAAAAGATAACACGGACAGAGGCCAGCAGGTGGCATGGTGGTTAAAGTGCTAGACTCCCATACGACCACTATGGTTCAAGTCTCCGACCTGGAGGCTTGCTTTCTCATTTTTCGTCTCTCTCTCTCTTTTTCTCTCTCTGTGTCTCTTTCTGATGAGTGCATGTGCCTTATAGCAAATTAAAAATTATAATAATAAATTAATCATTATTTTTAAATATATCACTGAGAGAGTAAAAGGGCAAGCCATGAAGAAAAGATCAAAATAATCAGCATAACCAACACAGGAATCATTTCCAGAATAAATAATCCCCACAGATTAATAAGAACAATAGAGACAACCATGTATAAAATGGAGCACAAGACTTAAACCAGTTAGTCACAAAAAAGAATATCCATTGGAAGTGAAAATTACTTTACCCAGACAACAGATATAAACTGTGACTCTCCTGGGAGAACTGCCAGCCAACATATGGAAATAGTCTCAACCTAATTAGGGATCAGCAAAATGTCAGCCAATGCCAGAAGGAAATAGTATTAGCAGAAAAGCAAAACTTCTTTTAAAAAAGAAAAGGAAAGAAATCTTATGAAGAGTTGCTAGCATGTGGTAGAACTATTAATAGATGCCACACATGGCTGGAAGAGTAGTCACTGTTTATAATATGTTAGAAAACTGTTTGGCATTGTTTACCAAAGGAAATGATGCATTTCTTATGGTTCATCAGTTCCAGTCCTAAGGCTACATCCAACTGAGCTGTGTACTAACTTGTGAACCAAAAGGCGTACATGTTGTGAAAAATCACACTGTACCTGCAAAAATAAATAAATAAATAAATAACAAATACTTTCTAAAATTAAGTAAAGGGACCAGCAGTTAGCGTAATGGCTATGTCACTGGACTCCCATGTAGTCGACCACGGTTTGCATTCTGGACCTGGTGGCTTAAGACTCATGCTGGACACGTGAGTGCGAGCCCAAGATCCCGAGAAGAGAATGGAGGAGAAGGGATTGCGGTGTGGTCATCCCCCCGTGGGGTGATTTCTCGCTTTCTGTCTCTGCCTCTCTGTCTGTCTGGCAAGTGCACATGCCCTATAGCAAAAACCTCTTCAAAAAAGAAAAAATTAAGTAAAAACATCAAAAGCCCAAAAAAATTCGCACAATTATTCACAATAGCATTATTTACAGTAATGAAAAACTCAAGAGAAGCTCTAGGTCAATAATACTATCAATAAATACATTTTCCCGTACTTATACAATAGAACGTTATTCAGTCATGAAAATGAATAATTTCCATAGATGAACCTAAAAAAAAAAAAAAAAAAAAAAAAAAAAAAAACTAAGCAAAAGCAGTCAAACTAAAAAGAAAGTTTACCATAGTATTCTGCTGACATATAGTTCTGAAAGAACCAAAACTCTCTGGTGTTAGACATCAGAATTTTGCTCCCAGGAAGGAGAAAAGTGCAGTGATGGCAGGAAGGGAGGAGAGGACCTGGAGAAGCTGCCGAGGTTCTGGTCTGTCATCAGGTTGTCCACTGTCTGTGTGGTCACTTGCAATCATTCTGCAAAGTGCTAATCTTATGATTTGCCCGTTTTTGTCACATGTTTTACATGTCACATTAAAACTATGCTTCATAATTGCATGAAACTCCTCCTAGGATAACATGAAAGAAAATAATGCATCTTGTAAACACCTATAAAAAGAAAGCTGATTAAATATTCAGCCAATTCGCAACATGTAAATGATAATTCAAGTTGAAAAATTCCCAAAGATTGGGCTTAATATGAATTACCTGGAAACTTGCTAGTAGTTTCCTCAAAAAGACAGAGTTTTAATTCCATTGGAGACAAATCCATAAATGTATCCTTAAGATAGTAAATGCATAATTTAATATGCGAATGCTCTTGTTCAAGCTGATTAAGTATATGGATTAATGCAATATAAAATAAACATTTGGCGAGATATATGTTGCCATAAAAACCTAAATTCTTGATTATGCACCAATTTTTGTTTTTATATCTGTGAGAAGTGAAAAAGGATCATACTCAAAAGTTGGCTTTTATTTATTTATTTTTTTAGAGAGTGATTTTTTACTAGAGGGCCATGCACTCACCAGAGAGACAGAGAGACAGGAAGTGAGGAATCATCCCCCACCCCAAGGGATGGTCGTGCTGCAATCCCTTCTCCTCCATTCTCCTCTCGGAATCTAGGGCACGCACACACACATGCTCAGCATGAGTTTTAGGTCACCAGGTCCAGGATTTGAACCACAGTCAACTATGTGGGAGTCTGGTGATGTAACCATTATGTCATCTGCTGGTCCCCAAAAGTTGATATTGTTGTACACAACACAGCTTTCTCACTTTTTAGTTGAGTTTAATCTATGATTGTCAAACACTGTGAAGACAATCAGTTCACCTTCTTAGTCTGCTACAGCAACATCAAGAAAAGTAAAATACAGAAATGAAAAAACACCAATAATATTGTGCTTGCTAACAGATACTAAGTAATGATGGTACACTGATAGATTTTTGAGCTGGAAGTTGTAGAGACAGGATGGAGAAATTTATTTCTTTTTAATTTTATGATTTGCATTTGCTTGTACATTTTTGTGGTATGTAATATTGTTTTCCCAAGCATGCATGAGGTGTGTAATAACCAAATCAAGAATATTACCATATTTGTCATGGTCAAGAAAGAGCATTATATTGTGTACCCTTGATTCTCACGCTACTAGATCTTTTAGATATGAGCATAAGATTGACAAATCCTTTCTTTACTCTGTTGGGGTATACTGTTCCATACTCCATTGTTTTCATACATTCTTATATCAGTTAAACGTTTTTTTCCCACGGAGAAATTTTTATGTAGGGATACTAACATGAAAGTGAAAGTCTAAAGCTGTTGAATGCATGTTGTTGTGGTCATATGCTTTGGCTGGTGTTTAGTGAGCACAAACTAGTTTCCTGGCCCACAATTTTAGGGGAGAAAGCACTAATGTATTGCTTTTGTCCAACTGACTCATAAGAATCCTGAAATTTTACATTGCTAGTGTCAGAAGATATCTTAGAGCACCTCTAAACCAACCTCTAATACCAGGAATCCCCAAGAGATGCTCACTTGACTTTCCTAATGTGATCAAAATGTGGTACAGGAACTTCTTACTGAAAGCTTCTCTGTCAGCGGACCCCAACTTTTTGGCACCAGGAACTAGTTTCATGGAAGACAGTTTTTCTATGGGTTGGGAGTGAAGGGGTGCTATTATTACATTGTAGCATACAGTGAGATCACTGTACAACTCGCCATGACGCAGTAACAGTGGGAGCCCTGAGCTTGTTTTCTTGCAACTAGATGGTACCATGGGGGGCTTCTATGAGAGTCTAAGTCTGCCACTGATCTGACAGAGGCAGAATTTAGGTGGTAAAGTGAAAACGGGGATGAAGCTTCACTTGCCACCATACCTCCTGCTGTCGGCCTGGTTCCTAACGGAGTTAGGGGACCCTTGTTTTATACATTAGCTGTTAATATATGGGCTGTTGTGAGAATAGTAATCTAGAGAACTAAGAAAATGTTCTGGGCCCAGTCTAGGTGGTGCAGTCTATGCAGACCAGAAGCGAGCTGGGCATGAGTGTGTGCAGACGTAACCACGCGAATCCTGAGGAGCTTGAGGGATGGAGGAAGGGGACTGCAGGGTGGTGAGACCCTGGTGACTCCATCTCTCACTCTTTCCCTCGTGCATGTGCAAGTATCAGAAAGAGAGACAGAGAAAAAAGAAGGGAAGGAAAGAGAAAGAAGAAAGAAAGAAAGGATGAAAGAGAGAAAGAAAGAGAAAGAGAAAGAGAAAGAGAAAGAGAAAGAGAAAGAGAAAGAGAAAGAGAAAGAAAGAGAAAGGAAAAAGGAACTAGAAAGAGAAAGAGGAAGGAAGGAAGGAAGGAGAGAGCAAATATCCAGATACTTCAAGTCAAAAATTCATTTTTTTACACGGGTTATAGATTTTCTGTAGGAAAGCTTTGTCCAATGCTTATTACTATCTTCAATTTTTTAAAGCTGGTTTTGATAAGCAGCTCTTACTCTCATATTCTTAAACCCAAAAGCAGTACACGTATGCCTAGTGAGATGGCTGTATTCATTTATTGCAAAAAAAAAAAAAAAAAACACTACTATTTTCCCTTTGATAACATAAATTATGTAACTATAATTTTCCCTTGGCTGAAAAAAATCACAGAAAGTATTCTGAATGTGATTGGGTTGTAACATTTTTTGAACTCTCAATATAGAGACGCTAACACGAAATTATACCAAGCTCAGAATTCACCGTCCAGTAGACGGTCTCACGCATGATGAGCAGTCTTCATAACACACCTGAGAAGTACATCAAGGTGAGACTGTTGAGCAATGGGCATATCATTGCCATTAGGAAGACGATGTTCTGTGGACGAGGCTGCAATGCAGCCTCAGTTCTGAAAGACTATCAAGACTTGGGGAGAACATGAGAACTGGGGAAACAGTCCTTAGGCTAATATGAAGGAAGAGCTTCCTTCTTCTTCAAGATCTTTGAGCCTCTTTAGGTCTGAGTTCTAGAATCAAAGGCATGGGAATTTCTGAAAAACTTCCAGTGCTGAACAGGAGCTGTCGTGACCACTGGCATTGCGGCAGGACAGGATGAAGACCAAGAGCTGGCCTAGGAAGAGATTCTGGAGCTATTCTGAGCCTTTTTAATAACTGTATGGTATTTTCTTAATTCTCCTGGTGGTTTTTGTTTTTTACCATGACGAATGAATTTTCTTCTTTACTTATGATAGAGCATGTACACACATGCTAATTAAGAGAGAGAGGGACTCTCTGCCAGGTCCGATCATTCTGCAATGCTCTCCTCCAGTCTTACAGGCTGACCAAGATGGGGACTCCGACTGTGGTCGCCATGTAGAATCCAGCTTCTCTTAAGTAGCACGTTACTGCTGCCCCATGAAGCCAACCTCATAATTCCCTTTCAATAACCAAAAACTTAAGAAATTTTTATTTAAAATTTTAATGTAGTCCTTGTTACACTGCGAACAGTTAAGGAAAAGCACAGTCTTATTCTCCAGATGGATTAAAACAGAGCCCATAGCCCCCAGCCCCCAGGCAGAGGGGCAGAAATGGAGGAGACACATGCCTTCTTTCCCACAAAGGCAGCTTCATCACTGGCATCTTAGGCAACCGGATGAGCAGTTGGGGTCTGTGAGAAGAATGGGGAGCATGGGGAATTATTTCCACCAAACACAAAGTGGAATTCTGGGGACTCTTGGAAATAGCTAAGGGTCCCTCTGAGAGAAGGCAATTTCTAAAAATTAAACCAGTGGGGTCTCAGACTATCCTAACTTGGATATTTAAAGTAAATGTGGGGCAAACCAGGTGGTGTGGTGGTTAAGGCAACGGGACCCACAAGACCAACCGTGCAGTTTGAGTCCCAGACCCGGCAGCTTGAAAAATACACAAGGCCCTTGTGGATGCCCAAAATTCTGAGAGGAGAATGGAGAAAAAGAAATTGTAACATGGTCATTCCCCTTGCGGGGTGATTTCTCACCTTCTCTCTCACTTTCTCTCTCTCTCTCTCTCTCTGTCCCTTGGAAGTGCACATGCCCCTATAGCAAATTTTAAAATAAATAAATAAATAAAAATTTAAAAAATAAAAAAGTAACAGTGGCTTTATTTATTTATTTATTATTTATTGTCACAGCTGGTGAGGTTTGAGGCTTTGGGAGTTATAATATGTTTAAATATTAGACCCATATGACAGCTAATAGGAGGGAACTTCAAAAGTTCATGGGCAAAAATGCCATGCACCATGTTTTGATCAGATACATTTTCCAAGAACTTTTTGAAGACCCCGCATATCTAAGTATCTACGGTGTGCATCTTGTAGTCCTCCTATTCTGGAGGAAAAGAATTCCGTATTCTTTTTTTAAGTTTACTTTTGTTGCTGCTCATTTTTGATCCAATATTTTATTATAGGTGGTCTTATTAGAAAATGCTTGTATAGACAAAGGCAAAAATGAGAGAGGAAACTGTTAAAAATAACAATAATAAATAAGACCCTAAAAAAATTCTAGATTTTCATTTGAAATGTGTTAGCTTTGTAGCTGGCGATGTGACCTAAGGAAATGCACTTCCTATTCCTGCAATATAGTTTCTTTCTCTGAAACACAGAAGAGTTGAGTTATGCTGTCTGAGGCTCTTTGCACCTTGAGGATTCAACCGTGAAATTTATGTTCATGCAACTCGGTATAATATCCTGAAAACATTTTCTACTACATGAAGGATTTCATTCTTGGAAACTTGATAACCAAAAAATCTTGATCCAAAGTCTCAAGAGAAGGTTGTGTTGTTCTTTCAAAATACTAAATATGAATACAATGAATATTTTCTGAGAACAGTTCAGTGTTGGAGGCTTGTCGTCATAGCAATGAGAAGACAGTAGGTCTCCTACTATATTTCTCTTAGTTTCGGAGTCGCATATCGGTTCACCAGAATTTAATACACGGCATAAACAACAGCAATGTCTGTCACACAAAGGTACATGTAAACAAAGAACTTGCATGTTGAGGTTGAATTAGAAAAAGAACTACTTCGTTCTGTATCTTCGCACACAGAACAATCAAGTGAAGAAGTATTATAGCTAATGTTCAGTCTGGAACTGAATCATTTCTGCCTTGTGAGGTGGACATGGGGTGTTTTGCTGAGATCCCTGCATAATTATTGCTAGTCACCCCATCACTTTGCATTTATTCATCATTTATTTATTCATCATTTTGTCATGGATTAAATCAACAAACAGGTATGGACTATATAGTTTATGTCTGGAAAATCAATGTCAAACAATTGCAGACAATCTTCCTTCTAAAAATTGCAGTATTCTTCAATGATTTTTTTTTTCAGTTTAAGATGTTTTTCTATTGACTTAATAAGAAGGAATGAAAATTGAATTAGACTTCCCAAATTAAATAGAGGAATTTAGAGTTATGACTGCTGTGAATAATATTGATAATTATCAGTATTCTTCTGGAATACTTATCTACCTGCATCCCTTATCTATTAAGCAGAGCATCCCAGTAATAATCTTAGAATGTGTTCTAGTTTTCTCCTGGGAGAGATGGATGGCATGGATAAATTTGACCTTGGATGTTAAAACAAGAGTTTAGTTCTTATGGGCAGGTACTAAGAAATTGCACAAGATGCCAAGTAGTTACATAAATAAATAAGTAAATAAACAAGATAAAAATAAATCTCTGTGAAGAATGACTGAAGGAAGGCCAGAGTCATTTGCAGAAGCTATTCATTTTTCTCTTATTTTTCCTGACAAAGTTCTTCTATGATTTCTTTTCTATAATTTAAAATGTCACAATTGTTTGTTTCCTTTTTTTAGAATTATTTTATTTAACTTTTATTTATTATTATCATTATTATTTTCCAGTTTGATCAGAGATAGACAGAGAGAGAGAGAGGAAGTGAGAAAGCAAGCCACCAGGTCCAAGACTTGAACCGTGGTTGGCCATGTGGGAGTCCAGTGCCTTTAACCGCCATGCCACTTGCCAGCCCCCATAATTGCTTGTTTCTTGAACCCAAAATAAAACCATGAGGACAGAAAATATCGTAAATAAATGAAGATCAGATAGTCTTTATGAAGCCACTTCAGTCATTTGAATATTATGATCCCTGAAAGAAAATCCTGATTTTAATAGTTACCTAGAACTCTTATTATCAATTATATATCTACATAGATATTCTTAGAATTCAAATAACTATAGAATATGACCAAATAAGGGGTCTTAAGGACAGGTCCTCATAACAAAAAAGTGTGGAGGAGGAATTAAATGTAACTCCTCAATCTCTGAAACCTAACTACCTTTATTAACCTCTAAGGTCTTTTCTATAATATATAAAGACATAATTCTTATTCATTGTTCATGCTATGTATTTGACAGGTCATTTAGAACTTTTCAACTTTAATCAATCTTCCTCCATTAAAAATAACATGTGATTTTAATGGAGACAAACATACGTATACATAACATTCAAAAATATTGGAGCCAGGGAACCAGCAGTTAGCGTAATGGCTATGTCGCTGGATTCCCACGTAGTCGACCGCGGTTCGCGTCTCGGACCCGGTGGCTTACAACTCACGCCGGGCGCATGTGCGTGCGTGCCCAAGATCCCGAGAGGAGAATGGAGGAGAAGGGATTGCGGCGTGACCATCCCCCCTGGAGGGTGATTTCTCGCTTTCTGTCTCTCTGTCTCTCTCTGTCTGTCTGGCGAGCGCACGCGCCCTATAGCGAAAAACCTCTCCAAAAAAAAAAAAAAAAAAATTGGAGCCAGAATGTGGTGAAGCAGTGGCATAACTAGACACATGTGTGAAGTTCCCCAGTTCGCATCCCATGGGCCTTCTTGTGATCTAGTCTGACCTAGACCAGAGGGTAGATCACAGCTTAAAGATCCTGTTAGGAGTACTTTTCTCTCTCTCTTTCTCTCTCCTCTCCCTCCCTTCCTCACTCTCTTTCTCTCTCTGTCACAGAAGAAATAAGTACACTTTAAAATACATATTGACTGGCCAGCAAGTGACATGAAGGTTAAGACGCTGGATCCCACATGGCTGACTTTGCAGTTCCAGTCCCAGACCCAGCAGCTTGAAAATCACACCAAGTATGTATACATGCTTGCCCAAAATTCTGAGAGGAGAATGGAGGAGAATAGATTGCAATGTTGCCATCAACCCTGCGGGGTGATTTCTCTCCCTCTCTCTTTCTCTCTCTATATCTCTCTCTCTGTCTGTGTCTTACACACACCCTATAGCAGGAACTAAAACAAACAAAAAAATTGACACAATTGAGGTTGCTATTTATCAACCTCAAGCAGTTACTGTTCATATAGGAGAGATATCCTCACATGGAAGAACAAAGTTGAGTTCTTATCTCACAAAAATTAACTTAACATGGAGTAAAGAGGTCCAATAGGTGGCATGGAAGTTAAGGCACTGGATTCCCACATGGTCAACTGTGGTTCTTGCCCCAGACCCAGTAGCTTGAAAATCATACTAGACATATATGTGTGCATGTCTAAAATCCTGAAGAGAATGGAGGAGAAGGGATTGTGGCATGGTCATCCCTTTGGGGATTATTGCTCACTTTTCCTCTCTCTCTCTCTGGTGAGTGCACATGCCCTATGACAAAAATAAAAAATTATAGAACTAAATTTAAGGGCTAAAACCATGAATTCTTAGAAGAAGACATAGGGAAACATTTTCATAAGCTTTAATTTGGTAACATTAAACCAAAAGCACAAGCAAAAGAAAAATTATGCTTCATTAAAATGAAAAATTTTGTGTACAAAAGTACTGTCAAGAAAGTAAAAATACAGTCCACAGAATGGGAAAAACATATTTCCAAATCAGATAACTGACAACAATCTAGAATTTAAAATATGTAAGAAATTCTTCCAACTCAACAACAAAAAGACAAACAAGCCCATCAATCGATGGGCCAGAGTTGAACAGACATTTCTCAAAAGAAGATACACAGATGGCAACACATATGTGAAGAGATGCTCAATATCATTAGTCATTAGGGAAATAGACAATAAAAGAATGAGATACCACTTTATACCCACTAGGATCTTTAAAAAAAAATTTTTTTAAAGGAAAGGAAAATAGCAAGTGTTGTGAGGATGTTATCATCTTCGTACATTGTGAGTGGGATTATTAAGTGGTGTCGCCCCTATAATAAACAGTCTCAGTTCATCACTAAACTCAACTGTGAGACCTGGCAATCCCCCTGGTAGAGATATACTGAAGAAAAAGTGAAAACATATATTTATACTAAAACTTGTATGTGAATAGTTACAACACTATTCATTATAGCCAAAAGATAGAAACGAGCCAAATGTCCACCACCAGATCCATGGATAAACAGAATGTATATGACACAGGGCTATGATTCAGCTGTAAAAAAGGAGCAGAGTACCAATACATGCTACAACATGGATGAGCTCAGAATGCACGGTATTCAGTGAAAGAAGCCACATGTAAAGGCAACATATTATAGAATTCCACTTATATAGAATATGCAGAATAGGCAAATCGATAGAGACATAAAGCAGATAGATGGTTTCTAGAGGTCGGGGCAATTGGGGAATTAAAGTGATGCTTAACAGGTTTGGGATGTACACTGGGGGTGGCAACAAAGCTCTGGAAGTAGAACAATGGCGTGGGCTGCCCAACACTGTGAATGCACTTACTGCCACTGAACTGTACACATGGCTATAATAGTAATTTCAAAGTATGAGTATTACCACAATTAAAATTTTACACACACACGTTGAAAACTCCTTGCCTAAAATGCTTAGGACCAAAAGTGTTTCAAATTTTGAATTTTTTTTTTTTTAGGATTTTGAAATATTTGCATAGATTTAATGAGTTATCTTGAAGATAGACCCAACTTTAAACAAGAAATTTAATTTTTTTAAGAGAGATTTTTGCTACAGGGCATGTGTGCTAACCAGAGAAACAGAAACAGAGAGATAGAAAGTGAGAAATCACTCCCCTGGGGAGATGGCCATGATGCAATCCCCTCTCCTTCATTCTCCTCTTGGGATTTTGGGCATGCATGCACATGTGCCTAGCATGAGTTTTAAGCCACCAGGTCCGGGACTCAAACCACAGTTGACTACATGAGAGTCCAGTGATGTAGCCATTACACCATCTGCTGGTCCTTCAAGTATGTTTTATATACAGTTTATAAACATAGCCTGAAGGTAATCTTATACAAAATTTAAATAATTTTGTGTGAGCAACAAAGTTTGTGCTCATTAAAACATTCGAAAGCCAAGATACTACCCTCTGAACGCCCCGTTTGGTCAATCTGTGGTCGTATGCCATTCCATCATTCCTGACTCAGAACTTACAAACTACCAATAAGCAATCATTTTCTTTCATTTATTCACATATACATACATTAAAAATATGACATACCCTCAGGACAGTGGAAAATCTTGGTGTGCATAGAAATGATGTATTTCAACTGTAGGGAACTGAGGGGTCTTTTTCCCCTTGAGGATTCTGAATAACTTCTTTTGTTTGCCTGGGTCTTGATTGTGACCTATCACATGCGGTCAAGGGAGGAATTTTAAACGTGTGACGTCATGTCAGTACTCACGAAGTTTTGGGTTCTAGAGTACTTCAAATTTCAGATTTTCATATTTAAGGTGTTTAACTTGTCTGTGACCTGCTACTTCAGAATACCAGAAAGAGAAACGCTTGTACCTTGTTGACCTGAGTCTGAGGTTTGATCCAGGTCAGGCATTTTACAGCAGGGGCCAGGGAGGAGCCCAAGGAACCACATAATTTCGAGTACGCATTTTTTTTTTCTTTTTTTGGAGAGGTTTTTTGCTATAGGGCACATGCGCTCGCCAGACAGACAGAGAGAGACAGAGAGACAGAAAGCGAGAAATCACCCCCCAGGGGGGATGGCCACGCCGCAATCCCTTCTCCTCCATTCTCCTCTCGGGATCTTGGGCACGCACGCACACATACCCAGCGTGAGTTTAAGTCACCGGGTCCGGGACTCGAACCACGGTCGGCTACATGGGAGTCCAGCGACATAGCCATTATGCTAACTGCTGGTCCCTCAAGTATGCTTTTTCATCAGTATGTGTTACCATATACCCACCACTACTTTTTTAAGAGAGAGATCTTTGCTTTAGGGCACATGCCTTCACTCGAGAGACAGAGAGAGACAGAGAGACAGAAAGTGAAAAATCACCCCCTAGGGAAAATGATCACACTACAGTCCCTTCTCCTCCATCCTCAATTTTCCTCTCGGAATCTTGGGCAAGCATGCACACACACCTGGTGTGAGTTTTAAGTTGCCAGGTACAGGCCTTGAACAGTAATCAACTACATGGGAGTCCAGTGATGTAACCATTATGCGTCTGCTGGTTGCCCACCATTACTTTCAAGAGAGCAAGAAAAAAAAAAAAAAGAAAGAAAGAAGAAAGATATTTGAGAGAGAATGCAATCACCCAAAGTGAATTACTTAGGGGGCCATTTTCATCATTGCTAATGGGTGCATTTACTGGATTATAACAAAATACTGTGTATTTTTTATATACTCTTTTCAAAATTTTTTAGCAAATAGGGACTTGGGAGTTGAACTGTGTTCTTCAAAAAGATAGGTGCAATCTTGCATCCTAGTACTTGAGAATGGGACTTTATATGGAAATAGGGTTGTTGCAGATGCAAGTAGTTAAGATAAATTCATACTGGAGTGGGGTGGGCCCTTAATGCAATAAGACTGATGTCTGCACAGGAGGACAAAGACATCAGGGAGAGCAGTGTGTGAGGGAAGAGCAGAGAGTGGAGGGGGCAGCCGCAGCCAAGGGACGAAAGGGTGGCTGTCATCACTAGGATGGTAGGAAGAAGCCAGGAAGAATTCTACTCTCCCAGAAAGTGTCTCAGAGGGGCCAGCAGTTGGCATCATGGCTATGTCACTGGACTCCCACGTACTCGACCACTGTTCAAGTCCCAGACCCAGTGGCTTAAACTCATGCGAGGCGCATGTGCATGTGTGCCCAAGATCTCGAGAGGAGAATGGAGGAGAAGGGATTGCGGTGTAGCCATCCCACTGGGGGGTGATTTCTCGCTTTCTGTTTCTCGTTCTCTCTCTGTCTTTCTGGTGAGCTCACATACCCTATGGCAAAAAACTCTCAAAAAAATAAAAAAGTGTCTCAGAGGACAGTGGCCCCACTGATACCTTGATGGCGGCCTTCTAGCCTCTCAATTTGTGGTACTAGGAAGGTAGGAAACTAATACAGAGGTCCACAAACAGTATCAAATGAGTTATAGAGGTAAAACTTTGTGTATCTGGATGAAGCACGTGTAAAACGAAGGCTCTTCCGCTGAAGAATAGAATCTGAAGATGAGCAAACATTCACTATGTGCCTGGCACTGTTTTAAGCATTTTATGAATATCATCTTATTTAAAATCAAGTTCCATCTATACTACAACTGTATGAATTAAGTTCCAGTACTATCCCCAACTTAGACACATCATTTGCACAAATTCTGTTTAAATAATTTCCCTTTCAAGGCATAAATTATTCTGCAGATTCTTTCTGGTGAATAATGAAAATCTTGTACCATTGTGTAACTTTCATTGTATTAAGTACTAGAAATTTAAAATGTTGCATTTCAATGAGCAAAAAGGCAGCCTTTCTTTTTTCAAAGATTGTTATATCAAAGTTAAATTTGTAATAAAAAGAACAACATAGACCTGTTCTCTATTACACACATGTGCTACAAAAACATTTAAATTATAATAAATCGAAGTGGCTCAAATATTACTCTGCCTGTGACACTTGGGGAAAACGTCTTTAACTGTTGTATTCAAAACAAATACTTGCTTTAGAAGAATTACAGGAATAAAGATGCAACTGTAATTTTATAAAAGCTTTTATGTGGGACCAGCAGACGCCATAATAGTTATGGCTCTGGACTCCCACGTAGTCAATCACAATTTGAGTCCCAGACCTGATTGCTTAAATTCACACCGGGTGCATATGCATTTATGCCCAAAATTCTAGAGGAGAATGGAGGACAAGGGATTGCAGCATGGTCTTCCCCCCTGAGAGGTGATTTCTTACTTTCCATCTCCCTGTCTCTTTCTGTCTCGCCAGCAAGCACACACACCCTATAGCAAAAAATCTCTCTTTAAAACATAATAATAATTTTCATAATATTATAGACATTTATAGATTTTTAACTACTTCAGGAAACATTTTAATTTCTTGCTTGCCAATAATTATGCCTACCTAGTTTTTACTTTCTTTGTTCAAAAAGGATATTAAAAAAAAACTACAACATTCTACCAAAAGATAGAATCCCTCAGAATCTTATCATTCCTGTCTATCAAGACTGTGCATGTTAAATCAGAGACTCTCGAAATTCCTCCAGACATATGGGTTACAATGAAATGGTTTATTGCTGAATAAACATTCATCTCAGACAGAGACAGCAATTGTCATTTCTCCACCTCCAGATTGTTCTCATGCATATTCTTCATGCTGAAAGCAAACACATCACTTCGAATTTGTTTCATTCTTGCATTCCTTCATTTCAAAATATCAAGAGCTTTCATTGTTTGGCAAGTCTTAAAGTTTTGCAATTGATTTTTGCAAATCATTATTATTCATTATTATCAAGTTGGGTGCTCCATCAAAATCAGCCGGGTGGGCTTTAGAACTTAACTGCTTGGGGACCAGCAGGTGGTGTGGTGGTTAAGGCACTGGACATTCCCACACAGCCAACCACAGTTCAAGTCCTGGACCTGGTGGCTTGCTTTCTGACTTTCTCTCTCTCTCTCTCTCTCTCTCTCTCTCTCTCTCTCTCTCTCTCTGTCTCTCTTTGGTCGAATTAAAATAATAAATGAATGAATAAATTAACAAATTAAATAAATAATTCTAAAAAAAAAAGTTAACTGCTTAATAATAAGCATGAAATGACATGAGCATAAACTTCAGTTTTCACTCCTGCACGTGGATCAGGCCTGTGCAGAGTACCATTCTGTCTTTGCTATAATGGAGTTGTAATACATTCATAGAGTAATAAAACTTTATAATCAATATGTTTAAGTAGATAAAACATAGATATATACAACTATATAATATGCCTTTGCAATCTAAAACAATATAGAAGAAAAGTTCAATGGATCAAAACTAAAGATGGGAGCTAGGCAGTGGCACAGAGAGCTGACCCACGTGGGAAGATTTCTGATTCACGTTCGGAGATCTCTCAGCGCACTCTGGGTCCACACGTGCTCATGATCCAGGGCTGGCTGAACTGATGGTGGATGGCAGCATGAGAGCCTATTGGGAACGTTTCTCTGTCTCTGTGTCTGTATTTTGTACTGTCTCTCTTGCTCATGGAAAGAAGTCCTTTTTTCTTTTTTAAGAGGTTTTTGCTATAGGGCGCAAGCACTCGCCAGAAAGACAGAGAGAGACAGAGAGACAGAAAGCGAGAAATCACCCCCCAGGAGGGATGGCCACGCCGCAATCCCTTCTCCTCCATTCTCCTCTCAGGATCTTGAGCATGCACACACAGCCACTGGGTTTGGGACTCAAACCGCGGTTGACTACGTGGGAGTCAGCAACATAGCCATTACGCCATCTGCTGGTTACAAGAAGTCTTTAAAAAAAAAAAAAAAAAAAAAAAAAAAAAAAAAAAAAAAAAAACTAAAGGATGAAGAATATCTACATGTGAGAAAGTTCTCAAATGATACAAAGATGCAAAAGTTTTCTGTGGGAATCTGGTAATGGCTGCTGACAAAAATTGGTAAAGAAATACAAAGCCTGGAGAATGCTTTTTGGAAAGGAAAGGAAAATTAGATCTTCATTGGCTGTCTGTTATCACCAGGATTAAGGATAACATAGATCTTGAAAAGGCTACTCCTAAAACCAGCTTAGTTTTGGTCCCTAATTATTGGTGCGGCCAGCCCATTCTTACACTCTGGTTACTGCTGGTGACTAGAAGAGCAGAATTCAAAATTGTGAAGGACTCTTTGGTATACATTCTCATATGGATGCTTGGGGCGAGAGATGAGCACCTGTCAGAGTTCTAAAAGGAAAAAAAATGCCTATTGTCATTTTACTTGGAATTATAATATAGACTTGAAAAAAACAGTCCTGGGGTGCATATCCAATTTTTACCAGAGTCGGTATGTTCTTGGCAGGGTTAGTACACTTCCACAATAACAGTGTATTTTGGGCTACCCATAGGCCTAGGACTTAAGCTATGTTGCTAGGGAAACTTAGGCATCTTTCCCACCAATAGGATGATTCACATTTCAATGTTTAGTTCTGTAGATAAGGCTAGGCTGCGCACCTTTCATTAGTTTTCTCCTTGTTATTAATTTTCACTACCACTGCAGGGGGAGAGGGTAAAAAAATCTTGTCTATGCATGTTCTTTCACTAGACCATAAACTGCTATTCATCATTGTATTTTCTAATACATACAAGACACTCATAATAAAATGTTACAAAAGAGGTTAATGGATTATGGTCACGCATGAGCCTTGTGATCAAATGAAACAACTTCCAAGATTTCCAAGGTCTGTCTATGGTCTTAATACACTTACTAAAAATAAGGGTTTGATTTATCAAGGTCATGGGAGACATAATTCATGAAAGAATCTACTTGACAAAACCACATTATAATCATTTATGACATTTTTTAGAAAGGGATAGTTACCTTATTGGCTTCAGATTGTATTAATTAGGGATTGTCGTGCCATTCTGTGTGACCTCTATGATTCTGCTTAATTTAAGAAACAAACCGTAGCATGAAACAAAGACTTTGATCACCAAGACATTGACTGTGACAAGTGACAGTGTACTGGTGACCAATTACTGTCATCTGACTTAGATCAATTAGAGCATAATTAATAAGGTCTGGTGAAATAAATTCTAAGCTATTTGTTTTCTCAAAGATAGGTATTCGGTCTTGGTCAGTTTTATGTTTTAAATCAGTAGTCTTTTTTTAAAATATTTATTTCGAATACATTTTCAAATACGTAAATGTAATATTTAAGACTCCTTCTCTAATCCAGTTTTGCCTAAGTTTGAACCCGTATGTTCAAGGTAGATGATGATTTCTGGAAAATAGGAAACATGGATATTTTCATTTTACATTAAAAATGTAAAGAAAGTGATACTATTTTGTCCTCATGGATGGGCATCAATTATGCATGCGTGGCACAGGTTAATAACTACTATCCAAAATCCGTACTTTATTTTTCTCTCCAAATAAGTCATTGGAGTACCTTTCCTAGCCTCTCTTGCTCTTAGGAGCTCTGTTCAAATGAAATCCGAATGTGACGTGTTCCACTTCCAGGCCTATCCATAGAACCTTCTTGCACATTCTTTCCTGTTCCTTCCTGTTGGGACGAAGGCACTCATGATGATCTCTGAAACCATGTGTTGAGGACGACGGTCTTTGCAGACTAGGTCCCTAATAGTGTAGAATAGAGCTTCTCCCCTGATCTCCTCTACCTGGGACTATTTCATGAGTATTAAGTAAATTGTTATTATGTAAGACTATTTTGCAGGGCCAGTTGGTGGTGTGGTGGTTGGGGTCGCTGGACTCCCACATGGCCGACAACAGTTTGAATCCCAGACCTGGTGGCTTGCTTTTTCACTTTTGCTCTCTCTCTCTCTCTGTGTCCTTCTTTGATCAAATTAAATAAATAAATACAGTTAAATAAAAGTATTCTTTAAAAAAAATTATTTTTCCACAGGAGCTAACATTACCATTATTATTAGGTTGTTGGAAAAGTCATAGTTTTTTTGGTTTTGTTTTTCTATGCAAAAATGCATCGTGTCTTTTCCAACACCCCAATAGTACATACCCTGAATGTGTGTGAAGGTTTGGATCAAAAAGACCTGAAATGTTTTTTTTTTTTTAAGAATTATTTTAACTTTATTTATTTATTAACTTATTTTCATTTGACCAGAGATAGAATGAGAGAGAGAGAGGGTAAGTGAGAAAGCAAGTCACTAGGTCGGGACTCAATGGCCATATGGGAGTCCAGCACCCTTAACTACCATGCTACCTGCAAGCCCCCCTAAATTTTTTTAAGAGAAAGTTTTGCTATAGGGCACATTCTGTCACCAGAGAGACAGAGAGAGACAGAGACAGAAAGTGAGAAATTACTCCTCCGGAGGGATGGCCATGCCACAATCCCTTTTCCTCCATTCTCCTCGTGGGATTTTGAGCATGCTTGCGCACGCACCTGGCGTGAGTAACAAGCCGCTGGGTCTGGGACTAGAACTTCAGCTGACTGTGGGAGTTCAGCGATGTACCCATTATGCCATCTGGTGGTCCCCAGAAATATCTAAATTTAAAATAGTATTTTCCAGCTATGAAAAATGTGCCCTTTATCATAAATTATATAAATCATTTTAGTTCATTTACATGAGTAAGATAATAATTACACCAAAAGTAATTATTATCAGATGGTTACTTTCTTTTTCTCTTTATTTATTTATTTTTTTTTTTTGAGAGGTTTTTGCTATAGGGCACATGCACTCACCAGAAAGACAGAGAGAGACAGAGAGAGAGAAAGTGAGAAATCACCCCCCAGGGGGGATGGCAACGCCACAATCCCTTCTCCATTCTCCTCTCAGGATCTTGGGCACACACGCACACACGCACATGAGCCAGGTGTGAGTCTAAGCCACCGGGTCCAGGACTCGAACCGTGGTCAGCTACATGGGAGTCCAGTGACATAGACATTATGCTAACTGCTGGTCCAAGATGGTTACTTTCTTTAAGGAGCATGTCAAGTATTTATATATGCCCATGTGTAGCGGACAATATCATTAATTAAATATTTCATATATTTCTAAAGAAAGAAAAAAATTAAATCCTTATAGCAACTTGTCTGCCATTCTGTTTGAGGAAAAAAATGAAAATGCTAGCAGGATTCTCTAGAGTCGTATGAATTTAAGAACTATAACTTTGTGGTATATTACAGCAGCATAAAAAACCCTCTTCAATTAAAATTAATTTTTATTACCAAGTAGAATCTTTCTGGAAAAAGGATTTACAATGGAATTACTGACAGACTTTGAACCATAATGTGCAAATAAAAAGATTGTAGCAATGTAAAATGAGAAGGTTTTGGGTTAAGATCTGTCAAAATAATCAGCTGGATGTTTTCTGTTTGGCTGGTTGGTTTCTTCACTGATGCTTCATTAAATATTCAAAATCTGTGGTTCAAACTAATTTTGTATCACCTCGCCCAAGACTTTAAACATTCAGTGTTGTTAATCTTTTGAAAGGGCATTTGTCACACTAGATAAGCACGCAGTAAAAAAAATATGCAGAAATGAGCTTCCTACTGAGTTATTTACTTGGCATAAGTGTATCCTATAAAATTGTTTGACCTAAAGTATTTAACTATAACAACCCAAGAGTCAATAAAGTATGAGTTACACAGAGAGTTCATCAAAATTTAATATGCACCTTACAAAAAAGAAAAATTAACTCTGTAATAACCAAAAACAATAAAATCATAATATTAATAGCTCAACAAAACAATAAAAAAAACTTGAAAGGATATTAAACTAAAACTTCTGTAATTGCATTTGCTGGAGAAATTTTTTTAATTAAATGCAATATAATAAGCTACTTTTTAATAACCTTTCCCATCTCGCAAAATTTGCATCCCTTTTACACTCCTAGGTAAAACAGAAGTTAGTCTTACTACTTTATAGATAAATAAACTATTTAATGGATTTTTTAAAGTATCATTTATAAGAAAAATGAACATTTTGTATACTTCAGGTCACTTACTTTCTGACTCATTTAATGAATGAAAGTAAGTGCTGTTTTCCATCCTAAATTACAAAGTATAATTTTATGGTGCATATAAACTGCATACATATTTATAAAAGTTTCGAAGAGATTAAGGAATTCAGTCAACTTCTTAACAATTTGCTCAACTAACACCAAAATCCTCAGATCAATTAGAGTACCATTAATAGTGGATAAAGTTAAAGGCATAAATTTGACATAGTACAATATTAACAACCATAGCTAATGATAAAATAAATATGACAATATCCTGAAATAAAAGTTATATACATGTGATCTCCTTCTCTCTCGAAGTATTGTACTGTGCTCATCGAATTCTCAGACCATGGTTGACAGAGAGTAAATGAAACTTGCAAAGTCCAATGCAAGTAGGTGGGCCTTCTGTGTCGTCTTACCACCCAGTGGAAGAGACGAGGCCTCTGCTGTTTATCTTTATCGCTGAAGTGTGACACAATATTCTTCCTAGGATCTTGGCAGTTACCTATATCTGTAATCTTGTCTTGTATCCCAACCCGATGTCTTGGTCCCATGGATATATGGTCTGGACAGACAGTGTGACCCTGGCATCCAAACTATATGCTAATTTCCTAGCTACCTGTGCCACCAAGGCAGAGACTTTTTCTCCCCAATAGTTTCTGGAGCATGGTAAAGACCAAGGTGACCTTTGGACCCTAGAACTGGGCTGTATTGTTGCATTTCCAGAACCAGGTCTTACAGCCGGACTGAGTTCTTTCCATAATGCTTAAAGGGAGTCAAACAGCAAAGATGCAGTAGGAGATGGCAGTGATCTCTAAAACAGAACTAGATGAGTGAAAAGAATACTAAGAGGGACGATTATTTGAACACTGATTGTTATCAAGCGCTGTTCTACATCTTCCATGAACTAAATAATTTTTAAAGAGGGCTTGAACCTGGAAGACATTAAGCTACATGAGATAAGCCACACACAGAGGCAAATACTGCACACTCTCTTTTCTACATGGAATCTAAAAAAGTCAAAATCATAGAAACAGTAAGAGGGTGGTTACCGGAGGTCCAAGGGGAGGGTAGAAAAAGGAAGGTGTTGGTCAAAGGGCACAAATTTGCAGCTTTCAGGTCAATAAATTCTGAAAATCTAATACATAGTATGATAACTGCAGTCAAAACTAATGGATTATGTATTGGACATTTGCCAAGAGATTGTAAGTATTTTTTTATTATTTATTAACTTATCATTATTACCATTTTTAAGTTTTCTATAGAGCATGTGTGCTCACGAGAGAGAGACAGAGAGAGAGAGAGAGAGAGAAGGAAAATGAGAAATCAAGCCAGGGACTCAAACTGCCATCACCCATGAGGGAATTCAGCACCTTAACCACCACACCACATGCTGGCCCCAATCTTAGGTATTTTTTTAAATAATTATTTCATTTAATTTTATTTATTCACTTATTTCATTTGACCAGAAAGGGATAGTGAGAGAGAGAGAGAGAGAGAGAGAGAGAGAAAGTAAGAGAGCAAGTCGCCAGGTCAGAGACTCGAACCACAGTCGTCCATGTGGGAGTCTAGCACCCTTAACCACCACACCACCTGCTGGCCCCAATCTTAGGATTTTTATTACACACCAAAAAAGGTAACTATGTGACGTGATGGGTATGTTAATTCGTTGATTTCACAGTGTGCATGTACACCATACATTGCCTTATACATGTCCAATAAGTATTATGATTTTTGTTTGCCAAATTTACCTCTGTAACACTGGAAAAAATTAAAGAGGGATATTGACCTTCCATGCCCATCTTCATAGAGACAGTCTCATGCCAGGGCTTGAGAAAATTTTCTTCATTAGGTAGATTCTGAGGTGGAGACAGCAGAAGTATAAGACACTGAACTTCTCTGAAATTTGAATGGAGTTGGTAGAAGGAAAATAATTTGAAGACTGAAAGTAATGCTCTATTTACCAAATATTAAAAATATATATATTGGGACATGTTGTTCCTTTTTTCTGGAAAACCACCTCAGTGATTTATTCAGTCATACAAATAAAAACCAGCAGATAGCTGATATCTGTGGCTCCAAGGAGAAAAAGTATTCTGAACAAGAATGGGGAAATCATCAGAATAAGAGACTGATTTGCATCTCTGTACATCAGCAAGGAGAAATTTGTGTTAGGTATAAATGGAGAGCACTGTGCCTCTAAAATCTATTGGTTGTGCAGGTGAAGAGTTCGTTTCTTCAAGCTGATGCCAATAGGAACCCAAAGCTCAGGGTCATGCTGCAGCTAAGGGGACACGATCACATGGGACTCTGGCCTCCAGTGGTACTGAGTCTTCACCCAGTGGACCCAACAGGAACAAGAGTCTTTCTGCTTCCCCCAGCTGGAAGCACATGACTGCAACCCTGGGGTTAAGAGATAGCAGCTTGAAAGCAGGGAGGTGGAGAAACTAGAGAAATATTGGCATGGCCCTCAGCATCCTGGGGTGTGACAGTGACGATGACATTGTCCCTCCGAGCAGCCTTGAAGACAGTGGGCAACACTTGCAGGTATCTGGAGCAGGAAGACTCATGGCTTTAACCATTGGTGATAATACCAGGAAAACTCATTTGTGAATGCATGTACTGCACATCACACAGCTGTGGAAAATTCCAGAAAGCAATATTTCACAAGAACAGGGTATATCTAGAAATTAAGCTGCCCTTGACCTTGAAATTAATGTGATGTTACATTAACTATTAGTGCCCCACATTTGCACTTCCAGAAATAGCTTAAACTCTTTAGTTATACTACTGTTTTTTTTTTTTTTAATTGCCAGAGGGTACATGCATTTGCCCAAGAGTGACAGAGATAGAGAGAAGAAGAAAACATTCCCCAATGAACACATGGTCACACTGAAATATTTTTCCCCTCCATCTCTTCCTCCTTAGGGGATTTTGAGCACATATACACACGTACTAAGTGTATTTTTCAGGTGACTGGAGCCAGAATTTGAATCATGGCCAGCCATGTGGGATCTGGTTCTCTCAACCACTTGGCCATGGGGCTGGCCCTCTGATTATACAAATTCATAAACTTCATCTTTATTAGAGTCCGAAACCAACCAATCTCTTCTTCCCCTGAGGTAAAGTCTCAGAGGGAGGAGCATCACGTACCGCAATGCCCTTCTTAGACCTTCTCAGGTAACATTTCAATACTCAGTCTCCCGAACATTCCTCAGTGGGAAGCTCTTATGTTTAGTTCGGTGGCTATATTTCTGAGGTGTTTTATTTCCTCAGTAACTTTCTCTGCTCTGTATCTTTATTTTTGAAGCCTGAAAAAGAAGGGGGAAATGAGATTGTCAATATCTGTGCCTATATAAAGAAAAGAGTAATAATGACTTTTCCAATCCCACAGTTCTACTCTAACCACTAAGATTGTCTCTGTCTTATTCCTCTTTACCTGGAGATTTTGATGGAAAACAGTTTGGGCTGGTTTCTGTTCTTTTTTTCTATTCACTAAGTATTATCAACCATCTTTTTTATATTATTTCTTTACTTATTTATTTAGGTTTTTGCTATAGAGAATATGCTCTTACCAAAGAGAAGGAAAGTGGGAAGTCACTTCCCAAGGGAGACGGCCATGCTGCAATCCCTTCTCCTCCGTTCTCCTCTAGGGATCTCCTTTGGGAATGCACACACATGCCCAGCATGGTTTTCAAGCCACCAGGTCCAGGACTCAAACTGTGTGAAAGTTGAGTGCCTTAACCACCATACCACTTGATGGCCCCACAAACAATTTTTTTAAGCTTTTTTTTTTCAAGGTTTTGCCATAGGGTGTGTGCACTTGCCAGAGAGAGAGAGACAGTAAAAGAGAAAGTGAGATATCATCCCCCAGGGGCAGTGGCCATGCTGCAATTGCAATCCCTTCTCTATTCTCCTCTTGAGATTTTGAGCACACACACATACACACACAAAGGCACACACCTGGCATGATTTTTAAGCCTCTAGGTCTCTGACTTGAACCATGGTCAGCCACCTGGGTATCCAGTGCCTTAACCACCACACCACTTGCTGACCCAAACAATTATTTTTAATAAGTTCGGCACAATGGATTTCCTGCATTGCCATTCATTAGGAGAAAAAATATAAAACACTCAATTATTATCAGAAGATATAGACACATCTAAATTCCTAGATGAATTGAAAGAGCTATAACCACAAAAACTTAAGAATAAATTATGCAATTTGAAAAGAATTAAGATGAATGAATGAGATGATGAGCAATATTTCAGAAGGGCAGTAATCTGTATTAGTTTGTGCTTGAGGGGCTGGTCGGTGGTGTGGTGGTCGAAAGCGCTGGACTCTCTCATGCGTGACCACGGTTCAGGTCCTGGACTTGGTGCCTTCCTTTCTCACTTTCCCTCTCTCTCTATCTCTCTCTGGTCAAATTGGAAGATAATAATAATAATAAATAGAGTTAAAATAAAATTCTTTAAAAAAAACTTTGTGCTTGAGAACCGACAAGTGTTTTTTTCTTCCACCACAGTAAACATGCAATTCTATGTAAATACTAGAATAAATAAACTAAATATACTTCCTAAATTATATCCCCAGAAGCCTGGCAGAAGCGAACACATGGAGGTCTGATCGATAGAGGAAGAGTAGGGAAAATGATCATAATAGTGCTCACGAGGTTTTTAAAATGCTAGGACAAGACTTACTCTTATGAGGGAGACCAAGCACCTTCACTAACCCCTCATCAGGGCTGGGGCAAAGCTTCTATGTTTTTATTAGGATGTAAATACATGTTCATAACGAAGTTTCTACTGCAGTAATAAACTTGGGAAGAAAACTTTTTGCAAGTTATTGTAACTCCTTAATAAAATGAAGCATTTACAAACAGATTAAGCCTTTATGATAAACAGGGAGAAAGTATCTCCATCCAAATGTTCACTCTCCTTGGATTTTCTCTTTTCAAAACAACAACAAATGGCCAGCAGACGCACGTGCTCCGAAGAGAAAGAGAGAGCGAATGATCACACCGCCCTCCCTTCTCCTCCGTTTCTCCCTCCTTTGGGGATTTTGGCCATGCACATACACATGCACCTGGTATGTTTCTCAGGTTGCCTCGTCTGGAAGTCAGCCTGTACAATCAGTCACATGGGATCCAACTGCCTTCACCACCAGGCCACTGCTTGTCCTTCTCCGGATATTTTCTATGAAGTCTTGCAAAGAACTTGACATGGAAGGATTTCCATTGCAGATTACAAAATAAAATACAGAGAGGGCATATAATACACAAAGAGTTTATAAATAAGGACCCAGCAGTCTCTATTCACATAGAGGCATATGCATTCATATTTAAAACATTTACATTTTACACGTGCTATGTGAATAGTGATAAAAATATAGAACAATACAAAGTGGCTACTGAGTTATTCAGATGGAAGAGGAAAGTGTGAGGAGGGGGGAACAAAGAGGAAAGACCAGCATCGGGCCAGCCTTGTGGTATGGTGATTAAGTGCAGGGCATTGAGAGCCAGAACTCATGGGGCTAACTGGGTTCAAGTCCAGGCTCCAGCAGCTTGAAAAACATCCCAGGTATATACGCAGGCTTGCCCCCAAATCCTGAGGTTATGGGGATATAGAAGAAAAACTATTGCAGCATGGTCGTGCAGCCCTGAGGGGTGCTTTACCTTTCACTCGCTCTCTCTTTCTGCCCTTTCGTTTCTCTCTGGCAAGCACAGGCACCTCTAGCAATGATAAAGCAAAACAATACTACCATGGATAGCTCTCTGATAAACTAGTGCATGTGTATGTTTGTGTTCCTATGAATTAAGAAATTAGAACATACTGAAACATTGATGGTCAATTGTCCTATTTCAGAATCTGATGAAAGCTTAAGCACCTGATTCCTTGGAAAAAAAAAATCCATGTTTGCATGTAGTTTTAAAAAGATTGCGGATGTCTTCACACTCATCCATGGATAAGATCAAGGCTGTCTCAATCAGCTCGTGGCTGTGTGGATCAGGGACCATAGCCCAACTAAGTTTGATCTACCAACCTGACATCTGAACAGATTAAGCGGCAGAGCTTTGGCCAACCTTGTCTGCTGAAGTCAAGATCATTTTTCCTTTTCACTGCAGCCTGTGTAGACTCAGAGACCAGCTAGTTCAACCGGACGCATTTGATCAGCAGGCATGACTCTCCCTCACAGGTCTTATTCAAGTTCATATTGTTTTCTTTATGGCAGGAGAATCATTGACTTGAATTTTTATGCAAGAAAAATTGCAGTTTTCTGGGGAAATCATTCTAGTGAACCAAATTAAATGAATCAATTCTTTGTTGGCAACTTCAAGACAGACCTGCATGTTAAGGTTTATTCTTTCAGTGAAGTCCTTTTGGCCTGGGCAGAACACACAAAGAAGAGAAACCAGCCAAAATTATTTTCCATCAGGTGTAAAGGAACACAGTTAACTGATCTGTAACTCTAGACACACTTCTCCTGGTTAGAATAGAACTATTGGATCAGAAGAGTTATGATGTCTTTTTTTCCTATGCAAAAATGGATCATGACTTTTCCAACAACCCAATAGATTTTGAAGTCTGGCTTGGCCTTTTTTGGTACACACAGAAGTCTTTCAGCTCTGAGGTGGAGTCTAAAAGGGAAGAGTTTTTACAAAGGCATCTTAAATGGGTCATGCAGTAAGACTTCCTTTCAATCACAGCCTGCCAGGAATATCAGGTACAGCACGAAGCTCCAAGCCAAGTGGCTGTATTTTGTCCTGCTTATTCAGTCCTGAGGTCTTCCCCACCCCACCCCCCCAAAAAAAAGTTGCCAAGTTACATGGTAACTTGGTAATGGGACTATTATAGACAAGGCACTAAATGAGTTCCAGAAACTCATTCATCTTATTGATTGTGGTCGCAATCTGGAGAGAATGCATTTACACAGAGCACAATACAAATCAACTTCTGTAGTACCTTTGATGCAAACACATCCCAGGGCACCTTTCAGCAAAGCACAATACTAAAATGTGCAAGTACACTGTGAAAGAAAATGGAGCAGGTCAAACATACAGAATTCAACTTAGGGTGAAATAAGGTTCTATCTTCTAGGTTAAATCACATGCAAGAATGGGGGAAATGACATGAGTAAGAGTGTGTTCACGTGTTGGAAGTTTTCAACATTCATCCGCAGAAATCCCCTCCAGATATTTTCTCACTGAGCTTTGAAATCTATATGTCATGAGTCTCTCTGTTCTGTTCAAGCACTGACAAACTTGTGGGGCAAATGACTCTGGAAGTTATTATCTGGTGTAGCGCACTTCCTGGGTTGAAATACCATAGCGAGATAATTGCTGAAAAGTCCGGCCAATTATTACCCAACCGATGTTTTCCACACCTTCATAGCTGTTTACCAATTTGCAGTGACAAAAACGAGAGGCACTGTTTTCTTTTACTCTTCTTTTTTTTCTTTTTTTGGAGAGTATTTTTGCTATAGGGCACATGCGCTTGCCAGAAAGACAGAGAGAGAGAGAGACAGAAAGTGAGAAATCACCCCCCGGGGAGATGGCCATGCCGCAATCCCTTCTCTTCCATTCTCCTCTTGGGATCTTGGGCACGCATGCACATGAGCCCGGCATGAGTTTAAGCCACCAGGTCCGGGACTCCAACCACAGTTGACTACATGGGAGTCCAGCGACATAGCCATTACTCCAACTGCTGGTCCCACTTTTACTCTTCTGCTACGGAAAGCAACTCAGGAAAACCTTCAGAGACATGCTCTTCCCTATGGTAACACTCAGTATACTCTCAGCATTCTGTGGGTACACTAGTAAACTCCTTGCAGTTACCCAAAAGGACCGTTGGTGGAAGAAATGCCTTTTGCATGGTAGCACTCTGATGTCTCAGATGTATTTTATTATTCAGTGTAAATTTTCGGGGTTTCGTTTTTTGTTTTTTTGTGTTTTTCTTTTTAGATTTTTGCCATAGGATGTGTGCACTCACAGGAGAGAGACAGAGAGAGAAAGAAAGTGAAAAATCACCCCCTGCCCAGGCAAAATGGCATGTCGCAATCCCTTCTCCTCCATTCTCCTTTCAGGATTCTGTGCACACATGCACAAAAGCCTGGTGTATTTTTCAAGCTGCCAGGTTTGGGATTTGAACCAGGCAACTGGCCATGTGCCATTCAACACTTTTACTACCACGTCATCTGCTGGCCTGAAAACTACAAATTTTTCATCTCAGTCTGGCATCTTTCCTGGTCAAAGAAAAACTTCTTTGCCAAATCACATTTCAGGTGTAAAATGTTCTAATAAAGGTAGGGGAGATTGGCAGAAGATTTTAACAGTTCTCCTTTGCTCAGAATTATTTAACATTTTTACTTGCTAGTTTATAACTCTGTAAGTTATCAAGAAATCTGAATGTGTGCTGCCACGTAATCTTTTATGTGCTGGATGATGCATTTTTCAGGAGTATTCCATGAATGTTAACCTGTCGGTGTTTATTAGACCCTTGAACTAGAGAACTCAAGTGGGTTCCTTAAAAATACGTGCATTCCTCGGGACCAGCAGTTAGCGTAATGGCTATGTCGCTGGACTCCCGTGTATTCGACTGCGTTTCGAGTCCCAGACCAGCGGCTTAAACTCACTCCAGACACATGTGCATGCGTGCCCAAGATCTCGAGAGGAGAATGGAGGAGAAGGGATTGCAGCATGGCCATCCTCCCTGGGGAGTGATTTCTCGCTTTCTGTCTCTCTGTCTGTCTCTGTCTGTCTGCCGAGCCCACGCGCCCTATAGCAAAAACCTCTCCAAAAAAAAATAATAATAATAATAATATGTGCATTCCTAATAAGAAGGGGATTTGTTGTGGTAGTAAGCATTAAGAACTAATCCGTTGTTTAAAATAGAGTGATTTTTATTTGCATTCAAATATTTGTGGTGACACAGTATAAGAAGATAAAAACAGACTGAAAGGGTTCCATGTGCTGTCCACAGATCATCACAGCATTGATTGCATCTGTGATTCCAAATAACTGCTCTGCCATCCGACTGATCCCGAGTCAGATACTTGCCTCCAAACCCCTCTTCAAAACCACAATCGTTTTCTTGGATTCGTGTGAGCCCCTAACATCTGGAAATAACATATGTGTTTCAGTTTTTCTCTGCTGTACAACAAATTGCCACAAAACATAGTTTGAAACACTGTAAATTTCGCTATCTTAGAGTTTCTGTAGGTCAGGAGTTTAGGTGGAACATGGCTGAAATTTCCACCGCAGATCTCACCGGGCTAACGTCAAGATACTGGCCAAATCTGCAACTCGCCTGGGGCTGGGGTTCCTTTCCCCAGCTCCCCAGTAGTGACAGGAGTCACTCTTTGCAGCTGGCAGTCCCATTTTCCTGCTACCTGTCAGTCAGACATGGCTGTTAGATCCTAGAGGTTTCTTTTTTTTTTTTTTTTTTTTTTTTTTCTTTTTTTGGAGAGGTTTTTGCTATAGGACGCGTGCGCTCGCCAGACAGACAGAGAGAGACAGAGAGATAGAAAGCAGGAAATCACCCCCCAGGGGGGATGGCCACGCCGCAATCCCTTCTCCTCCATTCTCCTCTCGGGATCCTGGGCACGCACGCACACGTGCCCGGCGTGAGTTTAAGCCGCCGGGTCCGGGACTCGAACCGCGGTCGACTACGTGGGAGTCCAGCGACATAGCCATTACACTAACTGCTGGTCCCATAGATCCTAGAGGTTTCTTGCAATTCCTTACATGTGATCCACTCTACGGACAGTTCACACAGGAGGGTTTGCTGACTTCCAGGCCAGCAGGAGTTTCTCTGTGACCAGCCAGAGAAAGCTCTCTTCTTGCAAAGGCTAGTTGGAGCAGGCCAGGCTCATGCAGATACTCTGCCTTGTCAATGATGTGGAACCTTAACTATATTTGCAAACTCCTTCCACAGCCGTACTTAGACTTGTATTTGACTGAACAACAGGAAGAAGGTTCCAGGGACCAGGAATCTTGGGAGTCCATTCTAGAACACTCCCTACCATATATGTAACAGTGCTATTGTTGGCACTTCCTCTGAAATAACAGCAAGCAGAACAGGAAATGCAAGGTCTAAGGGGAGAGAACATATGACAGATGGAAAAATGAAAATTGCCTTTTGGAAAAAATAAACGTATAGACAGATAGATAGTATACATCATGATGAGAACTTCAAGTAAAATGTAAAATTAATCTTAAAAAAAAAAGAAAATGCATTTGGGGAAAGTTGGTCCCTCTGTCTCCTTTCAGTTCTAGATATCAATCTGAAACATAGGGATAATAACATCTACCTTGAAAACTGTTCTAAGTTATGGGACCAGCAGTTAGTGTAATGGTTATGTTGCTGGACTCCCATGTAGTCAACTGCGGTTCGAGTCCTGGACTTGGTGGCTTAAAACTCACGCTGGGTGCGTGTGCGTGCATGCCCAAGATCCCGAGAGGAGAATGAAGGAGAAGTGATTGCGGCTTTGCCATCCCCCCTAGGGTTGATTTCTTGCTCTCTGTCTCTCTGTCTCTCTCTGTCTTTCTGGTGAGCAGACATGCCCTACAGCAAAAACCTCTCTCTCAAAAAAAAAAACAAACTGTTATAAGTTATGAAATAAGATAGGGATAAGGATGGGCATTATACTTAGGCATAATAGTAAGTTGCTTAGAGTGGAGAACCGCCCCTTTAGTGACAGGATTCATAAATAAAGAAGTCCTGCTGACACCCCACCACCCTCAGCTGCTTCAGACTTGAGGGTACTCAGAGAACAGATGAAACTCAACTAAAGGACCAGCCCGTGTAGCTCAAATCCAAGGGTCTGCTACGGATCATCTGTAGCCCAGAGCCCTGAACCATCTTCTAACACTTGCTGGAGTAGACCTGATGAATCCCAGCTTCGAACATTGCTCTCCCTGGACACCTGACTGAAAGAGTCTTCCCTTGGCTTTACACATCCTGGCTCCTTGTTCTCCTTGAGCCATAATCTTAAACTAGAGGTACAAAGACCTTACTTTAACATCCCAGTCCATATTATCCCCTTACCTGGATTTATAGGTCCCTAACTTCGTTACAACCCGAAATCCTCTCCTATGCATTTACTTCTCCCAGAAGAAGAATAACTTCAATGAAAGATTCTTGTCTTTCTTGTTCATCTTCACAGCAGAGTACTCCATTAATCTTGTTGAATAATTGAACAAAGGAATGGGTAATCCAAAGGTCACAACCTCGCCTAACAGAAGTCCCATTTGTCTCCTCTTGTCTCTTACATGTACAGGTGAACCAAGTTCATAGACATCTGTGTTTAGGTATTTCCTGTGAATCTGTCAGCATCCATGGTTCTGTCCTAGAGATGTGGAAGCATTTAAACAAAAATTATGAACCATTTGTATCATTAGATGAGGCTTCTCTAAGAAGCTGGAAGATGCTCTACAAACACAGAAAGAAGCACTTATGTGGTATTTAGACACAGGTTTGTTTTTTTTTTCTTTTTTTTTCTTCTTTTTTTTTTTGAGAGGTTTTCGCTATAGGGCGCGTGTGCTCGCCAGACAGACAGAGAGAGACATAGAGACAGAAAGCGAGAAATCACCCCCCAGGGAGGATGGTCACGCTGCAATCCCTTCTCCTCCATTCTCCTCTCGGGATCTTGGGCACGCACGCACACGCGCCCAGCGTGAGTTTTAAGCCACCGGGTCCGGGGCGCAAACCGCGGTCAACTACGTGGGAGTCCAGCGACATAGCCATTACGCTAACTGCTGGTTCCCAAGACACAGGTTTTGACATCAATAGACTTGGGTTAAATCCCAGTTTTACAATTTACTCAAGTTGTGTATCATACTTAAGCAAGATCCTTTTCATCTCCTAGCATCAGTATCCTCTCTTATAAAAAAGACAAGATATTAAACATAAAAAGATGACTGTGATATATACTAGGTCTTTAAAAAAGTCCATGGAAAGTGCATTTTATTAAAAAAATAAAACCTATGTATGGATCTATACATTTTTTTGCACCAAAGTAAACTTGTACTTTAATTCTATTTTCCACAGACTTTTGGCAGTAAAATTTAATATGCTTGTGAGTGTGTGTAACAGGTTTTTAAAAGCAAAGTTTTTGCTGAGTTCCAAGATGCAATTATGTGGACGTTCCAGAGTGAGATCCTACGTCACCATGTACAGACCCATCTCCACAAGTACTGGCTTCTTCAGTCCCATCAAGAGTCTACAAAGAGGTCTGAGTAGGAAGGAGAATATCAATGCCATTATTTCTTTGGAGAGAGCCATTGCTAAATCCACCCCCCACAAACACACACACACACACACACACACTCATTTCCTTAAGAGGACAGTCCTTCCTCCTCCCTGACACCAGCAGAAGACTTGCAGTTTCCTTTTTCTAGTGAGGAGCTGGTTGCCCAGCTTCGGGTGGTAGCCCAGGGGATTTCTATGGTGGAAGACAGTGGACAACTGGTGACGGAGTAAGAGAGCACACCCATGGTGTTTGTGAAGTATGGCCTCCGCTACCCTCACCCTTCTTCCTCCTCACGCTGCACTGGCTGAAGTACCATTTAACTAGGAGAGGAAGAAAAGTATGACGTCAAGAAACAGAGACGAGACCAGCTCGAACCCCCTTTTCGCAGACATGCTTCCAGCCTGCCGCGGCCCTGATCTGGGAGAGGAGAAGCTTTATTGTCAAGCTCAGAGATTCAAATTTCTTGATCTAAGTATTTTAGTGTTTTGGTTAATGAATTGGACCCATATGGTAGGACTATAAGAAGAAGTGAAAAAATAAAACAAACAAAAACTCTATACACTAACCAATTGTATAATTTCTCATGGAAATACACTTACTGTTTTTATAATTAAATGGAGCTTACTATGAGTTAAATCATATATAAGATATAATAGTCTGGTAATAGTTGATACTAAAATACATATTCGCTTTATCTCCAAAATCTTTTGGCAGGAATTGCTATTATGATGAAACAGGTAGTACTATTTTGCATTGCAACACAAATTCCAAAGGGAAGGTACTTATTTATCAGAAAAGAAGATGGCTCCCAGAAGGAAAGGGCGGTCCCCTCCTGTAAATATTAGAGACAGAGAAAGACAAAAGATCCTTCAATCTAGATTTAACAAGTTGTTAGAAACCTTTGAAAGTGCAGTTTCTGAGATGTTCTGTAGAAAGTAGGCCGAGTGCAGGGAATTCAGAGGATGCGCACAAAGTAGTGAAGGCCTCGATCCTTGACGTATTAGGGGAGGAAAGCAGCAGCGCAGGAGGCAGGCTTTGGACTCAGTCAACAAGCTCGAATGAAGAGGAGGTTCTTTGAGAGGATGGAGAAATGTCTGGGTAGATCTGAAGGCCAAGGGGAAAAGTGCAGGGGCGAGAGAAAGATGTAAGATATGGAAGAAAAACAAAATGGAAAGGCTTGAACTTTAACAAACTAATCATTTTCCTAAAAGCTGTTGTTTATTTTGTATCATCAATAGGCTAGATATTTTACTAAGCATTTACATAAAGTACCTCACAACAATCTGGCAAAGTAGGTATTATCATGCCCGTTTTAAAAATGAGAAAATGGAAGGTCGCGAGATTAAATTCTTTCTTCAAAGTTACCCAGGGTAAGCAAGCTCTAACATTTCTGCTTTTCCCTTTACCTCATTCTGATTTTTTTTTTCTTGTTTAAAGAAAGAAGACTAGTCCAGGGGCTGGCAAATGGTCTGGTGGTTGAGGATGCTAGACTCCCACATGGCTAACTGCGGTTCAAGTCCCAAACCTAGTGGCTTGCTTTCTCACTCTCTCTCTCTCTTTCTCTCTCACTCTGTTCCTCCCTGGTCAAATTAAAACAAACAAATACATAAATAAGTTGATAAAATAATTTCTTTTAAAAAAAGAAAGAGGACTAGTCCAGTAGATATGAAAAAATGTCAAGAATAAAATGGATGATGATGATGAATAAAGTTAAACAATTCTTTTTTTAAAAAAAGAATAAAATGGAGAGAATTTAGTAATTTCTTAACTAAATCATTTATATTCTTCTACTAAAGCAGCTGATGTAATTTTCTGAGAGCATGGAAGAAACATGCAATTGAAAGCTAATGAGAAATGGAGGCTCAGAAATATGCTAGAGAAGTCTTCGCGTATGCATATAAAGACTGTGGTCTCTCATGTCTACAAAACCATTAAAATACGCCTCAAATGCTTTGTGCATGAGCTCCTGGGCAGTCTCATTCACATTAATCATCACAACATTCTTAGTCACAGGAGTTACTGATTTGACACTCTGAACTTCTTTCCTTCACATTAGGAAACTGAGGTTGAGAGGTTACAAAAATTCAATACCATATGCTCAATGTCACAAATCGAACCGACGGAACTCAAAGTATGGGATGTTTTAAAAATATATGTGTGTATATGTGTGTGCGTGTGTGGGTGGGTGGGTATGTATCTGTGTGTGTATTTTTCCTATCTGAGAAAACTAATTCATTAATTCATTTCTTAAAGTTACTTTGAAATTGTTTTTCAAGAACAAAGCAGACTTGGTTAAAAACATAGTTGTATGTTTTGAGGGAGGAAATGGTAGAGTGAGATAGGATTGTTATTAACCTTCTAGTCTCTTCATTAGCCTCATCCTTCCGACTGTGAGAGGAACGGCATGCCGAATTGCTTTCTTTGCATTTTTGCCGACCTAACAGAAGATGCCTTTATTTAATTAGAGCTGATTTCATTGTCGTGGTGTTATATATTAGAAATTGATTACCCCATTTCTTCTGTAATAGCTGCATTATATTTGAGAGGGGGAGATTTTCTCCTATTTTTTAACATAAGAAATAATGAGCATATGAAAGTGAAATCTTTATTTTTATTGTGTCTATGATTTCAAATGAAGAGAACTGACTATAAATATGGCATTACATTGACTTTCAGGGCAATTATTATTTTCTGAATAAAAATGAGAGTGTTTACAAGTTTTTTAAAAATCCAATGTCAATTATTTTCCACTTAATATGTCTGACACCTACTTTTAAGCAACTAGAAAAAGAATTGGTCAAAGGTACAAACTATTTTTAACTCTATTTCTTGTCAGTGGTGTTAATGTGGTCCCTAAATGTGAATACTTTCTGTCTTTTTTTTTTTTAATTCAAATTCCTAATTAAGTTACTCAGTATTTTTTAATAGCTAAGCTAGAAAAAGTTTAACTTAAGCTCTTAAATAATACTTTAACAAATTCCTGAGATTTGGAGAAAAGGAAAGGCTGAAAATAGGAAAAGGAGGTACAAATTATATATAAAGACATTTGTCTGAATATTGAACCCTTCGTATTATTTTTAATCTCTTTGGAATATTTTAAGTGAGATATAAAATAAGCTAAAGTGATCCTTGCCCTTGAAGAATTTATAGTCTATGGAGAAGGTAACATACAAGGGAAATTCTGGAGAAGAACACAAGGGTAACATTAGCACACTCGTTAGGTGGAACAGCCTACGGGATGCAAGGCTGCCTAGCTTGCTCCTCTGAGAGTTTGCAAATATGAGAAATGGCAACCGGAGGTGGGGTTAGCGGGGTTAGCTGTCCGAGATTTCCCACAGGTCAGTTCGTGAGGAGCTCTACAGGAAACAGAGGCTGTAAATTAGGGTCATGGTGCCAAAGCAGGATCTCTTCTTGTGCTATATTTCTCATTAATTTCCCCAAGCAACATTTCATATCCTCAAAACTTCAAACTTTATCATGTGTCTTTAAGTTGCTTAATTTCATTAATTAAACAAATAAACTTTTTTGTTAAAAAAAATGCTTTCATAGAACCAGGTGTGTACTTTCCTTGGTTCAATTATTATTTGAGACAGGGATATATGACTTCCATTAGAGAGAAATGCTCAATAGAGAACAATGGGTAGCTACAAGTTATAATAAGAATTATAAGCACCACTTAGAGAGCAAAGGTGAAACCCCACTCTGAAAAATGGGATTTTTTTATTCAGATATTTCCTGAGGGACTCTTAAATCCCTAGGTTTTTAATAGATTTCATTCTCAAGATTCTAACAGGATTTTCATGATATTGAGAGGTGGAAGAAAAGGATGGTTCCACTATTGTGTTCCTAATCTAGAAGCAGTTGAGCCACAGTACTCCACATCAATTTTGTTCATGGGTAACAGTAACCGAATGGTTGCTAAATCTTCTGGTTCTATTTGGTCAAATTCAGTTCTTGCCTCCTTGCCCTAGCTCTCCACAAAACTCTGACTCTGAGATCGACTCTGAGATCAGAGACTGTAACTTACTCATTCTTTTGCTATGGAAGAAGTAGGTGCACCATGAGTAATAATGGATGAGAGAATAAATAAAAGAATGGATGAATGAATGACCAAAGCTCTTCTGAGAGAATGGGGAAACACAAATTCAGTCCTTAAAAAGTCTTTGCGTCCAACTAGTAACACAATTTTTGAAAAAAAAAAAAAGAAACTATTTTTTCAGAAGGACAAGCAAAAGCTAAAGGAACCCAGCAGTGCAGTCTTTGAAATGTCCTTTGTAGAGAGCCTATTAAATTATTGGATAGGCACCATCTTCCTCTGTAGTTCTTACCTTGTAGAGCGAAGGGGCCTTTAGCCTGTAGGGTACAGTATCAGGGAAGGTCAACAGCATTTTTTTTTTTTTTTTGGAGAGGTTTTTCGCTATAGGGCGCGTGCACTCGCCAGACAGACAGAGAGAGACATAGAGACAGAAAGCGAGAAATCACCCCCCAGGGGGGATGGTCACGCCGCAATCCCTTCTCCTCCATTCTCCTCTCGGGATCTTGGGCACGCACGCACACGCGCCCGGCGTGAGTTGTAAGCCACCGGGTCCGAGACGCGAACCGCGATCAACTACGTGGGAGTCCAGCGACATAGCCATTACGCTAACTGCTGGTTCCCAACAGCATTTTTAACATTAAGTAAATCTCATCAATATGAGTTGATTCTTGCTGCCTTCTGTCTCCCCTACATTTAAAAATAACAGATCTATGCAGTATTACATATTTAGAACAAAAGAGGGGAATTTCTTAATGTTTCCAAATGTTAAATCTTTCTTTCAGCATCAGGAAATCAATCAGGCACAATGTACAGGGATAGTTGTGACTCTCTGTCATGTGACCCACGAGATGATGATTTAGTATTATATCCACTAGGGGACAACAGGTATCACAGTAGTTAAGGCACTGGACTCCCATGTGGTAGACTACGGTTTGAGTCCCAGACCTCATGGCTTGAAACTCACACTAGGTGTGTGTGAATGCGTGCCCAAAACCCCAAGAGGAGAATGGGAAGGAAGGGATTGTGATGTGGCCATCCCCCTCAGGAGGTGATTTCTTGCATTCTGTCTCTCTCATAAGTGCACACACCCTATAGCAAAAATCTCTCTCTTTCAAAATAATAATAATAATTATTATTATTATATCCACTTGCTTTTTTCTGAGACTTAAGAAAACTTCAGAGTCTTAAGCACCCCATAAAGATATGTTCTTGAATGTTTGGCACAGAAGATATTCTTCCTTTCCTCCTCAAATCACTTCAAAGTTTATTTTGTAAATAAAGATGTAGTTCAATATGAAATTTTGAAAGTTTTGCAGTATGCTAATGAAAGAAATTTGGACCTTCAGAGTAGTATTTAAGAACCTGGAGATGTCTTTCATATATGTCTGTTAGCCCCAGGAGGTACTCAACAATATTAATATTCAAAAACCCTCAATGTATGCATTTTTGTTGACTGGGAAACCAGGCTGTTTATTACTATGAGGTTTGAAAAACAGGACGGCCTTGAGGCTGACAAAGCTCTTACAGGCCTATTCAAGGAACTAATGAAAACCAAGAGGTTTTCAAAGGTGGAAATTAGAGATATGCAATAACTTCAGAAATCTGTTTAAGAAGAGGAATGGCTGGGGAATGTAATTTGTCAGCTAAAAGACATGTGTCATGGTGGAAATGCCAGTGTGGAACTACTATAATCACAAATGCTCAGAAGGGTGTCTATACCTGCTCTTTGCCCAAGAGAATTCTTGTCTATCCCTGTTTCACTGGTTTAGCATTTGTCTTAGAAATTGCTATTTTTAAAAAAGGATTATTTAACTTAATTTATTAGTAGTATTATTTTAATTTGTTACAAGGCATGTGCACTCACGAGAGAGAAAGATTGAAGAATAGTGAGAAAGCAAGCTGCCAGCTCGGGACTCAAACCATAGTCGGCCATGTGGGAATCCAGCAACTTAACCACCATGCCACCTGCAAATCCTAACATTTTCAAATGGAGAGGCACTATTAAATGTGGCAATAAGATGACCCTGGATGCTTCTGATACACATTCTCTTTGTACTTTGAGCTTTAGTCAAGGTCTCATCCACACTGTGTGAGACCCTTCTGCAGTGAACAGAACTCTCCTTTTAGCTGATGATTAAATCAGAAAGACCAAAGCCTACCTCTCTTTTTCTCAACCCTTTCAAGGTAAACAATCACTAATGCCTTCCTTTCAAGAACCAATTGGTTTTGTTTGGCCTTAAGATTATTTTTAATGCACTGAGCTGGAGAGCAGTACTAGGGGAAAGAGAGAGAAAGCCCCTACCTCGCTCCTCAGTCATATCACAATCCTTTTCCTTCACTTCTCCATTCCATCAGGAATCTTAGCACAAGTGTGTCATGAGTGTTTTTTAAGCCAACATACTGAGACTCAAACCCTTGTCGGCCATATGGGATCTGGCTTCCTCTAGGTAATGTTTAACCTCTGCACTACAGTGCCAACCAGTAACAGCTTGATTCTCTGATGCAGTGAAATGCTCTTCAACATCAGTGGCTGTAGTCAGTCAACTTCTAATCTCAGTGTTGACGGCTAGATTCAGTGTCGCAGCCATACAGTGTAGCAGACAATTACATGGTGGACAATCGCCCACCTGATGAGGTGCAAGAAATGACCACATTGCCAATGAGTGGGGTCAAACAGAGGCAGCTTATGTACAAAGCACTAGAGGATGTGCTGTTTGGCCTTGGAATACAGGTAGACCTAACTAAGTTGCCCCAGTTTTCTGTAAGTCATAAAATGATGTTATCTACAGTTATTGAGTTATTTTCTTGCTTGCTAACACTTATTTTTTAACTTCTCAGTAAACCCTTTTGGCAATAAGGGCAAGAAAAAATTAAAATCATATTAAATTAATGGAAATTAATTTCCATTTCTCAAGGAAACTTTGTATGTTATGTGCCCAAAATAATCTGTCCATACTTTGCATGTACATCGGACAGGTAATGATGTTGATTTCCATGTAAAACTGAGGACTTATTTGTGTTGAGAAATTCTCAGTACCTACTTCAATTCTTGTTGTTTATTTATTAGGTTTTTGATACAGGGCATGTACACTCACCAGAGAGAGAGAGAGAGAGAGAGAGAGAGAGAGACAGGAAAAGTGAGAAATCACCTTCCAGAGGGGCTGTTCACACCTCAATCCCTTCTTCTCCATTCTCCTCTCAGGATTTCGGGCACACACACATACACACATACACACACACATACACACACACATGCCCAGCATGATTTTCAAGCGTCCAGGTCTGGGAAGTGAATGGCAGTCGGCCACGTATAAATCAGAGCTTTAACCACAATGCCACCTGCTGGCCCCCTTGGTATTAATTGTACGAACACTTGCTCTGAAAACAGAATTTCAGCACAAGCAGCTACAAATGGCTCGTCCTGATGTCAGCTTGTAACTCAGACCTTTGATCAAGATCAGGACTGGTTAGACCCTGGTTCAGCAAGGTAGCCACTAACCATTCCTGGTTATTTAGGTTTAAACAAGTAATAATTAAAACGAAATCATCTGATTTTTCGCCTGCACCAGCCTTATCCCAAGAGCTCAATAGCCACTTCAGATTTATGCTTCGTGGCTACCATTTGGACAATACAAACCTAAAGCATTTTCACCACTATAAAATGTTCAGTTGAACTGATTTACACTGTTAATTTCACTTGTTTCCCATTCCAAGTTCTCAGTACACATGAGAAGTAAAGTAATAGCCGCTAATGCATTGCCTTCGTTAGTAGCAGAGCTCTGCAAAAAGCAAAATAATGCCAGATTGCTTATCAATGTCAAAAGAAAATCAACTAATCCCAATTAGGGTTTGATTTTCATTCAATCCCTGGAATCAACATAATGCTTTTGGAAGTACATTCAGTTGAAAGTGAAATTTCTGACATTATTACAAATGCCCTTGTAAATCCAGTTAAAAATTATATGATAAAAATTAAATTACATGGTTTTGTGGTAACTATTCAAAAGCTAACTTTGGTGGAGCTTGGGTTATGGTAAAAAAATATATACTTTTTTTTGCTAAAGTAGAAAACCTGCCTGTTATCAATATACTCAAAATTAGTTGTAATTACATGTAAATATAACTCCATCCATAAAACCTGCAGTGTTCCAGCAATCAAAATTACAAAATTGTAACATAGTCACACAGTCCCACAATTAGGGAGATTGTACTAGAATGCTGTCAAAGCTAATGTTAAATATAAAAAAGAAAAAGGAAAACTGCTTGACAATATACACCTTCTCTTTTTGCTACCCAGCATTAATCAGATTTTAAAAATGCTTGAGATTTTGGAGAACTATCTTGTAAATCACATTAGAGGTAAACACTTGAATAAATTAATCCTCTCTATTTAGTTGCATTTTTTTCAAATCGTTCATAAATCTTTAATTAATAAATAGAGTATTCCCAAACTTCCAATTTTAAGCTTTCAGAAAATGATCATTATTTTAAAGTTTGTTTGTTTCTTGGAGCCAGCAGTTGGCATAATGGCTGTGTCGCTGAACTCCCATGTAGCTGACCACAGTTCGAGTCCCGGACCCAGTGGCTTAAACTCATGCCAGGCGCGTGTGTATGCATGCCCAAGATCCCAAGAGGAGGATGGAGGAGAAGGGATTGTGGCGTGGCCATCCCCCATGGGGGGTTATTTCTTGCTTTCTGTCTCTCTGTCTATCTCTGTCTTTCTGGCAAGTTCATGCACCCTATAGCAAAAATTAAAAAAATAAAAAATAAAAAATAAAAACTTTAGAAGTCCAGATGGCATGGCTACAGTGAAATACGATCATCCGTAAAACAAATTTACATAAGAAGATTCCCAGTTCAAGTCCCAAAACCTCCCCGAATACACCATGTACATACCTGTACATGATTTAGGGCTGACTGAAGGCTTGGGGTGGACATCAAGACCTTTTGGGATGCTGTCTCCTTCTTTTTCTCTCTTCTACTGTCCTTTTCCATCTCTCTCATGGAAGAAATGAATAAAAAACAAACCCCAAACTCAACAACTTGGAAATCTTCAGTAGCCGAATTTACTATGCTTTGTTAGTATTGCACCATCTATAGAGAGAATATTTTCTCAATTAAGAACATGTTGACTCAAAAACAGTTCATTGAGAATCTTGAGAGTTAACATAAAATGCAAATTTTAGAAGTACCATACAGGGCAGTTTCTGTGGCCTAGTGGTTAAGGTAGCCAGATCCACATGGCCGACCCTGAAGTTTGAGTCACAGATCCAGCATGCCAAGTGCATGCATGTGCCCAAAATCCCAAAGGACGGAGAAGGGATTGTGGCATGACCATTCCCCATAGGGGGTGCTTTCTTACTGTTCTCTCTCTCCGGGTCTCTTTCTGATAAATGCATACACCCTGTGACAAATAATAATAATAATAATAATAATAATTAATTGATATCAATATAAAGATGTATTTATTTTTGTGTTTATTTTGCAAAACAAATAACATCTTTGTATATAATTATTGTGTAGATCCACCAATACAGAACTTATTTTCATGCAATAGATACATATTTCAAATCTTTTTTGCTAACCTCTTTGACTGATTAAATCACCATGTCAATTGCTAAAATACACAAGTGCCAGAAAAAATTTAAACATATTTATTTAATATACGCATCCACAGTTTTCAAATTCAAGATGAATTACTCAGCCTAACAAATAACCTCTTTCTCTGTTTGGGATGAATGTGTATCTTCTTATTAGACTATATATACAGGGTTAAAACCCATATATAGATTGATATATCTCATTAGAACATTTATGAAAGTAAAACACAGGCATAATCCAATGCATTCTTTATATTTTATAGTCTTGATTAAGTTCATATGTAATATATGCATTATAAACATGCATTCACACACACATATATAAGTGCTACATCTAATCTACATCTACATATGTGTATATAGAAACTATATATGTGTAGAATGTAATCTATACATATAGAGAATGTATACATTTTATATATGTGTGTGAATGTATATATAAACTCATACCCAAGTTTTTTATTTTCTGCTCATTTTCTACTAATCACAGGGATCCTCTATCACTATAAGCTATGATATTGCCCATTAAACATAAGTGTTTTTTGAAGTGTATCTAGGCTTTTACCAGATTTTTTTGGAGAAAATAGAATACAGTGACTACTACCATATATTTTTTATGATGATGTCATACATACTGTATGTCATTCTGCGATTTGCTTTTCTCACTACTCTGCACTCTGTCTCCAAGATTTTTCCCAACACATGAGACAGATAGCTCTAATTCACTCATGTTTTGACATCTACCGGCTAGTGCACTCTATGACACAGTTTAATGATCTGTCAAGTGGTATTTGCATGGTTTCAAATATTTGACTCTTACAAGCAATATTGCTATACATAGTCTTTTATTTTCTACTTTTTTTTTTAATTTGCCTGAAGATATGTGCACTTGTCAGAGACGGGGAAGAGAAAAAGTGAGAAAGCACCCGCATGGAGCATGGTCATGTTGCAATCCTTTATACTCTCTCTCCATTCGGGATTCTGGGCACACACGCACATGCACCTGGCGTGTTTTTTCAAGTTGCCAGGTCCAGGACTTGAACTGCACAATTGGTCAGGTGAAATCCAGTCACCTTAACCACCATGCCACCAGTTGACCTACTATGCACATTCTTAAATACACATGCAAGAGTTTCTTTAGGTATTTATCTGAGTGAAATTGCCAGGTCTTGGGCGTGTATGCATTTTTAGCCTCACTGGGTGCTTCCAAGTTGTCTACACAGCGGTTATAGCCCTGTCCCCTCTCTTAGAAGTGAGGGCGAGTTTCTCCTGAGTCACGCTCTTGCCGTCCCTGGGCATTGTCTCTACTTGATTATTGTTAGCTTGATAGACTTAAAATAGTCTCTGCTTGTTTTAATTTGCATTTACCTGATTTTGCCAGATTGTTTAAATTTTGAAAATGAGGCTTAAAAATAAAATTTAGAAAAAGAAAGAAAATGGGGCTTGTATTTATACAGATTATTAAAAACATATATTTTGATATGAATTCCAGATGTGCTACATGAGTGTGAAGACCTTGGCCATGTTTCTCAGTTTCCTGTTTTATAAAATAAAAAAAAAAAAATCTATGTTGCTTCTAACTTCATGGAGGTGAGCTAAAAGATCAATGAGTTAATCTTGATAAAGCGCTTAACTCGACTTGCCATTAAGTGCTACATAAATATTAAATATTACTGTTTATTAAGCACCTATTATATGCTACATGTTCTACAGGATATAATTAAAACATGTTTATGTTTTCATCCTGATAGATTCTAACTCTTTTTTTTTTGTTTTTATCTATTTTTTCCAATGAAGAACAGAGATCGCATCAGGGAGACAGGTACCTTTAACAGTAGTCCCCGTACCACCCTTCACCCCTCGTCTCAACCTGGATCAGAGGCTCACACGCTCTGTGTGCTCAAAGAGGTCCCAGGATGTGACCCTAAGACCTTCCCCATGTGAGTCTTATTGCATTACAGCTGCGTCACCACCTCACCCCTAAATTCTAATTCTCGATTTTTGTATTTAGAATTGATGATGAAGAATATTGCTCTTGGGACCAGCAGTTAGCACAATGACTATGTCGCTGAACTCCCATGTGGTCGACCGTAGTTCGAGTCCCAGATCCGATGGCTTAAACTCACACCGGGCGTGTGTACGCGCATGCCCAAGATCCCAAGAGGAGAATGGAGGAGAAGGGATTGCAGCGTGGCCATCTCACCTGGGGGGTGATTTCTTGCTTTCTGTCTCTCTCTGCCTTTCTGGCGAGAGCATGCACCCTATAGCAAAAAATAAAAATAAAAATAAAAACCTCTCCAAACAAGCAAACAAAAAGAAAGAATATTGCTCTTCTCCCTGCTATGCTGAAAAAAAGAAAAAAAATCAATACGTTTTGAAGAATTAACATAAAAACTTATTTTAAAATATTATTGACACCAAACATAATTTAACTGATATGCTTTTTATTTCATTACTACAAATTGCTAATAGGCCATTGCTGGTGAAGATATGAAAATCTTATCCAGAGAGAACTTGAGAAACAGAACTAACCTATATATAGGAGATAATGGCTTCCATTCACTCCCAGTTGACTATGTGCCGGGCACTGTTCTAAGCACGTTGTGAACCGACATCCATTCTCACGGCTCTCAGAGCTCTCTCACAGGTTGGGCTAGAGTCCAGATGGAAACTGGTCTTGGCTTCACTCTCCTCAACAGTCCATAGGGCAAACTGAATGTAGAGCAGGGCACCTGGGGCAGACTCTGACTCCAAAAGTACTATTGGTTTGGTTTTGCTTTTCTCTAAAGTGGCTCAACAGCCACAGAGGAGGAGTGCTTTCGGGGTGGCAGAGACACGGGGAGAGGGGAAGAACTACTTGGGTGTCAGATGAAATTCTAAAAGAAGGGAAAACATGCAACAAACAAACTACTCTCAGAGGACATCTCTAGGGTGCAAGGAAACAGGAGAAACACTAAGAAAAGCTGCAGCAACAGCCCAGCCAGCTCGGCAGGGACTGTGCGTACACCCTGAGGGCTGCGACAGCCTCCACGCCAGAGAAAATAACCAGGCACACAGGCCAGGATGCAGTTCTCTCGCTCTCTGTTTTGTTGTGTTTAATTTTGCCAGTGGGCACATGCTCTTGCCAGAGAGAGACAAAAAGAGAGGGAGAGGAAGAAAGCACCTTCCTATGTGGCATAATCAAGCCATGATCCTTTCTCCTCCTTTTCTCCACTCTGCGGAGATGGTAGGCACAGATGCGTAAGTGCTAGTGTGTTTTTCAAGTTGATGGAGCCAGGATTTGAACTGCAGTGAGCCATTTGGGATCTGCTCCCTTTACCATCAGGCCATGGGGCTGGCCCCTAGATATATTAATCCATCAATCTGGTCACAGAGATACTCTTTTTAAATTGGATCTACTAATTTCCATGATCTAAATATCATTCCAGGACACATCAACTATTTTTGATACTCCATCCGCTGGTTCCGTGTCTGCTCACCTCCTCACCACAAGAGACCTTCTGTACCCCTGACTGCCCAAGCAAAAGGAAAAATTAGGGTAGATAGCTAGGTGCCAACAAGATTGCTAGGTGCCAACAGTGGGTCATTTTCTACCTGTTAACTTTTAAAAATGAATCTATAGGGGAACCAGCAGTTAGCGTAATGGCTATGTCGCTGGACTCCCACGTAGTTGACCGCAGTTCGCGTCCCGGACCCGGTGGCTTAAAACTCACGCCGGGCGCGTGTGCGTGCGTGCCCAAGATCCCGAGAGGAGAATGGAGGAGAAGGGATTGCGGCGTGGCCATCCCCCCTGGGGGGTGATTTCTCGCTTTCTGTCTCTCTGTCTCTCTCTGTCTGGCAAGCGCACGCGCCCTATAGTGAAAAACTCTCAAAAAAAAAAAAAAAAAAGGAGAAAATCAAGAAAAATGAATATATAGGGACTAGCAGGTAGAGTGGTGGTTAAGGCTCTGGACACTCCCACATGGTGAACCATGGTTCAAGTCCCAGACCTGGTGGCTTGCTTTCTCTCTCTCTCTCTCTTTCTCTCTCTCTGGGTGTGTGTGTGTGTGTCTCCCTCTGATCAAATTAAAATAAATAAAATTAAATAAATAATTATTTTTTTAAAAAATTAATATATAGACCCAATATTTACATAGGTGTGATTTTATGTAACTAATCCAGCAAAGGAACTGATCATTAGCAAAAAAAAAAAAAAAAAAAAAAAAACACTAATTTAAAAATTAGAGGTGATGGTTAAGAGGTGACAACTATGTTTTTTTTTCTGGCTTTTTTGGAGATTAACCTTATAATTGTTACATGTATGTGAACTTACATTCATTCTCACAATTCTAAGACATCTCTATGTTGTACTAGACCAGATGCAGTTTATCAATGCATTAATCAAATAGAATTTGAGAAAGTCATATTGATTATATCTTCTACAATCTTTATTGAACAGTGATCATCAAATATTGCTCTCACCATTTTGATCACTGAACTCATTAGGAGTTGTATCTCCAAAGAATGAAATATGGTATGTAAATAAGCAAAGTACAGTTATGTTTTATTAATGACTATTAAAGTCAGCTAGAATGACAGGCTAAGTCAATACATAAAATGGTCAAATGCTGTGAATACATAGTTCAAGAAATAAATAAAACATATAAACACATTTTTTAAAAAATTAAAGAAAATGTAAGTTAAAACATATGTCCCTTTTAAGACTATTCAATTAGGAAAAATGATTTTAAGTGATTATGTTCCATACTGACAAGGGAATAAAGAAATGGAACTCTCACATATTTCTGATTGCATTTTTAAATGCTCCAGCACTTTAGAAAAGCAATTTGGCATTGTATTAAGGCCCATAAAAATATTCATGCTTTCTGTGCCAGTACCCCATTTATGTAACTTTGTCTTAAGGAAACACTCCAAAACAGAAAAGAAGTTATAAATTCAACTCAGCATCATTTATCTAACCCCCAAATGGAAATAAAGTTAATGCCTAGTGATTAAAAAAAATCAAGTCTTAGCACATTTAATCATTAGAACAGTAGGCAGCCCAATGCAATTAATAATTATAAACCCTTAATTAGCAATATAGAAAACAGTTTTAGCATACATGGTAAATAAATTAAGCTCCTATCTTTTTGGAACAATTGGTGGAAATAAATGAAGACAAAATTCTGAATTAAAAAAAAACTTATTTATATCATTCCACCAAAATAAGTATTTACATGAGAAAAGATGATAAAAACATTCCAAATGGACCTAAATTATTATTATCATTTCACCATGATGGGATATATCTTTTAATCTTCCTGTACAAGTAATTATACCACTCTTTAAGTTCTAAATATAATTTATGAAATTTTTAATTAATTATACAAGTTTAAATAAACACCCAACACTATGCACTGAGGAATTTAAAGTGCTTTTCTAAATGACAACTTGGTCAAGAGAAAATTGGATGCATAATAACATACTGTTTAGAAAAATGCGAAAAGCAGAATACTTCATATGGGATCCCGTGAAAGCTAATCGAAATAGTATTTAAAGTTACAGCCTGAGATCTAAACGCTAGTTCTAAAATTTAAAAACAAAAGTGAAAATAAACAACTATTAATTAAACAATGCTTTAAACACAAAAAGCAGAGCAAAGAGAGGAGAGAAAGAGAAGGAGGGAGAGGAAAAAGAGCTAAACAGAGAAAAGAAGGAAAGAAGGGATGGACAATCAAAGACCCCGAAGCCTAGTGATTAAGAAAGCCAGGTCTCACGTGGATGATCACAGCGAGAACCTTGTCCCTGGTGATTTGAACAACAGGCTGCAATGGTGTGCATGCATGCACGCAAGCGCCACTCAAAATCCCAACAGGATGACAGGATAGAGAAGTGAAGGAGAAGGGATTCTGGTGTGACCATGCTCTGTTAGGGGGTGAGTTCTCTGTTTTTCTCTCTCAGCATACACACATGTTCTGGCAATTAATAAAGAAAGAGGGGGTCAGCAGATGCTGTAATGGTTACGTTGCTGGACTCCCACGAGGTTGACAACAGTTCGAGTCCCAGACCCAGAGGCTTGAAACTCACACCAGGCGTGTGTTCGTGCATGCCCAAAATCCCAAGAGGAGAATGGAGGATAATGGACTGCAGTGTGATCATCCCCCAGGGGGGTGTTTTCTCACTTTCTAGCTCTCTGTCTCTCTCTGTCTCTCTGGCTAGTGCATGTACCCTATAGGAAAAAAAACTTCTTAAAAAATGTGTAATGCATAAATAAATTATCATCTAATGCAAAGGGGATTATTAAATTATAAAAAATATTTTTTATAAAATTTGCTGAACGGCATTTGTGTTTGCTAGAGAGAGATGGGAGTTGGGGGTAGGGTTGAGAAAGCCCCCCCCCATGGGGGACAGCCCCACTCTCTTCTCCTTTCATCTGTCCTCTCTAAATTTTGAGCATTCATTCACGCACATTTGGCATATTTTTCAAACCTCTGGGTCTGGGACTTGAACTGTGAAGTCAGACATGTGGGACTCAGCTGCCTTAACCACCACACCATGGTCAGCCCTATAAAGTCCTTTTGAAATCAGCACCATTTTCTTTTTCTTTTCCTACTTTACTTTCAATGATTGGCTGTTAAAAAAAAAAAAAAAAAAAAAAAAAAAAAAAAACAAGAATGGTTCCATCAAGGTAAAATCAGTACACTAAAAATTCTCTCTAGAATTTTATTTGAAGAAGTTTGAAAATGTAACAGTAAGTTAATATATTGCTTCTTATGTCGTCTCTGTATCACCTGACAAGTAACCTAACCTTCCTACACCTGAGTGTTCCCATTCATAAAAGAAATATTAGGTTGCATTCCATTAAACTGTCAATATTCAACCATCTTTAGCCTATAAAAATGACAATTTCTTATAGTTCAGCCTTATGATTTTATATCTATATAAAATCACAAAGAATATTTTAATCACTAGTTTTGCACTGTGTGTTTCCGGTGAAATCAAGTCACTCCCAAGCAATAATGAAATACTCCTCTTCTATGGACCAGTAGGTGGCACAGTGATTAAGGTACTAGACTCACACTTGGCCAGTTCAAGTCCTAGACCAGGCAGCTTGAAAATGATACCAGGCTTGTGTATGTGCATGCCCAAAATGCTTCTAGAGAATGAAGGACAACGATTGCAAAACGGCTATCCTCCCCACCCTGGGGTGGGGGTGATTTCTCAATTTCCTTCTCACTGTCTCTCTCTCTGGTAAGTACATGAGCTCAATAGCAAAAAACGTAAAATAAAGACATATATATACATGTATATATTATATATATAAAATCAAATAAGTGATACAGTTATCCTTTTATAACCTCATTCCAATAAATCAGTTGTTATTGGTATCACAATACAAACCTTCTCAAAAGTAGGCAAGGATCATTTTTTGCTCATGTGCATGATATTGAAAGATTTAGAGTTTGTTTAGCTAAATGGGAAAACAATATAAGCCAAGACTTTCTAGAGTAGGGCATAGTCCTTATCAAAGCAAAGCAGCTAAAGTAGAAAGCAAAAGATTCAAAGACGAAGACGGCCAAGGTGCTAACTGATCCATAATGGTGTCAACATGGCAGCAATGAGCTAGATCTAAGGACAGAGAAGTTTTGTTCTCCTATAACTGTCCTGTATTGTGCTTTTAACCATGGTAGGTGCTTATATTCTGTGCCTTCATGGAACATTCAAGGGGGTTGTCTGATTATTTTATCTCTAAAAAGTAACACACAAAAACTGATATAATAAAAAATAAATTTCTTCCAAGAACTAGACTAAAAAGTGAAGCTGAAGGCTAGCCAGTGAGGTAGTGGTTGAGGCAGTGGGATCCCACATGAATGATTGTGTGGTTCAAGTCTCAGACACAGAAGCTTGAAAAACATGCCAGGCCCTTGTGCATGTGCAGTGAAAACCCAAGAGGAGAGTGGAAGAGAAGGAATTGTGGTGTGGCCCTCTCCCCTGGGGTATACTTCCTCACTTTCCTACTCTCTCTCTCTGGTGAGCACACACATCCTATAGTGAGTTAAAATAAAATAAAAAAAATAAAATAAAATAAAATAAAATAGAACATTTTCAAAGAACTCGAACTGATGACACATTCAATAAATTAGATTTCATGCTATATTTTTTGTATCCAAAAAATAATCAGTTGTAAAAATGATTAAAAACCGTGAGGTGCTGGATTCCCATATGGCCCACTGTGGTTCAAGTTCCAGACCTGACAGTTTGAAAATCATGCCAGGCACATGTGTGTGCATGCCTAAAATCTCAAGAAGAGAGTAAAGAAGGGATTGTTATGTGGCAAACCTTCCCAACCCCTGAGGGGTGACTTCTCACTTTCCCTCTGTCTAGCTCTCTCCAGTGAGTGCACGCACTCTATGGCAAAAACTAAAAATAGAAAAAATTTAAAACTTTTTTATAAAATTGTAGAAGGTAGACTACTACCTAATTTATTTTCATAGACAAACATATAATTCCAAATCTTAAGAAAATAACATATAAAAGCTATAGACCTATTAACACTGAATATACATGTAAAGAAAAAAATTAATGAAAATACTAATGGGGAATTTTTAATAATATATTTACTTTTTTAAAAAAATCATGAAAATATAGAATTTAGCTCAATAATGTAAAACTAAGAAAGTATCTATTATAAAATACATCATTCTATAGGAAAATTCATATTTAAGATATTTTGGAATGTAGTTAATGAGTCCATGCTCGAGGGGACAAAAATGAGAGTAGATGCAATTAAAACAGGAGGTATTAACACACAGGTCCTCTTGGCCTCCTCAGAGGTTGGCCACCATGACGAATCAGCATACAAAAGATTATAGAAATTTTCAGCTCATACCATATCCAAAGGCACATGATCTAGCAATTAAGAATTAAAAAAAAAAAAAAAAAAAAAAGTCTATTCAGTTGAGGAAGATTTCAACAAAGAGGATCCAGTTTTGTGGGTTCAAGTTCTGGAGGGGTCTAGAGTTAGAGAAGAACCGAACTGGAAGATGCGGTCAATATGAAGAAATGAAAGTATTCAAATTACAGTCAAGTGAGTGTGATTCCAAGCAGGGCTTGGTACTTGTAAGAGGAATCGATACACAATCAGAAAAGTGAAAGAGTAGCCTGGTGTCTCGCTTTGTGTTCCCTCAACTGGAAAAGGATTGGATTCAAGCAGTCTATTTCAAAGCTTTTTTTTTTTTTTCCCCAAGAAAAACAATATTATTCTTATCATCATTATACAATTCAGATCAGATTACATAGTAAAACAATTCTATAAAACACAGCTGCATGCAGCTTAATGGGGATAAGTCCTGAGAGACACATCCTTAGGAGTTTCGTTGCTACAGGAACTTCAGAGAATGTATTTACACGAACCTAGATGGCACAGCCTACCATAATCTTATAGGACCATCATCTGGTATATGTGGTTCCTCATTGACTGAAAAGTTACCTGGTGCGTGGCTGCAGTATATTTCTAACAATTTTCTGTTGAAGGAATACTCCTTCCTGGCCTTTCTCTGTAAACATTCAGCACGTTTAAACTGGTACTAAACTCATGCAGATGTATCACTGTCCTATAGGTTAGAAAAGTGCATCAGAAAGAAATTTCAATCACCGTAGTGTTATTTTCTGCAATTTTCATTCTCCTATAGCTGATAATCTTCAGGTCGAGACCACGCTCTTGGGAAAGCCTCTATCTCTTCTTGTGTGTACTCATTTAGACGTTAGGGTATTTTTCGTGGTTGAGATAGCTCTTCCACTAAATTCTTCAGAATATCTTCTGGAAAATCCTCATCAGGGAAAAGATGCAACCTTTCCATCAGTGTTCTTCTGTGGAGGTTTTTCGTCAGCATGCCATAAATAGCTAGTTTTACAATTGCAACTGGATCCCACTGTTGAAAGTTGAGCAGCTGGGACCAGCAGTTAGCGTAATGGCTATGTCACTGGACTCCCATGTAGTTGACCGCAGTTCGAGTCCCGGACCCAGTGGCTTAAAACTCACTCCGGGCACGTGTGCATGCATGCCCAAGATCCCGGGAAGAGAATGGAGGAGAAGGGATTGCGGTGTGGCCATCCCCCCAAGGGGGTGACTTCTCGCTTTCTATCTCTCTGTCTCTCTCTGTCTGGCAAGCGCATGCGCCCTATGGCAAAAACCTCACCAAAAAAAAAAAAAGAAAGTGAGCAGCTGTTGCTTGTCCAAATCCACCTGAGAAGCCAGTATGTGAGGAATATACTTTCTGTTTCCATTTGTTTCCAGAAAATGCAATGTGTCTTGTGTTCATTACAACAACATGATCCCCACAGTCACTCAGTGGAGGGTACACAGGTTTATGTAATCCCTGAAGCTTTGTGGTTGCCATAACAGCAAGTTTCCCAGGGGGCTGCATTTTCCCATCTAAGAGATACCACCCTCAAGCAAAAGTGGCCCATTGCTGGGGTACCCTGGAGAAACTCGCCATGCTTCCTCTTGGCAGGACCGTGACCCTCAAAGCTTTTTAAAATAAACTGAGGGAGACTTCAGGAAGCACCACACCCTCATTCTGAAAGATGTACGTGGTTGCAGAAGGAGAAAATATCCACCGTGCTGAAGAAGACCGCAATACTAGGCCCAAAGAATATAGCAGTCACACAGAGGATTTGCTACACTCAGTTACTCAGAGTTTGCAGAAAACGGAAGGGCCAGAGACAGTATGTGTATATTGGATTCTGACCTTGGAAGAGGAACACTAATTTCCGGTAACAGAGGTTGCCCAAATTCACTACTATTCTGCCTCCACTAGAACAGGACCAAGTATGTACCTTGAAAGTCTTACAGCTGGGACCAGCAGTTAGCGTAATGGCTATGTTGCTGGACTCCCATGTAGTCTACCACGGTTCAAGTCCTGGACCTAGTGGCTTAAACTCATGCCGGGCGTGTATGCGTGTGTGCCCAAGATCCCGAGAGGAGAATGGAGGAGAAGGGATTGTGGTGTGGTCGTCCACCCTGAGGGGAGATTTAAAAAAAAAAAAAAGAAGAAAGTCTTTCAGCTAAGTGAGCACAGAGCAGGCTGAATGAACATCTTACCATAGGTTAAAGAGATTTTGAAAAGAAAAAAATAAAGCAAAAACACAGTCTCTGACTTATGGTTTGACATGATTTTTCAATTCTGCAATGTGTCTATTGGAATATTACATGCACTTTCAATTTACCATGTTCATGAATTACAATGAGATTTTCAAAAAAAAAAAAAAAAAACCATTGCAAGTCAAGAAGTACCTGTATAAATATTTTCAATTAATATCAGAACAATATTTAATGAAAGATTAACATTTTTCCTAAATTAAATATGCTTTGTAAAGGAAGAACTAGTTTATTTTTATTTCTTAATATGACTCAACAAAAGTCTTTTTTAATTTTTTTTTTTTGAAGAGGTTTTTGCGATAGGGTGCATGCTCTCGCCAGACAGACAGAGAGAGACAGAGACAGAAAGCGAGAAATCACCCCCCAGGGGGGATGCCCATGCCGCAATCCCTTCTCCTCCATTCTTCTCTCAGGATCTTGGGCACGCACGCACACGCGCCTGGCATGAGTTTTAAGCCACCGGGTCTGGGACGCGAACTGCGGTCGACTACGTGGGAGTCCAGCGACATAGCCATTACACTAACTGCTGGTCCCCATCACCAAAAGTCTTTTAAAAGTTAATATTAAACTTAATCCAAAATCCCAGTCATTCTCTTTAAAATTGGTATACAGTTGGGATGGCAACTGCTGACATAAACATTACAGAGTGTTTTAAGAATTTGGATAACACATTAAGATATAGCCAGAAATACTGGAAATAAATAAATATTTGAAAATAAATAAGCAAAATATTATTGTTTGTTCATAAAAAAGTAAATCCCTAAAATGATATTTGGATTCTAAAAATGGTTTTGAAAAAAAGGAAATGATACAAAATAACTGAAATCTCAATAGTATGCCTGACAGTGGCCAACTCACAACTAAAAATAATGTAAATTAATATTTTATTTATAGTAGAAATATTGGCAATGAGATAAAAGTAAAATGTGACCTATAGACAAAGAAATTCAAAACTTTCTTGAGAATTACATGTTCAAAATCACTAGACAGCTTCTATCTTACTTTCCTGCTAGATGAAAGATTTCCACCATTCTCCCAATACCAAAAATGCTCATATTGATCCCTTGTAGGCTCCTGTCCAATTCCAGCAGGTTCATTTCAGAGTTCATCCTGATGAACCCCTCCTCAGATTTGAAATGATTAACCACACCCTCCTTGGAGATCTCTTAAAATCTTCAAAATCCTTCTCTCCTGGTTTTCTCCAAACTCAAACTTCTAATTCTCACTTCCCTTCCCTCGGCCTCTCCTGTCTATCCACCTTATTAATAATACTGAAATCCCTTGGTGCTTTGATGGCTTCCTTATTCTCATTTTTTTAAACAATTATTTATTTAGCTTTATTTATTTCTTTTAATTGAGTGGAGAGAGACAGAGAGAGAGAGAAGGAAAGTGAAAAAGCAAGCTGCCAGGTCTGGGACTCAAACTGATCAGCTTGTCGGAGTCCAGGGCCTTAACCCCCATGCCACCTGCCAGCCCCTCTTATTCTTATTTTATATCAAAACCAAAATGATTCACTGAATTCACACTTCCGGATACGCTAATCTGACTTGTAACATGTCTGACATATCTGCTCTACTCCGTAGACTGCAAACCTCAGGAAAACAGAAACATCTACTTCATCTTTGATAACCAGTACCTTCTTAACACAAAGCTTAGCACATAGCAAGTCCTTAATAAAAGTTTGTTAAATGAACGAACAAATTAGAATACCATTTTATGCTACCTTATAAATTTCAAATAAACTTTAGAAAGTAAGTGTTAAGTCATTTCAAAATGTTCTAAATATTCATAGAAATGAAAATGTCGTAGTGAATATTTTTAAGTAAAGAAGTTGAGAGAGTTTTATCAGACAACATTACTGGGCAACAAATAAAGCCATTAGCCAAAACTGTCATCAGCTGTAGCCACACTCCCACTAGAACATTTGAGGGGCAGTGTCCGGACACAGACTTTCCTCCCCTCACCCCCCATGCCTGGCTTAGCTCACCTCTGTCCCCCAGGGAGTGGCCTCTGGCCACTGCTGACCTCTGAAGAACGTAGTCATTAGCCAAAATGATGTACAGAATGCATCTGCACTGAGCGAGCGTAATTAGCTGATTATGAAATTCTGTAAGTGTCTACATATGCTTAATGGTTTTCAGTCTGATGACTATAAAACTGCTTGCATGCGGTGACCAAAGCTGGTAGAATTGCCAAACCTATGCTGAAGACTGCTGGTTCCTGTCATAAGACCCAGACAAAGCACCGTGGGCCACGTGTCCTGGGCTGGGCTGAGCTATGGACATCGTTTGGAGGCCGCAGCCTCCAGCACAGGGGCAAACCTCCATCGTCCCGGGAAACTGAGTCTGTGCAGAAGGAAGAAAACTAGGACTGAAGACTCAATATAAGTTTCTCCTTTGGTCAAAAAACAAGAAATTGCTTGCTGCTTCGCACTGCAACACGGACTTTTAACCAACTGGGCGTCATCAGTGTTACCCAAAAGTCAGATAAACCAGTGTCTTTGCCTGCTGGAGCTCTGGGTGACTTCTTTGGAAGAGGTGAACATTATACACAAGCCCTCTTAGATACGGGGTTACCGTAACAATGTCAAAAAGGAGAACAATTGACGGTACCAAGCATTGCCGAGTATGGGAGGACATGAAACTCTCACTGTGGAGAACGGAACTTGTACAGACCTGTGGAAGACAACTTGGTAATTTCTGATAAAGTTAAAGGCACATCCAACAGACCACCCAGCCAACAGTAGGCATGGATCAAAAGAAAATCAAATTGCATGCCCATGAAAAGGTTACATTCAAATATTTATAGCAATTTTGTTTATAGAAAAGGAGACCAGAAGAGTCCATGTGATCACTTTCTAAAGACAGCTTCTTTTGAAAGCTTTAAGCCAGTTTAAATGGGGGCGGGGGGGGGGGTCAGATGTATTAGGTCTATAGGAATTGTGAAGATATACAAGTGTAATCTATGATGGCTGCTTGACAAGGAATAGTGAATAAAAAGTATACACTACCTGATGTTCGCACAGACACTCTGCCCTACGCTGGCTGTGCACTCCGGTAATAGATTTTGCTGAGGAGGTATGTTGTAAGCAAAGATGTTTGCTTGTTTGGGATGATGTCAGTGAGGCTGACTGAAAGAATGGAAGAATGGACTATCTGAGTAGAAAACGTCAATCTGAAATTAAATCTTCCTTGACTCTGCCCGGAGTAACTTATTCTGTCCTTTCAAGGATGAGATGACTGATAGCCAAGTTGCAAGTACATGGATTCTTAAATAAATCTGCTCATGTGGTTCAAATTTATGATATTCTGTATTCTCTCTGATACCCCGAGAAAGCAGCTCGCCGCTGACGCTGAGCAGCATCGGTCCATCAAACACATATTTCTGTGTATTTGTTTTTCCTTCTGTAGTTACATATGGCACACAAAATTACTTATTCCCCACAATATTCCGGAACTACAAAGGGCAGCACAGAATGTGCAGGAGAGCAAAACAATTGAAATCTAACGTAAGTGACAAATATGAGGCAAAAGCAAAACAAAAATAAGAAAAATGAGCTGTGGTTGTGACAGACAAGTAAAGGTAACGCACATGTGCTGGATGATCTAAACAAGGAATGCTCTTTATAATGCAGGGAGTGAGGCCCTACCATGGGATGGAGTAGATAAATAAATAGGAAGAAGAGACAAGTCTGCCTTACGTATAATTTATGTAGATAGCCCACCCTGAAGAGGGGGAGCATAAGTTACCTTTTAGAAGTGCAAGCTATGGAAACCAGCAGTTAGCGTAATGGCTATGTCGCTGGACTCCCATGTAGTCGACCACAGTCCGTGTCCCGGACCCGGTGGCTTAAAAGTCACGTCGGGCGCGTGTGCGTGCGTGCCTAAGATCCCAAGAGGAGAATGGAGGAGAAGGTATTGCGGCGTGACCATCCCCTCTGGGGGGTGATTTCTCGCTTTCTGTCTCTGTCTCTCTCTGTCTGTCTGGCAAACGCACACGCCCTATAGCGAAAACCTCTCCAAAAAAAAAAAAAAAAAAAAAGTGCAAGCTACACCTTGGTAACTCCTTTCCAAAGAGTGCAGTAGACTGTGGGGAGTAACTTCACAGTGCACGAAACTAACCAACACTGCTCAGGTAGGCACTTAGGTCAATATCTACAATGACAAATCAGGCTGATGGTATGTGCCCTTGACGCGATGTGATAAAAATGGCAACTCACCTGGCTTGTCTTTCTTCCCCAAACCCCTAGTCCTTGTCAAATTATGAATGAAAGAAAATAAATAAATAAAAGATTCCAATAAAGGAGCATCCTACAGAATAATTGACCAGTACTCTTCAAAGTGGTCAGTAAGAAAAGACTGAAAAATTGTCCCAGCCAAGAAGAGCCCAAGGAGACATGACAACTAAATGCAATGTGGGACTCTGGAAAAGAACAGTAAAGAAATCTGAATCAAGGGGCCAGTAGATGGTATGGTGATCAAGGTGCTAGATTTCCACATGGCCAACAGCAGTTTGAGTCTGGACCTGGTGGCTTAAAACTCAGGCCTAGCATGTATGCTTGTGTGCCCAAAATCCCAGGAGGAGGATAGAGAAGAAGGGACTGTGGTATGGCCATTTTCCTGGGGGATGATTTCTCACTTTCCCTCTCACTATCTGTCTCCCTCTCTTTCTGGCCACCACATGCGCCCTAAGGAAAAAAATTAAAAAAAACACTTCTACAAACAACAACAACAACAAAAAGAAATCTGAATAAAATGCACACTTTAGATATAATAACATATCAAAATTTGTTGGGGCCAGAGCCTGGCAGGTTGCCTGCTGGTTAGAGACGCTGGACTCCCGCATGGCCAACCACAGTTAGACTCCCAGACCTGGTGGCTTGCTTTCTTGCTTTCCTTCTCTCTTTTTCCCCCATCTCTCTCTCTCTCTGGTCAAATTAAATAATAATAATAATAATAATAAATAAAGTTAAGTAACATAATTTTTTTTAATTTCTTGGGGCCTATTCACCCCCAATGATGCACAGGGGTGGACACAGCAGGCTCAGGTCACTTAAAGCTGGGCGAGGTGGTAATCACACACACATAGATGTGTGCCTGTGTGTGTGTGTGTGCCTGTGTGTGTGTGTGCCTGTGTGTGTGTGAGTGTGTGTGCGTGTGTCTAATTTTTCCTTTCTTTCATTTTTTTTACAAATGCCTAGGTATCACGTGTGCTGTTCTGAACTTTGCTTTTTCTGTTTATTAACAGATGCTAGACATTTTTCATATGAGCAATGAAAAGCTTTTCTATTTTTCTTTTTTTTCTTTGTATTTTTAGTTTCTTGAGATGGAACCTTAAGTCACTATGTTACACCTTTCTTCTTTTTGATTTCCTTATTTATTTAGATATTTGGGCTTTTTTCAAATTCATGGTAGAGTGTATGGACCCTCCACAGGGTCTGGTCACACTGAGATTCCTTCCCCCCTGTCCTCTAGCCCCTCAGATGCTGGGCACTCAAGCGTGTCCCTCACATGTTTTAGACTAACCCGGTCAGGGATTCAAACAGGCATAGCCATGTGGATCGAGCTTCCCTTCGGTAATGCATTGCCACTGTATCATGGAGCCAGCCTAAAATTCTCATTTTATGAAGAGTGCAAGGAATACTAATAATGATTATTTTAACAGAAAAGGTGAAAACTAAAACTGTAGTTGGCAAACTAGGATGTATGAAACAATAAAATAGAGGCTGAGCAGGATAAAGTTGATATATCCGTTCTAGAAGGCAGTACAAGCCAGAGTAACATTATTATCATTATTATGGCATTGTAAGTGCCCATAAGAAATATAGATACTTTGGTCATCAGCTACTATGAGTATTGAAGTGATATCTTATGAAAACTGAGAAGCAAATCTTTGAGGGAAGCTCCACTTCCACACAGAAGATACCCTAAAGAATACCTCTAGGCTGGTGGAGAATCTCCTTAACACCAAGATTTTCCTTCACCATTATGCTCCCCTCCTTCAGCTTCACAAGCACATCTACGATTTCCATTTTACTTATAAGAGAGACATTTTTAAATTTTTTATTTATCATTCATTTCTTTTCATTTGACCAGAGAGAGACAGAGAGAGAAAGTGAGTTAGCAAGCCACCAGGTACAGGACTTGAACCGTGGTCAGCCATGTGGGAGTGTCCAGCACCTTAACCTCCATGCCACAATCCCTTCTCCTCCATTCTTTTGACATTTAGAGCATGCACACACATGAGTCCAGCATGATTTTCAAGCTCCTGGGAACGGGACTCAATCATGTGAAGTCCAGCGCCTTAGCCACTGTACCACCTGCTGGCCCCAGGACATTTATTTTAAAATGTACCTTTGTATTACAACAAAAATACAACTTCAATAATTTCCCAAATAAGGAAAATAATACCACATGGACTAGCTGTGATGCAAAAAAAAAAAAAAAAAGTAAGTCGTATTTCTGTAAGGTAAAATAAAGCTTTCCAAATATGTTCATATTTTTTAAAGATAAATGAAAACAAAAACAGAGGGACTGGGAGATAGGGCAGTGGTAACATAACCAGGTCCACATGGGAAGGGTCCTGCGTTCACATTCTGGACCTTCCTGAGAATGCAGGATGGACACATGTGCCACTAATATGGGCCAGGTGAGACTCAAGGCAAAGACCTTGTCAGGGTGCCCCCTCTCTCTGTCTCTTTCTTTATAGGAAATGAACCTTAAAAGAAATAAAAGTAGATGGCATGTGCCTTCTACAAAATCACACTATAAGTGGGCCAGCAGGTTGTGTGGTTGTTAAGATACTGAATCTCATATGGCCAACTGCATGGGTTCAAGTCCTAAATCTAGTGGCCTGAAAAAACACATCAGATACGTGTGTATGTGTGCCCCGAATCCTGAGAGGAGAATGGAGGCCAAATGGAGACTGTGGCAAGGCCCTCCTGCCCGGAGGGTGATTTATCACTTTCTTTTACCTCTCACTCTCTCTCTCTCTGGCAAGCTCATGCATCCTATGATTTAAATAAAATTTTTAAAAAACCCACAGTATATTAGAATATCTTTAAAATTCTAAAAACAAAAATACTAAAGCTACAGGATAAAGTTGTACTGAAAGAGAAATATATGCTTTAAAAACTTGGATTAGTAGATGACAAAAAATTAGTATAAATAATATTTGACGCAAAAGTTAGAAAGAGAAGCAAATGAAAGCGGTCTACAATTAGAGAATTAAAAAATAAAACTGATAATTTTAAATCATAAAATTGATATATCAATAACTCTTGGGAACAGAAATTGGCGTAATGGCTATGTCACTGGACTCCCATGTAGTCGACCGCAGTTCGAGTCTCAGACTCAGTGGCTTAAACTCATGCCGGGCGCATGTGCTTGCATGCCCAAGATCCCGAGAGGAGAATGGAGAGGAAGAGATTGTGGCGTGGCCATCCCCCCTGGGGGGTGATTTCTCGCTTTCTGTCTCTCTGTCTCTCTCTCTCTCTCTGTCTTTCTGGCAAGTGCATGCACCCCATAGCAAAAACTTCTCCAAAAAAAAGAGAAATAAAATAAAATAAAATAACTCTTTAATTTTTTTTGTTTATATGTTTTATTCTCTTTTTTCTTTTTATTGCCAGAGGGCATGTGTTCTTACCAGAGAGAGAAACAGACAGACGACATCCTCCCATGGGGCCTGGTCATGCTGTAGTCCTTTTTCTTTCATTTCTTCATGCCGTCAGGATCTGTGGCATGCATGCACATGCACATGCACCCTGCCTGTTTTATAAGCCACTGGGGCCAGAATTTGAACCATAGTCAGCCATGCAGGATCCAGCTCCCTATGCACAGGACTTAACCTCTAGGCTAGGGGCCTGGTTCATCATTCCCTTTTTTCAATGAATAATATTAATAAAATAATTTAAATGGCTATATTAACAATAACATTTCATCTTGAAATACCAATTTTGTAAACAATTCTTCGGTGCTTGAAACATTTTGTATAAAAGCCTCACAAGTTGTTCTAGCTCATTTGGAATTTCTTCCTAGTACCTAAATATAAATGCACAGGGCATGAATGTTCTTTTCCTTAGTATAACTGAGTTCTTGGGTGGCATGAAGGAAAAAAAAAAAAAAAAATTGGCTCTGGCCATGTTAAGTAGGAACAAAATTCATTGGAATCACAACTGTAACTCTGGCTCAAAGCAGAGACTCAAAAAGCAGATTTCTCTGTAACATAAGAATATGAGAAGCCAAGGCAATCTCAGGAATGGGAGCAGCAAAAGCTAGTTGAGCATCTCATCATTTCCTAATCTAAAATATATACTTTTAGAGCTTTTTTTTTTTTTTTTTTTTTTTTTTCGTCCTGTGCCATTTTACTCAAGATGTAATCACCTAGGCGATTTCAGTCTGTTTAACTAGAGCAGGGCAGAACAATTTATATTCAACACACCAAAAATAAACATGATAGAAAAAGATTTAATTCTCCAAAGGATTAGAACATTGGTTATCAAAGGAGCTAAGAGCCTACATTGGCAGGGCCGGGGCCAGCCAACTGTCATCACGTTCATTGTTCTATTCCCTCCTCTCATGTCCGCTCCTCTCATTTCTTGTCTGTCTTATCATTCTACCAATACTTCCTGCAGTTCCAAGCTTTAGGTGTCATCTGTGTTCTAAAAGTTCTCAAATCTGTATCTTAATCCCAAACTTCCTGAAGCTTCAGACCTTCATACTCCACTATTAATTATTGATAGAAAAAAACAAAGGCACTTCAAGTAACCCACTCCCCAAGTTAAATTCATTGACCATGCCACCAACAGAAACAAGATATTTCTGGAAATGGTCACAAGGATTTTGAGGGTAATGATTGTGAGAAAGAGCAGACTCTATTAAAATGCAATCATTGGGGAACCAGCAGTTAGCGTAATGGCTATGTCGCTGGACTCCCACATAGTCGACCGCAGTTAGCGTCCCGGACCCGGTGGCTTAAAACTCACGCCGGGCGCGTGTGCGTGCGTGCCCAAGATCCCGAGAGGAGAATGGAGGAGAAGGGATTGCGGCGTGACCATCCCCCCGGGGGGTGATTTCTCGCTTTCTGTCTCTATGTCTCTCTCTGTCTGTCTGGTGAGCGCACGCACCCTATAGCGAAAATCTCTCCAAAAAAAAAAAAAAAATTCAATCATTGGTACAGATTCTGGGCAGATTTCGGGTAAAACGGTCTGAGATCAAAACAAAGGACAAATGGAGAATTAGGAAATTTAGTCCAGGCAGTGGATGGGAGGCAGGAGATAAGGCACTGGATGGAAGGGGAAGTTTTCTGAGAAAACGATACTTGAATAAAAGGACTGACATCAAAAGAGAAAACGAAACAATGGGTAGTTCAGTATGGATGGGGCACAAAGTGAATGTGTGTGTGTGTGTGTGTGTGTGTGTGTGTGTGTGTGTTTGAGTACAAGCAGTGAAGAAAGGAGGTACAATGTCTAAAGACACAGGCTGACAGAGCATGAGAAGATATCAAATCTATTTAGGGAGCCACTAAAAAGTATTAGGAAAGATTGTTTATAAATCTTAATATTTAAAAAATCTAGAAAATGAATTCATGAGAGATTGGAAAGCAAAATCAGTTAAAAAAACTAGTGTAATGATCTAGTTTAAAAGAAATTGCAACGGGACCAGCAGTTAGCGTAATGGCTATGTCGCTGAACTCCCATGTAGTCAACTGCTGTTCAAGTCCCCGATCCTTAAAGTCACACCGGGTGCGTGTGCGTGCATGTCCAAGATCCTGAGAGGAGAATGGAGGTGAAGGGATTGCGGCATGGCCATCCCTCCTGGGGGACGATTTCTCACTCTCTGTCTCTCTGTCTCTCTCTGTCTTTCTTGCGAGCGTATGCACCCTGTAGCAAAAACCTCTCCCAAGGAAAAAACAAAAACAAAACTGCAGCTAGTCCAGAGACATGGCAGTAAAGATATAGGAAGGGAGTTATTTCAAGAGCAACAGCAGAGACTGTATTTCCAAAACTTAAGAATGAATTGACTATACTATAAAGAAAAACGAATTGCTGGCTTTAGAATCTAGTTTAGAAATTCGATTGTTGGTGATGTCATTCATTCATATTAGAAATAAGGAAGGAAAAAGAGGCTTAGAGAGACCAGTGGGAAAAAAAGACTAGTTCATCTTTTGAGGTTTCTATAGAGGAAATCCAGCAAGTTGATGAATATATAGGTTTGGAGCTCAGGCGGGTGGACTTAGTTAGAAATAATGAACTTAAGAGCCAGGAAGCCATAGAATTCAATCAGTTAAAAACCCAACTTACAACAAATTCAGTTCAAATATCTACTTGGCTTCCATTAGCTACTATAAAATCAGGCAGCTTCTCATTCTTTAATTCAGAATGAGTATTTTAATGAGCTGAGCAGAGGGGTTTTCTTTACAGGCAGAAAAGAGCTGAAGAAAGCAAAAATTGTGAGCAGAATCAGATTGATCATTTAGGTACTTTTCTCCTAGAGTTGACACGGCGACTTCTTATCATGCTAGCCCGAGAGAACTGGGCCTTTTCTGATTAGTTGGAATGAATCTTTTGGTCTTTTGAAAACTGATCTGTTTCACAGTTCAGTGTGATTATCTATCCCAAGTCACTCTGTTGTGATTTGGGCTGGTCTGCTGGAGCCCAGTGCAAGATGCTTCCAAACAATGACCTCCTTGAACTCTGTGTAACATGATAAAGGGAGTCCCAGACAGACTCCCAAAGAATGTTTCTAGAGGCTAGTCGGAGAAAGCCGTCCTAGAAAGAAGATTGGGAAATACTGCCCAAGAGACTAGACTAAAGACAGCAGTAGTAGCTAGGCATTCAAACAATGGGAGCTTTTAAAGTCAAGTGAAAGTAGAGGTAACACTTTTTATGAGTTGGACTTAGTAGCAAGCAGGTTTTCATTCTTTGGGAAAGCACTTTGCATGACCTGATGAAAACAACATTCACAGTAGAATAGACTAGCTCTCACATAAAAGGGGTAGGAAAACTACAGAAAAGGGTTTCATGTGCAGGATTCGTTTTTTCTTTTGAAGTTGGGCCGGAAACCTGTGTTTACAGGCTGATGAGAAGAGAATAGAAGTGAAAAATGTCATAGCAGGTGTAATAATTAAGACGACAGGTTGTGCATTAGTGGAAGGAGATGGGATACGGACTCAGGTTAGGAACGTGGAATTAGGTAGAAAATATCAGCTTTCTACCCTACTTCATCGTATGGGGAGGAAAAGAAAAGGACAGATGTGAACAGGGCCATTTCTGTAGTGCTGGCGTTAGAACGCTGCGGCCAGTCCTTTCACATTTCTGCGGTGAATGCAAGGAGTGAAAAGGCGCCATGATTTGAGGGTCAGGATTGGAGAAGAGTGGAAAAAAAACAAAATATGACCTGGTGAGCATGACATCGAGGTAGCTAAGAAAAAGACTTCTAATTATGGAGCTTAGATATCATGAATTTAGGGTGAAATCAATCTTGAAAGTTGTAGAATTTTTTTCCAGGTGCTCCTATCCTTCTATTTGAGAAAAAATGGATCCTTTTAATTTATAGCATTGGGATTTATGTGTGGCAGAGTTGGGAGATGCAATAACAGAGTTTCGAAGTGGTTTGTCATAAATTAGATTCCAAAGTACAGTTTCTGTGACGAAGTCCAGTGGGAGACAGTGGCTATAAGGAAATTAAAAACCATTTTCTCTCAAGATAAAAGGCCAAGGGAGCTAGTCCCATGGCCCAGTGGTCAAGGGAGGCAATCCCACTTGGCCAACTACAGAGTTTCAATCCTAGCCCTTGTGGCTTGAGAAACATGCCAGGCGCATCTACGCTCAGGTCCCACATCCTGACAGAATGAGAAAACAGAGGAGAAAATGTTGCAGGTGACCATGCCACATTAGGGGGTATTTTCTCTCTCTCCCACTCTGTCTTTCTCTCTGGTGAGCACATAGTCTCTTTAGCAAAAAGTAGATAGATAAATAAATAAATAAATAAATAAATAAATAAAATGCCAAGAAACTTTGAAATTAATGTGCAGAATGTGTCAACCACATAACTGCTGAAGTCATTTTGAATGAGGTAGCAAGACTCGGGCAGAGAAAATAAGGGAGCCTGATTTTTAAACCTGCATTGAATAATGTAGAATGACACTGATGGCAGTTAGAGGAGACCTAGCTGGAGCCTACGCACCTCCAAAGAAACGAGCTTTCAGGCCCAGCTGATGAAACGATTGTGAAGAAGTGGCCATTCTGAAATTTTCAATTTGATGGAGAGTAAGCTGCCTCGAATGAAATCATTGGCAAAATGCTGCGCTTCAGTTGAAGTCTGTTTTAGTTAAACCAAAGAGGTAGGAAAACTATTTGGTGGTGATTTCAAAAACCTAAGATAAATTATGGACCAAGGCATGGACTACCTGAGGTCATAATGACAAGTTTGGGAGGCTAGGTTAAGAAAGAGGAGAGAAATACATCGAAATGAGAAGGCAGCTGAGGATAAAACCAGAAGCACGAGCATTTTTGGTGGTGACCAAAGAGAACAGAATGTTCGAGTTGGTGAATGGGTATTCCCCCCATTTTCCCAATTGACTAATCTTAGAATTGTCCTGCTATGACTAAAGAGCTCCAAAGTGATAACTTAGATCTTCTAGCTATGATCATATTCTTCTCTCAAAAATGAATTTCATCTCTGCTGGAAAACCACTCTAAGGGAAACTGAAGATATGAAAATAGAGATAGTCTACAGAATCAAGCATGGGTTCTGAGTCTGTCTAAGACAGTAACGTAGAATACTACTTCATGGTAGAGCGATTCCTGAGGATGAGGTATGTCATCAAAACACTTGCTGACCATGTGATTCCTCAACTCTTCAAATTCAAGCTCCACCAGTTTCTTTTTCTTTTCTTTTTTTTCTTTTTTGAGAAATTTTTGTTATAGGGCATGTGCTCTCCAGAGAGATAGAGAGAGAGAGAGAGAAACAAAAACCAAGAAATCACTACCCGGGTGGATGGCCACGCCACAATCCCTTTTCCTCCATTCTCCTCTCGGGATCTTAGACACACACATGCACCCAGCATGAGTTTTAAGTCACTGGGTCTGGGACTCAAACTATGGTCCACTACATGGGAGTCCAGCAACATAAACATTATGCCATCTGCTGATCTTAACCTCCACCAGTTTCTTGGATTCTGAGATTTCAGACTCCATGGTGCTCTGAAACTTAAAGGCTGTTGAGCAGAGTAAGACAGACATGGTCCTTCTACTGCCCTGACTTTGGGCTATGGTCTCACTTTTCTCAGCCTTCAAAGCTTATCTATAACGTATATGTGCCTTCCTCACCAAGTTGTGAGAATTAAGTAAATAGATCTAAAATGCCTAGCACATAGTGGGATAAAATGTGTGTTCAACAAACGGCAGCTATTATTTTTTCAGAATAATGTGCTGACAACAGCATCTAGAGCTCTTCAAAGACTGTGCTCATAGACCCTAGTTGAAAGAAGGTAGGAAAGAAGGAGCCATTTAACTTTCCTGGAACCAAGCCAACCCCTTCTCCTTGCCTACTACCTGTCTTTTAAAAACTCCGTTCCAGTGGTTTTGGACCACAACACTGGAAATTCTCATTCTTCATGCCATGGAGGGACCACCTAGTACTCTATTTGTAAAACATCACAAGAGAGCCTTGTGGATAGTCAGGGTTGCGGACCACTGGGGACTGGGGACTATTCTAGAAGGTCATTAGAATCTTCTTCAATGTGGTCATTTGTCATTGACAGAGCATAAATAGCATCTCTGATGTTTTGCCACTAACTAAGGAGAAATTGAACAACCTCTAAGTTTTCTGGTCCGTTAGTCATCTTTACCTCTAGCTCAGAGTACAGACTGGGCCTGTTTTAGGTTTTAGTCACGGACCACCTCAGAGAATGAAGGTCTACTTCTGTACTTCCCAAACACACCTTGTCACAAACTATTAATAGTTTATAGTCTCATTGGATTGCTCTGCTTCTTGCTTTTATTCTCGAAAATTAAAATATAAAAGTTTTGGGGGCCAGCAGATGGTATGGTGATTAGGTTACTGGATTTTCACATGGCTGATGGTGGTTTGAGTCTCAGACCCAGTGGCTTAAAAATTACACTGAGTGCATATGCGCACATGCCCAAAATCCCAGGAGAATGAAGAACGGATTGCAGTCTGGCCATACCCACTGATGGTGGTGGTGAGAGGGGAGTTGATTTCTCCCTTTCCTTCTCTCTGTCTCTTTCTGGTGAAAGCACACACCCTATAAATAATAAATAAATAAATGAAAGGTTTTGCTCCTTTTACAATAGATATTAAGTATACAGTCACATAATTTGAAAAACCCATAATGTGTTCAGTGAAAAGTAGATTTCTGCCTTTCTCTCTCCCCCAGCCACCTGGTTTTTCCACTCGGAAACAAGCCCTGTTGTCAGTTTCTAGAATATTCTTTCAGCAATCCACTTCACATTTATAAACATCTTTTTCCATACACGTGTATTATATTACACCTTTGCTTCTCTTATTTCTATATAACAATGGATATTACAGAATTATTCATTTAGTTTTATTTGTTATTTTTATTTATTTTTTAATTTGACCAGAGAGAGAAAAAAAGGGAAAGTGAGAAAGCAAATAACCAGGTCCAGGACTCAAACTACTGTCAGCCAAGTGGATGTCCAACACCTTAACCACCAAGCCACCTGCCAGCCCCATTCCTTTAACAATTCTTAAAGTCAAGTTGACTGGCAACAAATTTTCTCAAACTTGGTTTGTACAAGAAAGTATTTCTCTATTTTAGAGAGAGATTTTTGCTATAGGGCATGTGTGCTCAACAGAGAGACAGAGAAAGAGACATCAACCCCCAGAGGGGATGACCACACCACAATCCCTTCCCCTCCATTCCCCTCTCGGGATTCTGGGCACACACACCAGGTGTGAGTTTTAAGTTGCCAAGTCCAGGACTCGAATTGGGGTCAGCTATGTGGAAGTCCAATGACTTAACCATTATTCCATCTGCTGGTCTGAGTATTTCTCTATTTTTTTTTTAATTGCCAGAGAACACATTTGCTTACCAGAGAAAGAAAGAGACAGTACCCATCAATAAGGTGTGGTTGTACCACACATTTTTCTTCTTTTCCCACTTCTCATCAGGATTTGTTTTTCAAGCCACCAGACCTGGGACTTGAACCGTTGTGGGCCACGTGGGGTCCAGTCCCATATGCATAGGGTTTAACTGCTGTGGGGCCATCCCTCTCCTTAATGTTTAAACAATAATTACATAAGATACACTATTCTAGTTTGTTGGCAGTTTTTCCACCAATACTTAAATTATTTTACTTTACTCTGTTCTGCTTGCATGGTTTCTGAAAAAAAAAAAAATTTAAATTTGTAATTCTTCACTTCTGGATAGATAGGAAAATTTTTTTTCTCTGGTTTCTTTTAAAACTATACCTTTAGTTTTCTAGAGTTTGAATAGGATAGACCTAGTTTTTTTTGCCTTTTTTTTTTTTCTTTTTGGCATTTATACTGCTTTGTGTTCTGTGAGCCCTGAATCTGCAGTTCGTTGTCTGACATTAATTTGGGGAAATTCTTAGTTACTATGACTTAAAATACTTTTTCAGTTCTCTACTTTTTCTCCTTCAGGTACTCCCATTACATCTATATTACAGCTTGTATATTTGTCTCATGAGTTGTTTAGGCTCTCTTAAAACCTCAGCCGGTTATGCTTTGTTAAAATAGTTTCTTCTGGGGACTGGCAGGTGGCGTGGTGGCCAAGGGCACTGGACTCCCATGTGGCTGACTGCAGTTTGAGTCCTGGACCTGGCTGCTTACTTTCTCACTTTCTCTCCCCATCTCTAGTCAAGTTAAAATAAATAAAGTTAAATAAAATAATTCTTTTTAAAAAAAGTAGTTTCTTCTGAGAGTAAGACTTATTAAAAAGACCAGAATTCTCTGACATATTTCAAAATGGTTATATTTTTCTTCCTCCTGCTGGAAATATGGGGAGATCTTTCTCCCCTGTTCATTGTGAGTATCATGTAGACCTTCTGGAGGGAAAATTCACAGAAGTGTGACAGCTCCCCCTGACTGCTATTCTCCCCTGGAGTTTTAACTCTCTCACCATCTGTGTTGAGCCTCCAACTACCCCTCAGTTCCGGCGTAGGCTCTTCTGCCCTACCACTCACACCACACAGCTTTCTGCTTGGAGTTTCTGCTCTGGTGAGTCGTGGCTTCCTGTCTCCACCTCTCTATCTTTCCAGTTCTGGAGACACAGGTTTACCCCGTGACCTTTCTTCTTTTACGAATCCAAGAATTGTTGATATTTTAGTTCATTCCCCTTTCTACTTGTTGGAATGGACGGGTAACTTCTAAATTCCTCACATGCTAGACTAAAAACTAGATGTCTCTAGTTATATTTTTTAGTAATTTTTTTAAAGATTTTTTTAAATTTTAAATTATTTATTTATCCACTCATTTATTTATTTATTTATTTATTTTTTTATTTATTTGCATTCATTCTCTGAACATCATTACAGCATACAAAATGAGATTTTCCATCCAAATTACACTATATATTGTCTCAATCAAGCACATCAACAAGCATGTTATTGTCAGCAAATGATCTTCCATTTCTTGTCTTCTGTATGTTTTGCTTTTTTCCCCCCATCCTAGATTCTCTATCTCTTACCCTCTGCCATCTCCCACTCTCCTCCCACAGTCTCTGGTATCTATGTTTGCTTTCTATACTGTTTTCTCCTCACATTTTATTGTAACGCCAAAGACCCTAATCAATCCAAATACCCTCATAGCAAACACAGGTGATACCCACATTTCCATGAACACAAGTCTTACTTTACGCATCCTATAAAGTAGCACCTAGCTGTGGCTACATATCCTACTGCAGTCATTGAATATATATATTTTTTTTTCTGAAACTTTTTTTTTTGTAACTCAATTTACATTCCTTCCCTAAGCTTCATCACAGCATACAAAATGTAATCTCCCATCCAGTACACACTGCATAGTGATACAATCATGAACATTACAAAAAAATTTTCCATTTCTAGTTCCTAGAATTACTTCCACCCCTCTTTCTGACCCTCTGTCCCTTCCCACCCTCCTCTCACACCACCTCCGGTGTCTACAATTGTCCTTCATTCCCTTCCCACCCACGTTGCATTGATCACACAATTTCCTACATAATCTAACTACTTTCAATGGTGAGTTCACTCATTACTACTAAGAAAACCAGTTATAACTTAACTCAAAGAAATGCCAAGGAACTTTGCTTAAAGCCAGGAAACAAGTTAGGATTCTGTTCAAATGGAAGGTGCATGAACCTATCAGTCTCATGTACTTTTATCTTCTGTTCTGGTTCAATTTTCCTGATTAAATTCTGGGATATAATATTCAAATTCAGACTTGTCCCTCTGATTAAGTTGGCCACTTTCATAGTTTTTGGACTCTTATTTCCGTGTGTCTGTGTTTAATTTTCTTGATACAGCACACCCTTGAGAACTTCTTGGAGATCTGGTCTGGTGCTGGTAAATTCTTTCAGGTTTTGTTTATCTGAGAATGTTCTTGTCTTTTCTTCCCACCTGAAAGATAATCTTGCCGGGTACAGTATTCTTGGCTGAAATTGCTTCTCTCGTAACACTTTGAATATATTTTCCCATTCTCTCCTCGCTCGCATTGTTTCCGATGAGAGATCTGCTGTTAGCCTGATGGGATGTCCTTTGTAGGTAACTTGATGTTTCTCTCTTGCCAATCTTAGTATCTTGTCTTTGTCTGCGGTTTTGGTCAACCTGGCTATAATGTGTCTTGGAGAAGATCTTCTTGGGTTGATTCTATTTGGGGTCCTTTGTATTTCCTGGGACTGGATCTTCGAATGCCTCTCTAGGTTTGGAAAGTTTTCTTGCAGGATTTCATGGAATAGATTATCAATGCCCTTATGGGTCTCTTCACCTTCTGGAATGCCAATTATCCGAATATTTGGACGTTTGATGGTATCCAGTACTTCTCGCATATCATTCTCAAATTTTTGAGCCATTTTCTCAGTCTTCGTGGTGGACTTTCCTAAGCCAGCCATTTTCTCTTCTACATCTGAGATTCTATTTTCTGAATGATCTAGTCTGCTTTTAATACTTTCAAGGGAGATTTTGACTTCTTGTATTATAGACTTCATCTCTAGCAGTTCCGTTTGAGTCTTTTGTAAAGTGTGTAATTCCTCTTTTAGATCTTGCAAGAATTTCCTCATCTCCTGGAACTCGGCAACTTCTTTCTCCTTTCTCTTTAGCAGTTCATTATCTCTCTTTTCTTCCATCTCTGTTAGCTTCGACATTACGAATGCTCTAAATTCCTTATCAGACATTTCCATGACTTTCACCGAACTGCTTGTGGATGAAGGAGAGTTACTCTTTTCCATTGGAGGAGAGGTATTTTCTCGTTTTCCCATATTTCTCGTGATCCGACGGTGATTTCTTGTCATCTGATGAATGGCGTGTTTCTTTCAAATTCTTGAAGTTAAGCCTCAATGTTCAGGAGCAAGCAGACAGAGGTGTTCTAGAATCGGATTGCCGTTCTGTAGTGATAGCACACTAGCTTTGCTTGCTGGAGGCTGAATTATGAGTAGAAAATCTTCATTTCTCCTGTGCCTGAAATATCTAGTTCCCAGTATCCATGTGGATTCTTCTCAGAGAATGGCTCAACTCTCCTGCCACACTAGCTTTGCTTGCTGGAGGCTGAATTATGAGTAGAAAATCTTCATTTCTCCTGTGCCTGAAATATCTAGTTCCCAGTATCCATGTGGATTCTTCTCCTATTTATTTATTTTTAATTTGACCAGAGAGAGATACAGAGAGAGAGAGAGAGGGGGGAAGGTGAGAAAGCAAGCCACCAGGTCCAGGACTCAATCCATGGTCGGCCATGTGGGAGTGTCCAGCGCCTTAACCACCACACCACCTGCTGGTCCCAGTAATTTTTTTTTGATGCAGTGGACCAATTGGAAGAGTTGACATTTTAATGATGTAAAGAATCCCTATTCAGGATCATGGTGTCATCTTCATTTACTTCTTCCCTCTAATGATTTTCCATAACATTATTCATTTTCTCCATTAGAGATCTCGTACGACTTTGACGAGATTTGTGTCTTGGTACTGTGTGTATACATACATGAGTATAGACATACACATACGTACATACACACACACAATTGTTTTCCTCCTACAAATACTATTTTTTCAACTTAAATTTTCTATTTCTCTATTGCTAATGTATAGAAAGGCAGTTGATTTAAATATCAATATTCAATATCCATCCTGAACTATCCCATTTTAATAATTTATAGATTTGTGAAAGTGTGTGTGTGTGTGTGCATGTGTGTGCATGTGCACACGTTATGGGGGACAAAAATTTTTATTTAGACAGTTGCATTATCTGTGGATACTCACGTTTTACTAGGTTGCTAGGAAAGTCACGATGTATTTTTCTATGTTTTTCTATGTAAAAATGCATCATGACTTTTTAGATGACCCACTATTTCTTCTATTACAATCTTGATTGCTTTGCTCATTTGAACTTATATTGCAATGTGAATTAGAAGTCACACCAGTAGGAAATCCTGTTTTTCTGTGACTTCAAAAAGAATAGGTGTATAGCATTTTCACACTGAAAATAATGTTTGCTTTTTTACAATAGGTAAATTTATCAAGTAAGAGAAATTTTTGTTTTCCATTTTGTAATCTGCTAAAAGTCTTAGCATGAATAATATTGAGTTTTATGAAATTTTTTCTATTTCTATTAAGACAATCATTATTTTCCTTAAAATTATTTTTAAAGATTTATTTTATTTAATTATTTATTTATTCATTCATTTATTTTAATTTGGCCAGAGAGAAAGAGACAGAGAGAGAGAGGGAAAATGAGAAAGCAAGCCACCAGGTCCAGGACTTGAACCGTGGTCAGCCATGTGGGAGTTTCCAGCACCTTAACCACCACGCCACCTGCTGGTCCCCCCTTCAAATTCTTTTTTTTTTTTTTTTTTTCCGAAGGGGAGAGGTTTTTGCTATAGGGAGCGTGCGCTCACCAGAAAGACAGAGAGGGACAAAGAGATAGAAAGCGAGAGATCACCCCCCAGCGGGGATGGCCACACCACAATCCCTTCTCCTCCATTCTCCTCTCGGGATCTTAGGCATGCGTACACAAGCGCCCAGCATGAGTTTTAAGCCACTGGGTCCGGGATGCGAACTGTGGTCGACTACATGGGGAGTCCAGCGACATAGCCATTACGCTAACTGCTGGTCCCATCTAGAATATTTTCTAATCATAGAATATTTTCAGAACATTTTGTTGCATTTGTACCCTAGTCATAAATGGGGTTTCTGTGATACTGATATATTTTTTTCATGTATTGATACTTACTTTATTGCCAAACATGTTTCAGTATACAAAAACAGTCTACATACATGTGGGAGGAAAAAGAGTACAATAGGTACATTTCAATTGTTACTGGAGGGATCTATGAGACTAGCCTGTGTGAGACTTCATGAGGTCACCTTCTCTTCTCTCCTTAAGAGCTCACATCTGCATATTCAATAGGAAGTGCTGCAGTGAGTTGTCAGGTAAATGAATTCCACAATGTAACTCTGTATTGGTGCCATTGCAATGGATTCTGGCTGACTAAAATCACCAACAAATAACAGTTCCTAGGGCTATATGAACATCATATTCTGCCAGATTTAACTAAAATTTTCCAAGACACTGGTGGTGACATTAGGAGGTTCTGGTCTTACGTGAAGAGGTCTTGCATTTGTTCATGGGTGAGCTCCAGTCGGCTGAAATGTGGATGAGACACTGCCACAGAATATAACTCTCCAGTACAGCAGTCTTCCCCGAATCGAATGCTATTCATAGATTCCTACCCAGCTAAGACGAGTTTCAATTTTTCTAAAAAAAGGTTGGAGAACGAAGTTGGTAAGTTTTTTTTTTTTTTTGGCATTTGTGCTTTCTGACACTAAAGAGTCACCTGTTAGAATGTGTCCTTAATATTTCAGACATATTTTAAATGTCAAAGCAGTAGCAAATCTGTGACAAAATTATTTAGAAAAAAAATGCCATAAATAAGTAAAGATTGGACAGGGACTTAGAAAGATAAATAAAAAAAACTTTTTATTAATTACCAGAGAGTGCCTGTACTTGCCAGAGAGTGCAAAAACCTCTTCAAAAAAAAAAAAAAAAAAAAAGAAAGAAAGAAAAAAAAAAAGTTCTAGAAAAGCTTACTTCCAAGTAACTAATGCATCTATTTGCAATCATACTGCAAATCCTGAGAGGAGAGAAGAGGAGAAGGGATTGCAGTGTGGCCAACCCCCCTGGAAGGGTGGCTTCTTGTTTTCTGTCTCTCTCTGTGTCACTGACAAGCAGATGTGTCCTATAGCAAAAATTTCTTGAAAAAAAAGAGAAAGAAGAGTCATTATGTCCTGGTAAATTGAACCTAGAGTGACTTCTTTTCTCCCCTTCTAATGCTTTTTCTGTGAAGTCCATTTTGTTGTTATACCGTAGCTATTCTCGTTTCTCTTAGTACTTGTACAATCTGACAGTGTGTCTTTCCTGTTCTATTGCTTTCAACCTCTTTTTTGCTTGCTTGTTTGCTATAGGGCACATGCAGAGAGACAGAGAAAGAGAGAGAGAGATAGAAAGTGAGAAATCACCCCCCAGAGGAGATGGCCATGCCACAGTCCTTTCTCCTCTGGAAATTCAGGGCATGCACACATACGCCTGGTGTGTTTTTCAAGCCAAGGAATCCAGGACTCAAAATAACTGTTAGTCAAGGGGGACCTAATAGCTGCCTCAACTCCACAATACCTGCTGGCCAGCTTTCAGCATCTTATCCTTGGTTTTTTTATTTTGTTTTATTTTGTCTTTTGCTTTTTAAGGTTTTTGTCATAGGGCACAGGTAATGACTAGAGAGAGACAATCCCTTCTCCTCTTCTCCTCCTGAGGTTTGGGGCATGCACACAGGCCCACAGTGAGTTTCAAGCTGCTGGGTCAGGGACTTGAACCATAGTCTGCCATGTGGGAATCCAGTACCTTAACCACCATGCCACCTACTGGGCCCTAGTGACTGTTTTTGGTAATAAACAATTGTGCATTTTTGATATGTAGGAAAAAATGTCTTCCACACTTGTTCTTGAGGATTTCACAATATATTCAATTTTATAGTTTTACTCTCTAAACACTTTGTAAATAGAATTCCTCTGCCAACTGTCTGTTATTGTTGATGAAGTAAACAAAGAATTGAATTGTTTTTCCTTTGTTCTCTGACTTATTTTTTCTTTTTTTTAGGTTTTTGCCATAAGGTGAGTGCACTTGCCAGGGGGAGGGGAGAGAAAGTGCGAAATCATCCCCTCGTCAAGAGGAGTAGCCGTGCTGCAAACCCTTCTCTTCCATTCTTTTTTCTGGATTTTGAGCATGCACATACACGTGCCCAGTGTGATTTTCAGGCTGCTAATACAGGACTCAAACCATGGTCTGCCATGGGGGAGTCCCGCACCTTAATCACCATACCTCCTGTGGGCTCCTGTTCTCTGACTCTTTAATTGAGCTGCTTTAATTATTTTATTTTAATTCTCATCATTAGCAAAACGTTTTTTTCAAAGTTAAAAGTTCATAGAAAAATTGAGCTGCAAGTAAATAATTCCCACTTATCCCTCCTCACACCACCACCATCCTGAATCTTCTCTTACTGGTATTTTACATCTGTGTGACAAATTTGTTACAATTAGTGAACCAGTATTGGTGCATTATTGTGAACACAAATGCATAATTTGTATTGAGGTTTGATCTTTGTGTTGTACATTCTATGGGTTTGACTAATGGATAAGGTCACATGTCCATCATTACACTATCATAAAGAATAATGTCACGGCCTTCAAAATCCTTGGTGTTCTGCCTGTCACCTCTTTCCTTCTTTACCCCTGGCCACCGCTATCTTTTTTCCTGTTTCCATAGTTTCACCTTTTCTAGAATGTCACAGAGTTGAAAGCATACAGTCTGTAGCCTTTTCAAATTGGCTTCTTTTACTCAGTGATATGCTTTTCATGTTTCCCCATGCCTTGGCTTGATAGATCATTTCTTTTTAGCATTGAATAATACCCCATTGTCTGGTTGTACCATAATTCATTATTCCTTCCCTTACTGTATAACTCCTTGGTTCCTTCCAAGCTGTAGCAATTATGAATAAAACTGGTATAAAAATTTGTGTGCTTATTTGCATAGATGAGGAACATGATTGCTGGATCATATGTTAAGAGTATTAGTTTAGGGACCAGCAGTTAGCATCATGGCTATGTCGCTGGACTCCCATGTAGTCGACCGCGGTTCACATCCCGGACCCAGTGGCTTAAAACTCACGCCGGGTGCGTGTGCGTGCGTGCTCAACATCCCAAGAGGAGAATGGAGGAGAAGGGATTGCAGTGTGACCATCCCTTCTGTGGGGTGATTTCTCGCTTTCTGTCTCTCTGTTTCTCTCTGTCTATCTGGCGAGCGCATGTGCCCTATAGCAAAAACCTCTCAAAAAAAAAAAAAAAAAAAAAAAAAGAGTATCAGTTTAGTTTTGTAAGTAACCACTGAACCGTCTTCTAAAGTGGCTGTACCGTTCTGCATGCTCTGCACAATGACAGTTTCTGTTGCTCCACATCCTTGCCAGTGTTTGTGTTCCGGACTCTACTAGGCAGATAGTGATATCTCTTTGTTTTTTGTGTTGTTTTTTTTTTTTAATTTGCAATTTCCTGATGATGCTATCTTTCACATGCTTATTTACCATCTATTTTGCCAAGATGTCTGCTCTTTCTTGATCTCTTACTGTGCTGGGTGCTCTGCTGCTGCGGCCTCACATGTCTTAGAATGGATTTGTTCTTATTTATCCTTCTTAGGATTTGTTAAATACTAAAAGCATATTGCTAAGTAAAAGAAGATTTTTTTAATTGCTATAGAGCATATGCACTCATCAGAGAAAGACAGAGAAGCAGAGAGCGAGATAGGGAGAGGGGAAAAGCGCTTCCCAGTGAGGTGTGGGCGTCCAGCAATGCCTCCCCCTCCATGTCTCCGTCCTGTTGAGATTTGAGGGAACTCACTAAGGCAGAGATTCAAACTGTGGCCGTGGGGTTTTCTGCTCCCTGAAACACTAAGCCACTGGGCCAGCTCTGTTATGATTATTGAACTGAAGTTTCTGCCCCTGTCATTAATTCTGAAAACATTATTGTCCTTTCTCAGATTTTTTTCCAAATTTTGATTACATGCATGTTAAATTTTCTCCCTGTCTCTTAACTTATTTTTATTGTATTATTCTTTGTGTTATATTAAATATGATTTTTCAGAGAGATAACAGTTTGCTAATTGCTTCATCTTGACTCAATCTGCTTTAAACCTTTCCTTTATTAGTTTTACTTTAATTATCATAGTGTATATTTCTAGTATTTTCCCCCAATCTGTCTAGTAATCTTTAGTAATTTCTTGATCCTTACTGCTATTTTCCATTTCTACACTTACTCTTTTAAACATATTAAGCATATACATTTTTCCTTCTGTATCCAGGAATTCCAATATCTGATATCCTTGCCGATCTGTTTCTGCTGCCAGTTACTAATGAGAACCTCTTCTTAGATGTTTTTTGTTATTAGTTCAGAGTTGTTGCACTCTCTGTGAGGTGACTCGGAGGCCTTGTTGGAGGATTTATTTCTCCAGAGAGTATTGCCATTTGCTTCTCTGAGCTACCCAGAGGCACCATAGATTCCATGCACTTTACATTTAAATCCTCTGCCTGCAGTTTTCAGACCACATAAACAGTGGAAATTCAGACTCCAGCCCAGGTAAGAGCTGGCAAGAGGACGTTTTTTAAGCTCCACTCAAGCCAATACTGAGACAGATAATGTTCCGTTCTGTTTTCCTCTGGCTATACAAACGTGTTTTCCAATCCAACTTCTCAGTCCATAAGGAGTAGAAACTTTATTCAACTCTCCTCTTTTTCCAGGCAGAGTTGGGTCCCATCATACCTGGCGCCTCAAGCATTGCCCTGGATGCAAACTCTGTGTTACCAGCCTCATTTAATTTCTCTGTTTTGTAGCTAGAAGGTTTCAGAGTTACTGGCTCATCTTAGTGCCAAGAAAAGGAGCCTGGAATTATTTATTTGTTATTGTGTAACTTCCTATACATGAATTTTGAAGCACTCACCTGCATTATATAATCACAAAGAAATGCATTTAAATAAAATTAAAAATAATTGTTCTAAAGGCCATATTGGTCTTAGATTTGACAATAAAATTGTAGGATATATTTAGATATATTGGTTTTGTCTTCAGCTTGGTCTCACTGTTTAAATGCAAAAACACTTTGTCAACCTAAACAAATAAAATGCTTCTTAGTTTAACTCATTGAAATATGATTGCTGAGACCAGCAGTTAGTGTAATGGCTATGTTGCTGGACTCCCAACAACATAGTAGTCGACCATGGTTCGAGTCCCAGACTCAGTGGCTTAAACTCACGCCAGGCACGTGTACGTGCGTGCCCAAGAATGGAGAAGGGAGAAGGGATTGTGGCATGGCCATCCCCCCTGGGGGTGATTTCTTGGTTTCTGCCTCTTTGTCTCCCTCTGTCTTTCTGGTGAGTGCACACACTCTACAGTAAAAACCTCTCCAAAAAGAAAGAAATATAATGATCGCTAAAAGAATGCATTTTATAGAGGGGTAAGGGACAGGGTTTCTTTCCTTGTGTCTCTATACTGAGAAAACAGAACCTAGAGGCTTTATTTCTCCAGAGAAATAAACCAAAGATTGCTAGAGAATAATTAAGATTATTATTAACATAGAGCAGAAAAGATAAACTGTTTATTTTGCAGTATTATTTACAAAAAGAATTTTTTTAACCTACCTAGAGATATAGTAAGTTCTGGCAAAGCCTTTTCCCTGAAAATATGACTGCTAGGGAAGTCTCCATTCTGCCTCTACTGTTCCTGGCTGTGCAGCCCCTTCAGGGCAATTCTTGATGCCTGTGAATTTTCATTTTTCTTATACACTCTCTTCCAGTCTGGTCTCTCTGTCATTATCATAACCATCATTTCTCTGGAAGGCTATTTCCAACCAACATGCTATGTGTGCACCCTGAAAATGCTACCGTAGCCCCCACTTTGCTCATTCCAACATTCTAGTCTGCAGTGACGCTGCTAGTTCTTTCCACATGTCTTCAGTATTCCTCATAGTATTTTTTCTAAACCCTCTTTTGCTGAAAAACAGTCAGTTCTCTGCATGGAATTCCAGTTTAAAGCACAACTGGGATCGCTACTAGGCACCACCACGCAAATGTTCTCTTCCTATGGAACATATTCAATATACCAAAAAATTTCTCTGAACTTAATATGAGGGTGGCTAAATTAAGGTACAAAAAAAAAAGAAAAAAACATTTAAGTATATGGATCAAATAACCTGCTATTCTAATAACTCATTATTAATATAAACATATTTTTGATGCCTGAAGGTATGTGCCAGAGAAAGAGAGGGAAAGAAGCAACCCCCAGTGGGGCATGATGACACCACAGTTGTTTTCCTGCATCCTTCCTTTTCATCAGGATCAGGATTCCGAGTCCTTGCACAAGTGCCTGGTGTGTTTTGCAAGCTGCTGGGGCTGGGGTTTGAACCCCACTTGGCCATGTTGTAACTAGCTTTCACCACACAGCACTTAACCATTGCACTCCAAAACCAGCTCAAATATATTTTAATTCTGAGAATAATTTTTCTATTTCAAAACTCTCAATCAGAAACTTTATTATCATTCTCTAAGGAAATACGGTCTAGCAGGGTATAGTCCATTGTGAAAAATTCTGACTTTTCTATTTTGATTGTTCTTGCTTCCTTTTTGTTGGAGTTTGGATTTGTTTTCGAAATTACAGGGAACATTTTCTCCTGCTCTACGAATAATGCCACCCCCACCCCATCTCTTGAGCTCTGTGGCTGCCTGTGGTAACTGCATAGCAATAGATCGGAGAATTAGGACAGCGGGGAGTGGTGTTGTGTATAGAAAGCGATCTTGGGACCAGCAGTTAGCGTAATGGCTATGTCGCTGGACTCCCATGTAGTTGACTGTGGTTCGAGTCCCAGACCTGGCAGCTTAAACTCACGCTGGGTGCGTGTGTGTGCGTGCCCAAGATCCCAAGAGGAGAATGGAGGAGGAGGGATTGCGGTGTGGCCATCCCCCCTGGGGGGTAATATTTCTTGCTTTCTGTCTCTGTCTCTGTCTTTCTGGTGAGTGCATGACTGTAGCAAAAACCTCTTCCAAAAAAAGAAAAAAAAAAAAAAGCGGTCTGAACCAATCACTGGGGAGAATTGCCAGGAGCTTCTGGTCCCTTCTTCAAGTATCTTTTGCATTGTTGTGGAAAAACATAAACCAAACTCCAAGAGAGACACACAAAATTATTCACTAATTATCTGTGATCATTAGATTTGGATGGGTTTCAAAAGAGTGTTCTACATGTATGAAAAGTTCTACATATTAGGTGATCAGAAACGTCATGATGTATTTTTCTGTTTTTTTTTTTAATGCAAAAATGCTTCAAGACTTTCCCAAGAAACCAATAATTTACTTTTTCTTGTACCAAACAAAGAAAGCAATCTATGCGTGTGGAAATGAAAGCATCTCCACAGACCCTTTCTTTCCCTTTTATCTTTCTCTCCAACTTCCCCCTTTTTCTCTAATCTTCCTATTTCATCGTTCTCTCTCTTCTTTTTACCACTCCTGTCAACAGACTAGCTTCTCGTATCTCATAAATGTAAAGGCTGTCGGCTTGTTCCAGAGGTCGCTGGTGGACGATTCCTGCTGTAGAGTCTGTTGCTCCTGTTCCTGCCACCCTGGGACGGCCGAGGCACTCCTGCAAAAGGGTGTTGGAGACGAGAAAGAAAAAAGTAGCCCTTGATGGTTGTCACTGGGAGTTGACCTGACAATGACAGCCAGGCCTGGTGAGCCGTGTAAACAATGCCATGGAGGACCAATGCCAGACGAGGTCCTCACGTGACTGGTACAGTGAGAAACAAAAAGAAAATCACTCCGTGCATGTGCGTGAGCTCAGATGATCAACAAGACACTGTGCAGACCACAATAATGGCCAAACATCCCCCTCGCCCAGCTAACATGAATAACTGCATCTTTGCCAGCTCCCACCTAAGCCCTGCTCCTTTTCTCCTGCCACCTCGATATGAATTATTAAGATACCAAATCATAAAATTTCTATCCCTTCCTGGTAGCACCAGGGAAAACCCATGTCTCATTGAGTCCTCATCTCAAACCACCAAACACGTGCTTTTTCTAACACCCTCTCTCTGAAACATCTATGATCCCACAAGGTATGGTCTCCCTTGTTGCTTCTGGTAACAACAATCCCACCTTGTTCAACTGCAGGGTGTTCCAGGTGGCCTTTGGCTGGTGTATCAGTAATAGACCCTTCTCTCCTTCAGTCTTTCCATATGAGACGGCTTGCTTACAAATTCACCAAAGAAGCAAATACACTTCAAAGCATGGTGTGTTTTACTTACCCAAGGGCATATGCAGTAGCCAGAGAGAGACAGAAAGATGGGAGTTGGGGATGTGGGGGGGAGCACCCTCCTTCCCAATGGCACATGGGCAAGACACAATCATTCTTTCTCCTCCATGTCTCCATCCTGTTGGGATTCGGGGCATGTGTGCAAGTGCACACACATGAACACACACATCCAGCTGTTTTACTAGCTGTCAGGGTTGTGATTCAAGTCGTGGTTGGCCATGGGGGATCTGACTCCCTTAACCACTAGGCTATAGGGATTGCCTTAAAGTGAGCTTTTATTTTCTTAAAGTTAGCGTCTAGTTTCATATGAGGAAAGAATAATCTTCCTACTAGCAAAATTATGATCCTGTCCTTTGTAAATCAATGATCGATTCATTACTGCACTAATGAAGGCTTTCTGGGGCACGCCTTACATCATAAGAGTTACTATAATACGGGACCAGCAGGTGGCGTGGTGGTTAAGGTGCTGGACACTCCCACATGGCCGACCATGGTTTGAGTCCTGAATCTGGTGGCTTGCTTTTTCACTTCCTCTCTCTCTCACTCTCACCCTCTGTCTCTCTCTGGTCAAATTAAAAAAATAAATGAATGAATAAATAAAATAAAATAAAATAAAATAAAATAAAATAAAATAAAATAAATTATTATTTTTTTTTAAAGTTACTATAATTTTTTTTTTTAAAGTTACAGCCTCTTTGGAAACCCGAGGGTTCATATATACCTCCGATGGTTCCATGCAGAGTCTCATCCATCACTCACTAGTCCCTGTCAGTAAAGAAAGGGTTAAGGACTAATAACTTTTTTATATTTATATTTTGAAAATTTTTTAAAATTTATTACATAAGTGAGAAGAGACAAAGAGAGAGATAAAGACAGAGAGACAGATAGTCCTCCACAGGATCCTGGCATGGTGGTCCACCCTTAACCCCAACTGCCCCCAGATCTTGGGAACATGTGTGCCCAACATACTCACGGAGGTCTCTGGATGCCAATCAGCAACCTTGCCATGTAGGTGTGTCTCACAGAGTGTCATTTTGCACTATCGGGCCCCTAAGTTCCAGTACATCTTGCCACATGATGAAATTAGACATGCTAGAATTGTCCTCATAAGGAGATTATTTTTAAATGTGGAATATTGACCAAAATCTCATTATGATTTTCACCGATCCATGGTACCTTCACTTTAATATTGTTCCCATATTTGTTATTCAGAGCCAAGCTACCCCAAGGCAGTGTTAATATTATTCGAGAAGCCCAAATAAAAAATTTCCCAGCTGAAAAATTTCTTTCCCACTAGGCTGCCACTAGGGAAAGAAAGAAATTAACATTTATTGGGTTTCTTCTAAATGAGAAGCACTCATAAAACTTTATCTCACTTAATCCTCACAACATTTGCAAGATGGGTACTTTTCCAATTTTGACACTTGAGGAAACTGAAGATTGGTGATTTTCTCTGCAGGAACTCTCCTTTATCTTTTATTCTTTTGGGTCAGGTCAGTAGCAGATATATTGTAGGCTAAAAAGGTTAGGAAAATTGTCTAAGGTTAAAAACTTTCTAAGAAACAAAGAAAAGATTCAAACCCTATTTTTATTTTGAATTCTTAACATTAAGAACCTAAATTATACCAGCTGCTAGAGAGTGTGTTGTTTGTCAATTAAATCCACATTAAGGTATGACTATCAACATGGTAAAAAGTGAAATACTGGTTAGTACCCAATATTTTAATCCAAATCTTGGAAATAGGCATATAGTAACATTAATTTCCCTTTCCTTAATCAAATAGAGCTGCGTTAGATTCCTCGGGAGCCAATTCTCTCTCTGACCATCCAGGCTTCGAACTCATTGATACTCACATCCTGGGAATAATTGCTGTCCAAGTGTCTTCTCGGTTTGAATATGTAACGGGATTTTCTGAGAATATATTCTTAAAATAAAAAATGAGTTTGTGATGTGTGCCAATTACTCTGCTATGTATTATGAAAGAAGGACCAGACAAAGAGCAATACGTGTTTTACATTCAGTAGGTGCCAGATTCTAGGTCTGGTTAACCAGCTAGAAAATGGAGACTTGGAGCTCAGCCCAGATCTCCCTGACTTCCACACTTCGTCTCACTAGGAAAAGAAGGGAAACAAAAGTGAAGGAGTAGGGAATAAAAAAAGATCGGTATGCAACGGAAGATAACTGTATTTCTGTCTAAACAGGCAAAATCTAAATCCAGAATCTGGCAGGATAAAAAAAGAGAAGAAGGAGGCAGATGAGAAAGGGAAAAATGTCTAGCGTTCCACTCTAATAACTCCATTGCAGCGCAAACGTACAGAAATCCTTCGCGTTATTTTGTATTTAAGCTTGTCCTTGCACTTGGCTTGGGTAATCCTGTAATATTTTTACACAAAAATACTCCAGCAACTCTTGCAACTCTTAACAATCACCGGCTGCTAGGATCTACCCTCTAACCATAGAAAGAAGCTACCCAAACCAAAGTGCATAAAATTGATCTCCATTCTAATGAGCCCTTAGGAGTTTATTGAAAATCTTTTATGCCTTCAACCTTGCTTGTAAACAGCATCATTTTACTTGCAGACAAAAGATATTCTGCCGATAGCAGACAGAGTGCGCCATCGATAGAGTCAGCAGGGTGTGTGCCTGGACTGCATCCCCCTGTGCTGCCACGGTAACTCTATCAGACTGCTTTTAGCCCTCGAGGGCTTTTGTCCCCATACCATCCTGGGGCAACCTCAGCACCTAGAACTAAGTCAGCACTTAGTGTATAAATGTGATCCTTATTTCCAAATGAGAATTGGAGGTCTTTTCCTCTCTTTTTTCTCCTTTGTCTACACCGTTCATCTGCATTAGAGCTCTATTGCTGATGTATCAAATTACCACTGATTTAGAGTCTTAAAACAACATACATGTATTATCCTGCAAATCTGGTGGTCAGAAGTCCAAAAAAATTTTTACTATGTGAAAGCCAAAGTGTGAACAGGCCTGTATTCCTCTTGGGAGACCTCAGGGAAGTTGTCTCTTTGCCTTTTAAAAATATATATATTTAATTTTATTTATCCTTAGTATCATTTTTTAATTTGCTACAGAACATGTGTGCTCACCAGAGAGAGACAGAGAGAGAAAAAGGGAGAAAGTGAGAAAGCAAGCTGCCAAGTCCAGGACTCAAACCGTGGTCAACCATGTGGGAGTCTAGCACTTTAACCACCACACCACCTGCTGGCCCCTTCTTTGCCTTTTATAACCTCTAGAGGTCACTTGTGGCCTGGCTCTCTACCTTCAAAGACAGAACCATAGCATCCTCTCTACCCTCTGCCTTCTGTTTGTCCTGCCTTCTACCCACAACTCTCCTGGGCTGTCACTCCCTTTCTTCTCATGCCCCTGTCACCACTCTGAACGTTTATTGCAAGCAGTGGTGGCAATTGTACAAAATTTAGGGTTAACTGTGCTTTTCAGACCTCATCAGCCAGGCTGTAGGCCCTTTTTCAGAGTCCACTGTGTAACCACGAGGTCTGTGAAAGCACGCAAGCTATTTCAGTGGCCTGAAACCCCTCTTAGCAGGCATGAGGTGAAGGGAATGTAAGTCCCATCCTTTCCTAATAAAGGAGAAATCTAAAAACTGGATGTTCAGGCTACTCTTTCTTTCTTTCTTTCTTTTTTCTTTTTTTTGTGAGATGTTTTTGCTATAGGGTGCGTCCGATCGCCAGAAAAAAGAGAGAGAGACAGAGAGACAGAAAGCGAGAAATCACCCCCAAGGGGGGATGGCCATGCCTCAATCCCTTGTCCTCCATTCTCCTCTCAGGATCTTGGGCACACACTCATATGCGCCCAGTGTGAGTTTAAGCCACTGGGTCCAGGATTTGAATCACGGTTGACTACATGGGATTCCAGCCATATAGCCATTACACGATTTGCTGGTCCCTCTGGCTACTCTACCAAAGCATCTCCTGAAACCTGGACCCTCCTAAACAAAGCCTCTATTCAAAGAAAACCTTCAGACAAAATAAATGTAACAGAGTTTATTTTGTCTAAGCATTAAAGAGTTCATTAATTGGGCCAGTAGATGGTATGATGGTTAAGGTGTTGGAACCCACAAGGTTGACTCCATGGTTCAAGTCCCAGCCTCAGCTACTTGAAAAACCACACCGGATATGTATGTGTGTGTGCCCAAAATCCCATAAAGCAGAATGGAGGAGAAAGGACTGCCGTACAGACATCTCCCCTTCCCCCCCCCCCCCCCGCCCACGTTGGTTGATTTCTCACTTTCCCTCTCTCTGTCTCTCTCTGGCAAGCACATGCACACTGTGACAAAAATCTTAAAAAAAAAAAAAAAATAGAATCCATGAATTAGGTAGCATCAAAATGAGAGTTTCGGAGCTCTGTATTTAGTAGTGAAAGCATCAGGCTTTCATAGTGAGAACCTGGCTGCAAAGTCCTAGAAGTGGCTTGATTGGCTGCAGCTAGGTATTTGCCTCATTTATGATTAGGTAGAAAGTCCTTAATTACAAAACTAAGAACTAAGGCGTCAGCAGGTGGCGTGAAGGTTAAGGTGGCTGGATTCCCACATGGCAACGACTGCGGTTCGAGTCCTGGAACTTGTTTTTCGGGACCAGCAGTTAGTGTAATGGCTATGTCGCTGGACTCCCACGTAGTCGACCGCGGTTCGAATCCCGGACCCGGCGGCTTAAACTCACGCCGGGCGCGTGTGCGTGCGTGCCCAAGATCCCGAGAGGAGAATGGAGGAGAAGGGATTGCGGCGTGGCCATCCCCCCTGGGGGGTGATTTCCTGCTTTCTATCTCTCTGTCTGTCTGGCGAGCGCACGCGCCCTATAGCAAAAAAACCTCTCCAAAAAAAAAAAAAAAAAAAACTAAGAACTAAGTGACTCTATATGATTGGCTGAAACTCAGTTTAGTATTTTTGTTGATATTATTGATTTTGTTTTCTCCAAAATAACTTAATCGGTTTTAAGTAATGTCTCAGTGTTAGACTTCATGATGTGAAGCTTCAGTATGCATGTATCAAAGTTCTAAGAGCAGGATTAAAAAAAAAAAAATACCAGTCTAAAGACTTCCTGTTTATTTTGTTTTAACACCTCCACTTTCCAAATGGAGCTCAAGCTTCTTTAATGTTATTACTTGACCACCTAAAGCAAGAGTAAATTTTTTTAAATCTTTATTTTTCCCTTGGGAACCAGCAGTTAGCGTAATGGCTATGTCACTGGACTCCCATGTAGTCGACCGCGGTTCGCATCCTAGACCCGGTGGCTTAAAACTCACGCTGGGCACGTGTGTGTGCATGCCCAAGATCCCGAGAGGAGAATTGGGGAGAAGGGATTGCGGTGTGACCATCCCCCCGGGGGGTGATTTCTCGCTTTCTGTCTCTCTGTCTCTCTCTGTCTGTCTGGCAAGCGCACGCGCCCTATAGTGAAAAACCTCTCCAAAAAAAAAAAATCTTTATTTTTCCCAACACCTCATTAAGTTTCACATAAGAAATGAGGTCCCCACATAGGTGATACTGAACCCTCGGTGCAATGCTAGAGGAAAAGATTTCCATTTTAATGTTCTGTCATGCACAGCTAGCTCTGTGGGAATGCTACATACATGGTTCTAAAAAATCACAGAAATATGCAAAATTGTGCAATAAAAAACACAGGGCTTATGGGTTTATGGGCAGAACACATAGAAACTTCTTCAATTGACACATTAAAAAAGAAACTTGGGCCAGTGAGTGGCGTAGTGGTTGAGGTACTGAACTCTCACATAATCAACCACCATTTGAGTCCCAGATGCGGCGGCTTGAAAATCATGACAGGCGTATGTGTGTGTGTGTGTGTGTGTGTGTGTGTGTGTATGCACCCAAAATCCCAAAAGAGAGGATTGTGGTGTGGCCATCCCCCTGGCAAGGGGGCGATTTCTCACTTTGTCTGTCTCTGTCTCTCTCCAGTGACTGCACATGCCCTATGGCAAAAATATCTTTTAAAAAAATAGAAACCTAATAAATACAGAAGCACAGTTTTCTATTTAATTAAACATTTACTATTTATATTAATTAAGCATTACTTATTAAATGGTTAATAAATGCATAATAATACTACCATAAATACAACACTTTATCTTAGAAAAGATCTAACTTTGGGAACCAGCAGTTAGCATAATGGCTATGTCGCTGGACTCCCACGTAGTTGACCGCGGTTCGCATCCCAGACCCGGTGACTTAAAACTCACGCCGGGCGCATGTGCGTGCATGCCCAAGATCCCGAGAGGAGAATGGAGGAGAAGGGATTGCGTTGTAACCATCCCCCCTGGAGGGTGATTTCTCGCTTTCTGTCTCTATGTCTCTCTCTGTCTGTCTGGCGAGCGCACGCGCCCTATAGCGAAAATCTCTCCAAAAAAAAAAAAAAGAAGAAAAGATCTGACTTTTGCTTGTGGAAATGGGCAGCAGAAAGATTGTAGTTTGTGAGTTATTGAGAAATGATGGGAGGAGGGGTGTCAGGAAGGTTAGAAAAGGAGGGAACAGCAGTTGGCATGATGACTATGTTGCTGGACTCCCATGTAGTTAAGCATGGTTTGAGTCCCAAACCCGGTAGCTTAAACTCACACTGGGTGCATGTGCATGCGTGCCCAAGATCCAGAGAGGAGACTGGAGAAGAAGGGATTGCAGTGTGGCCATCCACCCTGGGGGGGTGATTTCTTACTTACTGTCTCTCTGTCTCTCGTCTTTCTGGTGAGTGTGTGCACCCTATAGGAAAAAACATCTCCAAAAAAAAAAAAGGAAGAAAGAAAAGGAAGGAAATCAGACAGAAGATTGTTAATGCCAAATGAGCATGGGTGTGGTTCATAATACACACAGTGAATTGAGGTACCTGGCAGATGTTTGAGGCCTGTGTGTGTGTGTTTCATGCATTTCTGGGTAGCTAAGTTCAGCTGGGGGCAGTTTTCTCTGTTCACCTAGTGTTTCTCATGGATGAACTCATGCATAAACAAACATGAAATTCACATTAGGCTCAGATTGTTCTCTGATACCTCAGTTGTGTTGGAACAAATTTGCATTTTCAAAACAAGCAGGATAGCGAAACTGAATGTAGTTTTATATGAAAAATCTGATCAGATCCTCCTTGGGGAGATATGCCTTCAGATAGTAGCCTATCAAGCTATTAAATTCAAGTTGTTTTTAGTTGTCAGGCATCTTTGGGTATTATTGGACAGATGGTGAGAACTGGGAATCATTCCCCTACATTAACAGCAAAATGGTGAAGAGCATGTGAAGATGTCTCACAGAGACACAGGAAGAAAATGCAGACAATGAAGCAGTCTATCCTAGCATAAAGAAAAGGTGTACCAAATTGTCGGTCCAAAAAATTCTTATATACTGTATGACTCCAACTATATGACATTCTGAAAAAGGCAAAACCGTGGAGACCATAAAAAGATTAGTGGTTGCCAAGGGTTACTGGGAAAAGAGCTTAGATGATTTTTTCCCCAGCAATTAAACTATGGTAGATACAAGTCAATATACATTTGCCAAAAGTCGAAGAAAGTCCAATACTCAGAGTGAACTTTAATGTAAATGATAGACCTTAAATAATAAACGTGTGTCAATGTTGGTTCATCAATTTTAACCAATGTAATCATGACAAATGTTCCACTTTGGTGGAGATGTTGATGGTGAAGGGGCCTCCATGTATGGGGAGGAGTGAGGAGTTTATGGGAAATATTTGTAACTTCCTCTCAACTTTTCTGTCAACCTAAAACTGCTGTACAAAACCTTTAGACTTCCTGGGACCAGCAGTTTGCGTAATGGCTATGTCGCTGAACTCCCATGTAGTCGACCATGGTTCGAGTCCCAGACCCAGTGGTTTAAACTCATGCCGGGCGCGTGTGCGTGCGTGCCCAAGATCCTGAAGGGAGAATGGAGGAGAAGGGACTGTGGCGTGGCCATCCCCCCGGGGGGTGATTTCTCACTTTCTATCTCTCTGTCTTTCTGGAGAGCACACGCGCCCTATAGCAAAAAAAAAAAAAAAAAAAAAAAAAAAAAACAAAAAAAAACTCTCAAAATAAATAAATAAATAAATAAAACCTTGAGACTTCCTCAAGGGATGCTGTTTCTTGCATAGGGATTTTCCACCTCTCCCTTTCCGTGGTATCCTGAAGGGAAACGGAGAATCCGAAGCAAGGGCACCCAATCCACATCACGTGTGTGAGCAGCACAAGCACCTGTTCTGTGATTCTCCTGTGTCAGAACCAGAGTTTCTTGAGAAGAAACAAGAAGTGGAAGTTTCTAGATCCCACATGACGTTAACTGCAAAGAAACAAACCCGTCACCAAATGCGAGAGCAATAAGGGACAGTTGGCAATTTCCAAATAAAAGTGCTTGCCCTTGTAACTTTCTCTTCAAAGGTTGGGGGACAGAAATGTACGAAGCAGCCTTGGAAAGCAAAGGCCCAGTTGGGTGTCAATCCGATAGGGAAAAATCCTGAGGTCAAGCTGGGGGAGGCAGGGTCACAGCCGAGAGAGCAATGGCCTTTCAGCGCTGTTCACTGACTGCCTTCTCTCACTCGTGTGGCTTTCTGTCAGGTTTTTCCCTCATCTTAACAACCACAATGCCAATATGTTCCCTTGCTTTTTTTTCTTTTTTTTGAGAGGTTTTTGCTATAGGGCGCGAGCGCTCACCAGACAGAGAGAGACAGAGAGATAGAAAGTGAGAAATCACCCCCCAGGGGGGATGGCCATGCCGCAATCCCTTCTCCTCCATTCTCCTCTTGGGATCTTGGGCACGCACGCACACGCGCCCGGCCTGAGTTTAAGCAACCGGGTCCGGGACTCGAACCGCAGTCGACTACGTGGGAGTCCAGAGACATAGCCATTACACTAACTGCTGGTCCCCCTTACTTTTTTAAAAGAGCTATAGTATACATACATATAACACATACACATGCTATATACATACCTATAACCATAACCTTTTTTCTTTTTGCAGCTCACAGGACTTTTAAGATGAAATCATTGCTATTACCATAGAAGCTACTTGCCTACGCCAAAATCCATGAGGGTCATGTGATCTTGTAAGTTACAAATTAAATACAAATGGCATGTTCTAAACCATAAGGAAAAATCTTGACATCCAGATGACGAAGACGGGGTAAATGAATCTGCACATTTGTTTCAAGGTATTGAGGACTGTGTGGGCCACACAGTGGTCCGTTGCATGCAAGAAATCAGAGAGCTCCTCTGTGCAGTCCCCTCCTGTGTGTGAGCGAGAGGACACACGCTCTTCACACAGCTCTGGCCGCTCCTGGGCCTTTACACACTTGTTGCTCGCATTGTTCTCTCACTGTTAGTGGGATCCATTCATTCCTCCTCTTCCCCCTGGGGATCTCCAGACTCAGTCAGCACCCTTCACTTGTCCTCCAGTCCAACGTACTGCTCTGGCTCTGGATTCAACATGAGCAGCAACAGCGGCACCTACTACTCCAAGGTGGGACTGAGGACTCGTAAGGATCACTTGGTGGATATCCAGCCCACAGAACCATAACTTTAAAGAATAGACTTAAAGGGACCAGCAGTTAGCATAATGGCTATGTCGCTGGACTCCCACGTAGTTGACCGTGGTTCGCGTCCCGGACCTGGTGGCTTAAACTCACGCCGGGTGCGTGTGCGTGCGTGCCCAAGATCCCAAGAGGAGAATGCAGGAGAAGGGATTGCGGCGTGGCCCTCTCCCCTGGTGGGGGGGGGGGGGGCGTGATTTCTTGCTTTCTATCTCTCTGTCTCTCTCTGTCTGTCTGGCAAGCGCACGCACCCTAGAGCAAAACCTCTCCAAAAAAAAAAAAAAATTAATAAAAAAAAGTATAGACTTAAATAAAATTTTTCTGATCTTCTGCCATTATAATTGCCTTGAAATGTTTGCTTTTACATTACTTAGTCATGCTCAAATTCCATGATCTTACTATTAATTCAATTCCATAATTCCTTAGCAATAATTTCAAAATCCTAAATTAAAAGTGTTTTCCTCAGTTAGATGTAAACTTAGTTAGAGGTAGATTCTGTCCTGCACTGACAGGAGAAGGATATTTTTAGTCTTTATTGATCCTATCTTGTTATGAATAATCTTACATTTCACTACAGAAATATTAATTGATTTGCTTAAGGGATGCTGCCTCAGAGCCTCTGGCATGTTACACAGCACAGCATACATGTAATTTATTACTTTGTTTATAAACCAAAAAGCCTGACTTCCAAAACACATTTAGCCCAAGAGGGATAAGGAATTGAAAACTTGTCTGATTTTTAAAGTATTCCTGCCAACCAGGTAACATATGTTTAGTTTTAGCACAGCTGCTAAAGAAACTGCTGACTGTCCCCAGATGTATTTTCTTCTGAGAACTTGGTTCCATGTCACTCCCAACATTCCTTGCAAATAGGTAGGCCAGATGATCAGTGGAATACGAGAGAGAGAGAGAGAGAGAGAAAGAGAGAGAGAGAGAGAGGGAGAGAGAGGTGAAGCTCCTGTGTCACATGGTTAAAGGAAAATCTCTTGTTCTGGACATTGACTCTTCTTTGTACCCTAGCCCCCACTGACTTGGAATGGTCACAACTGAAACTAGTCAGAAACCATGAGCTGGGAGTGGCAGACACGTTTCTAGCCTTGGTTCCTGCATAACTCTGTGGAGCAGAGACCACTTATTCACCAAGCATTGTTGCATGAGAAAAAGATAAAATTCTCTGCTATATAATCCACGGTATCTCGGGTTACCTTTACTGTAACACCTGACCTTTACTCTGCGATTGCAATAGCCTATACCCCTAAGGTACCATGAATTAGCATGTGTTGACTTAATGAAGTTTCTTATTTCTACTTAAAGAAAATTTGTCCTCAAACTCTTTGGTATGGGTTTCTTGGATTAAATAAAATACCATTTCAGAGCATTGATTTTCCTTTCCTCTCACTGAATCTCGATTAGCATACAAAACAATTAGCTAGTTGGTATTGGCCCAAATTGACAAAATTGTTTGCATTTCCTTTGTTTTCATTCATTTGATAGTAAGTTTCTTAACTAGCAACTTCTTCAAATAGGAATCTTTTCTCTCCAGTAAGATGTATGAGTAGCAGTCCTCAAAGCTGTTCCTGGGTAGATCTCAACCAAAAGGAAAGGCAAAAGTAATTTTCAACCTGTTTTAAAAAAAAAAATCTTTTAAAGGAGGCTAAAATAATAAACACATAAAAAATGTATGCTTATGGAAGACTTTGGAGATTTTTCTTTTTAATAATCAATTTCTTATGATGTCCAAATTCTCTATCCATTGGTCCTTAAGTACCACTTTTTATTCATAAGCTAAATGTAAAAACACTTACTACCCAAGAAGTTGGTAATTCATTTAATTATACCCATTGTCAGGAATATATCAATGGACATCTTCATCTGGCAATGGGCAAATTCATAACCATTGAAAAAACTATTAATTATTTCAGGACCCAGAGTATTGAAACGTAGTTCAAAATAGCAGTGGTGCCCTCTGATTACTTAATAACCAAAAATATGAGATTTTACTATACTGGTCCTGTTTTATGACTAAATTTTGTTGACAGTTTAGGATCCTCCATTTGTGCCAAAAAGTAAATTGTTATCTTTGTTTAACCTTGCTGCCAACCAAATGCAAAATGGAGAAAAAGAGGAAGGAAACTCATACATGAGAAGGGAAAATAAATGGATCTTTTGCAATATCTTATGCCTTCATACCTGCAATTTTCTTTTCTTTTAGAATTTCTTTTTGAATGAATTAAAGTAGTACAATAGTGCCAGTGATTCATTAACCACTTTCTTGATTCAAATGCTGTCTCAGTAGTTATTAAATTTGATTTAATACCTAATTTATTTGATATTCTTCCACTAGCCTGGTCTGTTGGTTCTCTAACAGTTTCCTTTATGCAACACTAAACTGAGGATGTCTTTTAAGGTCAATACTTGACCTTACGTCCTTGATGTTCAGACTTCCCTGGAATAAAGCAGTGCTGTCTTATAGCTTTAGTTATTATTTACATGACCAGTGCTATAAAAATTCTTCCTCCAGCCCCCAACCTGCCAGCAGGACTGATTCTTGATCCAAACCAAGAGATTAACTGTTCTCTTTATGTTCCATACCACAATCCTCCTCAAACTCAAATGTTCAATCAAACTAATCAGTTCTTTTGACTTGTTTCTATTGAAGAATAATATAGCCAGTGGTTAGCAAATAGCCTCTGGAGTTAGATCAGGTTAAGTATCCAGCTTTTCTACTTGAGAGACATGTGGTACTAGGCAGCGTCGTCAACCTTTCTAATCATGATGTAAATATTATGCACAATATTTGGCCCATAATTGATGTTTAATAAGTAGGAGAAATGACTGTCCATCTGGGATGCATTATCTAAGAAAGAATAATCTTATGAGGCAGAATACACATGTGAATACACATATGAATACACATATTCATAGAAAATATTTGTAGTCGTAGGTATTCTCTTTGTCTTGATTTCTTTTTTTTTTTTTTTTAGAGGTTTTTGCCTTAGGGTACATGTGCTCACTGGAGAGAGACGGTGACTGTGGGAAGGAAAGTGAGAAATCACCCCCCAGGGGGCATGGCCACTCAGCAATCCCTTCTTCTCCATTCACCTCCCGGGATCTTGGGCACACATGCACACGCACTGGCCTGATATTCAAGCTACTGGTCAAGGTCAGGGTCTTGGACCATGATAAGCCATGTGGGAGTCCAGCCACATAACCACTACACCATCTGCTGGGCCCTTGTTTTGATTTCATAAATATAGCAAGGAAGCTTCAGAGTAGTCACTCAGCCTATCTCAGAAGGGTTGTTCATCTAATCACCAAATCTTAGTGATCAGCCACCAGTGTAAGAAGTCAGGGTGTCGATCTGCAGAGGGCCCAGCTTCCAAGGAAAGAATCAGGATCTGCACCTAAATATGAGCCACTGTCCACAAGTAGAAGATAAAAGTGGTGGAGATGAGACGAGTTAAGTAGACTCTGATTTCTAGTGAGAGAATACGAAGCATGATTAAATAGATCACGTGTCTTCCTTAGTTTGCTCTTTCTAAAAACTTATTCTCAGCCTCTTCCCTATGAAGCCAGTAAGAAAAAAAAAAAAAAAAAAAAGTCATTTGTCCAACTTCCAAGGAGCTAATAAGAACAGCTTTGTACAAATAAATCTTTATGTGACAGATACATTTTATTAGACAACTATGATGATTAGAAACAACAGACTTGAAATGAACCAATGACGTAGTGGTTAAAGTGGCTGGATCCCACAAGACTGATCATATGATTTGAGTTCTAGACCTAGTGACTTGAAAAACATACAGAGTGTGCGTGTGTGTCTAGTGCTCAAAATCCTGAAGGGAGGAAAAAATCGATGAGAAAGGACTGTGGCATGACTATCTCCCATGGAGGGTAATTTCTCACTTTTTCTCTCTCCAGAGAGTGCATGTAACCTCTTGTAAAATTTTTAAAACAGTAACAACAAAAGACCCCTGCAAATTGGAGGCAGACCACCCGGTTTCAAGCCCTATCTTTATTGCTTTCTAGGTCCATGGACGTGGGCAAATAATTCAATTTCTCTGGGTTTTATATTTTACCTGAAAACTGGGGATAATAACAGTTAACTATCTCCCTAGGTTGTGAGGGGAAAATGAGTTAATGATTTTTAGCCTTTAGAATAGTCCCAAACAAAAACTAAGTACTATAAGAATTTGCTCTCATAGGTATTTTAACTATTACTATTGCATTTCATTATGTTTCTTTTCTCAGAGGAATTGCCCTGCTAATGACAGCAGAAAACAACTTAAATGTCCGTAATGGAGCGATCTGCATGATGGGATTCTCTAGTACATCAGGAAATTTCTCCTCCCAGCTGTATGTGTTTCATCTGTATATACACAGAACACGAATCCTGAAGGGTTATTCTACTCCATTGTAATGCTAATAACAGAAATACTTGAATCGGGGTAATTTATAAAGAATAGAAGTTTAGGTACGGGCAGGTGGCGTGGTGGTTGGAATGGCTGGACTCCCACATGGATGACTGCAGTTTGAGTCCTGGACCTGGCAATTTCCTTTCTCACTTTCCTTCTCTCTGTCTCTCCGTTGTTGATTTCAAAAAAATAAAAAATGAAATTATGACAATGAATAAATTAAAACGAAAAGAATAGAAGTTTATTTTAGCTCATTGTGTGGGAGATCCAAGGTCAAGGGCCTGCATCTGATGTGGGTCATCTTGTTGGTAGAGTCCTGAGGTGGCACAGAGAGCAAGGTATACATGGTGAGAGGACAAGAGCAGAGCGTGTCTATGTCTATGTCTACGTGTCCACAGCAATGGAGTCACATCTTCAGGCTCTACCTCTAATTGTAGCTCTCTTGTGATTTCTACCGCTGAAGTCTTGAACTCTGTAAAGTTTTCTATAAGGGTTGGAATCAACCTCTTCTGAATACTTGAAAAAGTTGGTATTTTGCTCACTTGTGCTCTCTTTCTGCTTGTGACTGCTGACTGACCTGCTTCTCTTGGTCATGTGACGACATATACCAGAGGCTGATCAGATGCCACTCTCATGTTCTTGAACTTTCCAGCCACCAGAATCATGAGCCAAATAAACCTCAATAGCGTATATATTATGTAATATAATATATAATATCCATCTACATAGAGAAAGAGGAAAGAGAGTGTGAAACCTTCTCTCATGAATCACAAATGTGTTTAATGGCATTTAGAATGGTGAATTATATATTTAGAATGATAAATTGAAAGCCTTTTGGAAAAGATTTTTGGCAAAAGTTTTCCATTTACTTTGCCCAGACCCATCAGAAGAATCCTTATTTATGGCAGCAATACCATTACAAAATGTATTTCTTAAATACTAAGACTCAAAAGCCAAAATTACTTCTTTATCTATGGGCTACAGAATGGTAGTTGTGTTAGCAGGCATGAAAACACAGTGTTCCTCTCTTCAAATATCTCCATCAGAGCTGTTGAGTGACTATGTGCATTATCAACGAACAGTATTATTTTGAAAGGACTCTTTTTTCCTCAGCCATAGGCCTCAACTAAGGGCTTAAAATATTTAATAAACTGTGCTGTAAAACTTATGTATGGTGCTATCTAGATATTGCGTTTCATTTATAGAGCACAGGCAAAATAGATTTAGTATCATTTGTAAGGGCCTTAGAATTTTTGGAATGATAAATGAATTTTGACTTCAATTTAAAATTGTCTTTTGCATTTGCCCTAACAGGAAAATCCACTTGTCCCTCGAAGCTTTAAGCCAGACACTGACTTTTCCTCTACAGCTATGAGAGCCCTAGGTAGCATCCTCTTCCAATTACAGGCTGTTCTGTCCATATGGAGAGTCCACGGTTTAGCATAGCTCCCTTCAACAATGATCTTAGCCAGATCTTCTGGATACCTTGGTAAGGCTCTACATCAACACTAACTGCTTCACTTTTATGTGATGGGGACAGCATCTTTCCATAAACCTTCCAGCCAACCTCTGCTTACTTTAAGTTTTATTTCTGCAGTCTCTCATCTCTCTCAGCCTTCATAGAATTGAAGAGAGCTACCGCCTTGCTCTGTATGAGGCTTTTGTTTAAGAGAATATTGTGGCTGGTTTCATCTTCTATCCAGAGCAGTAAAACTTAATATCAACAACAAGGCTGTTTCATTCTCTTATCATTTGTGTGTTCACTGGAGTAGCAATTTTCATTTCCTTCAAGAACATTTTCTTTGCCTTTACAACTTGGCTGGCTGGTACAAAAGGCCTAGTTTTCAGACTGCCTCATCCTCCCACGCACCTTCTTCACTAAGTCCAATAATTTCTAACTTTTGTTTTAAAGTGAAAGACATGTGACTATTTCTTTCACTTACACACTTTGAGGTCATTGTAGGTTATTAATTGGCCTAATTTCAATGTAGCAGTAACTCAGGGACTAGGTCGGCCAGAGGAGAGAGAGAGAGAGATCAGAGAACAGCTGGTCAGTGAAGTAGCCAGAACACACACTATTGATTTAAGTTTGCTGTCTTACATACATATGGTTTGTGACATTCCAAAAACAACCACAATGGTAACAATATAGATCACTGACCACAGGTTACCATAACAGATATAATAGTAAAAAATCTTGAAATGTTGCCAGAATTACCAAAATAGAACACAGAGATACCAAGTGAGCACATGCTTTTGGAAAAATGGCCCCAACAGATTGCTCAGTGCAGACTTTCATAAACCTTCCATTTGTAAAAGAAACAACAAAAAAATTGCATTATCTTTGAAGTGTGATAAAACAAAGCACAATGAAATGAGATGTGTCTCTATAAAGCATTTCAAACCACATCAATTAATAGCCTTCTCTATCTGGTCACAGTAAAATTTCCTCCTTATTGTCACAGGTAAAAAGTTCATTAAAGAAAAGTGGGTAGAGGTCAGCAGGTGGTATGGTAGCTACGGCACGCAATTCCCACAAGGCTGACCAGAATTCAAGTCCCAGCCCCAGTGACTTGAAACTCACGCTGGGCATGTGTGGCCAAAAAAATCCTTAGAGGAAAATGGAAGCTAAGGGAATTACACCATGTCCTTCTCCCCTGGGGGTGTCCTCTCCCTCTTCCTCTCACAGTCTCTGTCTCTCCAGCAAGAGCTCATGCCCTATGACAAAAACCTTGGCAAAAAAAAAAAAAAGGGGGTGGATGGAATAACTCAAAAATTAAACAATTAGTTTCCACTACCATAGAAGTACAAAGCTTTTATTGACTTGGAAAATTTTTATTTTAATTATCCTTTCTTTTGTGTGCATAAGGTTTGCACCATTCTACTGCAAAAATCAAATAGTACCAAATGAGGTCAACATTAAGCTTAGGAGAACCCAAAATGCCATTCTGAGTTTGGTCTATGTCATGGAGAGCCAGTATGTGCATCTGCATTTATATATACTCTGAATATAAATGCATAGACATTTGCAAACATTTTTAGGTTGGTTGGTTATTTATTTATTAAGAGAGATTTTATCTGTAGGGCATGTGCACTTGCCTGTGGGAGGCTGCGCACCAGCGAGTCTGCCAAAGTTTCTCAGAGAGCAAACAATTGCCATGATTGGTTCCCTTCATAAAACCTGACCTTTGAAACCTTGCTCTGATTGGCCACTAGAATCCCTCAGATTTGCATATCCGGCACCTCATGATTGGTCCAAAAGCAACCAATCATAACCCACCGTTTACAACCAATCACGGCCCACCGTTTACAACCAATCATAACCCACCTTTTACGATCCTTCATTCAACCAATCACGGCCAACCAGCGTGTATATAACCACGATGCCTGGCCCACAATAGCCAGACGACCAGGAAGACAACGAAGACGACACAGAAGACCAGGAAGACGATGACCCTGGAGAGCCTGAAGAGTTGAAACACCGCACAGTCTCCAGATGACCCTGAAGACCCTGAAGAGTTGTAACACTACATCGTCTCCGGACGACCCTGAAGAGTTGTGACACCGCGTCGTCTCCATGCTGCTCACAATAGATGACGCGACCCTAAAGAGTTGTAACACTGCGTCGTCTCCATGCTGTACCGTGCTGCCCACAATAAACAGACGACACTGAAGACACTGTGTCATCTCTGTGCTGTGACACTGCGCTGCTTCTCCCAGCTCTCACTCCTTCCCTCGGGAAACCTGTTCGACTGTCCCCTCCCTCCCCCCGTCCCCCCGGGTCGGGACACGTGGCACCTGAACCAGGTCGGGACACTTGCCAGAGACATAGACAGAAAGCAAGAAATCACTCCCCTGGAGGGATGGCCAAGCTATAATCCCTTCTCCTCCATTCTCCTCTCTGGATCTTGGACGTGCGTGCACACACGCCCGGCATGAGTTTAAACTACCAGGTCCGGGGCTCAAATCGGTAGACTACATGGGAGTCTAGTGATGTAACCATTACGCCACCTGCTGGTCCCTAGATTGTCTTTTTAAATGTCATATGAAAGAATGTAGACTGCTTTACTTTTTTTTTCTTTCTATTTTTTTTAATTTTTATTTTTATTATCATCATAATCTTCTTTATATTACATTGGATTACATATAACTTTACAGTGTATTACATTGCTTTTTCAAAAGGGAATGCCATGCATGGCAGTCAATACAGAGACATTAATCTCCCCACTTCATCATTCAATATCTTTTCTATGTTTTTCCCAATCATTATTATTATTATTCTAATTGTTTTTTAAAACAGTCAATCACTGTTTCTCATTCTGCTTGTAAAAAGGCTTTACCCATCATGAAAAAATATGGAACACTTCACGAATTTGCGTGTCATCCTTGCGCAGGGGCCGTGCTAATCTTCTCTGTATCGTTCCAATTTTAGTATATGTGCTGCCGAAGCGAACACCAGACTGCTTTACTTTTCAAAAACTGGAGGGAGCTTTTATTTTCAGCTTCAAATGGAGGGTGACTTAGGAGTCTGTAACATGTAACCCAAGATATGCATAAGAAGAGACAGCCACTGCAATAAGTTGTCCTGTTAGCTCAGAGACCCCAGTCCTCTCAAGGCTGTGGTGCTAAAAACAAAATGAGTTGAATAAGCTGTAGAGGAGCATAATAAATATAAAGACCATACAACTTGCCAATGGACTGTAGCCAATTTTTTGTCATGTATAAGTGAAAGCCTAGTATTTCCATACACATCAATTTTTGGAAAGGAGCTGGATCTCTATTTTTATATTAATTTTCTACTTTAAAAATCTTGGCAACCAACAGAATTCTTACAAATCTCTATGGCAAGAAACTACACAGAGACATACACACCATACACACACACCTGTTAGAATTAATCTGAGTTTTGGGACCAGCCAGATCCCGAGAGGAGAGTGGAGGAGAAGGGTTTAAGGCATGGCCATCCCCCCCTGGAGGGTGATTTCTCACCTTCTGTCTCTCTGTCTCTCTGGTGAGCGCACGCACCCTGTAGACAAAAAAAATAATTAATCTGAGGGGTTTTTTTTTTCTTCTTCTTTTTTCTTGGAGAGGTTTTTGCCATAGGGCGCGTGCGCTCGCCAGACAGACAGAGACAGAAAGCGAGAAATCACCCCCCCAGGGGGGATGACCACGCCACAATCCCTTCTCCTCCATTCTCCTCCCGGGATCTTGGGCACGCATGCACACACGCCCGGCGTAAGTTTAAGCCACTGGGTCTGGGACACGAACCGCGGTCAACTGCGTGGGAGTCCAGAGACATAGCCACTATTGGCCCAAGAATTAATCTGAGTTTTGACTAAGGTTTGGGGAAAAGACCCAAGTGAGGAACGAAAGGAAAGAGACCAATTAGAGCAATTCCCAAGACATGCTGGTGTAAAAGTAAAGACAGAGCTACTGTGGGAGGAATCAAAGCTTTACTGCTTACGAACCAAGCTTTGCAATCTGCTGTGTTACCAGGTGCTCTCTAAGCTGTAGGAAGAAATACATATTTGCTCCGGGCAGAAGCAGCTGGAGGAAGACTTGGGAGTATATTTTTTCAGTGGTAAAATATCTGAGATAAGAGGAGGACACATTTTTGAATTGCCTTATAATAGGTTAGATTTTTTTTTTTTTTTTAAAGATCCTGGAGGTTTTTGAAAGCAGCCAAGGGCTGGTAAAAACCCAGAAATAGAAAATTGAAGTTGGTGTATGGTGATAAATGAAGTGGGGTAGGAAAAAAATATAGTTTAAGAAAAAAAAAAAAAAAAAGAATGATTGCGATCCCAGTGAAAACTTCGCAGACCACGAACATAGAAGTAAGGTGTGATAGGAAAGGTCATGGTGTCAAAAAGCCAGGAAAAGTGTGCTACCTCAATTTTAGGAGTTATATCTGCTAAAAGTCAATATCCTATACTTCCGCTCCTGAGAGCAAAAACTTGCCCGTGATGGATGATCATTTTTCTGTGGGAGAGAACTATTTTATTTTGATGATCTTGAGGGGTCTTGAGATTTCTATCTTTAGATCCACATGTTCTGGATAGATTTCCTCTTTTCTCCCCTTTCGTGTTCATCTGAGTACTCCAAGAAGCAGACACCCAGTAAGGATTCAGTGTGCCAACACTGTGTGAGGTGGGATGCTGATAGTTACCAAGCAGGTCTCGATGGGAACAGTCCTGACCTGTGTTTGCTCACTAGTCACAGAACTAATTCCTCTTTTGCCCATTCCAAGCTCTCAACATGGGGCCACCACGCTCCAATTGGAAAAGAGAGGCTCCCAATCCTCTTGAACCAGTACTGGTCCAGCCAGCTCTGGGGCACCATTTTAGGCCAGAGGAATACGGAAGGGACCGACAATGGCTACACCCCAAGTGAGGAGGAAGGGGGAGACAGTCAGATGGAAGGCTAGGGGACACTTTAAGAAAGCCATCAAAGATTCTACAAGCCAACATCAGCCATCATAGGAATCCAGAGTGTCCCAGAAGTGGTTCTGCACCACAAAGGACTTTCCTGCAGATTGAAGACAGATGCTGCTGTGGTCACCATCTCCAACTTCATCTCATGCCTTCTGAAAATGTCTTAGCCATTTGTAAACTGCTGATTTTTTTGAGTCATTGTCCCCATAAACTTTTTCATAAAACATCAGTGATTTCGCCATTCGTTCATGCAAGCTTCATCATAAATTTGACATCTGTTCTTGCTTCATTTATTTATTTATTTTTAATTTGCCAGAGGGTGCAATAAGAGAGACAGAGAGAAAGTGAGAATGCATCCCCCCATGAGGGATGGTCATGCCACAGTCCCTAATCTTCCACCTTCATCTTTCCATCTATTTGGGATTTGTGGCACACATGCACACGTAAGATCCGTGAAGATGGCCAGAGGGGATTCAGCCACCTAACCACCACACCACCAGCTGGCCCCTTGCTTCAATTTTAACAGAGTTCATGTTGTTCTCAATTTTGTCTTATCCTTCTTAGTGCCTCAAACTAATATTCTGTTGAGACATTGTAACGAGTTATCATGAATTTATTTTGGTGCGATTTTTTTTATAATTCACACAAATTTTTTTCACACTATGCATTTCCTGTGAACCTTTTGAGGAACCCGGGCACATCCCTATCACTCTTGGTCAGACTTGGGAGAAGTCTGCAGGACGCACAGCTCACACACAGACGCTATGGTGGATGTCAACATGCAGAGCTGGGCCCTTGTCCAGTACACCTCCTGTCACTGGAGGCCTTGTGGGAGCATTCTCACAGCCGTTCTACCTTCAGACTTGTTCCTCTCATTCAAACTTGCTTTCATTCTGAATTCCCTTACCCAGTACAGGAGAGCCATGGGAAGAATGAATTTGATCAAGTTGACCAAAAATGTACACTGAACCTGTTAGTCCATCAATTAAACAAAAGTTAATGTCCAGGTGAGATAAAAATGTATAAATAGGAATCAAAGTAAAAAGTATTAAGGAAACAAAATACTGACTAAAACAAGGCACAGGTGAAATTCAGGAAAAGGAGCTCTCATGGAAGACATCACATGGAAATAAAGATACATCTACTTAAATACTTCAGAATCAATTTGAGAGGACAAGCCCCAATTTAAAGTTGTATGGGAAGGCGAAAAATTATGAGCTACATATGATTTTAAAATAATAATACTGGTGTGTAGGCATCAAACATGAATTTGTTGAAATGAAGGAAAACATTCCAATAGCATCTTTTTAATTAAATAAATTAGATAAGCAATGATTTTTTTTTTTGTGTGTGTGTGTGTGTGTGTGTGTGTGTGATAGGTGTGTGAGCTTGCTGGAGAGAATCAGAGAGAAAAGTGAGAAATCACCCACACCACCCCAGGAGGATTGGCCAGACCACTATCCCTTCTCCTCCACTCTCCTCTTGAGAGAACATGCCTGACATGTTTTCCAAAAAGCTGGATTCGGGACTTGAACTGCCTAATTGGCCATGTGGGATCCAGCCACCTTAACCACCATTCCACTCACTGGTCCATTAAATATTTTTTTAATAAAGTTTTACAACATAAGCCCTGTTGTACCCCTCCTGAATTCCTGCTCTCCAGAGTTATGGTGGATGCTTCTCCCACATCCCCAGCAGAGGACTCAGTGGTCTCTGGCTGATACTGCCCTGGGGAGATGGACTGTAGCTACCAGCCGCGGCAGGAACTACTTCAGCTGCAGGCAGCCACTGCCCTAGATTGCCCACACGCAGGGGCACACCAATGGTGGTTCATAAAGACGGTTATCCCAGTGTGACTCCACTCAGCACGAGTCTGCAGACACGTTAGCTCCAGAATTCTTCAGTGTGTGACTGGGGCAGCCTGACACAGTGTCAGTGTCTCAGCCACACTTGTCCTTCTGCCCAATCCTGCTTCCTTCCCTGCCTTTCAACAGGTCCTGGTCCCCAAAGCACTCCCTAAAAGAAAAATGACCTGCATGCTCCACTCCTGCTAAGAGCCTGCTTCGGCTTTATGGGGACGTGGCTTGTCATAAGGCAGCCATTGTTTTTTTTTCCTTTTGAAGAGGTTTTTGCTATAGGGACATGCACTCTCCAGAAAGACAGAGAGAGACAGAGAGACAGAAAGCGAGAAATCACCCCCCAGAGGGGATGGCCACACCACAATCCCTTCTCCTCCATTCTCCTCTCGGGATCTTGGGCACGCACGCACACGTGCCCGGCGTGAGTTTAAGCCACCGGGTCTGGGACTCGAACTGCAGTCGACTACATGGGAGTCCAGCGACATAGTCATTACACTAACTGCTGGTCCCTGAAAGTTGTCAGTGATGTACACTTCACATACAGAAATTGAACATGGAAGCATATAGCTCAGTGCATTTTCACAAATTGAACCCAGGATGTAACCAGTGTCAGCTAAGAACAGAATATCTCCAATGCCTCGAAAGCTACCAGAAACACATTTAACAAATACTCTTTGAAATATATAATACAACTTTTAACTGAACGTAACAATTCTTCAGATCCATGCCAAGGGGAGAAAGAAGAAATCTGACATTAATAGCTCTGGTGCCCAAACAACAGGAGATTTAAACTTCAGAAACAAAACTTACAATATTATATATAATATTGTATTACTCTCAATAACTGCATTGCTTAGCACTAGCTTTTTATGATATGTGTACTCATTAATAAATGGTCATTAATAGAAAAGGACTAGCAATAAGTTAACTAGGATGTGCGTAAAAACTACACGAAGCCCTCCACATTTGCCTCCAAGGTGTCTGCTAGCTTCTGTAGAAAGACAGAAATGTACTGGGATGATCTCTCCCAGGTCTGCAGCTTACTTTCTGCAATTCTCACTCAACATTTACCTCTTGGTCAGTTCCCTCCCACAGCAACAGGGTCCCCCCAAGCCCCCAGTGCAATTCTCTTCTCAAAGAAGGTTCACTAAACTAGGTTTTTACTTCTGAGAAACTAGTTCATGGGAAGCCAAGGAGGACTAAGGGAACGGAGAGTGGCAAAACGTGAGGAGTAGAGCAGAATTAAAAGGGGAAAGAGGGAAACAGAAAACGGCCTCCGAAAGCAAACAGCTCTGGCGAGGACTCCCTACATCATACGTGCCAAGACGCCCACGCTCATATCCTGCACTTAGTGAACCAGCTGTCTCTTCAGGCACCCTGAATATGTGTCTCCCATCTATTAATAGGTGGAGGGCAGGGGTACCAGCAGGTGGTGCAGTGGTTGAGGTGCTGGACTCCCACATGGATGACCATGGTTCAAGTCTTGGACCTGGTAGCATTTTCTCTCTCTCTCTCTCTCTCTCTCTCCTGCCCCACCCTCCCCAGTCAAATTGAAAAATAAATAATAACAACAAATAAAATTAAATAAATAAATCTTTTTAGAAGAAATTAGATGGAGGGCAGGGACTCAGATATTCTGTCAAAGGAGTCCCACACCAAAATGAAACCAACCAAAACTGGTGGAGGAGGAATTCTCCTCTGAACCAAGACTCATGGATCCACCATCACTGTTACAAACTCAATCCAAAATGAAAATAGCAGCTTTGAGTGTGGTGACTTATAAGTCAGAAGTTTACTATTTAAACCGGAAGGAAAAGAGTCGAAATGTCAAATAAAAGGTGGTATTTGAAATTTCAAGAACTATGAGGGAAACTTCCTAACAGATAAGGAGCAAGAGTGAGAATTAGGTACATACTCATAAAAGGACCAGACATCAGGCATCATCCCTTGAGACCAATGCAAAACAAGGAAGGCGTTTCATTCTGAGTAGAATCGGGGGTGCACAGGAATGAGAGTTCTAGAAGAGAGTCTTCTGAACTCTGATGGAAGTCCTTCACAAGAACTATGAGGCCCAGAGCCACGAAAGGCAGTGTCCAAAAACGCAAATAGTCTGGCTAGTGCAGAGGTCAAAGTTCAATAAGTATCTCTTAATAGTCAACAAGTGTTGGGCTGGCCCCATAGCCTAGTGGAGAAGGGAGCCAGATCCCACATGGTTAACCTTAGTTCAAATCCGGACCCCAGCAGCTTGCAAAATATACTGGGCACTTGTGTGTGTAGTCCCTAAATCCCAGCGGGATGGAGAAATACAGTCAATGAGAAGGGATTGCAGCGTGACTGTGCGTCAGCGGGGGGTGCTGCTTCTCTCTCTCTTTTTCTCTCTGGTGAGCACACATGCCCTCTGTCAATAAAAAGTAAATGAACAATTATTGAGTAATTATACCTTAAGTTAGGTATGATTTACTTAAATTAGGTAGTGTTAAGTGTATCGTGTCATTTGATGCACGCAATAATCCTATGAGGCAAATACTGTTAGGTCATCCAAAAGTTATGGCATACTTTTCTGGTTTTCTATGCAAAAATGGGTCATGACTTTTCTGATGACCCAGTATTTTCAACCACATTTTAGTGGTGATAGAACCAAGGCAGGGATCTTAAGCTGTCCAGGACAGGAAGTAGTGAGATCATCTTTGCACCTGACTAACCCAGAGCCCGACGCACCTTGTTAAAGCTAGTGAAATTTAAGTTCCAGGCCCCTTGTTTGTTTGAGACTCTCTGAGATCCTGGACCTAGTTTTATCATTTGAACATTTTTACCCTTTTTTTGAAGACGATGACTCCTCATCTTTGTATAGGCTTCAGGCTTCATAAGCCTAGTTCTGTCCTACTAGCTATCAATAAGAAAGCTACAATAGGGCATTCCTGGCAACTGGGAATAACTTCCCTCCTTGCTCTCTCTATTGTATAATCTATATTTAATACATATAGATTATACAATATAGAATATATATTTATATACATGTATGCACTGCTTCCCAACCTTTCCCATGCCATCATGTACATTTAACATGTGTGTTAAGGTAGACAGGAGTGTTCACAGCTGGGGGTGACCATCCCAAGCTTCACCCAATGGTTGATGGGCTCTGTACCTTAGGACACCGCTAATCTACATGAGCACCACTGACTGAGGCATGGTGGTTGCAAAAGTCTCCATTTTCCCACTGCCCCGTGTGTAGTACTTCAAACACTTGCAGAGTCAATGAGTAGCAAAATTCGTACCATATCCTAAGAGCTCAGAACAAAGGTGTGAGATGGCGAAGAGCAGAGAAGTAAAAATTAGATTTTCACTTTAAAATAACATTTATGTTTAGTTACTTACTATTTATGAGTTGATTTTTGTTAAATTGGATAATGGAATTCTTTTTTTTTTTTTCTTTTTTTGGAGAGGTTTTTGCTATAGGGCGCGTGCGCTCGCCAGACAGACAGAAAGAGACAGAGAGATAGAAAGCGAGAAATCACCCCCTAGGGGTGATGGCCACACCGCAATCCCTTCTCCTCCGTTCTCCTCTTGGGATCTTGGGCACACATGCACACACGCCCGGCGTGAGTTTTAAGCCACTGGTCTGGGACGCGAACCGCAGTCGACTACGTGGGAGTCCAGCGACATAGCCATTACGCTAACTGCTGGTCCCGATAATGGAATTCTTGTAAGTGTCAAGATCAGAAGACTGTGAGAGATAAGAAAATAATTCTTCTCCAACTGAATTTGTGTAAATATTTTTTCTCCTAAAATAGTAACACCTACCTTAGAAATACCTCAAAGATTATGGTGGCTATATTTTCTATATTCCGCACAAGCAGCCTCAGGTTTTTTTTATCCCCTTTCTGAAGAATTACAGAATGGGAACCAGCAGTTAGCGTAATGGCTATGTCACTGGACTCCCACGTAGTCGACCGTGGTTCACGTCCCGGACCCGGTGGCTTAAAACTCACGCAGGACGCGTGTGCTTGTGTGCGCAGGATCCCGAGAGGAGAATGGAGGAGAAGAGATTGCAGCGTGACCATTCCCCCTGGGGAGTAATTTCTCGCTTTCTGTCTCTATGTCTCTGTCTGTCTGGCGAGTGCACGTGCCCTATAGTGAAAACCTCTCAAAAAGAAAAAAAAAAAAGAATTACAGAATGGAGGTTTTGGAGGGGTTATGGGGAAATAACACAAAGTTCTTGTCCCCCAAGCAGTAATTGTTTTTATATGTTTTCATGTAGTCATTACAGCCAGTAGGTATTTCTCACATTGTTTGAGGAGGGGAAACTAAGGCTCTGAGGGTTGAAATATCTTGTGAAAGTTACAATGGTTACTTTGGGCCAGCTAGGGGGCATGGTGGTTAAGGCAGTGGGTCCCACATGGCCAACTCCATGGTTAGAGTCCTGGATCCAGCAGCTTAAAAAGACATGCCAGGCACATGTGTGTGCATGCCCAAAGTCCTGAGAGGAGAATGGAGGACAAGGGATTGCAGTGTGGCCATCTCCCCCTCAGGGGTGATTTCTCTCTCTCTCCCTCTCTCTCTCTTCTCTCTCTCTTCTCTCTCTCTTTCTCTCTCTCTCCTCTCCCTCTCTCCTCTCCCTCTCTCCTCTCTCTCTCCTCTCTCTCTCTCTCTCTCTCTCTACCCCCCCCAGCTTGTGCATGCACCCTATAGTAAAATTAAAAAAAAAAAAAAACTTGTGGTCGAGTCAAGTATTCACACAAGGATCATCTGATTTCAAAGCCCCAGCACTATTGAAATTCCTCTCAGAACAGTTCTTTTAGAGAATAAATGCAATGCTTCCAGCAAGACCACATGGCAGGAAGACACATGTTTTTTCTCTTGTCTCACAGCTAGTATGTCTTCGCTCAGTGTTGACACCGAGTGGGTAAGCCTTTGGGACTACCTCCAGTGCTCGTGGAACTCCTACAGGGCAGTGTGCACTCCAGGCACAGTCGCGGGCTCCACCTGGTGCTCTCCTGCCTGCAGATGCACTTGGGGAATAAGCAGTGAGATGCCCAAAGGTCTCATCACACTGTCGTTTATAAAAGCTACAAGTAGAAAACAATCTAAACATTCCACAACTGGAGAACGATTACATAAATTAAGAACAGTCACATAATGAAATATCACTCCCATTAAAGCTCATATTTTCTAAGATGATTAAATTCAATACATGCTCCTATATTATTCCTGGATGCTGAAAGACTCAAAACAGCTATAAACACTAGAAGGGTAAGTGGGGGATTTTTTTTTTTCTTTTTTTGGAGAGGTTTTTGCTATAGGGCGCGTGCGCTCGCCAGACAGACAGAGAGAGACAGAGAGATAGAAAGCAGGAAATCACCCCCCAGGGGGGATGGCCACGCCGCAATCCCTTCTCCTCCATTCTCCTCTCGGGATCTTGGGCACGCACGCACACACGCCCGGCGTGAGTTTAAGCCGCCGGGTCCGGGACTCGAACCGCGGTCGACTACGTGGGAGTCCAGCAACATAGCCATTACGCTAACTGCTGGTCCCCAGTGGGGGATTTTTAATAGGGACAATGTATTAGATATCATTGTATCACTTATTGAATATGAATTTTTGTTTATACTAATATAATTTTAATGTGTACTAATTCTTAGAAGACAAATGCTTATATATTTAGAGATTTTTAAAAACCCTTATTTAGGGGCCAGCAGTTGGCGTAATGGCTATGTCGCTGGACTCCCACGGTTCGCGTCCCGGACCCGGTGGCTTAAGCTCACGCCAGACGCATGTGCGTGCGTGCCCAAGATCCAAGAGGAGAATGGAGGAGAAGGGATTGCAGTATGGCCATCCCCCCTGGGGGGTGATTTCTCGCTTTCTGTCTCTCTGTCTCTGTCTGTCAGGCGAGCACACGAGCCCTGTAGCAAAAACCTCTCAAAAAAAAAACCTCTTATTTTTCAAGAAATATCTAATAATTCCAAGGAAGTTAATTATGAAATTAAGGTAATAACAATTTGCATTTTGTTTAAAATATACATCTACATACATAAAAACCAAAAGACTAGAAAGCTACGCATTAAATATTGGTTACCTTCATGCAGTAAAATTACTTGCAAATCAGCATTTTCGCATTTTCCTAATGTGATCTGCTGTCTGTTCCCATCCCTACAAGGTACGGGCATAGGGAGAAATCCAGAAATATAAAAGAGTAGTTTGGGCACACTGGAGTTAAATGAGTGTTAAGAGGGCCTTGTGGACCGGCAGGTGGCATGGTGGTTAAAAGCATTGGACTCCCACATGGCTGACCATGGTTCAAGTCTCAGACCTGGAAGCTTGCTTTCTCACTTCCTCTCTCTCTCTCTCTCTCTCTCTCTCTCTCTCTCTAATCAAACTGGAAAATAATAATGATAATAATAATAAATAAAGTTAAATTTAAAAAAATTTTAAAAAGAGAGCCTTGTATCCAAGGTCCGATAAGGTAATAGGCGGGAGTTCTGTCTCTGTGGGGGTAGGGAACACCGATAGGAAGGAAGACAAAGATCGTATCTAAAAACTTATGATGTTTTATTGGTAAGTTAGAGTTCAAAACAAGATGTGGACAGTATTTTATTTTCACTCTAAGACAAATCAAGAAAATCAAACAACAATCCACTGTGGAAGATTAGTTACAAGGTCCTCCAACCTCAGGACTAGACATTTCCCCCTCTTCCAGCTACTTTTGGAGAGAGAGAAGAAGATGGGTATGCTCTGGCTCCCATTTCGATAATACCCACTGCACAGAGGCTCTTTGTGAATTGCTATCCCCTAGGGAAATTGTCCACTCAAGAAAAAGGGGAGAAGACAGAAAATTAGAGAGAAACTCAAAGGGGAAGAGAGCAGGTGAGGAGAGATGGCAGACTCCATGTAGGACACCCTTCATATGTGAGGACTGTTCTCATCAAGGGTCCGAGGGCCCAGGCAGGGAGACCCAGGCCCTTGATCAGTACAAGGGAGTGAGTCAGCCAAGCAAGGGAGCATATATCTCAATTTCACGTTGAAGGCACATGAAATTCTCTCTCATTCTCGCCACCACAGCTATTTGGGTTTGACTTTATATCTAGAAACTTGGAGTGAAAATTTCCTTGCAATTTCTCATGGTTGTTTATAGAAACTCAAATGAGTAAGAGTAATACAGATCGAATCCTCTTTGCATACTATGGTAGGCCCAGTGTAGACAATGGCACAGCAAATATTCACGCTTTAGAGTAGAGGTTGACTTTGCCAGAGGAAAAAATATGAGTTAGTCTCCTTTAAACTATCAACCCCCAGGCCAGCAAGTGGCATGGTAGTTAAGGCACTGGACTCCCACATGGCTGATGGCTGTTTGCTTCCTGGACCTGGTGGCTTGCTTTCTCTCTCTCTCTCTCTCTCTCTCTCTCTCTCTCGCAGTCTCTCTCTCTGGTGAGCAAAGTGCCTTATAACAAACTTTAAAAATAATAATTAATAAAATAAAATAAATAAACAATTCAGACAAAAAATATTAAGCCTTTCAGGGCAAAGAAGCAAAAAAGGATAAAAAAAAAAAGCTATCACCTGGATTATACTACAATTAAGTATAATGCACACTAAATTAAAATGTCTTACTTTTGCACTCATGTATCTCCCCAAAAAAAGTTGTAGGGTTTTTTCATTGTAATCAAGGAAAACATATATCAAATGTTTAGTGTTTGCTTCTTATGATTTCTTAGTGTTCTTAATGGAAGAAATCAAGAAAAAAATCTATTTGATAAAATAGCAAGCAAAGCGAGTCACAAACCATCTCAAAAGAACGTGCTGGGTTCTCCTCCGAGGTCCTTTGGTTCTAATTTTACATGATGGCATGGTGAAAATGCAAGTCGTTGATGCAAAGAACAGAAGAGAGTATCGTCTGGGACCCTAAGCCTACTGCTCCTGGCTCCAAGAGTACAGGATAGAATGTATAAGTTCAAAAGTCAAAGCACATTCAGATCAATTCAAAGGAGGACCACACATCCAAAAATAAACCCAGTTACTTATGACCTCTTTTTTTTTGTCCCTGCCTGCTGATTAACAGGTTCAATGATCATTTTCACCTAGCCCAACCTCTTACTTATAGACAAAAATTGTGATAAACTTCTTTCCTAAAAATCTTCGTAATTACACCATCAGGTGTGGTCATTAAATCCTTTGGTTGTCTTGTCTATCAAGGATAACAACACTTCGGAGGGGCAAGAGGAAGTGAAGGGACACTCCCTGTGATTGGTGACATTCTGCAAGGTGAGCAAGGTAGAATTGCATTTTTTATTTTATTTTAAAATATGAGGACAGACCACTAAGAATAGAAGCATAACTGCAGGCCTTCCCAAGAAGCAATCTGAGAACAGCCAAAAGAATCTCTGTTCATATTCACGCCCTTCCTCACTGAGACTGGAATTGTGAGACAGGACTGCAGTCTTACTTTGGCTTGCCAGGAATGCAAAGCTTTATGTTCATAACAAATAGTGGAAACACAGAAAATAAGCTCATATAACTCAATGAAGGGGCTGGCAGCCACTGCCATGACGCATTTACTGAACAGAGGCTCTGCTCCGTCATCTTTCAGCATATGAACAAACAGAAGATTCTGGCCCCTTGAGACCAGGCTAATTTGAATGATATTCACATAAATATTTAGAGCATTCTGAACACATAGTCCATCCTAAATACAAATATCCTCAGTCTCGTGGGATGGAAAGAAAAGCAACTTTTCAAAGAAGGCTGAACCTGAATCTGTCTCACATGGAAAGAACTCATGCACCAGCGTCCACAGGGTCTGCATAGCCCAGCATGTGAAGGTCTGTACAGCGGACAAGTCAAGCCACACCGTTTTTAACAGTTACATAAGTAAACGCATTTGAAAAATGGTATATATTTATAAAACTGGCCTATGACAGTGGGATTCAGGATAACGGGATAATTCTCTCTCTACTTTGAGTGACTAGCACATACACAGGGCAGTCTAAAGAAGAGATTGGGTTAAATACACAAGGTATGTTCAGCTTCCTATTGGTGTTGAAGTTGGTGGTCTCACTGGGCTGCTCATTGTGGGTTCTAATTAAGAGAAACTCTTGCAAGGATGAGTGTTTTTCTTTCAGATCACCTGAGGGTAAAACTGTCAACACATCAATCGTCTTATTTAAGAATCATCCATCGGTCTTTAGTCTCATCCTCATAAAGGCTTGGGGGCACATCCCTCAGGCATGGCTCTTCAAAGAGCAGACAGTAAGAGGTTCTGTGTTTGTCCCCTCATTGGGCAGGCAAGGGGAAAAGATAGGTCTGAGCGCCTCTTGGAAGGAGGTCGGAGGGAAACTGTAGATGAGGGACTCATCTGTCACATTGTAGAAGGCTATGTGTCCCAATTCATAGTCTAAGAAAACACCAACCTTGTGCACAGGCTCTCTGACATGCTGCCCTTTCAAAGGTGACGAGACCCAAAGACTATAATCATCTCCAATTTTTAAGCCTATCAGTGAGAAGAGGTCCCCCGGCGGCTTTGGGAGGTTCCCCTTCCGGCTCACTGAGTCCTTGCAGATGCCCACCTCCCACTCGGTCTTGTTGCCCACATCCACCTCCCAGTAGTGTCTCCCACCAGTGAAGACCTGAGCACCCAACACAGTTGCAGATTGGTCAAATCTTTCTGGGTTGTCAGGTAACTGCTGCCTGCTTCCTCCATATCTCACACTTTTCAGATCCTCCGACAAGACGAGGTAGGCATTGGCTGTATCTGCATCCAACGTTATGTCTGCTGCAAGAGGAGAAGACAGGATATCCCGCTGTGGTGTATTTTTAATCAGTTTTTTCCTTCCATGAGCAAAATTGACAGATTCACAGAGACAGAGGAAAAGTCAACAGCCCCCACAAGGCTTGACACCACCATTCACCCAAGCCTCAGTCAGCCCCAGATCATGAGCATGCGTGGACCAGGAGTATGTAGGAAGGTCCCCAGACTTGAACCACAGTTCTTCCATGTGAAATTGACACGTAAAGCATAATGGTGTACCACTGTGCCACCATCTGGCCCCGTTTTCATATTCTTGACAAATGATTTCTATATATGCGGGATTTTCATTAAACTTATAGTATTTCGCCCTACCTTTTTTATTTGAGTGTTTGTTTGCCACAGGATGTGTACTCTAGAGAGAGAGAGAGAGAGAGAGAGAGAGAGAGAGAGAGAGGTAGAGATAGTGAGGAAGCACTCCTCAGCGGGGAGGGCCATACCATAATCCCTTCTCCTCTTAGAATTTTGAGCATGCACGTCCTTGCGCCTGGCGTGTTTTTCAAGCCTTGGATCCAGGAAGTGCAGTTACTCTATGGTGGAGACTGAAAGATTAGAGGATATAAGAGCATTGCAAATAGTTATGGACCCTGAAGACAGTGCAGAAGGAGGGTAGGAGAGGGGAAGAGTGTAGGGAAGGAAATTAGGGAGAAAACCGAGAGGTAAGACATTTGTGGGACACAGAAATGGTTTATTACCCATTGATGATGGCATGTGTAGCATTATCAACTGGACTGGTCTGAGGTGTATTTCATGTTGAGTTCATTTTCTCTATAAGCTCAATGATGTATAGTGATTGAATGTATAAAATAGTAATAATAATTTTTTTCTAAAGTTCAGTTAACCATGTGAGGTCTGGCTGACTTAACCACTATACCACTGCTGGCCCTATGTTTCTTACTTTTTACGATACATTTAGATGAGTTGTGGGGGGAGGGTAGGGGGGTTCTCGTGTTTAGAACATAATCTGAACCTTTCTTTCACTATTCCATGAAACATAAACAGCGAACTTCTAAAAGGAAACAGAAAAGAATCAAGTGGAGAATGGCATTCAGGCTCTGAGGGAGAAAGAGGAGCTCTGATAGGGGGTGGAAGCTGTTTAGTTGACTAGACGGTCTCCGAAGACCGAGCTGTTTATCCACATGTGGTACCCTTTGCTGTTTATATTCACTTCAGCAAGGTCAGTGCTGGTTCTTCAGATTGGGTGGAAGAGAAATAGACACAGCTAGTATTTCCTAATGTCCTTTCTGTGTGCCTAGCCTTTTTTGTACATTATCTCATTTCATCTTTGCAAGGATTATCTATTGTCCCCACTTACACAGAAAACGGAGGTTCTTAAAGGTTAAGAAATCTCACCAAAATTGCAAAGTTTCTGAGTGTGGGAATACTGGTTCCTAGTCAGCATCTTTCATTAAGTCATGCTCAGATGCCACTTTGTATGAGTTAGTGCATCCCCAGAGACCATTCGATGAAGTGTACTACAACCAATGAGAGGCCTCCTACCCTACCCTGCTGTGAGAAGTGCATGTAAGAGGCCACTAGCCTTCACTGGTTACCTGAACAAAATTTTATATTTCTGTTTACAGACCAAATCCCATCCATAACTAATTATCTGTGATTAATGTCGGTTTCCTTGATTTCACTCAAAGTTCTACAAACGCAAAGGCAGGTCTGCCTTATTCACCTTCACACATAGGTTAAAGCACAGGGCCAGGCACATAGTAGACACCTGTTGAATCTGAAGCTCAGTAGTCCTTCCTCCAAAAATAAGATCAACAAGATAAAAGCTGAGAACTAGGGCTGATCCCATAGCCTGGTGGTTAAGAGAGCCAAATCCCACGGGGCCAAACGGCATGGTTCAAATCCTGGACACGACAACTTGAAAAACATGCCAGATGCATGTGTGTGTCCTGTGGAGAAATGGAGGGGAAGGGATTGTGATGTGACCAGGCCCTATTAGGGACTGCTTTCTCCTTCTTTCTCTGTCTCTCTCGCAAGCACATGCACCCTCTGGCAAATTAAAACAACAACGAGAGGATAAGAGCTGAGAATTAATGGAGACCTCTCTTGCTCTTTGTCAGTCTAAATATTTGGAATTTTCTGAATGTGTGGGGCTGTGCAAGTGGTAAGGGTAGGATAAAAACAGGACAATAAAAACTAAAGATGGGATCAGCTGATGGTGTACTGGTTATGTCGCTGACTCCCGCATGGCTGACCACAGTACGAGTCTCGGACCTGGAAGCTCGAAACTCACACTAGGCACATGTGCGTGCATGCCCAAAATCCCAAGAGAAGGGATTGTTTGTGGTCGTTTCCTCTAGGGGATGATTTCTCTCTTTCTGTCTCTCTGTCTCTCTTTCTATGTCTCTCTCTCTCTCTCTCTCTCTCTCATTCCCTATAGCAAAAAATCTCTCTCAAATAATAACAATAATAATACAAAGGAAGGACTTAGGCAGAAAATAAAGCTAGACAAAGTATCAATCCAGTCTCACAGCGTCTCTCTGCTCAGGCACTCAAGCACAGAGATTGTCTGTGGCCTCAGCTTGCCCTGGTGTTCAGCGCTAGCTCAGGACACTCTAACTGGGAGCTGTGATCAGATGATGAATAATTTATGTTAGAAGAAGCTGCCCCAGGAAGCTGTTACACATCTCTTAACGTGGACTGAAGCTAGCTGAAAATCCCCGGGGGTTTGACTTACTGCTGAATTTTCTTAGCATCTCCCTCATTCCAGTGATGTGGCACTGACTCAGTTCTGTCGTGGTGGCCTCTGGACACTGAAGCAAGAGGGGCTCACTCCTACAGGAAAGAGGAGACACTCATTCTTCTCAGCACAGGCCACACGACCTGCTCCGGCGTGAGAGCCCATCTCCCCCACCCCAATAGCACGGACGCTCCCATTTTCCCTCCCAGGCGACTACAGCAGACACATCCCTGCATCCTACAGAACTGAACACAGAACGAACACCTACCTCTCCAGGGCTCCTCTCACTTCCTACGGGTAGAAAAGGAAGAAGGTTAGCACTTGTGCACGTTGGTCACTCGCAAAGACTGAATCCACTGGGGATATAGTTCTTTGCAAAGTTCACAGAATCCACTTTTCATGGTTCTAGCACACCTTGAGTGGGAGTGCAAGAAAAAAAATCCTCAATTTCTTTTTTTTAAAAGAATTATTTATTTGTTATTATTTTTCAATTTTGACCAGAGAGAGACAGGCAGAGAAAGGGAGAGAGCAAGCCGCCAGGTTCGAGACTTGAACCATGGTCAGTCAGGTGGGAGTACAGCACCTTTAACCACCATGCCACCTGCTAGCACCTAAATCCTCAATTTCTTCTTTGGGTAGTTTTTCGTGAACATTAGCTGCTTTCCACAATGACTAAAAGCTACGTTGCTCTTTCCTTTTTCTCATATTGTCACTTTGTCAAGAGAACCTGTTGGAATCACACTATTAATCTCATTGTTCACTGTCTCAGAGAATGAGAGATAAGGAATGGAAAACGAATGGCCCAGTGACAGTTTGTCAAAGTTTGGACTCGTTGGACTGGGAGGCATTAAATTACAATGCAGCATTCTGTGGACTAGTCCAGAAAATAGACCTGCAGCTGGAGTTTGCTCACACGGCTTATGTTTAAGAAGGTCCAGGAAGACTGGTCCTGTAGCTCAACAATTAAGTGCTGTACAGAGAAAGCCAGATTCCACATGGCCAACCAGGGTTCAAATCCTGGATGTGGTGGCTTACATGCCAGGTGCAACCACTTGATCAAGATCCTGATGGGATGGAGCATTGGAGGCAAAAGGATTGTGCAGGACCAGGCCCACTGGGGAAGTGAGGGGTGCTTTATCTCTCTCACTGATGCATACACACCCTCTGGCATAATAATAAAAAATAAAAAATAAAACAGTCCCAGAGAATGCAGTAGTCTAGGAAGGCAGTAAAGGAAAGATGACGAGGAATATGAGTTTGGTACACAAAAGATCTGGGTTCTACCACCTCTTAGCTATGTGACAGGAACGTTGTGTCATCACTGTGGGTCTGAATTATTGAAGAAGTGCTTCTAGGGAACCAGCAGTTAGTGTAACGGCTATGTCGCTGGACTCCCACGTAGTCGACCGCGGTTCGCGTCTCGGACCCGGTGGCTTACAACTCACGCCAGGCGCGTGTGTGTGCGTGCCCAAGATCCCGAGAGGAGAATGGAGGAGAAGGGATTGTGGCGTGGCCATCCCCCCTGGGGGGTGATTTCTCGCTTTCTGTCTCTCTGTCTCTCTGTCTCTGTCTGGCGAGCGCACGCACCCTATAGCGAAAAACCTCTCCAAAAAAAAAAAAAAAAAAAAGAAGTGCTACTATAAGCCCATTTCGTAGATTACAGTCACCTGTGGTTCATACCTTAAGATACTTATCTTCCTCAAGCCTCCGAAAAGATTGAATTTAATGTGCCCTACAGAGAGTACAGGTTCACCAATGAACAATAAAATATTTGACAAAGCTGAGAATGCAGAGTGACAGGCAAAAAAAAAAAAAAAAAAATTGGAGTCATCATCAGCCTTGTGTGAAGTAGATATTCTGGGGTTTTGTTTTCTTCTTTATCTTTAAGATTTTAGTGCCATATAGAATGTCGGTTCCTCAGGAAAACTAATTCAGGGACAGAAACTAGTTTTTAAGTGGATAAAGTAAAATTTATTTCCTATGGTTTGACATACGATGAGTTACTATATTTTTTTCCATTAATTTTATGATTTTTTTCATGATTTTTATGATTTTGTTTTTGTTTTGTTTCTATAGGGTTCATGTGCTTATTGGAAAGAGAGAAAGGAAAACTGAGAACTCACCCCCATGGGGGATGGCCATACCACAATCACTTCTCCATTCCCCTCTCAGGATTCTGGACACACATGCCTGTATTTCTCAAGCCGTTGGGTCTGGGACTTGAGCTGTGCAGTCAGCCATGTGGGATCTGGTCACATGAACCACCATGCCACAGCTGGTCCACTCTCACGAGTTTCAGCCTCACCTCAAAAGACTCTGAAATGGAGTTCTGACAGGTAGACTCTATCTGCCCGATCATTTTGCTCAGGCTTCGGATCTGCTGAGTCAGCTGAGTCTCATTGTCTCTCAGTTTCTTCATGTTTTGTCTTTCCTCCTTGTCCAGTAGTTGCAATTGCAGCTGTTCCTCTTCCTTCAGGAACTGGTGCATTTTCATGTATTCCGACACCACAACCTGCTTACAAGTCTTTGTCTCCTCCTGTCATCATGCACATGATAAAATTACATTAGCCACAGACGTTCATAATATATTTTCAATCCTTACTAAGTCTCAGAATTCCTCTGTGAAAATTCTTGAAACCTGAAACATAGCACATATATTCTGTTGACTTGCTGGGTGCAGAGTTGGATGTTTGCAGAGGTGTGTATATGATAGATACGGGAGTGAGCAAAACGAAAGTGTCTGTCTCTAGGAAACTGTCGTTGTAGTGAGAGAAGCCAAAAATAAACCAAACACATTACAGGTGTTATCAGATCATGATAAAAATAAATCAAGTAAACTTAGGAGAAAATTTAGAAAATGGGGCCTCAGCATGTGGTGCAGTGGTGATAAAGGCACTGGACCTCCACAGGGCCAACTGTGGTTCAAGTCCTGGACCTGGCAGCTTGAAAATCACACCAGAGATGTGTACATGCCTGCCCAAAATCCCAAGAGGAGAATAGAGGAGAAAAGAGGCAATTCCCTCAGAGGGTGACTTCTCACTTTCCTTTTCTCTGTCTCTCTCTAGTGAATGCACGCACCCTATGGCAAAATATCTTTTTAAAAAATTAAGAAAATGTGTGTGTGTGTGTGTGTGTGTGTATGTGTGTGTTTTCTTTTGGAGAGGTTTTTGCTATAAGGCACATGCACTCACCCAAAAGATAGGGAGAGACAGAAAGGCAAAAAGCGAGAAATCACCCCCAGGGGGGATGGCCACGCCCCAATCCCTTCTCCTCCATTCTCCTCTCAGGATCTTGGGCATGCTCGGACATGCGCCTGGCATGTGTTTAAGCCACCAGGTCCAGGGCTCGAACCGCGGTCAACTACACAGGAGTCCAGAGAAGTAGCCATTATGCCAACTGCTGGTACAAATGTGTGTTTGTTTATTCAATACATATTTATTCAGTGAAAGTAGCCCTTGGGGCATATACTAGGAATAAAAATACTCATTTCCACCCACTTAAGACCTCAACATCCATTGAGAGAATCAGATACACACATTTTTTTTGAAATATCTAATGAAACATTTAGCTCTTTGCTTTGCAAGGCAGCTCAAATTCAGTTCTTTGATTAACACTGAGCACATGTTTAGGCATAATCCAAACTACTAATTTGCCTTTAAATCTCTTTCTGTTTATTTCTTTTTAATTTTCATTCTTTTTTTCCCCAAAACATTTGATATTACCTTTTAAGGTGATTTCTATTCTATATATACATCTACAGGAATCTCTTGTGTTTTAAATCATTTTAATTTGAACAATAATAGAACTAGAGATGGCCACAGACTTGTTGTTTTGTTCCTTGCAACTTCATTAAGTATCTCTTTAGTCCTCTTAGTAGAATCATATACAAGGTTAAAAGATAAGACATACACTGACCTTACACAGTATTACTCTTTCCTTCTCATGGGTTAATATTGTCTGAGCTTCCTTTTTCTTTTTACGCAAAAGATATAGGATTTCCTGAAGTTTCTCCTGCAAACAGAAACGCTCTGTGGCAAAAGAGCAGAATGCCAGGTCGTGGAGCATTCATAAAGACCAACAGCTACAATGACCAGGACTCAGAAACAAGGGGTATAAGCAGATCCATGCAAGTGTGTGGTGCTGTGCCTTGAGGTGAGTCCCCACGATTGTCATTGATAGAGTATTACGGGAGTTAAGTTATTTCGGTTCTGAATTGTTTGGGATTTTTTAAAGAGAGATTTTTGCTATAGAGTGTGTATGTTCACCAGAGAGACAGAGACAGAGATATAGAAAGCAAGAAAAATCACACCCCTAGAAAAGATGACCACAATGCAATCCCTTCTCCTCCATATTCCTCTTAAAATCTTGGGCATGCACACACACATGCCTGGCATGAGTTTTAAGCCACCAGGTTTGGGATTTGAACTGTGATAGAGTACATGGGAATCAAGCAACATAACCATTATGCCATCTGCTGGTCCCCTGAGTTTATTCATTTTTTTAATTTTCTCCATGAATGGGAGAGAGACAAAGAGATAGCACCCAGCAAGGTCTCCATGCCACAATCCACACCCAAACTCAGCCAGTCCCAGATCATGGGCATAGGCAAATGCCCTGGACACTCAGAGAAGTCCCCAGAGATGAACCCAGCAACTTCCCACATGGGTCAGCCTCACAGAGCTTGGCATTTTACCACAGCATCACTGTCTAGTCCCCCATTCTGAGATTTATGTCAAGCAGTCAATCTTACTTTGTGATGCTCCTCAGTCTCACTTGAGAGATATACCCTGCTTACTCCGTGACTTTGGCTTGAGAAAGCGATCATGCCCTGCTCGTCATCGAACACCTTAGTGGCTGCTGGCCTCCTCCCATAACTGCCTAGTTCATCCTCACTCTGCTGCACCTGGCATCGGAGTTGTCTGCCAATGCTAGCCAGCCTCCCCAAACGCTCATTGGGCTGAAAATGAGGGACCTCCAAGGTCCTCCAGCACTCAGGACAAGAAAAAGGTGTGTTACGTTCCTCCCAGCTCCTAAGGAGACACACCAGGCAAAAACTGTGTCCACACTCAGTGGTCACTGGGCTGGTGAAATAGTCCAAGCAAATGAAACAGGTGAGCTCTTCCCTGAGATTCTCCATCAGGTCTGCTGTCGACATTTTCTCGAGAATGGACATCAAACTAAGGTTATGTCTCTACACTGGGGTAAGCAACGTCCCCCCTACCATTCTATTGTTTTGAGTAACAAGAGGGTGACCACTTGCTATGTTCTTATTATAAGAAATCCTTACTCTCTTCTGTGCCTGGTATCACCCATTGACACATCCTGTCCCAACACAAAGCCAATTGTGACTTAATGTGGAACTCCTGCGCACTGCTTCATCATCAGCCCCAAACTTTTATTAAATCTCTCTAGCGATGCCACGCACAGGATACTGAGGTTGTTTATTCCCCATAGAGCTACCATTTTGAGAGCTGGCTATTGTATAGGAACAGGTCCTTAAAAGACACCAATTTTAGGCTGGAAGTCTGGGTAATTTTTGTCCAAACCAGTACAAAGACTTAAATTATAATGATCTCTAATAGTATCTGGTTTTCCAAATCTTTTGAGAAACTCCGCTGATGGAACCTAGTTGAAAACCAAAAGAAGGGGGACTGGCAGGTGGCGTGGCAGTTAAAGGCGTTGTACTCCCACATGACTGACATGGTTTGATTCCCAGACCTGGTGGCTTGCTTTCTCACTTTCTCTGTCTCTCTCTCTCTGACCCTCTCTGGTCAAATTTAAATAAATAAGTAAATAAAGTTAAATGAAATAATTTTTTTTTTTTTTTTTTTTTTTTTTTGGAGAGGTTTTTGCTATAGGGCACGTGCGCTCGCCAGACAGACAGAGAGAGACAGAGAGATAGAAAGCAGGAAATCACCCCCCAGGGGGGATGGTCACGCCGCAATCCCTTCTCCTCCATTCTCCTCTCGGTATCTTGGGCACGCACGCACACGCGCCCGGCGTGAGTTTAAGCCACCGGGTCTGAGACTCGAACCGCGGTCGACTACGTGGGAGTCCAGCGACATAGCCATTACGCTAACTGCTGGTCCCATAATTCTAAAAAAAAAGAAGGAAGCTATAATATATATTCCAGTCTTCCTTCATTAGGCCTTTTTCTTTCCTTAACCAAAGCCTCGTCTTTCTCCTCTCTTATGCCCTGTGTACTTTAATTATATTCATTCCAACAAAATGAAGATAATTCCATTGAATTATTCCCTGCCTTTAATGTACAATAAGTTACCAGAGTTATATTTAGCATTCCTCCCTACAGACCATGGTAAGTCACTCACTGCCATCACGAAAGCATCTAAAATAATGTTCTTGGGAACCAGCAGTTAGTGTAATGGCTATGTTGCTGGACTCCCACGTAGTCAACCACGGTTTGTGTCCCGGACCCGGTGACTTAAAACTCACGCCGGGCGCGTGTGCATGCATGCCTAAGATCCTGAGAGGAGAATGGAGGAGAAGGGATTGCGGCGTGACCATCCCCCCTGGGGGGTGATTTCCCGCTTTCTGTCTCTCTGTCTCTCTCTGTCTGTCTGGCGAGTACATGTGCCCTATAGCAAAAACCTCTCCAAAAAAAAAAAAAAACTAAAATAATGTTCTTGTTGAAGGTTGCCTAAAGGGGCCATTAAAAAGTGGAGTGAAAGGGAAGAATTATTTTTCAGCATAAATATAGTTTTCTCACTTATTTTTATTCTTAGAAATTGTCCATTCACGGGACCAGCATGTGGCATAATGGTTACATCGCTGGACTCCCATGTGGTCGACCACAGTTCGAGTCCTAGACTAGGTGGCTTCAAACTCATGCCAGGCATGTGAGCATGCGTGCCCAAAATCCTAAGAGGAGAATGGAGGAAAAGGGATTGTGGTATAGCTATCCCCCCCCAGGGAGGTGATTTCTTGCTTTCTGTCTCTCTGTCTCTCTCTCTATCTCTGGTGAGCGCTCACCACCCTACAGCAAAATCTGTCTCTAAAAAAAGAAAAGAAAATGTCCACTGTCCATACTTCTTACATCCCTCTTCTTCATCGGTTCTTATGGGACAGAAACTAAACGGCAGACATTTATACCTATAAAAAAATAAATATGTAGTGTGGAGATAGTGTTCAATGACTACTGATATTAGCCTATAAATGCTATAAAAGCATGATATAATGTATTCACAAGTCAGTTTTTATCATGGCCCACCTTCTACTTACTGTATATAAAGAAGTACAATTTAATTTTTTTTGATTTTGCTAGAGACCATGTTCACTTTCCAAAGAAAGAAAGAGACAGAGACAAAACTTGAGAAAAATACCCTCCAATGAGAATGGTCACATCTCAATCACATCTCCATTCCTCCTTTCAGGATTTTGGGCATGCACACACTCTCCCCAGCATGTTTTTCAAGCCTCCAGGTCCAGAACTCAAACTGTGTAGTCAGCCACCTGCGATCCAGTCATCTTAACCACCATACCACTTGGTGTCCTGAAAAGTAAAATCTTGAAAGCTCTTTCTCAGAGTCTAGCCAGTTTGATCCTCCCACTAAGTTCATCATATCAGTTTACTTTTTTTTTTTTTTTTTTTGGAGAGGTTTTTGCTATAGGGCGCGTACGCTCGTCAGAAAGACAGAGAGACACAGAGAAATAGAAAGTGAGAAATCACCCCCTGGGAGGGATGGCCATGCCGCAATTCCTTCTCCTCCATTCTCCTCTCGGGATCCTGGGCATGCACGCACACGCGCCCAGCGTGAGTTTAAGCTACCGGGTCCGGGACTTGAACCGCGGTCGGCTACATGGGAGTTCAGCTACATACCCATTACGCTAACTGCTGGTCCCTCATTTTTCTATTTTCATCTTTTCACTCTCCAGATTGGCAACGTTCCATGGGTCTCCATTACCCAAGTTAATCCATTAACGTATTTAAGTCTCCAACTGACTCATCTTTCACATTGACCTCCAAAGGACGTTAGGTATTTTCTTATCTCGAACATTGGGAAAAAGGTTTCTGACCTGAAATGCTCCGTCCTTCACCCTTCTTCCTCCTTATTAAAACTCACTTTTCTGAAGTCAATAAGGCAAAACCCTTAGTCATATATCTTTTGTCTAGTTTATGTGAATTCCCAGGATGTAAATTTAAGATAAGAAAAAGAAAAACATCAAACCAAAGAATTATATTACTTTAGGAAGAGAGAAGCTATTCATTTGAGATTTTGAAAACTACTGCTTAGACTGCTTCTAGGCTAACTGAACACAGCTTAAAAATATTATTAGGAGATATTCTTAAGGGTTTTGCCAAAAAAGAAAAAGAAAAGAAAAATCTACCATAATACTAATAGCCACCACGGTGTTAATCCAATACAAACTCAATGGGGTCTTTAACGTTGACCAGTATCATTAGAATGAGCCATAAATAGGCCATGATACCTCACAGACTTAGGGTTCCAACTTAGAATGGGGAGACCGGCATGCTCTATATTCAGGTCACAGTGATCATTCCATTCCACTTCCCTCTTTCAAACAAACTCCTTTCTTTATAAGCTTTATCACACAATAACTATGTCTTAATCATCTGCAACTAGAATTCTTTGTACAAGAGCACCACTAAATAAGTTTTTTTTTTTTTTTTGGAGAGGTTTTTTTTTTTTTTTTTTTTTTTTTTTGCTATAGGGCGCGTGCGCTCGCCAGACAGAGAGAGACATAGAGACAGAAAGCGAGAAATCAACCCCCAGGGGGGATGGCCACGCCGCAATCCCTTCTCCTCCATTCTCCTCTCGGGATCTTGGGCACGCATGCACACGCGCCCGGCGTGAATTGTAAGCCACCGGGTCCGAGACGCGAACCGCGGTCGACTACGTGGGAGTCCAGCGACATAGCCATTACGCTAACTGCTGGTTCCCACTTGTAAATAAGTTTTAAGTAAACAAATAGAGGGGCCGTATGTCAAAGAATCATAGAATCAGGTCTAGTTGGAAGTCAAGAAATCTTATAATCCAACTACCTTCTACTGATGATGAATAAAATTGAGGCCCAAATAAATTGAGTTGGTCTCCTGAATATTTGCTTGCTACATAGGTCCGATCAGAACCAGGAACAAGAATCTCCTGCCTCCCAGTCATTCTCTTTTGTCAACACACTACACTGCGTCTCACTCATTGACTCGCCGGTGGATTAAAATGTCTGGTTATTTCAGTGAAATGAGTAGTGCTCAGGTGCTGTCAGAAGGTACTGGACAGCTGTCATTATGGCATGATGGCGGGACCGATGAAATCACTGGCTATGCTTGCTCTTGGGAATGCAGACTTTTTTTTAAGTTTATTTATCTATGTCTTCTAAAAGAGAGAAAGAAAGACACAAGCACCTCCTGGTGGGGGTGAGGGTGGGAGGTCTTCACACTTCAATCCCTGTCCGGCCTCAGCCAGCCAGGACATGCACCTGCGTGCACCCAGTATGCACAGGGAGACCTCAGGATATGACGGAACTCCCCACGTGGCTTCAGTGTTGTGGATCCGTGACTTGCTGCTGCTGTGCCACTGTGGCTGGCCAGAAATGAAAACCTTTTCTTTTTTTAATCATCTCTCTCAATGTATTGATTAGCCTTAATTTATAGATGAATAAATTCATAGAGTAAGCTAGCCTTTCCAAAACCCATTACACCAACCCTCAAAGCACTGTACTGCTAGAGTAATTTCTGAGACCAACAACTCAAGTAGCATCTTCTCTAGCCTGTCTTCTCCTGGAAGGTGATGGTAGGATACCCCAAGAGGCTCGCAGTTAGAACTATCACCCAGATGCATTTCGAATTGGAGTATGAAGAACCTTAAAGATAGTTAGGACGTTTTTATTCATGGACACAGTGAGCTAGATGAGGATGATTTTTAAAATATCTTGCTTTAAAAGCATTTTTGTTGTTGTTGTTGTTTTTCTTTTTTTGGAGAGGTTTTTGCTATAGGGTGCGTGTGCTCACCAGACAGACAGAGAGAGACAGAGAGACAGAAAGTGAGAAATCACCCTCCAGGGGGGATGGCCACGCTGCAATCCCTTCTCCTACATTCTCCTCGGGATCTTGGGCACGCACACACACGCGCCCAGCGTGAGTTTTAAGCCACCGGGTCCAGGACTCAAACCGCAGTCAACTACATGGGAGTCCAGCAACATAGCCATTACCCAACTGCTGGTTTCTGTTCTTTTTTCCTTCTCTGCTAGAGGGCACTCATGCTTGCTGAAGAGAGACAGAGAGAGAGAAAGACTGAGAGAGGAAAAAAGACCCACTTATGAGGAATAATCATGCTTCAATTTCTTTTTCTCCATTCCTCCCTCCTTTCAGGATTTTGGGCAGACGTGCACACACACACACATATACACACACACTTAGGACTCAAACCAAGTGATCAGTCCTATAGGACAGAGCTGCCTTGAACACCAGGCCTCTGAGCTGGCCCCGGAGCCTGGTTTTAAAACTGTATCTGGCATTTCATATCAATGTGGAATGGCATTAACCAGCAAATTATTTAGGACAGTGACAGTAGCTATACAGAAAAATATCATTGAATCTCTACCTAACTACATCAATGTGTATTCCAGATGGGTATACGTGTGGGAGTCTGGCTACTTTAGCCATTCTAATTATGAATTTCTATTCATATTTTTCCCTTCATATTGCTTTTTTTCACCTTATACATTTCTACTATTTTATTTGTGTGAGGTTTTTCTAGAATACCCCATATCTCTTTAGCAAGTAAGGAATGTATTTATAAAGCATACGATCCAAGCAAGGAACACATCCTAACAGGAAATAATTTGTAACATAGTAGAAATGTAAAATGGACTTCTTAGGGAAGGCTTTCTAAGGGAAGATTAATATACGTAAATAACCATAAATAAAGTTTCCCACTCAACAAGAAAAATAACCAGATAATTTTTAAATAACAATCTAGAAAAAAATATTTGCAACATATATCAAATATATTGTCTTCAATTATGAAAAGATCTTACATAAATATATACTTAAAAATCATGATTCTTGGGACCAGTAGATGGAGTAAAGGTTATGTCACTGGATTCCCATGTAATTGACCATGGTTCAAATCCTGGCCCGGCAGCTTAAAACTCACACCAGCGCGTGTGCATGCATGCCCAAGATCCTGAGGGGAGAATGGAGAAGGGATTGTGGCAGATGATTTCTCTCTTGGTGTCTCTTTGTCTCTCTGGCAAATCCACATGGCCTTAGCAAAAATCTCTCTATAAAAAAAAATGGTTGTTTTTAAGGCCAGCTCCATGGTCTGGTGTTTAAGGCAGCAGGATCCTTCATGGCCAAGCACAAGACTGAAATTTCAGACCTGGTGGCTTGAGAAATACACTGGGTGAACATGTGTGAATGCCCCAAATCTTGAAAGGAGAGAGAGAGAAGAAAGGACTGTGGCTTCACCATCCCCCTTGGCAGTTTTCTCCTCTTCCTCTCTCTCTCTCTCTGTCTATCTCTGTTCCTCTCTGGTAAACACATGTCCCCTCTAACAAAAATCAAAACAAAACAAAACAAAATAGCTCTTGGTACTGTACAGACTTTTTTTTTTAAAAGCAGATCTATTAAGGCCAGCAGGTGGCATGGTGGTTAAGGCGCTGGACTCCATATGGCTCTCCATGGTTCAAGTCCCAGATCTGGCAGCCTGAAAATCAGGCCAGGCACATGTGCGTGCGTGAGTGCCCAAAATCCCAGAAGGAGAAAGAAGAAGGGATCGTGGTGTGGCCATCCCCCAATCCCAGGGAGGAATTTCTCACTTTCCCTCCTTGTGTCCCTATCTCTGTTTAGTGAGCACATGTACTCTATGGCAAAAATAAATAAATAAACAGAGAGAGAGAAAGGAAAAAAAATCTATCTACATACGCTGATATGATAAGACATTTATTATATGACAATAAGGAAGAAATGTATTTTGTCCTCAAAAATAGTTTACTTGCAAATAGTAAAAATTAGGTTATAGTTGTATGTTTTCCAACAAATATGAGGTCATGTTATAAATATTGATAAATATATTTATGTACAAGAATGCATAGCAAAAGTATTGAATTTCACGGATAGGACATCAAAAGCAGGCAACAAATGCAAAAATAGATAAATAGGACTACATCAAAATAAAAATAAAAAGTTTCTACTTAGCAAAGGAAACCATAAACAAAATGGAAAAAAAAAAAAAAAAACTAAAGAAAGTATTTGTAAGATATAAAATATAAAATAAACTCCTATAACTTAATGGCAAAAAAAATTCTAATGATAAAATTAAAACAGGCCAGACCATGGTACAGTCTGAACAACTGGACCCAGGTGGATTCCAGGTTTATGTCCTAGGCCTCCCTTTACATGACCCTTCTGAGCAGGCCTGTGACCCAGGCTAGGTGAGGATGGAGGTGGATTACAGCTTGGGAGCCCTGTTGGGGGTTTTTGTCTCTCTCTCCCTTGGGTGGAAGAAATAAAAACTTTTTAGAAAATTAAGGGACCAGCAGATAGTGTAATGGTTATGTCACTGGACTCTCACGTAGTTGACCACAGTTCAAGTCCTGGGCCCAGTGACTTGAGACTCACACTCGATGAGGATGTAAGAAGAAACCAAAGAGAAGATACTCAAAATCACTGATAATCAGGAAAACACAACATGAAAGCCATGATGAGCTATCACTTCACGCCTACAAAGACGGCTGTTATGAAAACTTAAAATGAGGCAAGTGAAAAAATCACTTTAATGCTAAGTGAAATAATCCAGATTAGGAAGGAAAACAGGGCAGGTCCCTGCTTAACATATCCCAAATATCTACACTCCACAGCAGAAATTGAAAGATTCAAGGACAAAAAAGTAGAAAAAACAGGACCAGCAATTGACGTAATAGCTATGTCGCTGAACTTCCATGTAGTCAACCCCGGTTCGAGTCCCAGACCCAGTGGCTTAAACTCACGCCGGGTGCGTGTGCATGCGTACCCAGGATCCCGAGAGGAGAATGGAGGAGAAGGGATTGCGGCGTGGCCATCCACCCTGGGGGGTGATTTCTCGCTTTCTGTCTCTCTGTCTTTCTCTGTCTTTCTGGTAAGCATACGTGCCCTGTAGCAAAAACCTCTCAAAAAAAAAAAAAAGTAGAAAAAGCAACTGTATATACCAGAGACTGCACTGGGGATAAGAGGTGGGGGTGAGGTGAGTGACTCAGGAAAAAAAACACTCAGTGACACAAAAATGCATGAAAACAAGGCAAATAAGTTATGGAAGAGTTTACCACAACAAAATTTAAAAATAAAAACAGAGGAGGGGACATTGCCAATTATTCATATATACATATGTGTGTATATATAAAAATATATGATATATATGTACATACTATGTATGTATATATAAAAATCTCAAAAAGAAAACTAGTGGAACAAAAATCAAGGGTACGCAACGTAATGTAATATTATTCCTTTGTTTATTTTTTAAGAATTATTTGTTTTTTATTTATTTTCATTCTTTTTTTTATTTGCTATAGAGCACATGTGCTCTCCAGAGACAGACAGACAGACAGAGAGAGAGGCAAAGTGAGAAAGCAAGCTGCCAGGTCTGCGACTTGAACCACAGTCAGCCATGTCTGAGTCCAGGGCCTTAACCACCATGCCACCATTATGGTACCTGCTGGAACCATAATGTTACTTGTTAAAGATGATAAATATGTCAATATCCTTAATTTGATTTTCACACACTGCATGTATGCTCTGAAACTCCACATTTTGGGGGCCAGCAGTTGGCATGGTGGTTAGGGGTGCTGGACTCCCACATGGCTGACTGCAGTTCAAGTCTTGGACCTGACAGCTTGCTTTCTCACTTTCTCTCTCTCTCCCTCTGTCCCTCTCTGGTCAAGTTAAAATAAATAAATAAATAAAGTTATTTATTTCTTACTTCCCCTCTCATGGTCTCTCTCTCTCTCTCTCTCTCTCTCTCTCTCTCTCTCTCTCTCTCTCTCCAGTGAGCACACACAATATGCACTATGGCAAAAACCTCTAAAAAAAATAGAAGCAGAAAGAATGGAAGTTGCTGGCACAATGTCTCTGCTCTGCAAGATGAGCAAGTTCTAAAGGTCTGCTGGACAGTGTTGTGCTTATAATTAATAATGCAATACCATTAAAATGTGTTGGTCTGGCCTGTAACCTAGCAGAAAAGGGAACTGGATCCCATATGGCCAGATGACCAGATGGTTATGTCGCTGGTCTCCCACATAGTCGACTGAGGTTCAAGTCCCAGATCTAGTGGCTTAAAACACGCCAGGCACATGTGTGTGCATACCCAAGATCCCGAGAGGAGAATGGAGAAGGGATTGGGGTGTTGCCATTCCCCTGGGGGATGATTTCTTTCTATCTCTGTATCTCTGGTGAGCACACACACTCTATATCAAAAAATCTCTCTTAAAAAAAAATTGCAGGGCACACGTACATGCATGCTCAAAATCCCAACAGGATGGAAAAATGGAGAAGGGATTGCGGTCTGACCATGCCCCTTTGGGAGTTACTTTCTCTCTCTCCCTCTCACTGTCTCTCTCTCTCTCTCTCTCTCTCTCTGGCAAGCACATGTGCCCTCTGGCAAAAAATTTTAAGTTCCTGTTAAGTGTTTAATAAAATAAATATTTTAGAAAGAAGTACAGAAAAAATTAGAAAGAATTATGGAAAAATACACACACAGCTGGCAGTATTTTATGTGGTGAGATCAGAGCATTGGAAAGAATCACTTTTACTTACTGATTACAAAAATTTTGTATAAAAGTATAGTTTTTTTGGGTTTTTTTTTGAGAGATTTTTTTTTTTTTTTTTTTTTTCTGTAGGGTGCATGCACTCGCCAGAAAGACAGAGACAGACAGAGAGACAGAAAACAAGAAATCACCCTCCAGGGGGGATGGCCACGCCATAATCCCTTCTCCTCCATTCTCCTCTCGGGATCTTGGGCACACAAGCACACGCGCCCGGCGTGAATTTTAAGCCACCGGGTCCAGGACGTGAACTGCAGTCGACTATGTGGGAGTCCAGCGACATAGCCATTATGCTAACTGCTGGTCCCCAAAAAGTATAGTATTTTTTAAGAAACTATCTCCACCATGAGCAAAAGAGACAGAGAGAAAGAGACATAGAGACATCACCCCGACAGGATGCTGATGTCACCGTCCAGCCACGAATCATGGGCACATGCATGCCTAGTGTACTCAGGGGGGTCTCCAGACTTGAACTGGGAACCTTCTCATGTTGAATTGCCTCACAGAGCATTGTGTTTTGCCTTGTGCCACCATCAGGACCCTTTTTACCTTTGAATGTATTTGCCATCATATTCCAGTAAAAAGATACTGAAGAATGGAATTGGAGCCAAGAAATGTGAGGTACGACTACGGTAAACCAATTAATGATGCAATTTTCTTGAGGTAGAAGGATAAAATTGTTTCCAGGTATTGGTTTCAGCAGTGATACGATAAAATTTTTTTATGCTTAGTCATTTCAACAGCAGCTTTTATTTATTTAGTTGTTGAGGGTCTATTACATAGAGGACGATGAGTTCAGTACTGAAAGTGGTATAAATATGTCTAAAAATTATTTCTCTTCTTTGAGAACAGGACATGTACGTGCAAAGAAAGAAAAAAAATCCTACAAAGGGAATGCATGTGTATTTTAAGAGTAATAGAATTTCAATTTATTAACTGCTTTGGCATTTCAGTGGAACGAACAATGTAATCTTGTTAGGACAATTAGGGAAAATTTTTATAGAGAAATAGCATTTGATCTGAACTTTTTTTTTTTTTTGGAGAGGTTTTTTTTTTTCGCTATAGGGCGCGTGCGCTCGCCAGACAGACAGAGAGAGACATAGAGACAGAAAAAGAGAAATCACCCCTCAGGGGGGATGGTCACGCCGCAATCCCTTCTCCTCCGTTCTCTTCTCGGGATCTTGGGCACGCACGCACACGCGCCTGGCGTGAGTTGTAAGCCACCGGGTCCGAGACGCGAACCACGGTCGACTACGTGGGAGTCCAGCGACATAGCCATTACGCTAACTGCTGGTTCCCTGATCTGAACTTTTAATCTAAGGCTAAAAGTACATTTCAAGTGAAGAAATACCTACCATTTAAGAATGAAAAAACTGCGTATTTGAAGAATAAAATAAACGATCTGACAGTGAATTTAAAATTACAAACAAAGAACTTTCAACATTTATTTATACTTACCAGAAGGCATTTGCACTCATCAGAGAAACACAGGAAGAAAGAAAGAAATCCCCAATGAAGTGTGGTCACACCATAACCCCTTCTCGCCCATTTCTCCATCCTAACAGGATTTGGGGCACGCATACCCACAAGCCCACTGTGTTTTCAAATGTCAAGGTCAGGATCAGAACTGCGTAGCTGGCCATGTGGGATGTGGCTCGCTTAACCATTAGCTCAGGGTTAGTGACATCCTTTCTTAACCCAGACATAGTTAAAGACCCAATTCAGCTTGGAAATATCATGAGAACTTCAACGTATTTGTGGGAAAATAGAATTAACTCTGAGTTTATCCTGATACAAAAAAAAAAATTGAAATCTATGCATAGTGTGTTCATTATGTGAATTTTCCATAAACTTTCTGAAGATTCCTTGCATTTACTTTAATTATTTTTTCTCCTAGAGATATTTTTGTTATAGGGTGTGTGTGCACTTGCCGGAGAGACAGAGAGAGACAGAGAGGTAGAAAGGGAGAAATCACCCCCCGCAGGAGACTAGATGCACTGCAATCCCTTCTCCTCCATTCTCCTCTTGAGATTTTGGGCATGCATGCATGCACACCTGGTGTGAGTTTTAGGCCACCAGGTCCGAGTCTCGAATCACCGCGGAGTATATGGAAATCCAGTCATGTAATCATTATGTTATCTGCTGGTCCCATTACTTTAAAAAAAATTATTTTATTTAACTTTTTAATTTATTTATTTTAATTTGACAGAGGGACAGAGCAAGAAAGAGAGAGAGACGGAAATTGAGAAAGCAAACCGCCAGGTCCAAGACTCAAATCGTAGTCGGCCTTGTGGGAGTTCAGCACCCTTAGCCACCACACCACCTTCTGGATCTGGTGACTAGAAAAACACGCCGGGTATGAGACCAGATCATGGGGAAGGACTCCAAGAGCTGGGACTTCATGGCCTCGGTTAAGAGCTGAGACTCAGATACTCCTGCCAGAGAGCCTTGGTCAGCCATTGAGGATTGCTTTCTGGAGAGTTGGCAACCTTTTTGTTTGTTTGTTTTTAACATTTGCTGTAAGGGTACTTGTGCTCTCCAGAGAGAGACAAAGAGAGAGAGGAAAAGCAACCCCCTCCACACATCACCATCACCACCACCACCATCAAGGAGGATGGCCACAGCACAATCCCTTCTCCTCTCAGAATTTTAAACACAAAAACACATACCCAGCGTGTTTTTCTAGTCACCAGATCCAGGTCTCGAACCATGCAGATGGCCATGTGGGAGTCAGTCACCTTAACCTCTACGCCACTTGCTGTTTCCATTTTATGTTTTTTTTTTTCTTGTTTTTTTTTTTTTTTCTGGAAAATAAGATCTTTATTATGCATCCCCTTGCTTTAAGAAACATTAAATATTGAAAATTCGTGTGTTCCAAACTTTGTGCTTCATACTTAATGTACATTGTCTCTTAAAGAGATGAAAAAGGAAGCCAAAAGGAAACTGTAGGAGCTAGGAAGTCTAAGGAGGAAACTCGAAGGCCGTTCACACGATACAGATGAATAAGACTAAAAAGACATGGTCTAAATTTAGGGCGGACAAGGAAGAAAAGGGAGTTCCTGTCCATCGTCTTTGCTCCTTGTACTGCACAGTCTGGGATGTAAGATTATTGGTGATAAATAATTGGAGCTACTAATAAGTAAATGGGGTTCTATAATGATAAAAAATAATGACAGGACAGCAGGTGACCTAGTGGTTAAGGTGACTGGACCCCACATGGCTGACTACACAATTAGAGTCTTGGCCTGGTCACTTGAAAAGCACGTGTGCATGCCCAGAATCTCAAGAGGAGAAAGGAGGAGAAGGGATTGTGGCATGGCCATCCCTTCTCAGGGGGAGGATGATTTCTCACTTTTCCTTTTTGTCTCTCTCTGGTGAGTGCTCACACACTATAACAAAAAAAAAAAAAAAAAAAAAAAAAACCCTGAAAAATAAAATATAAGCAAAATACAAATAAAAATTTAAAAAATGTAAAAGAAATAATGACAGTTTTTTTAAAACTTGCTGTGTATCTAGCTTCTATTATACAACACCCTTCATGAGACTCCTATCACTTAATTTTGTAGAAATTAGTAAACACTTTCTGAGTTCTAAGTGGTATGATATGCCTAGTAAATTAGAACATTAAGTTATCAGGCCGCCTTAGTATTTTGTAAGTAATGAAACAGACTTAGGCGTACATATGTTCTTCCTCATCTTTTTTAATATGGAAGTCCATTCTTTGCTTTTCTTAAGAAAATCTTAACACTTATTCATAAGATTCTTTATCTCACACCATAGAATATATATTTAGAAGGGGCCAGTAGTTGGTGTGGTGGTTAAAGGCGCTGGACTCTCATGTGGCGGACCAATTCAAGCACTGGACTTGGCAGCTTGCTTTCTCACTTTCTCTCTCTCTCTGAAAATAATGATAATACATAAATATACATATATATGCATATATATATATATATATACACACACACACATATATATTTAGAATAAAACAAGAAACTAATTAATATAAATAGAATTCATTTTCTCTGCCCCAGGTACCATTCTCATCACACATGCACTTGCGTGTGCACACACACACACACACACACACATATATTTATATAATCCTCTCCACAACCCTATAGGGTGGACATTAGTTCTAGCCCCATTTACTGATGAGAAGACAAACTCTGATCATTTAACTTGCCCTAGAACCACGGAGATAGCCTAACTTCAAAGTCTGCTCTTTTCTTTTTTTTTTTTAAGTTGTTTTCTATAGAGTGCGTGTGCTCGCCAGAGAAAGAGAAAGAAAGTGAGAAATCACTGCTCGGGTTGGGGAGAGGATGGCCACACTGCAATCCCTACCCTTCAGTCACCTCTTGGGATCTGGGGCAAGTGTATGTGTGTACCCTAGCCTGTGATTCTTTCAAGCCACCAGGTCCAGGCCTCTCTAACAGTGCAGCTCGCCATGTGGAATTCAGAGTCTTAACCTTCATGCCACCTGCTGGCCTTGGAGACTATGTTCTTAACAACAAAACTATGCTTCTATTTCCACAGAACTGAGTGAGTCATAAGTATCAAACTCAAGGAGTTTACAACTGTGACCAAAAGCAGCTTTTCTGAGCAAGGATACAGTCAAATAAAGCCTTGAATGAAAGTGGATGGGTGGGGGATGGGGGACAACTTCTGGTCCCTTCCCATAATCTTTTCGAAGATCCACATATGCAATAACGTTTGAGAATCATGACTTTAAATGAGGAAATCACCGCACAAAGGCTGAGTTCTGGGTCAGTTGGTAGCTGACTGCTTGGGCCATGTTTTCTCTGTGTCTCTTATCAAAACCGGCTCTCTTTCTCCCTGTCGTCAAAGAAGCTTCTCAGCATGAATATGGGTAGAGGATAACATTCCAAGAGAGGTCTAAGGTAGAAGATTTAAAGTCTCGGGACCAGCAGTTAGCGTAATGGCTATGTTGTTGGACTCCCACGAAGTCGGCCGCAGTTCAAGTCCCAGACCCGGTGGCCATCCCCCCTGGGGGGTGATTTCTCGCTTTCTGTCTCTCTGTCTCTCTTGGTCTGTCTGGCGAGCACACGCGCCCTATAGCAAAAACCTCTCCAAAAAATAATAATAAAATTAAAAAAAAAAGATTTAAAGTCTCAGACAACTTCTTTGTGAGTGAAAGTAGCAATTAGACAGATGGCACTGAGTGACTCAGAAGGTGAAGGAGTGTGATCATGACCCGACACTGAAGAGAAGTTCCCATTGCTGCAAAAGGTCAGGTAGAAATGAGTGAGTTTTATTTACTGGTTTTTCTTTCTCCTTAATCTTCTCTGCCTTCCTGAAAAGGACAAAGGCTGCCTTAGATTTACCAGCTTTTAAGGAAGAACTGACTTGTTCTCTCTGTTGACATGATTTGACCAAACTTCTTATAACTGCATGTGAACACAAGTCTAGCTGTGAGTGCTCCTTAAGAGGTGGAGGGCTGCCTCCAGGCAACATCCGGCTCAAGAAAAGCCAGATCGCACATGGCAACTGTGATTCGAATCCCCAGTCTGTTCAGTCTAAAACACTCTGGTGACACATTCAAGTGTCCAAGATTTGACGTGCTAAAGGACTGAAGGAAGACAATCACAGTATAACTAGATTTTTGGAGGGTATCTCCATTCGTCTCTTTGTCTCTCTCTCATGTGTGTGCAGGTCCTCTGTCATGAATTTTTCTTTTAAGAGAGATATTTTTGCTATAGGGCACCTGAGCTCACTGAAGAGACAGAGAGAGACAGAGAGACAGAAAGTGAGAAATCACCCCCCCAGTGGAATGCCACACCACAATCCCTTCTCCTCCATTCTCCCCTCAGGATTTTGAGCACACACACGCATGTGCCTGGCATGAGTTTCAAGCCTCTGGGTCTGGGCCTTGAACCACGATGGGCTATGTGGAAGTCCAGCAACGTAACCATTATGCCACCTGTTGATCCCTTTGTCATAAATTTAGGAAAAAAAAAAGTTGGGAATTAACTCCCAGTTGCAGTGACTGCCTTACAAACGGAGAGACCCAGGTATACTGTGCATCAAGAGATGATGAAGGAGAGCCCAAAGCATCTGAGATATCGTGTCATGGACTTCAAGAATCGCCTATGTGACATACGCTTAGAACAGCTGAAGAGATTCCATGTGGGGGACGGGATGTCTTTGTGAGATGTTTCCTATCTCAGGGACATAAACATCACACAATGTTCACTACCGAGAAGGCAAAATAAGTCTTCAAGGTAAGACCATCTTTCCTTTGAAAATTCCAGAGGCCCATCCTCATCCTTTCTTTCCTTCTTTAATACCTTGGATTATCAAAATACTACTACTATTTAAATAATTTTTCCATCTCTGACATGTTGTGTTGACAGGAATCACTAAAAATTTTCACATTCTAATTTATCCCTAAGTCTATTCTCTTCCTTCTGCTTTATTGACCCAGCATAAAAACCTCCAAGAGGGGTTAACAGTGATCCTCTTCAGAACGAAGTCCAAAAAATACGAATTTTCTACACAAGGCAGAAAGTCTCACAAGAGAACACCTCCTTTGGAAAAGAAAAATGGATAGGTAAGATGTTTGAGGTTCTCCCAGTAAGAGTGGTCACACGATCAAAGCAGTGAGCCCAAGGTCACAGGTTGTAGTTTCTCCTCACCTCAGCATAAACACCAAAACACACTTTGCTCAAATGTGAGGACCAGAACTATACTAAGCCTGGAAAATATAAGAAGCTTTTGCCTCGAGGAAGCTAGTGTGATGAGGAAGCAAGAAGAATAATAGGACAGTCATGATCTAGAACCCATATTAAATTGGCTGTAGTAGCTATAGAAAGAAACCAAACCCTTGGGGCCAGCAGGAAGCATGGTGATTGAGGTGCTGGATTCTCACATGGCCCACCACAGTTTGAGTCCTGGACCTCGCAGCTCGCTCTCTCTCTCTCTCTCTCTCTCTCTCCTATAGCAAGTTGAAAAACAATAATAGTAATAACAACTAAAATAAAATAACTAATTATTTTAGAAAAGAAAAACCAATCTAGACACAGTTCCCAAGAAATATTAAAGGACTTTGCCTAGGGGCCACTTCCAACTCTATAGGGATTAGGGGGAGCAGGGGCTCCAAAAGTTTCCATTATTATGCAGAAAGGGCTGGAAGTAGGAATCAGTCCAGTTTTTCATCAGGAAACTAAAATTACTTGTAATAAAATAGATAAGACCTTATAAATCTGAAAGGCTTCTGCTTGATTCTTAAATTAAACGCATATCTGCCACAGTGCTAAAAAAGAGACTGGCATGAACACACTTTTTTTTTTCATGACAGGCTTCATTTGGGGTTGAAAATAGTTAAAACTGACTCAAAATTTGAGAGTTGGTTGCGGTGCTCAGCTCAAAGATGAATTGAGGTGAGGATGACGCAGGGACTAGATAACTAGCACTTGGTCATTAACTGTAGAAGTACGGACAAGACAGTCATTAGCAGACAATACCGACTGTACGGTCAGGGTTCTCCAGAGAAATAGAACCAGTAAGCTAAATACATGCACGAAGAAGGGATTTACTACAGGAATGCGTGCACCTGACCACAAGGCGAAGAAGTACACCAGGGGCTCTCTGCACGCTGGAGAAGCTCTCTGCACGTTAGAGAAAGCACCAAGACCATGAGCAGGAAAGCTGGTGCAATTCCAGTCTGGAGCCTGATGGGGGCCTCAGAAGCCACAGGCCCAAGGGCCCTCAGGGGACCATTGGTATAAATACAGAGTCCAAAACTTAAAGAATATGCAGGTGGCATGGTGGTTAAAGGCACTGGATTCCCACATGGCCGACCGTGGTTCGAGTCCCAGACCTGGCACTTTCTTTCTCCCTTTCCCTTTCTCTCTCTGTCTGCCTCTCTCTGATAAAATGAAAAAATAATAACAAATGGAATTACATAAATAAATAATTCTTTCTAAAAAAATAAAAAGAATATGCAGTCTGTCCGGCTTGCTGAACATAGAGGCCAGGACCCAGCATGAACAAATGCAGGCAAGGGCCAAGAGCAGGTGGGGAAAGGCAGAACGCCTTGGAGTCGGACACACAGCAAGCTCTGGAAGGAAGGACCAAGAGAGAGTGAGAAAGTGGAAACAGAGCCTCGCCTCCTCTGTCTCTCCCACGCTCCCCACCAAACCGGTGGTGCCCGCCTATGTTGAAGATGGGTCTTCTCTCAGCCCACTTCCATGCCGATCTCGTCTGGCAACAGGCACAGACACACGTAGAAACGATGTTTCACCAGCCTTCCAGGCTCCCTTGAGCCCAGTCAAGTTGGCATCATGAATTAGCCCTCATGGCACGTCCTTGAGCAACTGAGTAGACGTGGTTGCTTCTGACATAGGGAGAGACTGGTGGATATGTATGTGTATATGCAATTCATTTTGGACACGTCTTTGAGGTGCCTGCGTGATACCTGAGTAGAAATTTCCATGATCAATACATACATACACGTGAGTCTGAAGACTGGCAATGACAACAACAAAAATCTGAACTAGAGATAACGGTTTAGCATATAAGAGGTAACCTAAGACAGAGAACAAAGAGCTTAGGAAGAACATGCAGAACGAGATGTCCATTGTCATGATTATAGATAGTGGGTGAAATTCAAAATGCAGTTGTCTTTCAAACACCCTTGGGAAGGTCCTACTAGAATCAGAAATTCAACCTTAGGGCTATAAAAGCATGTTAATATAACGTAAAGGATGGAAATTGAGATTTTTTTCTTTTTTAGAGAGATTTCTGCTATAGGGTGTTCGCCAAAGAAAGGAGAGAGACAGAAAGCGAGAAACACCCCCAGGAGGGATGGCCACAATTCCTTCTCTTCCATTCTCCTCTTGGGATCTTGGTCATGCATGCACACATGCCTGGTGTGTTTTAAGCCTCCAGGTCCAGGACTTGAACTGCAGTCAGTTTTGTGGGTGTCCAGTGATGTAATCGTTACACCGTCTGCTGGTCTCAGGAAGGGAATTGTCTTAGTATGACAGGAAAATCACATTGGTTCAAACAGTGCTTTCTCCTAGCACGTAAAGGTGCAGCTTCAAGTAAGAGCCATTCGGGCAAAGTGTAACGGCTCAGCCAAATGCTGACATCGCCACTGTGGCAACACCTCTGCCGCCATGGTGACCGTTCCCCTACACTCTTCCTGGCTCAGTCTGACCAGGTACTCTGTCTTAGCATCTTACTTTGCTATTCTTTTTCTAGCTAAAAAAAAAAAAAAAAAGCCAAAGGGCAAGTGTGCTCCCAGAAAGAAACTGAGAGACAGAGAGAGGGAGGAAGAGAGAAAGCACCCCCAATGGGGTATGGTCACACCATAATCCCATCTCCCTTTCTCCCTTTCTCCATCTTGTCAGGATTTGGGGCATACACACACATGTGCTTGGTGTGTTTTTCAAGCCACTGAGGCTGGGATTTAAGCTGGGCAGTTGGCCATATGAGACCTGGGCCCTTTAACCACCAGGCCATAGGAGGACCGGCCCCTTATTTTGCAGATCTTATGTGCATTTTGTCCCTGACACCCTAATTCAGCAAGCTCAACACTTCCCCAAACCTCCTGTTCAATCATTTTCATTTCTTGAAAAAAAAAAAAAAAAAAAAAAAAAAAAAAAAAAAAAAAAAAAAAACTGGTCCAAACATTATTCTACATTTTTGTTTTGTTTTGTGGTTAGAAGCTTATATGTCTTTGACTCAGTAAGTGGCTTTTTAAGAAGGGGTTGCTAACATTTCTGCAAGCATCTGGTTTCTGTTGTGTGGGGATTGGTGTTCTGCCCTAACCCTTACAGAAGCACTGTTACTTTTAGTACACGATTTGGCAAAATGGGAGGTGTCATTTTGTTTGTTTTTCAGGAACATACGTTGTATAAAGCAGAAATGCTTATCTATAGAAAAAACGCAGCCCTCCATTAAGACTGAACTCTGTATGTAAATGAGAAAGTATTAAGAGCCAAGGAAACGCAAACTCTATTAAGTGAAGTGTGTAGGTTGTTGGGGAGGAGGAGATGTTTCAAGCTTCATGAATAGAGAGCTGGAAGGGTTCTAGGGCCACCCATGTGTGAATAAGAGTTCGAGACCTGCCAGGGCTCCTGACAAGACCCCAGTCAGCATCCTGGCAGACGTATCTGGTCATCATGTCTTAACACGGGCTGTAAAAGAACCACTACAAAAATCATATAGGAAGGACTTTATCAAAATCGTATGGCATGGTGTTTGTCTTCTCAGTAAGTACTGAGGGAAAACATCCTGGGTACCTACAGCTCTCGTGCTCAGACCCAGCTGAAAGCTCCAGCCAAATTCAACCTTATATTTCCAGAAAGCTACCTTTCCTAGTAGGTTAATGCCCTTCAATTCAAAAAACATACCATAACAGGACCAGCAGTTAGCGTAATGGCTATGTCGCTGAACTCCCATGTAGTCGAACATAGTTCGAGTCCTGAACCCGGTGGCTTAAACTCATGCAATTGCATGTGCGTGCGTGCCCAAGATCCCGAGAGGAGAATGGAGGAGAAGGGATTACAGCATGGTCATCCCCCCAGGGGGTGATTTCTCGCTTTGTATCTCTGTCTCTCTCTGTCTTTCTGGCAAGCACACATGCAAAAACCTCTCCAAAATATATATATATATATATATATATATATATATATATATATATATATATATACCATAACCAATTCAACACTTTCAAATATGTAAAAATCAGTGCTTTTAGTAATGTTTAGGAGACTTGGCCTGTAGAAATAACCACGTAATTCCAATTTCAAAGTTATAGTTGGGATATGTCTTGTGGCCTGTGACTAAGGGTGTCAGATCCCATGTGGCCAACCACATGGTTCGAATCCCAGGCCCTGAAGCTTGAAAAACATGCTGGGCACATGTGCATGTGCATGCATGGCCCAAATCGAACAGAATGGAGAACTAAAGGAGAAGGGATTGTAGCATGACTAGAGCTCTCTCTCTCCTCTCTCTCTCTTTCTCTGTTTTTCTCTTTTCTGGTGAGGGCACTTACCCTCTTGCAATATAAATAAATAAATAAATAAATAAATAAATAAATAGGAAAAACATTCTATTGAGTCATTGATTTAGATGCTGTTTTTTTTTTTTCAGGTTTTTGCCATAGGGTTCATGCACTCACTGGAGGGAGATAGTGAGAGCGAAAGTGAGAAATCACCCCGGGGGGGGAGGGCCATGTAGCAATCCCTTCTCTTCCATTCTCCTCCTGGGATTTTGGGCACACATGCACACATACCTGTCATTGTGACAGACAGATAGAAATGAGCAGGTAGCCCTAAGAAAATAGCAGAAGGGGACCAGCAGGTGGCATGATGGTTAAGGGCACTGGACTCCCACATAGTTGACCACAGTTCAAGTTCTGGATCTACCGGCTTGCTTTCTCACTTCCCTTTCTCTCTCTCTCTCTCTCTCTCTCTCGCTCTCACTCTTGCTCTCCCTCTCTGTCTCTGTCTGGTAAAATTTTAAAAATAATAATAACAAATAAAATTAAGTAAGTAAATAATTATTTTTAAAAAAAGAAAGAAAATAGCAAAAGGACATAAGCCACATCAATAACGACTTATCAAGAGTTACTACCAGGCAATTTGCGGAGACTCCTTCCTCCCACCCAGCAACTGGTGACAAGAAGACGGGACAGACCCCATTTTCCTTCTTTAGCACCTGAGGAGGACACAGAAGGATAGTTGTAAATTTTCCTCTTATAATTCCTCACAAATAAAAAGGGACACAAGATATTTTGGTCTACATCCTGATACTTACTAGAGCCGTAAACTAATTAGGCAGTTCATCTAAATAAGTATGCCCCTATATCCTAAGTCCACACTGAGCATGCGTGATTGGGTAATCAAATTCCTCACCTATGAGGGAGATACACAAGCACAGGGAAAAGCCCACAAACTCAAACGAAGACGCCAGATGCTATGGCAGGCCTTCCCCTGCTACATACTCATTACTGACTCTTGGAATAAGTGTGACACCTCACCCCATGCCCAGTGTGCTTGTCCTTCTCTGGCAGTTGCCCGCCTGTATGCCTTTCAGCATGGAGGTGTGTATACTCCTTCCCTATTACAAATCCTCACTTTCCTATTAAAATTTCTCTTTTCCTGCTTTACAAGTATTTGTGGTCTTTCATTTTGGATCTCAGGATGGATCTCTAATCTTAGAGATCTGGACCTAAAGAACCAAGGATTTTACACAATGCAGATCAACTCTCCCATCCTGCGACAGCATGATAGTCAAGCTACCAGGTCCAGGACTCGAACCGTAGTCAGCCATGTGGAAGTCCAGTGCCTTAACCACTACGCCACCTGCCAGTCCCTAGATATGTGATCCTAAATAGAGATTCAGATATGTGCAAAGTGTTATGATGTTTAAGAATATCAGGTTTCTTGTTTTTATAAGCTTGATTTATTGTTTATAATGATCTTAGTCTTGGAAAGGTTTTTTTTTTTCCTTCAGATCATTAAAAGATTTAAAGATATTGACTACATTAAATTGGTAACTACTGACCGACTATATGAAATGGTCAAGCTTTACAAATGAGACCACACATAAGGCCATTTGAATGGTAGAATTTGCTAGAATTATATAAGAAGACTTTCACCATTTAAGAAAACCTATTTTTGAGTTTGGTTTTATAAATGCAAAACTTTCTCTTTTTTAAAAAAGAATTCTTTTATTTAACTTTATTTATTTATTTATAGTTTGACCAGAAAGGGACAGAGTGAGAGCGAGAGTGAGAGAGAGGGAAAGTGAGAAAGCAAGCCACCAGGTCTGGGACTCGAACCGCAGTCAGTCATGTGAGAATCCAATGTCCTTAACCACCACACCACCTGCTGGCCCCTAAATGCAAAACTTTCAAAACTAAATCGAAAAATACTGTCCTTGTTATACCCCTTGCCCTATACATAAATTCACATGTCATACAGGAAGGCCCATGATGGAGCTTGAGAAACACCTTGGGACTCCTGACCTTTTCAAAACCTTGAAAGTTTTCAAAGAACAAAACCAAAAGCATGTCTAGATGTAAGAAGAAAAAAACACATATATTTGTTCTGTCTTTGTCAATCGTTTTTTCTTCAAAGCAATCATTCTAAAGAATAAAGCAAACTTTCATTATCTATTTGCCCAACAAAGATTCTTTCTAGAAATGAGTCTTGGGATGAATGAATGACACCTCAGGGGGTGAAGAGCATCTTGCTTTTCCTGCACCTCCTCCCCTGCTTCCCTCCACCTTCTGCCTTCTTAGCTAGGGATTCCTCAGGGAAGCATTTCCAGATTTCTTTTGATAATTAATCCCTGCTCTCATACATAAACGTCAATATCCTTCGTACCTCTCCTTCAAAGCCTTGGTCACGTTGCAATTTATTTGATTCTTTAATTCTTTTTTTAAAAAAAGAATTAAGTTTATGTCTTTCTTTCATGAATGAGAGAGACAGACACAGAACCTCCAACAGGGTCTTGACACAGTGGTCCACCTCCAGTCTCCAGCCAGTCCAGGAACAGGGGGAAACATGTGCCCAGCAAACTCAGGAAGGTCTCCACGTTCGAATCCAGAAACTTCCCATGTACCTCTTAGAGCATTTCATTTCACTGCATCACTGCCTTCCAGCCCCAATTCTTTGCTTCTTTAATCATCTTTCTCTTGCATTGGTCTGCTATTCCCTTATGTCAGAAGCTTTCAGACTATTGACCATGATCCACTGGAACACACAGACCCTGAGATAACTGAGGGCATGTTGTTCATGAAACGGTCTTAGCTTTGGTATGCAAAAAGTCCTCCAAATCTTAGATTTTTTTAAAAAAGAATTATTTTGTATTTAACTTTATTTACTTATTTATTTATTTAAATTTGACCAGAGAGGGACAGAGTGAGAGAGAGGAAAGCATGAAAACAAGCCACCAAGTCCAGGACACGAACTGCGGTCAGCCATGTGGGAGTCCTGCGTCCTTAACCACCATGTCACCTGCCAACCCCTCAATCTTAGATTTCTTAACAATAGTCGGGATTCTGTAAAATGACGAAGCAACCTACAGGCTAGACAACCTGCCCTATGAGAGTAGAAACCATGTATATATTGTCCCCATGCCATGACATCACAGCATGAACACAGGCATAAATAAATGGGATAAACAAAGGGCTGGATGAGAAGTTCAACTTTCAACTGGATATTCTTGCTCTGTGTAAGATGCCCTTCCGAGGATTTCACGTCTTAAAGTGGGAAATCACTGGTGAAAATATATCAGTATATATGCATATCGGTTACTAATCTTTATAGGGATGATCATAGCGGACTGGCTCTGAAGCCTAGTTGTTAAGGAAGCCAGAGCCTAAATGGCCAACCACGGTTCAAGTCCTGCCCCCACAGCTTGGAAAACACACCAGGTATAATGTGGTACCCGTGTGTCCAAGTCCCAACAGGATGGAGAAATGGAGAAGAAAGGATTGCACACACACCCTCTGGCAGTAAGAGAGAGAAAGAGTAAAAAAGAGAGAGAAAGGAAGGAAGGAAGGAAGGAAGGAAGGAAGGAAGGAAGGAAGGAAGGAGGGAAAGAAAGGAAGAAAGAGAGAAAGAAAGGAAGGAAGGGAGACTGGTAGTGGGATAGGCCACTGATGACACCAACAGGGAACTATATTGCTAACTATTAATAATCATATATTAAACCTTTTATGAATGAGTGAGTAGTAAAAGCAAAATGAAAAGTCAGAATGCAAAAATCTGTCAATTTCTTTGGAGATGCTTATGCAGAATCTGGTGAAAGATAACTAAAACCAAGAGCAATCCATGATCATTTAACTGAATATGTGAGGACATTTCACTATCACGTTTGAACGGGTACAGAGAGAGAAGGGAAATCTTAGCAAAACAAGTACTCTGTATCCTTTAATGACCTTTTGGCACAGGGAGGGATTTGCTCCCTTCTAGGCAAAAGGTAAATTTTATTCTTTTGTCCTAAAACACACACACACACACACACACACACACACACACACACACAACATCCTAACTGAGTATATTCTCTTTATAGGTTAAATTCTGTGTGAAGCTATTCTACGTTTTTTTCTGAGGCTACCATTCTGGTTTAATAAAATCATTTTGGGTTAGAACAGAATTCTTAGTCTGTTTTCTATATCCAATGTAACAGGCAAGAGTTGCTTGGAAAATCCATCCCTAACCACATTGCTTTCTCCCATTAGGCACCAAGTAGCAGCTTAGTGATATTGAATCTCTGTATTAGTTTCTCGTGTTATGTAGTTTTTTTTTGTTTTGTTTTTGTATGAAGATATCAGCCAGCTCAAATCATGAGCACCCACACTGGGTGTTTTCAGAGAAGTCTCAGGAGGAGAACCCTGAACCTCCCCATGTGAGTCGGCCTCGCAAAGGCTTGCATTATGGCTGCACCACCGTTCAACTCCCTACATTCGTTCTCAACGTCTTTGTAACAATTACCACAAATTTGGCATCTTAAAACAACACCCATTTAAGAGTTCACTGTTCTGTAGGTCAGAAACCCAGCATGCCATGTAGCTATGTTCTCTGTTCAGGATCTCAGATGACTAGAATTAAGATGTCCACTGGGGGGCAAGCAGGTGGCAGAGTGGTTAAGGTGCTGGACTCCCACATGGTTGACTGCAGGCAAACCTGGAGGCTTAAGACTCACACCAGGCATGTGTGAGTGTGTGCCCAAAATCCCAAGAAGAGAATGGAGGAGGAGGGATTGCAGCATGGCCATTCCTCCTGGGGTGGGGAGAATTTCTCACTTTCTCACTGTCTCTCTCTGACGAGCACACACACCATATAACAAAAAATCTCTCTCAAAAAAAAGATATAGGGACCAGCAGTTAGCATAATGGCTATGTCGCTGGACTCCCATATAGTGGACCACGGTTCGCATCCCAGACCTGGTGGCTTAAAACTCATGCCGGGCGCATGTGCGTGCGCGCCCAAGATCCCGAAAGGAGAATGAAGGAGAAGGGATTGCGGCATGGCCATCCCCACTGGGGGGTGATTTCTTGCTTTCTGTTTCTCTGTCTCTGTCTGTCTGTCTGGCGAGCGCATGTGCCCTATAGCAAAATGCTCTCAAAAAAAAAAAAAAAAAAAAAAAAAGATATATATTCACTAGAATGTATTCGCATCTGAAATTTGAGGTCCTCTTCCAAGGCAATTTAGATTGTTGGCAGAATTCAGTTCCTTGAAGTTATAGGATGGGCTGAAGATCCATTTTCTTACTGAACTGTCAGTGAGGGCAGCTCTTAGCCCCTAAAGGTCACTCCAAGATTCATGCCATGTGGCTCTCTTCTACCTCCCAAACCATCAATCCCTCATGACAAATCTGTCTCTTTATCACAAAAAAAAAAGTTCATTTTGGGGGCTCACCTTCGTAGGTCAGGCCTGACGTCACACCTAGGATAATCTTCCTACTTTAAGGTAACTGATTTAGGGCCTTGAGTACGTCGGCAAAAACCCTCACATCCTGGGTGTGTGTGCGTGCATGCCCAATATCCCAAGAGGAGAATGGAGGAGAAGGGATTGCGGGGTGGCCATCTCCCCGGGGGGGGGGCGGGGGGGGGGGAGGGTGATTTCTCGCTTTCTGTCTCTCTGTCTCTCTCTGTCTTTCTGGCGAGCACACACGCCATATAGCAAAAACCTCTCCAAACAAAAACAAAAACAAAAACCCTCATATCAGCACTCACTTTAGTGTTTGAAGAATTGCAGAAGGTGTGTACGTACTAGGGAGTGAGAATCTGCACAGCCTTCGTGGGATTCTGACTACGCAGCGTCCATTCTGCATCTCCTCATCTAAGGGAGGGCTCACTCACTGAAGGCAGCCAAAGAGAGGAAGAAGTAAGGGCAAAGCATTATTTTCTCGGCATCATCCAAACCAAGAGTAACGCTGCCTACTCACAGGCACCATTCCGAGATTATTAACTTGTTTGTGGATTGCTTTGAGAAAAGGTGGTTAGAGTGGATGAGAGGATTTTCAGGTGATGCTTGGCAATGGTGCAATCGAGTGATCTTAACGGGAACAGAGGCTGAGATTGACGGTGGTCCGTTCACGTTAATACCTTTCCAGGCTGCGAGGAGGGAAGAGAGCAAATCGCTTACCCATCTAGGACTGCAATCAAGTGAAAATGTTCCTGGCACACAGGCCCCAGATATGAGTATTAGCTCCCTCCTATCCTCTCTCTTTCTAGAAACTACCAGTTTTGAGAAAATGCTTCTGGTTTCCAGGTTATGCGTATTGCAGTCACATTGAAGGAAGATTTGGGGATCAATTTCCTGTACTGTACTGGAAGAAAACATTGTAAGACTTTTTCCCCTTGCTTTTGCCCAGTCTCGCTGGCTCACGCCAAGTAGGACTCTGTTTGGGCAGTACTGCACTTCCTACGTCACCTTAATCGGGCCAAGCTCTGACTGGAGGCCATAAAAGCAGTGAAAATAGTAAGGCTGAAGGTAGTGTGGAATGGGGCGAGAGAAGGGAAGAGGATGGAGGTGGTTAGCAAGAGAACAAACAGAAAGGCATGACATTAATGGGACACAGAAATGGTTTACTAACCGTCAGTGATACCATGTATCGCATTCTCAACTGGGCTGGTCTGAGAAGTATTTCAGGTTGGGTAAAGTCTTTTTATGAACAAAATGATAAATAGTGATTGAACGTTTAAAAAAATAATGAAAAGAGGGACCAGCAGTTAGCGTAATGGCTATGTCGCTGGACTCCCACGTAGTCGACCGCGGTTCGAGTCCCGGACCCGGCGGCTTAAACTCACGCCGGGCGCGTGTGCATGCGTGCCCAAGATCCCGAGAGGAGAATGGAGGAGAAGGGATTGCGGCGTGGCCATCCCCCCTGGGGGGTGATTTCTCGCTTTCTATCTCTCTGTCTCTCCCTGTCTGTCTGGCGAGCGCACATGCCCTATAGCAAAAACCTCTCCAAAAAAAAAAGAAAAAAAAAATAATGAAAAGAATAATAATAATCTGGAAAAAAAAGATGAAAAGCTATTTCATGGTGATTATGTGGATAGTAGTGTCTTTGCCTTGATTGACATGCATGGTATTCCTTCTGGAAAAAGAAATGTAATACGCTGTAAAGATATATGTGATTCAATGTGATTTAAACAAGGTTATGATAATAATAATAAAAAAAGAAAGAAATCATGCCAAGCTCTGCAAGACGAACATGTAGTCTTGTAAAAGTTTTTGTTTTTGTTTTTTTTTAACTTTTGCCAGAGAGCACGTGTGCTTGCCAGAAAGAGAGACACACAGAGAGAGAGGGGACGTGAGAAAGCGCTCCTTCAGGGGGACGCATTGCGATCCCTTCTCCTCATTTCTGCTTCCTTTTGAGATTTGGGCAGACATGCACTCACACTCGTCCTGCATGTTTTTCTCAACCTGCTGTATCTAGGACTCGAACCACACAGTCGGCCATGTGGAATCCAGATGCCTTGACTACCGTGCCATGGGCTGGCCCTGTAAACACATTTAACAACATTACATTTTCTATTTGAATTAAAGTTGCTGCCATGACCATTGGTCAAATCTACTTTAAAAGAATACATATATATATATATATATATATATATATATATATATATACATACATACACACACCTTGAAGCTAGTTTGGACCCTTCCTTATAGCATTTGGTGGCAGTCTTTTCTTGTTTATAATTTTTTTTAATTTTTCAGTTGCCAGAGGGTATGTGGGTTCTATTTATTGATTGATTTAAATTTGAGCAGGGAGGGACAGAGTGAGAGAGAGAGAAAGAGAGGGAAAGTGAGAGAGTAAGCCACAGGTATAGGACTTGAACCTCTGACAGCTATGTGAGAGTGCAACACCCTTAACCACCATGCCATCTGCCAGCCCCTGGTGTGTGGGTTCTCAAGAGAGACAGATTCATGCCACAATCCCTTCTCTATTTCCCCATTCTGTTGGGATTTAGGGATTTCATGGATTTTCTGTTTTTCAAGCCCTGAGGGCATGCATTTGAACTGCAACTAGCCATATTGGATTCAACTTCCCTTAACCACTAGATCATGGGGCCAGCCCAACAAGTCTTCTTTAACATGTATATTACCAGGTCCCGAAAAGCGTCCTAGCTGTCAGATGACTGTAAGGTACAGTCCAAGCAGGTAAGCAGGCGGCATGGTGGTTAAGATGCTGAACTCCCACATGGCTGACCATGGTTCAGGTCCTGGACCTGACAGTTTGCTTTCCCACTTTCCCCTCTCTCTCTGGCTCTCTGTGGACAAATTAAAATATAATAATGAATAAAAATAAAATAATTATTATAAAAAAACATATGGTACAGACTTTTTTGATTCTTTCTTTTAGATGATGATGTTAAGGTGCATGCCCTCTAGTAATGGGGAGCAGCTTCATTATTGAAATAAGATAAGACAGGGACCAGCAGGTGGCGTGGTGGTTAAGGTGCTGGACACTTCCACATGGCTGACCTGGACCTGGCAGCTTGCTTTCTCACTCTTTCTCTCTCTCTGTCTCTCTCTGGTCAAATTAAAAATAAAAAATGAATGAATAAATAATTATATTTTTTAAAAAAGAGAAAGAAATAGACTAAGAGTAGAAAACATTTCTTCTTAAGGACATACATAAATATAGAGAGACCAGTGGCCTTCAAGTTTTAGGGTAAACACCACATTAATAGTATGTGAATATGGGAAACCAGCAGTTAGCGTAATGGCTATGTCGCTGGACTCCCACGTAGTGGACCGCGGTTCGCGTCCCGGACCTGGTGGCTTAAAACTTACGCAGGGCGCGTGTGCGTGCGTGCCCAAAATCCCGAGAGGAGAATGGAGGAGAAGGGATTGCGGCGTGGCCATCCCCCATGGGGGGTGATTTCTCGCTTTCTGTCTCTATGTCTCTCTGTCTGTCTGGCGAGCGCACGCGCCCTACAGCAAAAACCTCTCCAAAAAAAAAAAAAAAGACAAAAAAAAAAATAGTATGTGAATATGTGCCTTAATATCAATGATATAATTACCACTGTATTCATATGTATATAGCTAAACAGGAGAAATCAAAGGGGCATAAAAATGCTCTTTATTAGACCAGCAGTGGCATGGCGGTTAAGGCACTGGATTTCCCTCATGGCTGACCATGATTCAATCCTGGACCTGGAGGCTTGAAAATCAGGCCAGGCATGTTTGTGAGCATGTCCCAGGTCCCCCGAGGAGAATGCAGGAGAAGGGATGGCTACATGGCCGTCCCCTCTGACAGGTGACTTCTCACTTTCCTCCTCTGTTCTTATTTCTCTCTAGTGAGTGCACACGCCCTATGGTAATAAATAAATAAATAAATAAATAAATAAATAAATAAAAATAAATAAATAGACTTTATTTTCCATACATTAGTAACTCGTCTGTAGCACCTCTAACATCACCCTGGTTATACACCCTCTTATTTGGGAAGCAATGAATGTTCTCCACTCTGCTGAAAGAGTAGAGAGAAGAAAAAGGATTCGTTCAGAAAGAAGTACCTCTGGTCTTCCCACCCTTGCTCCTAAGCTTTTTTGTTTTTGTTTTTGAGAGGTTTTGGCTATAGGGTGTGTGCACGCTCTCAGGAGAGACAGAGAGACAGAAAGCAAGAAATCCCCAAAGGGGATGGCCTAGCCACAATCCCTTCTCCATTCTCCTCTTGGGATTTTGGGCATGCACACACACACACACACACACACACACACACACACACCGTGTGAGTTTTAAGTCGCCAGGTCCTGGACTCAAACTGGGATTAACTATTTGAGAGTCCAGTGACATAACCATTATGCTATCTGCTGATCCCCCCACCAGGATTTTTTTTTTACAACCTCTCGTATATTGCTCATGAATTTACAAAAGCTGGTATGGCTCTGTGTTGATTCAGGTAACAGGAGCACAAAAGATTAAGGAGGGCCATAGACCTCTTACTTTGTCACATTCATCAAACACATAATAACTACTTGAAACAAAAGACTCACAAGAAACAGAAAATGGGAAAACAAAGATCAAAATTAGTAAGCTGGGACCAGCAGTTGGCGTAATGGCTACGTCGCTGGACTCCCATGTATTCGTAGTCCTGGACCCGGTGGCTTAAACTCACGCCGGGCACATGTGTGTGCATGCCCAAGATCCTGAGAGGAGAATGGAGGAGAAGGGATTGCAGCGTGGCCATCCCCCCTGGGGATGATTTCTCGCTTTCTATGTCTGTGTCTCTCTCTGTCTTTCTGGTGAGCCTACGCACCCTATAGCAAAAACCTTTCCATAAAAACAATAAATAAATAAAATTAGTAAGCTGAAGGAAACTTTGGGGCACATTTTTTGAATAAACAAAGGATCTCAAGCAGGATAAAAGGAGACTCTCAGAAGCAGACAGCCGGCTTGCCACCCTCGGAGGGGCCGCTCTGTCTGCAGCATGTGTCTGGCCACAGGGACACGCAGTTGCAGATGATGCTCGGTAATGAGTGGCTTGTCAAAGGTCATGGCGGTTAAGTGGCAGAGACGGGGTCAGAACCTACGTTAAGTCTGAATGTGTCAGTTAGATACGATGCATTTCAATGGGAAAGCTGCAGACGACGTTTGCTCAGGGTTAACAGATGTCAGTCAAAGCCAGTCCCTCTGTTTTGCTGAGAGTATCTTCTGCAGTTAAAGAAAGGACTTTTCGGGGGCTGGCAGGTGGTGTGGTTGTTAAGGGTGCTGGACTCCCACATGGCTGACTGCAGTTCAAGACCCGGACGAGGCAGCTTGCCTTCTCACTTTCTCTCTCTCGCTCCTCTACCTATCTCTCACTTTGTCCCTCTCTGGTCAAATTAAAATAAATAAACAAATAAAGTTAAATAAAAAATAATTCTTAAGGAAAAAAAAAAAAAGAAAGGACTTTTCTCCACGATGAGGTGGGAGGGCAAAAGTGACTTCTTAATGTTTCTTAGGATTCTTTGCTAAGGAAATTATCTTCCTTTAGAACAAGTAAAAAGTTGGGTCCAGCGATGGCATGGTGGTTAAGGCACTAGACTCACACGTGACTGACTACAGTTTGAGTCCCTGACTTGGCAATTTGAAAATCACACTGCATGCATGTGCATGCGTGCCACAAAATCCCAGGAGGAAAATGGAGGAGAAGGGATTGCAACATGGCCATCCCCACTGGGGGATGAATACTCATTTTCCTCCTCTCTCTGTCTCTCTCCAGCCAGCCCATGCGCCCTACAGCAAAAGCGTAAAAAAAAAAAAAAAAAAAAAGAAAAGAAAAAGAAACAAAGGAAAGAAAAAATAAAAGCAAACTGAGCATGTTACATTTCGAGAAGTTTGCACTGATTTACAGCAAGTGAATGACTGAACTACCACCCAGTCACTCCACTGCTGTCCAAAATGGGGGTGGGGTTCTCTGCAGCACCATCGGAGTTCTGAAGTAAATACACCCTCATTTGCACCAGCTGTGTTCATCCTACCCAGAAGCTGATGGCATGCTAGCATGGGGCCAGTGCAAGGGGAATACGGCTAAAGAATGTGACACTACTGCTGAACGGTTGTAAAATAAATACTGAGAACCATGACTCATCAGTTTTGTTTGTTGTTTTTTGACAGTAAAAAAAAATCATATTTCTTCGGGAGATCTTATTTTTTTAAATTATTATTTATTTAACTTTATTTATTCATTCATTTATTTTAATTTGACCAGAGAGAGAGAGAGAGAGAGAGGGAAAGGGAGAAAGGAAGCCGCCAGGTGTGGGACTCGAACCGTGGTCGGCCATGTGGGAGTTTCCAGCACCTTAACCACTACGCCATCTGCTGGACCCCGGGAGTTGTTTTCTTTTTTTTAAGTCTATTTTTTTATGTATTTGATGAGTGAGAGAGACAGAGACAGCACCGCCGACAGGGTCTCAAAACGGCAATGCACGCCGCCTGTAGCCAGTCTCGATCATGCCACACTCATGGCTGATGTACACAGGGAGGTCTCCAGACGTGAACCGGGAATGTTTCCATCTGGGATTGCTTCTCAGAGCATTGCATGTTACCAATGTGCCATCATCTGGTCCCAGAATTTTCTTTAAAAAAATGCTTATTTAATTTTATTGATTATTGTCATTTTTAAAAATTATTATTAATTCACCAGAGAAAGACAGAGAAAGTGTGAAATCAAACTGTCAGGTCTGGGACTCGAACCATTGTCAACCATGCCGGAGTTCAGTGCTGCAAACACCACTCACGTGCCAGGCCCAGGACTTTTTTTTTTTTTTTTTTTTAATCCAAACCTTTTTGTAAAATTCTAATACTTGAAAATGATCTGTGCTCCCTGTAATGTTATTACTGTAGACAGATAAAAGCAGCTGGTGATAAATGATAATACAAAGTTAAGGTATCTTCCTTTACGAATGGTCAAAATATTTAGTTAACATTTAATAAGCACAAATAAGTATAGTAAGGAGATAAAATTTGGCACCAGACATGCTGGGATCCAGTTCCTATTTCTGGAATGTTCTGCATTGAGTGCTTATTCAATTTCTTAATCTCACTATCACCTGTTTTATTAGCTGCAAGTGTATTTTGATACAGGAATGTGGGATATACCAAGATACATAAAGCGTTTAGCACAGTAAATTACACTGTTTTTACAAATATCTTAGCATACTGAATTTTTTTGGAGTTAATTATGTACTATTTACTTAAAAATAAAGATAAGGGACCAGCAGGTGGCTTGGTGGGTAAGGCGCTAGATTCCCACATAGCTGACGGCAGCTTGAAAAAAATCACACCCTGGGACCAGCGGGTGGTGTGGTGGTTAAGGTGCTGGACACTCCCACATGGCCGACCGGGGTTCGAGTCCTGGACCTGGTGGCTTCACTTCCTCACTTCCTCTCTCTCTCACTCTCACCTTCTGTCTCTCTCTGGTCAAACTAAAAAATCAACGAATGAATAAATAAAAAATAAAATAAATATTAAAAAAAAAAAAAAAAATCACACCCAGTGAGACCAGCAGGTGGCGAAGTGGTTAAGGCTCTGGACTTCAATAAGGCCAGTGCCATTTGAGTTCTGAACTCAGTGACTTGAAAACCAATGGAGGGGAACCAGCAGTTAGCGTAATGGCTATGTCGCTGGACTCCCACGTAGTTGATCGCGGTTCGCGTCCCGAACCCGGTGGCTTAAAACACGTCGGGCGTGTGTGCGTGCGTGCCTGTCTGTCTGGCGAGCGCACGCGCCCTGTAGCAAAAACCTCTCCAAAAAAAAAAAAAGAAAACCAATGGAGTGTTTGAGATGGGGCACCCAAAATTTCAAGAGGAGAATGAAGGAGAAAGGATTGTGACGTGGCCATCTCTCCAGGATATGATTTCTAACTTTCTCTCTCTCTCTCTCTCTCTCCAGCGAACTCATGTGCCCTATGGTGCAAAAAAGAAAAAAAAAAAAAAAAAACTTAAAAATGAAGATAAGCCTTAAGAGACTCCCAAACTTGTGGGCTGTGTTTGATGCTTGTCCTTTGATTCAAAGATTATAAACAAGGTATCCAATCAAAATGAGTAAGTTTTTAGATAATGACAGAGGAACCGACAAGATTTTTCAGGAAGTTGTCTGCACTGAGGCCTGTAAGAAAAAGGATTCCCAGGCCAAAAAAAAAAGTAGGAAACGAAGCTACCATGGCTGAGAGAGGAGGCACACAAAAGAATGAATGTCTTCTATTTGAAAAAGAATGAAGAATTAGCTTTTGGAAAAGGGGATGGGGTGTGGGACATTGTTAGAGATAAGGAAAAGCACAGGCTTGAGATTGTGTGGGGTAGCACGTTTTGAAGATAAGATAGCCAAGCAGAAGAATTTCTCATTGTCCTATCAGTAATTTAAAAAAAAATCACTTAAGCTTGATTAGTGAGAGATTGATTTATGCTATCAAAACCTGCCAGGGGACAGAACTAGAAACCTTAGAAAGCTTTCAGATTTCCTCTTCACTGAGGAGAAACAAAATTACCTGGGAAGGTCCTCTGACCTCCCATTTGTGATAGGTTATTTGGTCAAGCAGTCATACCTTACTCTTGATTTTTTTATCTGCAAAAAAATGCAGTGATCACTTTCTACAGCACTCATTGCAGAGCGAGCAGGGAAGTCAGACATTATGTTCTAGAAAAAATGTTTCACGATTTAAAATAAAATACTACGGCTAAGGAGAAAACACTGAGATTCTAGGGCAGTAGCTTGAAGGCTTCCTTGTGACATTGAATATGCACGTGAGTTTCATTTAAAAAAAGAAATACTTATGAACAGGCTACAGTGTGTACAAGGCTTTTGAAAATAGAACACGAGACAAAATAGTCACTCCTCCAAAGGAAGTGAGCCTCCGGACCAAAGTCAGGATTGCTTAGCATTTTCTGGGAGTTCATTAGAGATGTAAATCAAGAGACCCCACCTTAATCTTATCAAAGCCCCTGGGGGTTGGGCCAAGAAATCTGCTTTAATAAACTCCCATCATTCTCTCCCTCACTGAAGTTGGATAACCACTGTCCCGACTTGGTTCTGTGGATGTGCTACGCAGCCCTGAAGATGCCAGCAGGGGACTGAGGAAGTCTTCAGTGTCCACTGGTTACCCTCAAGGAATTACCCAGGATTACTCAGTAGGTAGGGGGGCTTTTCTCTGTAATCATCTCCTTGATCGGGGTGTATAAGTATCTAAACTTGCTCTTGGTATTTATGGAAGTTTTTATATTTGTTGTGTGGTGTGTGTGTGTGTGTATATAGAGTTTTCAAAAACTTCACGGAAAATGTACATTATGAAAAAACCTATGTATGGATTTCAAATATTTTAAGAGTTATTTGATTTAACTTCATTTATTTTATTTATTGTATTTATTTATTCACTTATTTTAATTTGACCAGAGAGGGACAAAGAGAGACAGAGACAAAGTGAGAAAGCAAGCCTCCAGGTCCGGGACTCAAACCGTGGTCGACCACGTGGGAGTCCAGCACTCTTAACCACCACGTCACCTGCCAGCCCCTGGATTTCAAATTTTTTATAACAAAATAAATTTGTACTTTAATTTCATTTTTCCTGTTAACTTTTTGAAGTCCCTTTATATAGGGAAACTATAAAATATATAGCATATTTGTAATAGATGTTAAAAATATATTTAACATAGATATAGGTATATAGAATGCAGCCATATCAAAGAATATGTGAGAAATGCAGAGCAAAGAAAAAAATAGGGAAAGATGATAACGGTAGATAGGAACTTAGTACAGAGACAATATGCTAGGGAGACGAATTTTTCTCCAACTTTCTGTTCTCTTGGCTTATAGAAACATATTCTCTTTTCCATCCTCCGGTTGTATCTTAACTTTCGGCTGGTTTTACATAAGCAACTTTTAAAGATGTTTATTATGTATCAGTTATGGTGGACATAGACAGGGAGGACCTAAGCAACTCACTCTTTGTGAACAGTGACCGACAAGTCAATGCGTTCACAGAAAGAAAGATAAACTTAGTTCACTACAAAGAAAATAAGGATTTGAGTGTAGTGGTAAGTTATTTCGGATCGAGTCCTGTTGGAAAGGTCTGTGTGGAAGCAAAGAGAGAACTGAGAACTCAAGGAAAAAAGGAGTGGGAGCCAGAGTTGCAAAAATAGGAAAGAAGAGCACTTTTCACTGTGAAAGCAGAAAGAAACCGATGAATTGGGCATAACTGAAACTGACAGTGGGGGAAGTGGGAGGCGAGATTAGATCAAGGCGGGGGCCAGATTGTATGCGAATTTGGTTAGCCATCTGGATCGTATTCTAAATGTCATGAGAAGTGATTAGAAACTTGGTTATGTTTTAAAACAGTATTAATACTTTGGATGACGAACTGAGAAAGGCTAGAGACAGGAGGAGGACCAGCCTGGATAGAAACTAGGAAAGCCATAATGGAGTCAGGGAAATGATGGTTTAAACTATGGTTCTAGCTCAATGAGTGAAACTTAAAGGAGTTGGAGGGTGGAGGAGGTATAGGGATGAGATCCTGAGCAATGTTAGACATGTTAATTTGGGCTACTTATTTGGCATTCAATGGCAAATGAGTTGTGGAGTTTAGGCAGGAAGTTTAAATTGGAGAGTGATTCTCATCTTCCAAAATGAATGAGATTAAGGAGAGAGAAGCTGTCAGGCAGGAATAAGAGACTGAAACTGAATCTTGAAGCACCCCAAAATGTAGAGAGGTTCAAAAAAATACAGAGTCAAAAACGATGTTGAGAACGAGACCAGTCAAGGAAGAGGGAAATCAGCTCTAGCGGGTTTTCAGCTCTAGGATCTTAGTTAGCTAAGGGAAGATCATACTCTGGGGAAGGGCACAGTCACCTATGGTAACTGCCGAGAACTCAGGGAAATCTGAGTTGGTGAGTTTGTTTATTCTGGTGACTGGGTGGAGGGGCCCTGGGCTACATCAGGGATTTCTTTGGAAAGTCAAGGCAAGGGAAGCCACCAAGAAGTCTAAAGACACATGCAGGGAAACGGCTTAGAGCATACTCAAAGATAAGTACAGAAAAAAATATTTACAATTCGTATCATACACAAGGGGCTACACTTTTAGATATGTTAGTATCTCATAAAATGGACCCCCAAAAAGGTTAAAAACCTAATGGAAAAAAAAGCAGGTAAAAAGCCTGATCACCGGGAAGAAAAGGAAAATATTCTTAAGCACAGAAAAATGAAAGTCTTACTAGGCATAAAGTAAATGCAAATTGAAAATATCTGGCCATTTCTCACCCAGCCAGTGAGCAAATAATCCAAGCGTTTATTAACACCTTTCTGAAACAGTGGCTGCAGTGCAGAAGTGTACAACCCTCATGTCTGGAAACTGACAAAACATACCAACATTACAGATGATCTGGCAATAACCCCATTTTTAGGAAATGTGCTCTTTATGGCCAGAATTGCAGTTTATGTTTAAACGTGGTGTCAGGATTCGTTGCACCCAAATTATTGATGAGGATCCCAATAAACATTTGTTTATGTGTGTCAATATCTGTGTTTACTGTATTGGGAATTTAAATTTATTTAAAGTCATTTCATTCATTAAAAATGATTTAAAACCGGGACCAGCAGGTGGCATGTTGGTTAAGGTGCTGGACACTCCCACATGGTTGATCATGGTTCGAGTCCAGGACCTGGTGGCTTGCTCTCTCACTTTCTCTCTCTCTCTCTGTTTGTCTCTGGTCAAATTAAAACAAATTAATGAATAAACAATGATTTTACAAATAAAAAGAATAATTTAAAACCATGTTTCAGAAAAAAATAATTTTGAAAATTATTTTATTTAACTTTATTTATTATTGTTTTCCAGTTGGATCAGAGAGGGAGAGAGAGAGAGAGAAAAAGTGAGAAAGCAAGCCACCAAGTCCAGGACTTGAACCGTGGTCAGCCGTGTGGGAGTCCAGTGCCTTTAACCATCACACCACCTGCTGGCCCCAGAAAAAAATCATTTAGTAAAACTAGTTATTTACAAGAGTAGAAAGTGGCATGGTTTCAGTGGTGTGCAAATCGTTTCAATATATGGCTTATTGGAGCAACCTTTTTTCATATCTCTTCTAACATTCTGTCTAGTGCAGTATGCTTTCTTGGTGGAACATGTGAAGTTAATTTGACTTCACATAAATATATTTGGAAAGGGGGCGAATATTTTAACAGTTTTTTCAGATACTTTTGAAATTTTTTGTAGTCTGATCAATGAATTTTTTGTACAACCTCCTTAAAATCTATTGGTCTGTCTTATAATTTGAATTTCTCTTTTACTCTTACATAATTTTTCAATAGTATGCAACTAATTTTCATGAAATGATAGGGCTGCTTTACTAGAAAAATATCTTCCAAATTACCAAATCTAAAATAACCAGAGTTCATTTCTGTTGTTCTTTAAAAACATTCAAGCCAGCAGGTGGAGTGGTGGGTGAGAAAGCTGGATATGGGGCTGGCAGGTGACACAGTAGTTAAAGGTGCTGGACTCCCACATGGTCGACGGCGGTTCAAGTCCTGGACCTGGAGGCTTGCTTTCTCACTTTGCCTCTTTCTCTCTCTCACTCAGTCTGTCTCTTTCTGGTCAAATTATAATAAATAAAAAAGTTAAATAAAGTAATTTTTTAAAAAGGAAAAAAAGCTGGATCCCACCTGGATGACTTTCATGGTTTGAGTCTCGGACCCTGCTATTTGAAAAACATACCAGCCTGTGTGCCTTTGTGTCCAAAATCCCTGGAGGAGAGTGGAGTGGAAGGGATTGCAGAGTGGCCACCCCACCCCCCACCCTGGAGAGTGAGTTCTCTTTCTCCTGTGAGCACGTGTCCTATAGCAAAAATCTCTAAAAAAATTTAAAAAGTAAAAATGCTCCACAGAAACAGTGTCCAGTATAACAGGAACTGAAGCAATCACAGAAGTGCATTTTCTTATTCTTCTTTTTTTTTTTTTTTTGGAGAGGTTTTTGCTATAGGGCACGTGCGCTTGCCAGACAGACAGAGAGAGACAGAAAGCAAGAAATCACCCCCCAGGGGAGATGGCCACGCCGCAATCCCTTCTCCTCCATTCTCCTCTCGGGATCTTGGGCACACACGCACAGGCGCTTGGCGTTGAGTTTTAAGCCACCGGGTCTGGAACGCGAACTGCAGTCGACTACATGGGAGTCCAGCGACATAGCCATTATGCTAACTGCTGGTCCCAAAAGAAGTGCATTTTCTTAAGGTGGCCATTTTATTTTTCATTTGCAACATGAATGTTTTCATGTGATTATCCATCTTATCCTCCCAGTGTATTAAACATTAAGAGTTAATATTTTGTGTGTGTGTGTGTTTTTATTTTTTTTTTATTTTTTATTTTTTTGGCACGTGCGCTCACCAGACAGAGAGAGAGACATAGAGACAGAAAGCGAGAAATCACCCCCCGGGGGGGGATGGTCACGCCGCAATCCCTTCTCCATTCTCCTCTCGGGATCTTGGGCACGCACGCACACGCGCCCAGTGTGAGTTTTAAGCCACCGGGTCTGGGACATGAACCACGGTCAACTACGTGGGAGTCCAGCGACGTAGTCATTACTCTAACTGCTGGTTCCCAATATTTTGTGATTTAATATTTTACTACTCCACAGTGACATAAGGATAATCTTTAGTGAACAGGGGCTTTAAAAAAAAAAAAAAAAAAAAACCTAGGAGTATACAAGTATGCAAAGATTTTTAAAAATACAGTAAGTGACTCCTGGTACTGTTTGGTGCACCTCCTTAATTGATGGTAAGATCCAGCAGCTTGTTATTGTTTGTTTGTTTTGTTTTGTGTTTGCTAGAGGGTGCATGTGCTCACCAGAGAGAAGGAGGGAGAGGGGGAAGTGGAAGCACCCCCTGGGGAACGGTCTAGCTGCAATCTCTTTTCGATCAGTCTTTTCTGGAATTTTGGGCCTGCACACACACACCCACATGCGCAGTGTTGGCCACGTCGCATCCAGCTGCCTTCACCACCAAGCCCCAACGGAGTTACCCCAAGACCTAGCATTTTATCTACCATCAGTGAAAATGTCAATACAGTGAAGAAGACAAGTCAAATCTGGAAAGCCATGGTTTTAAGATGTACCTTAACAAAATACAAATACTCACACACACAAGGTTAATCTACTTAAAGTGATAAAAATGTATCTTTCATATCTTAAATATTAAATCAGAAAGAAAGAAGGGACAGAAGATTGGCTGGCAATGAAGAGTCTGGGTGGAAGTAATGAGAGGGGTTAGAGACCAGTCAGGTTTGGGGAGCTGTTCTCAAAAGAGCTGGTTATTGAGGTGGAATGGGGACAAATGTGAAGAGAACAAAGAGTGAGAATTCACATTTGATGATTCACCTGTGATGCCTAATTTGAGGCGTCAGCTTGCCTGGATTAAGACTGCCTAGAAGCCTGCGGAGCATTAGTGCGGTGTGTTTGTAAGGGTGTTTCCCGAGGAGATTAACATGTAGGTGTGGAGACTGGGTGGGGAAGGTCCGCTCTAATGGGTGGGCACCATCCGATTAACAAGGGCCCAGAAGAGAACAGATGCAAGGCTTGTGGGCATCATTTGAGAGCAGGACGGATATCTTTTGTTGCCTCAAATATCAGAACTAAAGCCTATTTGCCTTTGGATTCCAGCACTCACGCCAGTGACTCCCTGGGTTCTCAAGCATTCTACACCTGACTGAGAGTTTGCTCCACCTTCCCTGTTCCTAAGGCCTTCAGTCTTGGACTGAACTATGCTACCAGTATCGCTGAGTCTCCAGCTTGCAGATGGCCTGTTGTGGGACTAATCAGCTGCCATAATCACCTGAGTCAATTGTCCTAATAAATCCCCTTTTATATATCAGTATAAACTATTGGTTGCCTCCCCAGAGAACCCTGACTAATAATACATTACCCAACAATGGCTGGAGGTGGGGTTAGATAAGGAAATGAAATCAATTGAAGATAGTCGTCCTTCATTGAGGAAGTTTCTAAAAATGAGGAAGTAAGATGTTTTAACCACATCATTTAAATAATATTTCTAGAGCTGGCCCTGTAGCCTAGTGGTTAATGCTACATGACAAACTGTGGTTCGAGTCCCCACAGGATGGAGAAATGAAGAATTGATTGAGGCTTGACTGTGCTCCATTGAGGATGGGGGGGTGCTTTCTCCCTTTCTTCTCTTTCCCTGTCTTTCTCTGGAGAGCACACAGACCCTCTGGCAATGAAAAAAAGCAATATTTTAGAGAAAAATTTAAAATGTTGTTCAAAGGCAATCATGTAATTTCATGTAGAAATGTGGATGTGGGAGATTATAGGTCTTTATCAGTTTCCTGAAAAACAAAACAAAACAAGTGAATGTATAGTTTTCTTTCTTATTTCTTTGGAGGTTTCTCTTTTTTTAATTTCTTTTTTTTTTATTTTTACTTATTTAATTTAATTTTATCATTATTATTACTTTTTAATTTGCTACAGGGCAGCCACACCCTGAAGACACAGCAGGGCGGAGAGTGAGAAAGCAATCTGCCAGGTCCAGGACTCAAACTGCAGTAGGCCATGTGGGGGTCCAACACCTTAGCCACTATGCCACCTGCTAGCCCCCAGATTTATTTAATAGACAGATCTAGGCAGGAAGTTGGGGCCCCTTGGGAGCAAAATTGTATTAAACATTCAATTCTCAGGTTCACATGTACTTACATGAGCCAGAAAGTGAGTTGGCACCCAGGCACTTCTTTCTCATAAGGAGGCACTCAGAGGCCCACGCTTTCTGATTTTGCCAAATGCTGGCCATGCACACCAGGCTGCACCACATCCAAGTCCCGAAGTTCTCCCAAGGCTGTTATACTGGGCCTTCTATTGCACGCTGCTTCCTCTCAGACCCTAAATGACTAGCGGGGAAGTCCTGTGTTACTCTGCTGCTTGTGATTAAATTTCAGTCTGTTTCTTAGATTGTCAGCAAACTTGAGAGAGCCCCTCTGATCTTAGAACACTGGCATAACGTTCTCCTTCCCCAGGCATAAGGTTGCAAAAGGGCTGTTGCATCTGAGGAGTCTGGGAGGAGCTGACTAGCTCTGTCTGCATGGACTGTTTCCTTGAGTCTTTGATGCTTCACTGTGCACCTGAGGTGGGGCCATTGTGCCTGCTCCGGAATGTAGTGAAGAACACACCAGTCTTTTTCCGTTTAGAGTTCAGGAAGGATTCCACACCAGAAACAAGCAATCCAGTCCACAACCAGGAACACCAACCAGGATGTCTGAAAGGCCCAGCCCCCAGATACAGCACATCCCACAAGACGCCTGTTGTGGGACACATCTGGAGCCACCAGAGCTGTTCTGTGATGATGACCAAATGATACTTTGTGGCAAATGCTTGCAGTCCCAGGAGCACAAGCATCACATTGTGTACGGGGTACAAGAAGCTGCGGACAAGTACAGGGTAAGCCTCACAAGGATTTCATTCTGCACAGCTCTCACTAATTTATAGTATACTTCTTTTATTTATGATAGAATGCTTGTGGGGGGGGGGGGGGGGCTAACAGGTGGCATGGTGGTTAAGGAACTAGACACTTCCACATGGCCGACCACAGTTTGAGTCCTGGACCTGGTGACTTGCTTTCTTACTTTCCCTCTCTCTGTGTCTCTCTGTCTGGTCAAATTAAATAAATGAATGAATAAATAAAAATTTAAAAATAATCCTTTTAAAAAAAAAAGAATGCTTGTGTGTGCATGAGAGACAAAGGGGGTCACACCCTCCACGGGGTCCCATTTCTCCATGATCCCCTCTGCCCAGCCTTCCGGCTTCTCAGTTCTGGCACGTTTTTCAGGCTGACTGGGAACCCAAACCCATGTGGTTTACAGCACTGCAATTCAGTATGCTACAGACTGTGCCACTAGGCTGGGTCAACTCCTAGACTGACTGATTATTTGGACAGATATTCTGATCCTCCCAAGACCATTCCCTTAGTTGGTGTTTAATTGCTAGAGAGTACATATGCTTACCAGAGAGAGGGAGAAAACACCCCCCAATGGGGCGTGCTTATGTTACAATCCCTTCTCCATTTTTCTATCCTGTTGGAATTATGGGCATGCATACAAGTGCCTCGTATGTTTTTAAGCCTGCCAGGGCACTAGCAGATGGTGTGGAGATTGAGGCACTAGACTCCCACACGGCCAACTGCAGTTTGAGTCCCAGACCTGGTGGCTTGCTTTCTCACTTTTTCTCTTTCTTTCATGAACACATGTGCCCTATAGGAAACTTAAAAATAATACTACTAATAAATAATATAAATAATTTTTTTTTAAGTAAGTAAATTAAAATAAATAAACCTGCCAGAACCAGGCCCCAAACCATGGTTGGCCATGTAAGATTGGCTTCCGTAACCACTTTGCTAAGGGACTGGCTCACTTTTTCCTAAGGTTAGGAATCCACCTGTTCTAAAGCAGATAACATTTTTGTGATCCATTTCTCTACAGAAATTATTCCAGGAAATATTGAAGACATTGAGGAAGAAACTTGAAGTAGCTAAAAGCATATTGGTTGATGAGCAAGAAAGAATGATAATGGTTCAGGTCAGTTCTTTTCTTTTTATGCAAGAGGGAGCTGAGCAGCAAATTATGTAGTATAAACAAAATCAAAAGACAAATGACAGTAAATGAAGTCAAAAGACAAATGACAAAGCAGGGGGAAAAAATATTTGAAATCCATAAGAGCAAAAGTGACAATATCTTAATGTGTAAAGAGAAATTTTACATGTCAATAGTGGGGCTGGTAGGTGGCATGGTGGTTAAAGGCACTGAACTCCCACATGACAGACCACAGTTTGAGTCCCGGACCTAGTGGCTTGCTTTCTCGTTTTTCATCCCTCTCTTCCTCTCTCACTCTCTGTCCCTCTCTGGTCAAATTAAAATAAATAAGTAAGTAAAATAAAGTTAAATAAAATAATTCTTTAAAAGAAAAAATCTTGGGACCAGCAGTTAGCATAATGGCTACGTCGCTGGACTCCCATGTAGTTGACTGCGGTTCACATCCTGGACCCGGTGGCTTAAAACTCACGCTGGGCGCTTGTGCGTGCATGCCCAAGATCCCAAGAGGAGGATGGAGGAGAAGGGATTGCAGCATGGCCATCCCTCCTGGGGGGTGATTTCTCGCTTTCTGTCTCTCTGTCTCTCTCTGTCTTTCTGGCAAGCGCACGCGCCCTATAGCAAAAACCTCTCAAAAAAAAAGAAATCTCTAAGATGACCATTCTCAAACAGCACCTCTCTCCAGCTCAACTCTGAATGGTAGATTCTTATGTCTAATTTCCTACTTGGCATTTCTCCTTGGATGCTTAATTGACTATTCAAATGTATCATATCTAAAACTGAGCTTCTAATAAACTACTTCTGGAATCTGTACCATCCATAGTTTCCCTCTCTGTATTTTAGTTGCTTAGTCTGAAAACCTTGCTATCTTCCATCCCTGACTCTTTTTTCCCCAACAACCTATCGAAGAATCAGCGAGCTCCACTGGTGCTGCCTTCCAATTTCCTGATCTCCTCTTTGGTAAGAGAAATTGTAGTTTCCTTAGCATTTCTATAGTTCTTCAGATGTATGCTTTTTTTTTTTTTTTACAGATTTTTGCTACATGGCATATGTGCTCACCAGAGAGACAGAAAGTGAGAAATCACCCTCCAGGCAGGAAGGTCACACTGCAGTCCCTTCTCCATTCTCCTCTCAGGATTTTGGGCATGCATGCTTGCACACACACTTGGAGTGAGTTTTAAATCACTAGGTCTAGGACTCAAACCACAGTTGACTATGGGGGAGTCCAGCGACATAACCATCATGCCATATGCTGGTCCCTAGACATACACTTATTAATTCTTTTCCTGTATTTTATATTTCCTTTTTATATTAGGGTTAGAGATAGAAATAGCATAGACATGTGTGTTCACTCTCACATTTAACCTAAAGACTGTCATATCTATTTGGGAGGAAGGAAGAGGAGCAGAATTTTAAAGAGATGATTGAATCTGAATATATGATAAGGTTCCGATTGCTGAGTGAAGAGAGGTTCCGATTGCTGAGTGAAGAGAAAGAGCAGACATTTCCAAGACTTCAAGGAGGCACGCTTCACTTGAACTTGAGAGAAACCAGTGTGAATCAACTGCTTATATTTGCCACTGAGCTAGAGGAGAAGGCTCAGGAAATGCTACAGGTGAGAGATTGAAACAACTTTCTTATCTTATTTGGGAAATGAAAGAAGAGCTGAACTTTAAGCCATTTCTAGAATAAGTCATCCATGACCACCACAGATAGACTAAGTGAATGTATACACCCACCTAGTAATTCTATCTCTGAGTTTATCCTTACATGCACATAAAAGACACATTCATAAGGTATATATAACAGCAGGTATATGTACATACATACATTATAGTCTACATAATATATACTGTATATCATATTATATATATTACATTATAATTGCATATGCATTATTTTATTATTCAAATACATTGCACGTATAAAGACATGGGTGTAGCAACACTATCAAAGTGAGTTCATGACCCATGGCTTGAAATTGACCTTGGAGCCAGCCTGATGGGGGTCCTCTCACTTCTGCTGTCCCTCACATGGCCATGGGTTTGTTCCTTAATCTCTGACTTTGTTTCTTTAGGAATAAAATGGAGATTAACAGTGGCCCCTTATTCCCAATGTTGTTGTGAAATTTGAGTGAAATAATCTCCACAAAGCTGATTAGATAGTGTCTTGTACATATAAAACACTTTATAAATATTATTATAACATTTATTAATAGCAAAAGATTAGACACAGCATATCTCAATCGATATGAGACTCACAAGGCTTACTCCATACAAACTGTGGAAGACTCTAGAGCATGTTAAAAAAAGGTACCATGGCTTTGTGTGTATGAATGAATAATCGTTTGTTTGTTTGTTTTAGAGATTTTTGCTATAGCATGCATATGTTCACCAGAGAGACAGAAAGTGAGAAATCACCCCCCCCCCACCGGAGGATGGCCACACCACAATCCCTTCTCCTCCATTTTCCTCTCAGGATCTTGGGCACACACGCACATGTACCCAGTGTGGGTTTTAAGTCACCAGGTCCGGGACTCAAACCACAGTCAAATACCTGGGGATCCAGCGACATAGCCATTAAGCCATCTGCTGTTCCCTAAGTACTGCTTTTTAAGACAAAAGCAAGTTGTCATATTAATGGTAGAATATGAATCACCATCATTTTAAGTTTTTATTTTTTTATTTAAATTACATAATCATGTGTTTATATAATAGGTAGAGTGTATGTGGAAGGATAAAAAGAAAATTGATATCAGTGACTTAATTATCTAATCCTTATTAAATAATATGATTTTGTTTTAATTATATTATGGCAAAATTCAGTTAAATTTAATTTAATCAAGAAATAGGGAACTTTCTGAAGGCACCACAGCAAACGTTGTGATGTGTTTTAGGAGCATATTTTTTACCATAAGAGGTCTCCTCAATACGAGTGTCAAACAGTAAGTTTCTGTGGAAGCGTCCCATGTGACACAGACCATCTAGTTAGCAAACTTACCTCATTACATCTAGTCGGGGGGTAGACAGAAAAACCAGTTTTTAAAGATGCAGTTGCATTAGTAAGAGAAGTTACCAGTCGTAAAGAGATGTTTTCGGCAGAGACTCAGCGGCCTGGGGAGAGAGAACATGAATAAACTCAAGGAGAGCGAAGTCCGGGTCTCCGAGCAGATCTGCAGCCTCAAAAGGATGACCACAGAGCTCGAGAAGAAGTGTGGGGAGCCCGCCTTAGCACTGCTCCAGGTAAGGCTGTACAAAACCTTCATTGCTCAACTGGGAAGTGAGAGGTAGACAATACTTACTAGGGGTCACTTTTTTTTTTGAGAGAGAGATTTTTGCTATAAGGCACCTGCGTTCGCCAGAAAGACAGAGAGAAATAGAGACAGAAAGCAAGAAATCACCCCCAGGGGGGATAGCCATGCTGCAATCCCTTCTCCATTCTCCTCTCGGGATCTTGGGCGCATGCGCACACGCACACATGCCCAGCGTGAGTTTAAGTCATCAGGTCTGGGATTTGAACCGCAGTCAACTTACATGGGAGTTCAACGACATAGCCATTATGCTAACTGCTGGTCCCAACTGTTTTTTTTTTTTTTTTTTTTTTTTTTTAATAAGAGAGATTTTTGTGGGAGACCAGCAGTTAGCGTAATGGCTATATCTCTGGACTCCCATGTAGCTGACCGCAGTTCGCGTCCTGGACCCAGTGGGTGGCTTAAACTCACGCCAGGCGCATGTGCATGTGTGCCCAAGATTCCGAGAGGAGAATGGAGGAGAAGGGATTGCAGTGTGGCCTTCCCCCCTGGGGGGTGATTTCTCGCTTTCTGTCTCTCTGTCTCTCTCTGTCTTTCTGGCGAGCGCACACACCCTATAGCGAAAACCTCTCCCCCCCCCAAAAAAAAAAAGAGAGAGATTTTTGCTCTCAAGTGTGTGCTCTCACTGGAGACACAGAGATACAAAGACAGAAAGTGAGAAACTTTCCACCACCATCTGGTCACACCACAATCGCTTCTCCATTTTTTCCTCTTAGGATTTTGGACAAACAAGCACATGCACCTGGCATGAGTTTCAAGTTGCCAGGTCCTAACCTTAAACCACAGTCGACCAAGTGAGAGTCCATGCCTTAACCATGACGTCACCTGCTGACCCCCAGAGGTCACTTCTAAGATTCAATATCTGATGGTTTTCAGCCAAACATGAAGGCTATGCAGTCATATCCCAATTGCCAAAAATATTATGAATTGTCATAAAATTATGGTGTAGTATAGGGCTGTTTCACAAGATGAATTCTCATCTTAAAATTAACATAAAGTTTTTGGGCCAGCAGAAGGCATAGCAGTTAGGTCGCTAGACTCCCACATAGTCAACCACAGTTCAAGTCCTGGACCTGGTGGCTTGAAACTCATACTGGGCCTGTATGTGTGCCGAAGATCCTTGGAGAAGAATGGAGAAGAGATTGTGGTGTGGCCCTTCCCGTCCGGGGGGTGATTTCTCTTTCCCTTTCACTGTCTCTGTGTGTCTCTCTCTCTGGTGAGCACACACCCTAAAACAAAAACCTCTAAAAAATAAAATGACATGAAGTTTGAATTGAGGTTTATCTCAATAGGACGAAAAATTGTTTAGTCAAATTATGATACATCTATACAGTGATATGTTCTAAATTAAGTGCCAGAACTGCTTTTTGTTTGGTTGGGATCCTCCACCCCCTTAAAAAAATGTTGTTATACGTTGTGGGTCAGAGAAAGGCAGAGAGAGGGAAAGTGAGTAAGCACCCTCCACCCCAGGGGGAGATGGCCATGCCTCAAACCCTTCTTCATACTCTCAGGATTTTGGGAATGCACACACATGCACTCCGTGTTTGTTTGTTTGTTGTTTGTTTTTCAGAATTATTTTATTTAACTTTTAAATTTATTTATTCATTTATTTTAATTTGACCAGAGAGGGACAGAGTGAGAGAGAGACAGAAAATAAGAAACCAAGCTGCCAGGTCCAGGACTCAAACTGCAGTTGGCCATATAGGAGTCCAGCATTTTTACCATGTCACCTGCCAGTCCCTGTTTTTTTTTTTTTTTTTTCTTAAGAGAGAGTTTTGCTATAGGGCTCACCAGAGAGACAGAAAGTGAGAAATCCCCCTGAGGGAATGACCACCCCACTATTCCTTCTCTTCTCAGGATCTTGAGCATGCACACACATGAACCTGACACGAATTTTAAGCCACTGGGTCTGGGACCCAAACTGAAGTCGCCTATATGGGAGACCAGTGATATAACCATTATACCATCTGCTGGTCTCTCTGAGTGTATAAGACATCATGCAGTTAACTCTCTATGAGGAAGTGAGCCCTCACCTAACACCACGTTTGCAGCCATCTTCATCTTTGAATTCCAGAACTGTGAGAAATAAATTTCTGTTGGTATAAGCTATCCACCCTATGATATTTGATTATAGCAAACTTAGCAGATTATTATATATTTTAAATTCTGTACATAACATGTATTTCCTTTTCAGAAAGCAAGTTACTATATTTTTTAAGACTCTGTCTCTGCTGGGTTCATATTTGCAATTTGAGTGCACTTATTTGAAAAGCCTCTATGGGCAAATTCTCAGGAAACAGCTTGGTTCTAGAGCCAGGCCACGCATCAGACAGTACATGGGTGGTACCCAATTATGCTCAGCTCCTGACATGGCTGCAATTACTCTCTTAGCCTAGTGGACCCCTTCATCTGCTCAACTCTTGCCACCTCTAGTACAGAAAGCAAATAGGTGAGCACATTTGAAGGGGAGTTATTCTAAATAAGGTGGTTGAGGTGAGAAATAGGAAATATTTCCTGTGGGATTCCATGAAATCCTAGAAGAAAATGTTCCAAACCTAGAGAGGCACTCAAATATTGACCCAAGAAATACAAAGGGCCCCACATAGAATCTACCCAGGAAGATCTTCCCTAGTATACATCATATCCAGATTGACCAAAATCGCAGACAGAGACAAGATACTAAAATTGGCAAGAGAGAAATGTCAAGTTACTTTCAAAGGATATCCCATCAGGCTAACATCAGACCTCGCATCAGAAACAATGCGAGCGAGGAAAGAATGGGAAAATATATTCAAAGTGTTCAGTGAAAAACAGTTTTAACCAAGAATACTATACCCAGCAAGATTATCTTCCATACGGGAAAAATAAACAAAAACATTCTAAGATAAACAAAACCTGAAAGAATTTATCAACACCAGACCAGCTTTCCAAGAAATACTGAAGGGAGTGCTATACCAGGAAAACTAAATTCAGGCACACAGAAATAAGAGTAAAAAACACAACCAAGAAAACAGCCATCCTAATGGTAAGGACAGGTTTGGAGTTGAATACTAACTTCCAGAGTTTAAATGGAAAGATGAGACCACAGTAACACTGCAAATTCAGTAAAGAGAGATTTATTACACAAGTCTGAACTAGTGAAATAGATTTTTTTTTAACTTTAAACTGAAACACTACTTATTTTCTTCGATGCTTGATTTGCATTTTTAAGGATTTTTGTCTTCTCTTGAACTATCAAAAGGTTCATCTATCTTCTATTTAAACTGAATCCTAGCCTTTTTCCTGGCTTTAAGTTTCAAGCAAATTTCTCTTCACAATTTTTTATTTTGATCTATTAAAACTAAAACTTTTTTGAAATTAAAAAATGCATTAAAGATATCTGTTAATATCAGTGTAATGACTACAGTAAGCTATATAGCCCCAGTGAGATGCAACTTTACAGTATGTTCACTTTACTCACTGAGGTTTACGCCTAAAGTCAGACATGCATGCATAGATATTTATATTTCAGCTGTACTTGCCATAAAAAGTCTTTGAATTAATTAAGATCTTTAGTGAATCGATAAAATGTGAAAAAAAATACTTCCTATGGGAATATGGCAAAATACTTCAAGTATTTTTCTGACTTCCCTACTCCGTGTTATAATATTTTATCTGGGTCCAGTAAGTGGTGTGGTGGTTAAAGCGCTAGATTCCCACGCGGTTGACCGTGGTTTGAGTCCTGGACAAGATACCTATGGAGGGAGGATTGTGGCCATCCCCCCGCACCCGCCCAGGGGTGATTTCTCACTTTCTGTCTCTGGTGAGTGCATACATCCTATAGCAAAAATCTCTTAAAAAATGTTTTTCTTATCTGAGAATTAGTACCATGAAGCTGAAGAAATTAAATGAAAATCAAGTTCTTTGTTGCATGACAGACTATTTTCATGAATATAGCTCACAAAAGACTTGCGCCAGATACCCAATAGTAACCTTTTCTGTTTTTCCCCTTAGAGTGCAAGATATTCTTTGGAAAGGTAAGTTTTCGTTTTGGCAACAACTAGGTCAGAAGCAGAGAGGGTGGTTGCTGAGCACACCAGGGGCAGGGGTGTTGGCACAGGGCTAGGGAGACCTCACTAACGGCAAAAGGCAATGAGGTCCAGCCCTCCTGTGCAGGGGCCTGCGGTCTGTGCGGATAACTGAGGTTGTCCTTTCCCTGCAGGGGTGAGTCGTTACTGCTGCAGTGTCTGGAACCCGCCCACATCACAGACCTGAGTTTATGCCAAATTAGAGGAACGAGCCAAATGCTAAAAGTATTTCAACGTAAGTTGAAGCATAATCATGATTACAGGGCACTTTCTTTTTGTATTTGAGAATCAAATGACTGATCTACCACAAGTAAAAATAAATTTAGGCCAGCCATGGGGCACAATAATAACAATGCTCTGTGATGCTGAAGCTACCTAGGAAAATCCTAGGTTCACATCCTGAGGTCTTCCTGTACACACCAGGCACGTGTGTGTGTGTGCATGTGTGTGTGTGTGATCCTACCTGGCTGAAGCTGGGGGTGGATCATGGTCTTAACCCAATTTGGTGTGCCTCTGTCTCTTTCTCTTAGAAAAAATAAATAAACTTTGTTACCAGCAGGTAATGTAGTGGTTACATTGCTGGACTGCCACGTAGTCAACCTCGGTTCAAGGCCCATACCTGGCAGTTTAAACTCACACCGGGCATATGTATGTACATGCCCAAAATCCTGAGAGGAGAATGTAGAAGAGATTGCAGCATGACCATCCCCCCCTCACCCCCAAGGGGGTGATTTGCTTTCTGTCTCTGTCTCTCTGGTGAGCACACACACTCTATAGCAAAAATCTCTCCTAAAATAAATAAACTTTAAAATGGATAATAGGTAGATTCTAGTAGTTTAAAAATTTAAAGAGATTAGAGGGCTTAATATGCTACACACATTAGATAATTATCAGTAAAATAACTGCTTACATTGAAACTTTTCCTGTGTAAGTTATATACCAAATTCTTAAAGTTCTGGGACCAGGAGATGGCATAATGATTATGTCATTCTACTCCCACGTAACAAACCATGGTTTAAATTCTAACCTGGAGGTCTAAAACGCTCGCCAGCACATGTACATACGTGCCCAAAATCCCAAGAGGAGAATGAAGGAGAAGGGATTGTGGTGTGGCCATATTCTCTGGAGAGTGATTTCTCACTTTCTGTCTCTCTGTCTCTGTCTCTTTGGCAAGCACACACTTCCTATAAGAAAATCTCTGTAAGGAAAAAAACTGGGGCCAGCGGGTGGTATAGTGGTTAGTGGTGCTGGACTCCCATATGGCCAAGTGTAGTTTGAGTCCCAGACATGGTGGCTTGCTTTCTCTCTGTCTTTCTGTCCCTCTCTGGTCAAATTAAATAAATAAATAAGGTTAAAAAATAATTCTTAAAAAAAAGAAATTAAACTTTTGAGTAGAATAATGAATTTGTATGTCTTGATGCTATAGTTTTATCTTTTCCAGAATTTCCAACAATAGAATTAAGCAATATGTGTCATCTTGAGTCTGGTTTCTTTCACTTAGTATAATCCATTGAAATACAAGCAAATTGTTACCTGCATCAATTTTTTTTTTTTTTTTTTAATTAAAAGAAAAAATTTTAATTTGCTATAGGACATACATGCTCTCCAGAGAGAGACAGATTGAGCGAGTGAAAAAATGAGAAAGGACTATCCCAGAGGGGATGCTCACACCACAGTCCCTTGTCCTCCATTCTCTCAGCATTTTGGACATGCACACACATGCACCCAGCATATTTTTCAAGCCACTGGGTCCGGGACTTGAACCAGGCAGTTGATCATGTAGGATCTGGCCACTCTACTGGTCACTGCTGGCTCATTTGTTCCTTTTTATTGTTATGGTACATTTATTGTAATTTTTTTGTGTAAGTGTACCATAATATTTATCCTTTTGCCATTACTTTGGTTCTTGGGTTGTTTCCAGTTCAGTGCTGTAAATATTTCCCTGCATTTTTTTGTGTGAACGTGGTTTCTTATCTTGGTTGACTCTGTCAGCGTGGGATCACCAAGCTTGCTTTCACACGGCCTGTGTCCTTTTGCACTCCCACTAATAATGTGAGTCTGCTGCTCTGCATCATCACCAGCGTTTGATACTGTCAGTTTATTAGATCCAGCTTGTAGTGTAATCTTACTCGTTTTTATTTTCATTTGCATTTCTGAAATAACAAATGATGTTGATCATATTTTCATTGGTTTATTTACTCTCAGTATCGCTGCTTTGGTGAAGCATGTACAAATCTTTTTTTCCCTAAAAAGGTTCTAAATAAACTATGTCTTATGAATTTATTATTCTTTTTTAATAATTATCTTATTTTAAACTTTATTTATTTATTTTAATTTGATCAGAGAGGGGCAGAGTTGGGGAAAGAAGGGGAACGTGAGAAAGCAAGCCACCAGGTCCGGGACTCGTACCGTGGTCAGCCACGTGGGAGTCCAGTGCCCTTAACCACCATGCCACCAGCTAGCCTCGGTACAAATCTTTTCTTCTTTTTTTTTTTTTTTTTTTTTTTTTGAATAGAGAGATTTTTACTATAGGCGTGTGCGCTTGCCAGAAAAAGAAAGACACAGAGAGACAGAAAGCGACAAATGACCCCTCAGTGGGGGATGGCCATACTGCATTCCTTTCTCCATTCTCTCAAGATCCTGGGTATGCATGCACATGTGCCGGTATGAGTTTAAACTGCCAGATCCAGGACTCAAATCACCATTAACTACATGGGAGTCTAGTGACATGACCATTACACCATCTACTGGTCTCCTTTTCTCTATTTTTAAATTGGGTTATTGAGTTGAGAAATTTCTTTATATGTTTTGCTTAGCGGTTATTAAGTGTTTTGCAAATATTTTCTCCCAATCTGGTTTAGATGCTTGTTTTCCTAACAGTATCTTTTAAAGAGTAGATGTTTAAAATAAAAATAAAAAATATTTAAAAATAATTTGCCAGAGGGCACGTGCACTCATCAGAACGAGAGATGAAGGAGGAGAAAGAATCCCCCGTGGAGCATGATCCGGCCATAAACCCTTCTCCGTTTCTCCATCTGTTGTAAGATTTTGGACACACACCTGCGCCCAGTGTGTGCCGGTTGTTGGGTCTCGACTTAGACAGCGTAGACAGTCATGTGAGACCTAGCTTCCTTAATCGTCAGGCCATGGGGTAGCTCTAGAACTTCCACAGTTTGCTAGAGTTCCGTTCACCATTTTTTTCTTATTCACCTGTACTTTTTGTGTCCTATTTTAGAAATCTTTGCCTGCCCCAATAAAAATTGACTTCTACAAATGTTTACAGTTTTCATCTTTACATTTTGGGCTATGATCCATGTAGAGTTAATGCTTATAAATGGCTCAAGAAATGGTTCAAGCCCTTTTTTAAAAAAATTTATTTGTTTGTTTGTTTGTTTATTTATTTTATTCTAACCAGAGAGGGACAGAATGAGAGAGAGAGAGAAGGAAAGTGAGAAAGCAAGCTGCCAGGTCTAGGACTCCAGCCGTGGTCAGCCATGTGAGATTCCAGCATCATTAGCCACCACGGCACTTGCCAGCCCTCAATTTATTTTTATTTTTTCCCAGAGTCTTTTTCTGTTTTTTTTTTGGACAGGTTTTTGCTATAGGGCGTGTGCACTCGCCAGACAGACAGAGAGAGACAGAGAGACAGAAAGCGAGAAATCACCCCCCGGGGGGATGGTCACACTGCAATCCCTTCTCCTCCATTCTCTCAGGATCTTGGGCACGCACGCACACGTGCCCGGCATGAGTTTTAAGCCAACGGGTCCGGGACGTGAACCGCGGTCGACTACGTGGGAGTCCAGCAACATAGCCATTATGCTAACTGCTGGACCCCTCAGAGTCTTTTTTATTGGCCACTTACAGCTACAACATTAGCTATTTCCACTAGAATTATTTATATTTTTAAAAGGTCTTTGTCATAAGGCACGTGTGCTTGCTGGAGATAGACAGTGAGAGGGACTGTGAGAAATCACCCCTCAAGAGGGATGGCCACATGGCAATTCTTTTTCCTCCATTCTCCTGAGATCTTGCACATGCACACACATGCACCTGGCATGTTTCTCACATCACTGGGTCTGAGACTCAAACTGCAGTCGGCCACGTGTCTGTGAGTCCAGCACCTTAACCACCATGGCCCCTCAAGCCCTCTTTTCCTACTATTTTTCTTAGGGGAGGGTAACACGTAGGTGTTCGTTGTTCTAGTATCATTTATTTAAAATGCTTTTTTTCTCCATTAAATTTACTTGGCTGTTTTGAAAATCAAGTGGCCTATATCACCAGATCTCATCTATTTGTGGACTCTAACAGATCTATTGACCATTGTGTGTATTCTTTTGCCAATACCACGTTGGCTTGATTGATAAACTCCATAGACTGTCTTAAAAGCAGATACTGTGAATTCTCCAAATTTATCCTTTTCTGAATACTATTGGCTACTCTAGATTCTTTGCTTTTCCACATCCAGCTTAAAATCAGCTTCTTTACTTCTCGATAGAAAGACAATTGGGATTTTGATTGGCATTATAGTGAATCTATAGAACAAGTTGAGGAGAAGTGACATCTTGGCAATATAGTCTTTTCATTCAGGAACACAATATAACCCAATTTATTTAGGCCTTTCATTTTTCACATCATTGTTTTACAGTTTTCAGTATACAAATACTATGTGTACTATATGAGATTGACCCTCCCCCCCAAGTAGTTTACATTTTTTAGTAGTATTGTAAGTGGTATTTTTAAATGTCAATTTCTAATCGACATTTTACTTATCTCTAGCTCACTACCATTATGTAAAAATGGAATTGATTTATGTACATTGACATTCATACTCTTTTTTAAAAAAAAAATTATTTATTTCATTTTATTTGTCAGTATTATTTTAATTTTACCAGAAAGAGAGAAAGGGAAAGTGAAAAAACAAGCCACCAGGTGAGGGGGACTCTAACTGCAGTCGGCCATGTGGAAGTCCAGCAGCACCTTAACCACCATGCCACCTGCTGTCCCCAATATTCTGTAATTATTCTAAATGCATTCATTAATTCTTAGCAGATATGCAAAATAAAATTTTGATGGGGAATTGTATATAGAGTCATGTAATCTTATGAGCAGAGGTGCTTTTACTTCTTCCTTTCTGACCTGCAAACCTTTTCTATATTTTTCTTGTCTTAGTGTATTGGCTCAGACCTGCTGTATGTTGAATGGTAATGAGTATTGTCACTTGCTTTATTTTTTAAAAACTAATAATTATTTATTTAATTTTATTTATTCATTTCTTTATTTTAATGTAGCCAGAGATAGATAGAAAGAGGAGTGAGAAGAAAAGTGAAAAGGCAAACCACTGGGACTGGGACTCAAACTGTGGTCAGACATGTGCAGTACCTTGATCCCCATGCCACCTGCTAGCCCTGCTTTATTCCTGATTTTAAAAGAAAAGCATTAAATCTTTTACTAAAGTTTAGCAATAGCTTTAGGGGTTTTTTTTGTTGTTGTTACCGTTGTTTTTTTATAGGTGTTCTTCATCAAGATGGGAAGGTCCCCTTAATTTCTAGTATGCTAAAAATTTTTAGAATGAATAAATGTTGAATTTAAGTATGTCTTTATTTTTAAGTACTCATGCTTCTTTATAATCTGTTAACATGTTGAATATATTGATTGATTTCTATATACTGAACCAGTCTTGCATTCCTAAGATAAACTTTTTTTTTTTTTTTTTTTTTTTTTTTGGAGAGAGAGGTTTTTCACTATAGGGCGCATGCGCTCGCCAGACAGAGAGAGACACAGAGACAGAAAGCAAGAAATCACCCCCCAGGGGGGATGGTCACGCCACAATCCCTTCTCCTCCATTCTCCTCTCAGGATCTTGGGCACGCAGGCACACGCGCCTGGCGTGAGTTGTAAGCCACCGGGTCCAAGACACGAACCGCAGTCGACTACGTGGGAGTCCAGCGACATAGCCATTACGCTAACTGCTGGTTCCCATTTTTTTTTTCACAGTTTTTTTTTTTCCCTAAGATAAACATTTTTTATCATTTATTTATTTTTACATTTTCCCACAAATATTTATTTTACATATCAAAAAATTTTTGCTCATACTCCATAGTTCTTGACAGTTAATAAACAACCTTCAAAATTCCAAAAAACTGAATTTTACCGTTTGAAATAGTTGTTAGAATTTTGTTACTCTCTAACAACAGAGACAGTATGTTTTAAAATACTTTTGAGAAAATATTTACATGTCAACTATTCAAACTGTTGAAAAGCAAATGCCTAGCACACTAGTCACATAAACCTTCTCAATTCAGCCCTGCCTACCAAGTATTCTGTGCTATACCATCTGCTAACAAAGATCAGTCTCTTTCGTCCTTCAAAGCCTTTCTCAAGATAATCCTCTGGTGTGGTTGCTCTTTTGCATTTTCTACTGATTACAATGCTGGGCTGGAAAAGTCCAGGTTATTTTATGTTATAAATTCTTTCAGAGATCTTCTCTAATCCTCTCTGCCAGGCAGAACTATTTATGGTGCCTGGCCATCATTCTAAGAGCTTCTGTTAGCTTACTTGAGATTCACCTTAGTTCCATAGTTTGCTGGTTTAATCTTCAGATATGACATTCCAGTCAAAGCCCTGTCTAATAATGAGTATTTCCAATTTCTGAGGGGTCAGGAAGTGAGAAAAGTTTTGTTTCCATTGCAAAAAAAAAAAAAAAAAAAACAGAGTGAAGGCATAGAGTCATCCAAGTATGAGGAATCTCATTGAACTTTCTTGTTCTCAGCTTCATTTTTCTGGTGGATTCTCACAGGTTTTCCAGCCTCCATTAATATATTTTCTGTAGATTTACTTAATATCAAAAGCTTGCTGTCAGCAGTTTCTACGAATCTATGCCACATTCTGGGAATACTTAAGTGAGTAGAGTAGATCAGGGGGAACAGCCATGAATCAGCTGCTCACCCAGCAAGCTCAATGCTTCTGCCTGCTCCAGGCTTAGGAAAAAAGTCTTTAAGATCCTAGAGTTGGGTCCTTGGCGATATCTGGGTGGGACCGGTTATCAAGAAAATTTTAGAGCCTCAGAGTTGAAGGTACATCCCAACCTCTCCTTAGCCTGTTAGTCCTTGGTTAACCCTTTCCATCATCTATTGACTAACTTTCTCTGTGATGTCTATTCATTGGCACAAAGCTGAGGAGTTTCTTTTCCGGAGCCCCCAAAATTGCCTCATCCATAATGTGCACATGAAACTTGGGAAGCCCCTGCCTGTTAGAATTTCGTCTTGAGCGTTGGCATTGAGGAACCCCTAGATTAACTAAATTTGTCTCTCCATGCAGGAAATATAACTTTGGATTCTGAAACAGCTCATCCCTGTCTGGTCTTATCTGAAGACCTGAGAAGCGTAAGATTTGGAAACACTCAGGAAGATGAGCCTGGCCACCCACGGAGACTGGACTTCAGTGCCACCGTGTTGGGTGTGGAACGCTTCTCTTCCGGGAGGCACTATTGGGAGGTGGATGTGGAGAAGGCAACAAGGTGGCAGTTGGGCATATACCAAGATTCTGCAGACAGAAGGGACAACATGCCCAAAGCTTCTGGAGATCAAGTCTTACTCACTGGATCCATAATGGGGACCGATTTTACCTTGTGGGTCTCTCCTCCTTTTAAAAAGGTCTCAATGAGACAGCAAATGCACCAAGTTGGAGTTTTCTTGGACTATGAGTATGGGCAAGTATCGTTCTATAATGTGACGGAGAAATCCCTCATTTATAACTTCTCTTACCTCTCCTTCCAAGGTGCTGTTAGGCCTATATTTTCTCTTTCTTTCCCTGGTAGAGACATAAATTCAGACTCTCTCACTATTTCCTCCCCTCAGGTTCCTAACCGTAATATTGCTCTTAGCTCTTAATCTTTCTGTGAAATCCAAACCACAAAGGCCCAGAAAGTTAAGAGCAAGACTTTGTGAAAGAATTTATATAAAGTACTCTATTAAAAGATTTCTATGAGTAAGAATCTGGTTTAATACCCCAAAGCCTTTGCATTCATGTGCCATTCAACACCTGTATACTGGAAGAGGATACATTTAAGTTGAATCATGAATGTTCCTAACTGGAAGGCCCTACACTAATTAGAATGACAAATACATACTTATCACAGGACAGGAAAATCAGAGAAGAAATATTGTCTGGCGTCCTTAGAACTAGGTTAAGGACTCTAGGCACAGTTTTGAAAAGATTTTCAGAATTGGGTATACTGTTTTTCTATGCAAAAATGCATCATGACTTTCCCCAGGATCCAATCCCATTAAGGCATCCTGTTACTGATTGTATGTCAAGACTTGCTAATATTTATTCCAAATAAAGAATAATAATTTTCCCTAGATAGTTAATCTGGGTGGCCAGGAAGTTTTGTGGGAAATGTGACTATTTTACAATTATATTATTCAAATATTCTTTTCTACTTCTCTGACAAGGAAAATTAGATTTCTTAAATGAAGCCTGGCAGCAGGGAGCATGGTAGTTAAGGCACTGGGTTCCCACATGGCTGGAGACAGTTCGAGTCCCAGACGTGGTTTCTTTCTCTCTCTCTCTTTCTCTCTCTCTTTGAGGAGTGCATGTGCCCTGTAGCAAATTAAAAACAATAATAATGATAAATAAAATTAAGTAAATAATTGTTTAAAAAAAAGACGAGACCTGAAATAATGACCATACTTTAGCTTTCTTAATAGTTTAAGCCATCTGTAAGTATGAATTAATCTTATCACCCAGACATAAGAACGAGTGCTAAGCTGATTTAATTTTCCTAAGGTCACATACCTGCTAAGTATCTAGGAAGTAGGGATTGTGGCATGGTCATCCCTCCTGGGGGGTGATTTCTTGCTTTCTGTCTGTCTGTCTCTGTCTCTCTGGTGAGTGCATGTTCCCTATAGCAAAAGTCTCTCTTAAAAAAGGAAGAAAGAAAGAAAGAAAGAAAATAAGTGTATTATAGATTGTCACATGTAAAAGTAAGCACTGCCTTAACTCTTATTTTATAGGAACATATTATAACAAGCATGGATAGAATAGTGGTTCAATTTTCAAATCTAAAAATATAAGTCAGTTTCTTAAAAGAATTTTATTTATTTATGTATTTATTTATTTCAATTGCTACAGGACACATGTGTTCACCAGAAAGAGACAGAGAGAGGGGGAAAGTGAGAAAGCAAGCCACCAGGTTCAAGACTCAAACTGTGGTTGGCCATGCGGGATTCCAGTGCCCCAATCATCATGCCACCTTCTGACCCCATAAGTCAATTTGTTTTATTGCCAGGGTGGAGAGAAAGTACCTTTCAGTGGGGCGTGGTCGTACCACAGTCCCTTCGCTGTGTTTCTCCATGGCTTCAGGATTGTGAACAGGCACACACACTCATCTGGCCTGATTTTCAAGTTGCTGAGGCTAGGGCCAGGACTCTGACTGTGGTCCGCTCTGTGGAATCCAGCTCCCTGTACACAGAGCTTAACCACCGTGCTGTGTGTTCAGCCCACAAACACAAACTAATATTTATAGGAAGTAAAGCTTTTTTTTTTTTATTTTACATTTTCCTCTGTAGATACAATCTGGTACATTGTTGTTAAATTTTTTTAGGATGAATAGAATAAAAGGGAGCAAAGGGCATATAAAAGAAACTTGCTTTTGTTGATTCTGAGGTCTGCCTTATTTGTCTTCAGAGGACAATTTTTTTTTTAATTTGCCAGAAGATACGTGTGCTCACCGGAGCAAGATAAAGAGGAAAGAGAAGAAGCACCCCTCATGGGGAATGGTTATGCTGCAGCCTCTTCTCTATTTCTATCTACTCTCAGATTGTAGGCATGCACATAAACAAACGTAGTATGTTTTTCAAGGTGCCAGGTCTGGGACTTGAACTGGGCTGTCAGTCATGTATTATCCAGATCCCTTAATCACCAGGCCACAATCTGGCCCAGGGGACAAATTTTTAATCAATCATTTGGAATTCTCAAAATTTGCTTTTAAAAAGATGTGAGTTTTTAGAATTTACTTTCCTTTTTTTTTTTTTTTTTTTGGTGAAGATGTAAGCTTAGAGAAAGGTCATTGTATGGGGCTGGCAGGTAGTATACTGGTTAAGGGTCCTGGGCTCCCACATAGTTGACCACAGTTCGAGTCCTGGACCTGGCAGCTTGCTTTCTCACTTTATCTCTCTCTCTCTCACTCACTCTGTCCCTCTCTGGTCAAATTGAAATAGATACATACATAAATGAAATAATTATTTTTCAAAAAGAACTATTTAATAAAAAAAGAGAAAAGGTTATTGTACATCTTCCCAGTGAATCACAAGACTAGGGGATAGTAGTTCTAATCTGAGACAGGGGAATTAGGTAAGTGAGTTGGAACTATAAAAAAGACTAGAGCGGGAACCAGCAGTTAGCGTAATGGCTATGTCGCTGGACTCCCACTTAGTCAACTGCGGTTTGCGTCCCGGACCCGGTGGCTTAACTCACGCTGGGCACGTGTGCGTGCGTGCCCAAGATCCCAAGAGGAGAATGAAAGAGAAGGGATTGCGGCGTGACCATCCCCCCTGGGGGGTGATTTCTCGCTTTCTGTCTCTATGTCTCTCTCTGTCTGGCGAGCGCACGCGCCCTATAGCAAAAAAACCTCTCCAAAAAAAATAAAATAAAATAAAAAGGACTAGAGCAATAGTTCTGAAACTCCTATCCAATTCACTGAGGAAAAGACATGATGATTCATTATATAAGGAAATGTGAAAGCATTTAGCAAAACGTAATTATGCAATTACTATTTAAAATCCAATGTACACATGTCTAACCATTGAAAATTATTAGCTAAAAAACCTTGGAATCCAGCATTTACATCACCATATATCCGACAATGTGCAGGCCAGCTCTATAAACAATTATTGGGCTCAAAACGTGAGAATAACTCTGGAAACTCACATCATTATAGAGAATGTCTGCGTCTTCCTCCACAGTACAGGCATCCGAATTCACCCATCCACTGAGAATTCTGCAAGTTATCAACATCCAGTTAGCTTATTGGGCTGTCGGAAAAGTCATGACGCATTTTTGCATAGAAAATCATAGATTATCAAACTGCAGACTAAAGAAAAATGATTATGTTAACCTTAATTTACAAGTATCATAATTAAAATTACTTACCAGACTATACGTAACAGACTTAAGCCATATTTTTATACATTTTTGTTGTGTGTGTGTGTGTGTATTATTACATTCATAATATCCAAAAAAGATTCCATTTAAGTAGTTTTATCACTTCTAAGACCCACCTTAAGACCTCCCAGCCTAGGCTCTCATCTCTATGAATCTTTCTCCCTGATACCTCCATTTTGAAGCACTAAAGCATCTGTCAGTATTGTGTTTTCCCTTACTACAAAATTGTAAGCTTAATTGGTTGCTTTGCTTGACCATCAGGTTTTTGAGTGGTCTTTCCAGAAATCCAATAGTCAACCTTTCTCACCTTTTCAACAACAAACTACAAATTCACCTTAACCTACATAGATTCTTTTTCCTTTTCTTTTGCAATAGCCAATTTTTTCTTCTTTATATTGACTTTAAATTCTTCTAAGTTTTAAGGGAAGTCTAACTTAGATATCAGAGGTCAGCAAACTTTCCATAATAAAACGTAAAATTAATATCTTAGTCTTTGCTGTCTGTACTATCCCTCCTAGAACTTAACTACCACTGAAGTGCAAAGCACAGCTTGGGTAATACTAAAATTACCATGTGTGACTGTTGTAGGACTTTGTGTGCACACACCTTGCGTGTCTGACATGTCTTACCATGAGGGCTAGGATTTGAACTACGTGGTCTACCATGTGGGATTCAGCTCCTCTTTTCTTTATTTTTCCTTTTTTTTTTTTTTTTTTTTTTTAATCCAAAATGTGTTTATTGGGATGGTTTCCCACTCATCTTGAGTCAGGATGCTTTTAGTATTGCTTCCTCCTAAAGCAACATCCTTCTGTAAGCCTGACTTTTCCTCCTGTAGGCTGACAGACGACAGTGAAGCAGCCAACGCACAAAACTACCATTTGTGCATGGCTAAAGACTGGTGATTTCATAGCATCCTGGGCACTTCACATTTCACATCCATGAATTAGGAATTTGGGCTCTGCACCAGGCGCTTCTTGTTTCCTCTTCTCTATTGGAGAGGGATGAAGGAGGTCCTTTGAAAGAGGCTTTGAGGAAGGTTGTTACCACCAGAAAGGCTTTTTTTTTTTTAAACAGCCATCATACCATGAATTCCTAGGGAATAGGTTCCAGTAGCTCAGGCTCTTTTCCATTGGTTCTCACACAGTGGCTTCTCTGGGTGGAGCAGGCTGGCATTTCAGTTGAACCCAGGTCCCTTTCTCTTTGGCTTCCTTCTTTTTCTGGGCATTTTCCTTCACACATTTTAGGAAGCTCTCTCTGCTCTTAGAATGCTTACTGTGCTCAGTATGCACATTAATTCTCTTGGCAAGAATCTTGCCCTTAACCTGTTTGATTATGACAATCCCAACAGCATGCTGGGTAACAGTGTAGACTCTTCTGGCTTTGCCATGGTAACATCTGTGGGGCATTCCTTTTTGAACAGTGCCCATTCCTTTCATGTCTAAAATATCACCTTTCTTATAGCCTAGCATATATGTTGCCAAAGGAATCACTCCATGTTTTCTAAAAGGCCTAGAGAACGTATATCAGGTGCCTCTCCTCTTTCACTTTGTGTTTGTCATTTTGGTTAATTTCTGGAAGATGGCGATTCCAGTTCCTTTAACCACCAGACCACAAGCCTGGGCCCTCAATTCTTTTTTTTTTTTTTTTTTTTTTTTTTTGGAGAGGTTTTCGCTATAGGGCACGTGCGCTCGCCAGAAAGACAGACAGACAGAGAGATAGAAAGCGAGAAATCACCCCCCAGGAGGGATGGTCACACCACATCCCTTCTCCTCCATTCTCCTCTTGGGATCTTGGGCATGCACATACACACGCCCTGGGTGAGTTTAAGCCGCCGGGTCCAGGACTTGAACTGCGTTTGAGTACACAGGAGTCCAGTGACATAGCCATTATGCTAACTGCTGGTCCTGGGCCCTCAATTCTTAAGTGAACCTCATGCCCACAGCTTTAACTATCACCTCCTCACACATGGCTCCTAAATATTTCTAATCCCTGTGTCATACAGGTGAAACTTGTTTCATAGGAGGTATAAAAATCTTAGATATGGGACCAGCAGTTAGCGTAATGGCTATGTCGCTGGACTCCCACGTAGTCGACCGCGGTTCGCTGCCCGGACCCGGTGGCTTAAACTCACGCCAGGCGTGTGTACGTGAGTGCCCAAGATCCCGAGAGGAGAATGGAGGAGAAGGGATTGCGGCGTGGCCATCCCCCCGGGGGTGATTTCTCACTTTCTGTTTCTCTGTCTCTCTGTCTCTTTGTCTGGCGAGCGCACACACCCTACAGCGAAAACCTCTCCAAAAATAAAAAAAAATCTTAGATATGATGGTGGCATATAGCCTTAGAAAAGGCCTAGTACCTAAACAGATATCCAATAAATCAGTGGTAGTAAGATTTCACAGAGAAAGGGGTATTTTAGGAGAAAAATGTCTGAAAAGTCCCCTTAAGGTGGGCAATAAAAACTAAAAGGTTGAGAAGCATTGCTCTAATCTCAAATTGTTCCTCTAAGCTTTCTAAACTGTACATTGACTTTTGGAACATGTCTTGCAGTTACCTCAAAGCCATACCTTTCCTTCTAAAGCCAATTATCATCGTGTGCCTTCCAGCAGGCTCCCAGAGTGTCTGCTTTCTTCCATCGTCACTGCCTCCATCTAGACCAAGTCTCTGATATTAACTTTCCTGTTTCTCCATTTCTCACATCTGACTCTTGTAAATTTCCACGCTGCCACCAGAGTGAGCTTTCTGAGTTAGGAATCTGTTCATGTCGTGCTAACAAAAACCCTCCAGGGGCTTCTCATTCCTGTTCTGAAGCCAAAACCCCTTTCTCAGCTCCTGCCTGGTCTAACCCTCTAGTGTGTCTCCCCATACCCACTTTACATCAAATTTCTCCCACTTCTGCAATTTGACTATTTGGAACTGTAATTTCAAGCTTAGAATCTGAAGAATGCATCATGTCCTTTCAAGATGACACTGGTGGGGAGGTTAAGGTGACCGGACCCTCCATGGCAGACTACACTGTTGGAGTCGCGGACACAGCAGTTTGAACAAACACCAGACACATGTGCATGTGTGCCCCAAATCCTGAGAGGAGAATGGAGGAAAAGAGACTGCTGTGTGGCCATCCTCCCCAGGGAGTAATTTCTCACTTTTTCTCTCTATCTCCAGTGAGTGCATGCGCCCTATAGCAAACTAATAAAAAAAAAAACTATGCTGATACATCACCTCACAAACACACGATTATTTACTCTCTAGGAGAGTATCCCTGTATTTGGCTTTGTTAATTACCATGTGATGACAACCCAGGCACTGTGAAGTTACATGTTAACTTGTAGATTTGTCTGGGAAAAAAGATCATCTCGAAGGGTTTTGTTTTATTGCCCTGTAGGGTATTAACCATTTTTGTTTCCAACCCAAGCTCTCTAGTTTTAAGCCTTCTTTTGTACTCCCGATGATCTATATAAGCCTCTGTCTTTCTTCACTCTTGAAACAAACTTTACTTCCTGATTAGTGCGCTAAAGCACTGATTATTAAGTTGACTAAAAATCTTTAACTCATCCATTCCTATTTGTAGATGGCTTATGTTTTGAAGTCTTTGAAAATAATACTTGGACACGGCCTCTTGAACCTCTTACTCAATGGATGCCCAGTGACATTTCCTGCTAAGGGTCTTTGTACAGTCAAGTCTCTGGCCTTGAGTTACTTCTGTCTTTTTTATGCCTCCTCTTTTTTTTTTTTTTTCTTGTAATTCTTGTTCGTTCTTCAAATCTCAGCTGAAATGTTACCTCTCAAGGAAGCCCTCCTTAATGCTCTGACCAAGAGCTGATCCCAAGACTTCACTTTACTAGTTATAACTTGTGCAAAGCATGCTTACTATTTTATATTTACTTGGGTAACTGTGACTGCCTTCCTCACAGAGCCATACATTCCATGACAGTAAGGATGGTGTCTATTTTTGTTCATCCTTTTATCTCCTGATTATAAACAGCCCCAGACACATAAATACTCCATAAACGCATACAAAAAAAAATAAAGTGGGAAAAAAGCAGTAAAAGGAAAAGTGTCAGTTATGGTTTTAACTAGGTGCTGATGGGAGTCAAAGTCCTCTTCAAGGAGAGGTGTACCTCTATTTAAATGAGGGGGAGTCTTGGTGGTGTAATCATACTGAACTCAACTGGGAGCCACATGGCCAACCACAGGTTTGGACCAGACCAGCCTGAAAATCAATGCCGCCTGTGTGAGCAAAATCTTGACAAACTTCAAGGCTATGGAAAGGAATCAAAAGGACAAGAGACCTTGTTAAGGATGTCTCTTTCAATTTCTTTTATATGTATATGCTCTCTATAATGAATTTTTTAAAAAACGTTCAGGTGAAATACAGATTTATTTGTCAGGTTGTCTTTTTTGTTTGTTTGTTTTGGTTTTGGTTTTTTTTTTTTTTTTTTTTTGAGAGAGAGGTTTTTGCTATAGGGTATGCTCACCGGAAAGACAGAGAGAGATAGAGAGACAGAAAGCGAGAAATCACCCCCCAGGGGGGAAGGCCACGCCGCAATCCCTTCTCCCTTCTCCACTTGGGATCTTGGGCACGCACACACATGTGTTCGGCGTGAGTCTAAGCCACCAGGTCTGGGACTTGAACCACAGTCGACTACATGGGAGTCCAGTGACATAGCCATTATGCCTACTGTTGGTCCCTGTCAGGTTTTTTGTAACAAGTTTCCACAAACTATGGCTTAAGCAAGAATTTATTGAATCCCAGCTTTGGAGGCTAGAAGTTCGGACTGGTTCCTCCTAAGGGCTGGTTCCAGACCGCTCCCCTAGCTTCTGGTGGTTTGCTGGCAGTCTTTAGTTTTCCTTGGCTTGCTGATCCAACATTCCCATCATTGCCTCATTTTCACATGATATTCTCCCTGTCTCTTCACAAGGCATTTTTAAGATAAGCGTACCAGTACCATTTGGTATTAGTAGTCCACCCTACAATATAGCTTCATTCTAACTTAATAATGACTCTATTTCCAAATAAGGTCCCATTGTTAGATAGAGAGTTAGGACTTCAATGTATTAGCGAGGGAATAAAGAAGAGAGGAAAACAATTCCACCCATGACAAAGCTGGTATCAAAATGGTACTTCATGGGGCCTGCAGGTGGGTGTGGCAGTTAGTGGCTGGATCCCACATGAGCGAACGTGCAGTTTGAATCCCAGAATCAGGAACTTGAAAAACATGCCAGACATGTGGGTGTACATACTCAAAATCCCTAAGGAGAAATGAAGGGGAAAAATTGTTGCATGAATCCTTTCCATGAGGGGACATTCTCACTTTACTTCTCTATCCTGTGAACACACACAAGAGCAAAAATGTCTCTCATGTACAGATGCAGGTTTACAAGGTCTGTTTATCTCAGAAGTTGTTAAAAATCCTAAATATCCAAGCCACACCTCCACGCCAATTACATCAGAATGTCTTAGATTAGAAACCTGGTATTGGGGGCAGCAGATGGTGTGGTGAAGGCCGTGGACTCCTAGTTAGCCAACTGCTATTTGAACCCTGGACCCGGCAACTGGAAACTCATGCCAGGCCTGTGTGTAAGCATGCCCAAAATTCAGAGGGGAGAATGGAAGAAAACGGATTATGGTGTGGTCATTCCTTCTGGGGAGGATGATTTCTCAGTTTCCGTCTCTGTCTCTCTCCAGTGAGCACATGTGCCCCATGGCAAAAACCTAAAAAAAAAAAAAAAAAAAAGCATTTTTTCCAAAGCTCCCTTGTTGATTACAGTTTGCAGCCAAGATACAGAATAAAGTTAGTAGAAGCAAGAAATTGAAAGCAACAGCAGGCTTGGTCAATCAGCTCTCACATTTTGTGTGGTATGCAAGTTTAAGTTTTTTGTTTGTTTGCTTTTTGTTTTTTTAATTTTATTTATTCATTTATTTACTTTTCATTTGACCAGAGAGAAACACAGAGAGACTGAGAGAGGGAAAGTGAGAAAGCAAGCCACCAGGTCCGGGACTCGAACCATGGTTGGCCATGTGAGAGTGTCCAGCACCTTAACCACCACACCACCTGCTGGTCCTGGCAAGTTTAAGTTTTAAAATGATGGCTCCGGAGGAAGACTGTTAGGGTGCAGACTTTGGTGACCTGACCCTGACAGGCACCCTATTCATTGAATAGCTAGCATGTGTGGCTCATGTCCGGGACTACCAATTGAATGGCTGTTTTAGGCAGATTATTGATGGGATAAGAAAGTAGCTTTAAGAAACTTGGGGCCAGCAGGTGGCATGGTGGTTAGGGTGCCAGACTCCCACATGACTGACCACAGTTCAAGTCCCGAACCTGCCAGCTTGCTGCAACTTGATTTCTCAATTTTCCTTTCTCTCTGTCTATCTCTGGTCAAATTAAATAATGATAACAGTACATAAAATTTAATAGTTTTTTTTATAAAAAAAATTCTATAAATGGGAGTTAGCCAGCAGGTGACGTAGTGGTTAAGATGCTGGACTCCCACGTGGCCAACCATGGTTTGAGTTTCAGCACCTGGAGGCTCACTGAGCACATGTGCATGTGTGCTCAAAAGCCTGAGAAGAGAAGGGGTTCTGGTGTGGCCATTTCCTCTGGGGAGGTAATTTCTTGCTTTTTGTCTCTTTGTCTCTCTGGCAAGTGCACATGCCCTATAGCAAACATCTCTCTCAGAAAAAAAAAAAAAAAAATTAAAAAGAAACTAAATGGTGGGTGTCTGGAAGAAGTAATACAAAAATCAGGCCATTAGAGAAGTCGCCTAGTGATGTGGAATTGCTGGGATTGTCCCACCACACTGGAAAGGTATCTACGTTTAAAACACTTTGCATATGATAAATGCATACTGGCAACACTCTACTTGATCAAGTAGAAAATTCTGTGGGCTTGTGTAGTTAAACTTGGAAAAAGTGCTCTACAAACGTACAGAGAAATCAAGCTGTGAGGTTTTTTAATAGCTGAACTATTATTACATTTCTGGGTTACCAGTGAGCAGGAGGGACACAAGAAGTCTCACAGCTCATTCTAATCTACGCCACTCCTCGCCTCAGTTGACAGACAGGACAGTCTGCCTGAATTTATCTGGGACTAAAAGAAGGAAAGGTGAGTGACCTCCCTGCAGAGAACTCTTGCTATTGTATAAAACAAGAAAGGTTACAAGATAAGGAGAGAGAAAGAATTTACGGGGAATAAGAGATTTGAAGCTTGGATTTCCTGAATTTCTTAATTGGAATGTAATAAACACTATCAATGATATATTAAGGTTAAAAACACTTAGATGGGGAATAAGAACAGATGGAGAAAGTTATATTTTAGCTGTGATTTGACAAATAGGAATGTATATAATGGAATGCCTTGGAGATAATCAAGTATGAGATTAGAAATCTACCCTCATAGGAAAAGAAACAATTTTCTATAGCAATAGATGGATGTAGTAGAATATAAAAAGTGTTCAATATAAACATTACATGCCAAATGTAAGTAAATATTTAAAATAATTACTTTGTTGTAAATTTCCTATATGCTAGGTAAAGGTTCCAGAAACTTTCTACTACCTCCTTTAATCCTTCTAGCTATAAGATGTGAATGGGTTTTTTGTTTTGTTTTGTTTTTTAATTTACCAGAAGATGCTTGCAATTGCCAGAGAGACAGAGGGGGAGGGGGAAAGCAAGAAAATGGCCACCCCACAATCCCTTCTTTATTTCTCCCTCTTTTCAGGATTTTGGGCACACATATACGAGCACTCAATGTGTTTTTCAAGCTGCCAGACCAGGAAGTCAAACCACACCATCAGCCATGTGGAATCCAGTCACCTTAACCACTATTCAAAGAGCTGGCCCAGCCAGGGCTTTTATTTTAATTTTACTGAGGCAGAAAGAAAACAAATATGCTCAGAATCATCAGATACCAGAAGTTTTAACTTTTGAAAACCCAAACTATTTATTCTTCCCAACCCACACAGATTGAATCTCCCTCAGGTATTCTCACTCAGATAACAGGTTGATGAGAGGGGAGGGTGGGGCAAGTTGAGGCTTGGCGGAGATGGGAAAGTAAAATTCACCTATTTCAGCAGAAGCAGTTGATGAACGTTTAATGTCAAACTATTTTCATGAAGTGTACTTGCATACCGGTTTAATACTATTTTTAATTAAAAATAGACTAGAACCTGACATGAATATGCTTTTTCCCCCAAATGAGTATTTCAATAAGCTTTAGGCTCGTCCTAATGAACACGCATCAGCTCCAGATTACCTTGTGTTGTACTGCTTGTTTTAAGTATAGAACTATGTGGTCATTCCAGACACTTAGAGATACCAGTGAGTTTTCTGGGGATTTTTTCTTTTTTTCAAACAGAAGGTGGGGGTGAGGGAGACAAGGTTGCCATCTCCTTTACTCTTATCATTGCTCTTTGGCCTGTGGAATTTCTGAAGCTAAAAGCTACTCCTGCATTTGAGGTGGAGATTCAGAACTTCCCATACAAGTCAATTTAGCCCGGGAGTTGAAACCGTGAATTTCTTCTGAGAATCTACTACCCTTAGCTTTACCGTGCAGCTAGATTGTTGTGGAATGCAGGCAGAGTAACTTATTTCCTGGGTCTATAGTAATTTGGGGAAATAGACAAGGCATATAATATACTTCACCTCTTTAAGAAGAAAACTTTTCAAATACTTACAACAAGAACATTTAAGTATCCATCAAGAATGCCTCACTTGGAGGGGATCAGCAGGTGGAGTGATGGTTGAGGGACTGGACAGTCCCATGTGGCCGACCATAGTTCAAGTCCCAGACCTGGTGGCTTGCTTTATCACTTTTTCTCCCTCTCTAGGTCTATCTCTGATCAAATTAAAATAAGTGAATGAATAAATAAAAATCAATAAATAATTATTTTAAAATAAATAAATAAAAAGAATATCTCAGTTGGGGCCCACAGATGACAGTGGTTACATCACTTGACTCCAATATGGCTCACTACAGTTTGCAGGCACGGTGACTTGAAAATCGCACTGGGCACACATGAGTGCGTCCCCAAGATCTCAAGGAGAATGGAGGACAAGGGAGTGTGGTGTGGTCATCTCCCCTGGGGGCTTAGACCTATAGTTTTGTTTTGTAGTTTTTGTAATTATGAATCATGTAGCACTTTTCTCCTGTCAGAGATCAAGTGCACTAGCCAGGGAAAGACAGAGGGAGAAAGCACCTCACAGTGGAGCATTGGTATGCCACAATCCCTTTTCCATTTCTCCATTCTGTACAGTTAGGGATACAAATGCACATGTACCTGGCCGAGTTCAGGATTCACACCATAGTCCATGCAGAATCCAGCTCCCTTAACCATGAAAGCAGCCCCCACAGAGCAGTTTTTGATCAGATGAACTAAAGCATATGCATTACTTTGAAAAAAGTAAATTAAATCAAAGCAACAGAAAGTGAATAAATGGTAGTATATAATTCTTTTAAACAGCAGAAAATTCTTTTTCTTTGAGAAACCTTTGCTATAGAGTACATGTACTTGTTGAGAGACAGAGAGACCAAAAGTGAGAAGTCACCCTCCCGCGGGTGTTGGCCATGCTGCAATCCCTCCTCCATTCTTCTCAGAATTTTGGGCACGCACGTACCTGCACCTGGTGTGAGTTTCAAACTGCTGAGTCTGGCACTTAAACTGTGGTTCACTACGTGGGAGTCTCACACCTTAACCGCTATGCCACCAGCTGATCCCAACCAGGAATATTTTGATGAAAGAAGTTACTGGGGAAGATCAGGATATTTCTCTGACAATTATAATAGGCGGAATTTTTTTTCTCTAAATATACTAATTGAAGTGATATGACAACCTTTGGTTCTCATGAGAAAACCTATGTATTGTACTTCGAGAGAAAGGAAAGAACAAACCAAACAAAGAAAAGAAGGAAAGCTGACTAATTTAAAGAAGAAAATGAGAAGTCAGCAAAGAAGAGAAAAGGCAGTGAAGGCTCGGGGATTCCATCAGATAGGCTTAAATCTTGGGCATATTAAGTGAAAATTTGGTAAAAAATAAATCAATAAACTATTTCAACTGCTGCAGGCTTGCAGAAGTTGACATCTGCAGGAAACTTAATAAAATGAAAACAATGTAATAGAGAAAATGATCATCGAACAACATACCTACAGAAAAAAGAGAAAGACAGGAGCAAGTTCCAATTGAAATTTGTAGGAGGTGCGATCAGTTACCTAGGGAGCAATGTTTTCCTCCCGCACTGAAACATTTCCTTGACTCAAATCCCAGTTTCCTTAGGTAAAAAGGCATGCTTCCAAGACTAATGACCCCCCACTGTTAGTGGCATACAAGTTGTGAACCAGTCTGCATTATAAATTAATGGGAAGTGGTTTTGAATATTTAAATTCATAAAATAAACTGATTGTTACTGTTTTTAAAAGAATTGACTGACCTGTCAGAAAGTTGGGTCTATTTGGCACCCAGAATAATAGGAGATTCGAAACAATGAATCTGAGTGCAGACTGGTTTTATTTTCCCCTAAGGCAAAGATGTGTTCTGCTGACACTTCTTGTAGATGGCAGGTTCTGCAAAATTTCTGTGAATGAAGATACTGAACTGTGTATGAGTACTCTGTGTGTGTGTGTGTGTGTGCACATGTGTGCACATGCTAGAGGGCAAATACAATCAACAGAGAGAGACAGAGGGAGAGAAGGAAGCACCCCCATCAGATTTCACACCACAATCCCTTCTCCACCTCTTCCTCCTTTCAGGGTTTTGGGAAGTATGGAGCATGTGTGCCCAGCATGTTTCTCAAGTTGCAGGGTCCAGGACTTGAACCACACGGTCAGCCATGTGGTATCTGGCTGCTTTAACAACCAGGCCATGGATGAGTATTTTTTTAATACTAATTTAAGCATCACATATAAACTGTCTATGTTTCAGCTTAAAACTAAACTGTGGGGGTCCATCATGACACTGACTTATACAAGGACTCTCAATCACGACTGGAAGATGCCAGATACCTGCTTTTATGCATGCGGCCACCTTGCTCCGGTCAAGTTTCTCTTCTATTCTAAAAGCAAATCCTGAGTGTGGTCTGATCTTACTGAGAGACAATGCCTGTGTGCACGCCTGCCTTTCCTGATAGCTGTAGCTCACAGAAAATGTTCTCCCTTGGGATCAGCAGTTGCATAATGGCTGTGTCACTGGACTCCCATGTAGTCGACCAAGGTTCAAGTCCTGGACCCAGTGGCTTAAACTCACGCCGGGCGCGTGTGCGTGCGTGCCCAAGATCCCGAGAGGAGAATGGAGAAGGGATTGCGGTGTGACTATCCCCCCTGGGGGGTGATTTCTCGCTTTCTGTCTCTATGTCTCTCTCGTGAGCGCACATGCCCTATAGAGAAAATCTCTCAAAAAAAAGAAAAAAAAAAAAAAGAAAAGAAAAAGAAGTTCTTAAAGGAGGGTTCTACCAGGAAAACTAAAGACACACAGAAAAATAAGAGAATGAAAGGCAACCAGGAAAATAACATATTTAATGCTAGGTACAAGAAATATCAACAATAACATTGAATGTTAACTCCTAGGATTTAAATGGAAAGATTGGACCATAGCTACACTGCATATTCAACAGAAGAGAGTTTGAACATAAGACTGAACTGGTGAAATAGAATTTTATGACTTTTGAGTAAAACATTGATTTTTTTTTTACTATGCTTTGTTTTCTCAATTTAAACATTTTACTTTATTCTTATAGGTTCCGAAATTTGTTAAAATATTTTTCTTCTTTGTTTCTTTAAATGGAAAAATGAGCTTTTCTTCCTTCCTGACCCGTCTGGAAACAGAAATATTTGAGAGTATTCTTATTTTGTGGCAGAAGGGTTATTTGCATAAGTTCAATAATGCTTATTGCATTGAATCAGAAATTGGAAATATTCATTATTGGACAATACTTTGACTGGAATGTCATATCTGAAGATTAATCAGAAAACTATGGAACTAAGGTGGATCTCAAGTAAGTTAACAGAAGCTCTTAGAAAGATGGCCTGGTACCATAAATAGTTCTGCCTGGCAGAGAGGATTAGAGGAGATATATGAAAGAATTTATAACATAAAATAACCTGGACTTTTCCAGCCCAGCATTATAATCAGTAGAAATTACAAAAGAGCAAGCACACCAGAGGATTATCTTGAGAAAGACTTCGATGGAAGTTAAAGAGACTGATCTTTGCTAGCAGATGGTATAGCACAGAATACGTGGTAGGCAGGGCTGAATTGAGAAGGCTGATGAGTGACTAGTGTGCTGGGCATTTGCTTTTCAACAATTCAAGTAGTTGACATGTAAATATTTTCTCAAAGATATTTAAAACCATACTGTCTCTGTTGTTATAGAGTCACAAAGAAAGTTATACAAAATTATTAGAAGTATTTTTTTTTTTTTTTTGAGAGGTTTTTCACTATAGGGCGCGTGCGCTCGCCAGACAGACAGAGAGAGACAGAGAGACAGAAAGCGAGAAATCACCCCCCAGGGGGGATGGTCACGCCGCAATCCCTTCTCCTCCATTCTCCTCTCGGGATCTTGGGCACGCACGCACACGCGCCCAGCGTGAGTTGTAAGCCACCGGGTCCGAGACGCGAACCGCGGTCGACTACGTGGGAGTCCAGCGACATAGCCATTACGCTAACTGCTGGTTCCCAAAATTATTAGAAGTATTTTGAACATTATCTTTAAAATTCAGTATTCTGAAATTTTGAAAGTTGTTTATTAGCTGTCAAGAACTATGGAGTATGAGCAAAAATTTTTTGATATGTAAAGTAAATGTTTGTGGGAAAATGTAAAAATAAATAAATAAATGAGATAAAAGAAAATAGCTGACTGACTTCCCCAGGTGGCTCGCCAAGTCTGCCCCAATTTTTTTTTTTTTTTTTGAGAGGTTTTCACTATAGGGCTCGTGCGCTCTCCAGATAGACAGAGAGAGACATAGAGACAGAAAGCAAGAAATCACCCCCCAGGAGGCATGGTCACGCCGCAATCCCTTCTCCTCCATTCTCCTCTCGGGATCTTGGGCACACACACACACGCGCCCGGCGTGAGTTTTAAGCCACTGGGTCCGGGACGCGAACCGCGGTCGACTACGTGGGAGTCCAGCAACATAGCCATTATGCTAACTGCTGGTTCCCTGCCTAAATTTTTTTTTTAAGAATTATGTATTTTATTTATTTATTTATTTATTATTATTTCCACCTGAGTTTTGCCAGAGAAAGAAAGAGGGAGGGAGGGAGAGTGCAAAAAAAAGCAAGCCGCCAGGTCTGGGACTTGAACCACAGTCAGCCATATGGGAATTCCAGCACCCTTAACTGCCACGCCACCTGCTGGCCCCTGACTGATTATTAAAGCCTCATATGAAGCCGTATCCTTTCAATGAGAATTCATTTGATATACAAACCTCCTCATTCCCAGAGTCCTCTGTGTTTGTACATCTACATAACCTTTTTCCCAAGACATCTCTCCACCCATCCTCCAGTTTAAGAGCATCTGGAAAATTGCATGGTGGCAGGACCAGCAGGTGGCATTTATCCTTATGTAGACCTTTGAGATTCTTTTAAGATGAATGTCCTAGTGGTAGAACAATATTGAGAAATAGCCTTACATCTGAGAACCTGTATTAGGGACGGCCTAAGGCACTGAGATCTGCTCTTTATTTTTGAATACCTGAGATTGCCTCATGAAAAGGGACAGATTTGCTAAGTATCCTTAAACAAAAGTGATAGAAATGATGAGCTCATTCTAAGAAGACACAGACATTACTTAGGATCAAAAAGGAAAAAAATAATAATTTGATCATGTTACTGGGGTAAAAGCATGGGATTTTAGGATGATTAGTGTTAGATGAAAGGTAGTTTTCTCAAAGTTTTATTAGTCATAATATGACTTTGGAAAGTTCTTAATAAACAGTTATTCTTCGAAATGATAATCAGTGGGAAATACACCAGAGAAGAATTTGAGTACGGACTCTAAAATCAATAATTGCTGTACCCCCCCTTTTTTAAGAGATTTATGCTATAGGGTGTGTGTGCTTCCAGAAAGACAGAGAGAAAGTAAGAAATCAACCCCCAGGGGTGTGGCCATGCCACAATCCTCCATTCTCCTCTGGGATTTTGGGTATGCACACACACTCGCCTGGCATGAGTTTCAAGTCACCAGGTCTTGATACTCAAACTGCTGTCGGCCACATGGAAGTCCAGTGCCTTAACCACTATGCCACCTGCCAGCCCTCCACAACTTCAGTTTGAGTCTGAGGGTTCTTGTCAACAAAGACAAGTATGTCTGATCAAAAAAAAAAAAAAAGAAAGAAAAAATTCTCACTCCTCACATAAAGGAAGATCTGCTCAGGCTGGTGCTATGTTAGAGAGAAGAACAACTCTGTTCCACTTCCTTCCTCAGGAATAGAGGGCTTGAGTTGACCCAAGGCTGCTGAGGATGGTAGGGCCGGCTTGCCTGCCTGGTCTTAAGGTCTGCTGTGTCTTCTTTACTACTGATTAGCTATGAGTCCATGGATGAATTTAAAAAATTATCTTGTACTTCTATTTCATCATCCATAATGCAAGGAATAATAGAATAGTGTTAACTCCACCAGGTTATTACAAATGTTAAAAGAGGGGCCAACATGTGGCAAAGTGGTTAAGGTACCGGACTCACACATGGCTGACAACAGTATAAGTCCCAGACTCAGAGACTTGAGTGTCCAAAAGGAGAATGGAGGAGAAGGAATTGTAGCATGACCATCCCCCCTTAGGGGAGTGATTTCCCATTCTCTCTCTCTTCATCTCTCTCTCTCTCTCCAACAAGCACATGTGTCCTATAGCAAAAAAATCTCTCTCTCTTAAAAAAAAAAGAAATGTTTAAAAGATTTATTAATATAAATCTTAATAGCTATTTATTAATATAAATAAAGGTTTAAGTTAGTAACCCTAATGATCTTGGTGCTATAGGTCTCTGACAATTATCTTGGCTACTATAATATGGACACAAGGGACAGGGAAATAAATCCATATGGGCCCTTGCTTGATGGCTATTGCCTTATGTGGTTATGTCATTGCTAACAGAAACCCCCAAGATTGGGTGAATTTAAGAGAATATAAGTTTATTTGCAAAATTCAAGATTCTGATTACTGGAGATTCCAAAGGAATAGGTCTATTGCAGGGCCAATGGATGCAAGAGGATGGCTGCAGCATGTGGGGAGCGAGAGAGAGAGAGACAGAGAGAGAGAGCTTTCTCTTTTATAGCAACCATCTCTTACAGGAATTAACCCCTTCTCAGGAGAACTAGAACTTGCTAGTCTCATAAGACATCATTAATCTATTCATAAGAGTGACTTCGGGAACCAGCAGTTAGTGTAATGGCTATGTCGCTGGACTCCCGCATAGTCAAGGGGGGTGATTTCTCGCTTTCTATCTCTCTGTCTCTCTCTGTCTTCCTGGCGAACGCATGTGCCCTATAGCAAAAACCTCTCCAAAAAAAAAAAGAAAAAAGACTTTGGGCATGCATGCAAATGTGCCCAGCATGAGTCTGAAGCTACCAGGATGAAGGCGTGGGCAGATATGGTGTCTGGTGAGGGCACGATGCGGGCCTGCCTCCGGTTCAGAGGTGGCCTGCCATCTTCTCACAGTCCTCACAGGATGGGAGGGGTGAGGGAGATCTACTTCATGACCTAGTCACCTCCCAAAAGTCCCACCTCCAAATGCCATCACACTGGGTGTTAGATCTAGCATACGGTTTTGGGGGAAACATAATCTTCAGTCTTCAGCAATACCTTTACGGAAGACCCAGCTGACCCAGTCCTGACTCCTGGCCCACCAGGTGTTAAATGTGTGTTGTTTTAAGGTGCTAAGTTTATGGTGATGTTGTTACAAAGCAACCGAGCTAACACAGGTGATATTTGTCACTGTGATTCTTCAAGACCGATGACAAAAAAAAAAAAAAAAAAAAAAACACCACATTAAAAGAAAGAAAGAAAAACACACTAAAAGAAACCACCAGCAGGTGGAGTGGTGGTTAAGGTGCTGGACACTCCCACATGGCTGAACAAGGTTTTTTGTTTGTTTGTTTTTTTGGGGTTTTTTTAGAATTATGTATTTTTATTTTATTTAATTCCTTCATTGATTTTAATTTGACCAGAGAAAGACACAGAGAGAAAGAGCACAGGAAAATCAGAAAGGAAGCCACCAGGTCCAAGACTTGAACCGTGGTCGGCCATGTGGGAGCGTCTAGTACCTTAACCACCACGCCATCTGCTGGTCCCATGACTGAACAAGGTTTGAGTCCCAGACCTGGTGGCTTATTCTCTCACTTTCCCCCCACCTCTCTCTCTCTCTGGACAAATTAAAATAAATGAATTAATAAATAAAATAAAATAAATTTTTTTTTAAGAAAGAAAGATGAAGACAAGGACCAGGGGTGTCTTTCTTTTTTTTAATTTTCTTTGTGTGTGTGTGTGTGTGTGTGTGTGTGTGTGTGACTTTACACAACGTTGTTATAGTTTGTAGGTAAGATGTCTTATAAGGAGCTCACCAGACTATGATGTAGGTGTTGACAGGGCTACACTCCTTTTGGTTTTGGATGCACTAAGTGAGAATCCATTTCCTTGCCTTCTCTGGAGTCTAAAGGCGTCCTTTTTTCCCAGGTCAGGACCCCCTTCCTCCATCCTCAAAGGCAGCAATGTCGGGCGGAGTCTTCCTGCTGTCTCACGGCTTCTCTGACCGCTGCTGAGAAATCTCTTCCGCTCTTCTCCTCCAATCTTGTTGATCATTACAGAAATTGTGATATGTGACTCTGGCTGTGGAGTGCTACAGAGTGACCCGTTTCTTCCTTGACCCATCATCTGTACGAGTGGTAATGAGCCCGGCTCTGTGACCACCCCTCATGTCATCATCACGGCCTGCAGAAAAGAACCAATCACCATCCTCGTTGCTGCCACCCTTCTCGACTCTACTCTGCGTGGACTTGGTGGAAGGCCTTTCCCCCCAGGCCCACTTTCCTCAGCCTGCGAGGACTGCTCAGGAATTTCTCTGCTGCTGGGAGCTGGCCACTGTTGTGACATGACTCCAAACCCTTGCCCACATTCCTACAGGAAAAATGCTTCTCACCTCCAATGCCTTCAAATGCCTGTCAGAGGGTGACTCGTCTCTAGACCTCGGCCCACACTGCATGCACCTACAGGCGACTCGCCTGAGTGTGTTCTCGGATGCGTGGTGAGGTATGACTGGCTGGTACAGCCTCGCCCTCACTCTTACACACAAAGGATCTTTCCCTGAGTGTGTCCTCTTGGGTTTCACAAGGCTTGACTTCCAGGTAAATTTTTTCCCACATTCAATACAGACAAAAGGCTTCTCCCCTGAACGCGTCTTTGTGTGATTGTTGTAGGATGACATAGCCCAAAACCTTCGTCTACACTCCTGGCGTCCATAAGGCTTCTCCCCTGTGGGTGCTCTCTCACGCACGGTGAGGTGTGACTTACAGGCCAAGGCATTCCCACACTCCTTGCATACAAAACGCTTCTCCCCTGAGTGTGGCCTCTGGTGTCCAAGGAGACGTGTGTCCAGTTGAAGCCTCACCCACACTCGCAGCACACATGGGGCTTCTCCCGAGTGCATCCTCTGGTGTGTGAAGAGGTTTGACATTTTGTGAAAGCCTCGCCCACACTCAGTGCACACACGCGTCTCCCCTGAGTGTACCTTCTGGTGTACAAGGAGACGTGCCTTCCGGTGGAAGCCTCACCCACTCTCAGTGCGCACATAGAGCTTCTCCCGTGAGTGTACCCTCTGGTGACTGAGGAGAGATCTCTTCAAGCTGAAGAGTCGCCCACACTCACTGCCCACACAGGGCTTGTCTCCTCCATGTGTCTTCTGGGGTGAGGGTAATGCTGAGTCATCACTAAAGCCCTGTCTACACTCTCTGCATATCAACAGCTTCTGCCTAGAACCTGCTGTTAGGTGTGGAAGTGGCTCTGCCTTCTTGCTAAAGCCTGGCCCACTCTTTGTACACCTACATGCTTCCCATCTTGAATCTCCCATCCCTTTCTTTTTTTTTTTTTTCCTTTGGAGAGGTTTTTGTTATAGGGCGCGTGCGCTCACCAGACAGACAGAGAGAGACAGAGAGACAGAAAGCGAGAAATCACCCCCCAGGGGGGATGGTCACGCCGCAATCCCTTCTCCTCCATTCTCCTCTCGGGATCTTGGGCACGCACGCACACGCGCCCTGCGTGAGTTTAAGCCACCGGGTCCAGGACTTGAACCACGGTTGACTACGTGGGAGTCCAGCGACATAGCTATTATGCTAACCGCTGGTCCCTCTCCCATTCCTTTTACGGCTTCATTTGCTCCCTTAGGATGTCCCCTCTGGGATTGCCTGGGCTCTATTTCTGCCACTCTGTTCTTCTCCCTTGAACTTTCTGGTTGTCTTAGGGCTGGGCTGGGAAATGCCCATGGGGTCTGCCTCTCCGTCCTAAACACGGGGTTAGAGCTCTTGTCGTTCCCTTGACCTTCTGCTGCATCTCTCTGGCCCCTGGGATCCAAAGACTATTGCTGCTGATGTTTCTGATCTGCCAGGTCAGGCTCTCCGGCCACAGGTTGTTCTCTGCGTGTGAGCCCGGGGACCTGTGGGCAGGGCGTCTGTGCAGCAGGTGTGTGCTGAGGAAGCGCTGGCTGGAGAAGGCTGGCGGGCAGCAGCGACAGAGATGCATTTCTGGCATTGAGCCTGGACAGGCGCCAGGAGGACGTCTTCTCTCTCCTCCCCAGGGCTCTTCCCCTCGCTCTAGCCAAGTGATGAATTCTGGTTTAGAATGGAGGATTCCTGGGGAGACCAAGAGGCTGTAGCTCGCCAGCATGACCTCCCTGTTCAGGGTCCTCTGCTCAGGGCTCAGAAGCCTCCACTCCTCCCGGGTGAAATCCAGTCATCCCCAAATGCCATGAGGGCCCGGCATCTGCTGGCTGACCTTGCTGGTCCTCCTTCTCTGGAGAGAACAGCACAGCTGGAAAGAAGGGTCCTCGGTCTTCACAGGTGGAGACCTGGTCACGTGGCACAGTGATTGCAAATGAATGAAGTCGCCAGGGCTGACCCTGCACGACAGTGAGTGCCAGACAGCACAGCTACCCCAGTACTCCTCCCAGGGGTGTCTTTCATACTCAAGGAGGACTCTACCCATCTGAAGCTGAGGCACTGTCTAACCACCACACTCTCATCCTTCCCCTCTAGGCCTCCATGTTAGATACTGACCAACGTTAGGAAACTTTGTATCTTAAGTTTTTAGAGCCAGGAAAGGTTACCTGGACAGAATTTTCTTAACGTGTTTTTTTATTCTGAAAAACTTCAAACCTCAGAAAAGTTGAAAAAAGAATTCCAAGGAAGGCCAGCTGTCCGGTTGGTGTAGTGGCTGGGGTAGTTGGATCCCACATAGCCAACTGTGTGGTTCAAATCCAGGACCCAGTGTCCTGAGAGCACGTATGTATGCGTGCTCAAAATCCTAAGAGGAAAATGGCAGAGAAGGGATTGCAGCAGAGCCATCCCCCTGGGGCATGCTTCCTCACTTTTCCTTTCTGTCTTCAGTGAGTACATGTGCCCTGTAGCAAATTTAAAAGAAAATAATTCCGGCAAGCATAAACATAATTTCAAGTTTTCCCACACATGTTTTACCACTTTCTCACTTTGCGCTCAGACACACATACACATTCTGACTCTGGTTTTGATTTGACAAAGATTATATAATCCCCGTACAGTCCCTGGGAGCTGCATTCACACTATTGTCAGCAGGCCAAGTTGCAAGCCAGTCCAGATCCAGGTGTTACTAACAGTTCCAACTCCTCCCCGACCCAATCCCCACCAGGAAGAAAGCCATTCATGGAAGGTGTGTCTCCTGTCTGGTGGACCAGAGGGGTCTGGGGCAGAACTGTGTGAATCAAGTAGCCTATGTTGATTTGCCAACGTGCTATGAATGGGGACTCTGGGCTTTGTTGACTGACCTGAGAGAACAACTGAATATTTTCTCTATATAGGAGGAAGGGACTAATATGTTATCTGCTTTGAAATATTGTTAAGGTAACTCTTTCCGACAGCTTACGGAAAACACTGGAACTTCGTGTTGCTGGGTACCCGTGAGCTGTCATTATGAAAATAGAAATCTATAAACTATACCCTTGAGTTTCATCACCCAAATAGAAGTGATTAATTCGATCTAGCATATTTCTTGCAATTCTCTTTCCTCTGCTCAAGTTTTAATGGATGCAATTGGAATCAGCCTATGAGTAATTACAAAATGCACTTAATCTGATGGATGGCTAAATTTTAAGTGGATGTGGAAACTTACTTATAATTTTATTTTTTGAATAGATAATTCTTCTACTTGCCTACCATTTACTCCTCTATCCAACTCCAGCCAAATAACCTTCTCCAAAGAGAAGCTGTTTATATATCTTTTCAATAAAGCAATTATGGCATACTTTTCCATATACTTTCCATAATATCTCATGGAATGCCTTTATCTACCTACTTATCTATCTCTTCTTAATTTTGCTGTTAGAGCCACACGTGTATTTAAAAGCACACAAGTTTGGGGACCAGCAGTTAGCGTAATGGCTGTCGCTGGACTCCTACGTAGTTGACTGTGGTTCGAGTCCCAGACCCGGTCACTTAAACTCACACCAGGTGCGTGTGCGTGAGTGCCCAAGATCCCAAGAGGAGAATGGAGGAGAAGGGATTGCGGTGTGGCCATCCCCCCTGAGGGGATGATTTCTCACTTTCTGTCTCTCTGTCTTTCTGGTGAGCACACATGCCCTATAGCAAAAAAAAAAAAAAAAAAATTCTGGGGCTAGAAGGTGGCTGGATCTCACATGACCTACTGCCTGGCTCAGGTCCTGAACCTGGCGGCTTGAAAACACACCGTGTATGTGTGTGCCCAAAATCCTGAGGTAAGAATAGAGGAGAAGGAATTGTGGGATTGTGGCATGGCCATCCTCCCCATCCTCTACCCCGCCTGGAAGTGATTTCTCATTTTCCTTCTCTCTGTCTCTTTTTGTTTCCATCAAGCTCATGTGCCCCATAACAAAACTTTATAAAAATTTATTCTTTTATGAATAATTTTCTTTTCCTCTTTTCTAGCTTTATAGGAATTATGTTATTTAACTTCATTTATTCATTTATTTATTTTAATTTGACCAGAGAAAGACAGAATGACACAGAGAGAAAGAGAGAAAGCAAGCCACCAGGTACAGGACTCAAACCACAGTGGGCCACGTGGGAGTCCAAGGCCCCCAACCACCACGCCAACTGCCGACCCCTTTTCCCCTTTTCAATGTCATCTACATGTAGACCCTTTTCTGAATTTTGGAAATGGTGAAACCTCCTTCAACTGTTCCCAACATGTTCTAGAACCACAGCTGACATCGTTCTAGGATACTTACAGCCTTACCTTCCCTCGTTCAGAATCTCCATCAGAAGAGGCCCTGTATTAAATAATGAAAATGCTAACCTTGGGATTTCTGACTTACCTGAGATTGTAGCTATGGATTTTGTAGAAACCAGTTATTAGTTTGGAATCTCAAAAAAATCTGACTTTAGATGTACAATAAAGGATTAAAAATGCTGTTTTCATTTTTAAAGCGTGCTAATAAAGGTTAAAATAGAAATTTGGATTAACCACATTAAATTATACCACCTGGAGAAAAACCACTGTTGTTACATTTTAATATACTTCCTTTTCATTTATTTCTGTAGATAGATAGATTCCTGTAGATACATCATATAGCTATTTGAATGTGTGTGTGTGTGTGTATATATATATATATATATATATATATATATATTACATACAAATACATACACACACACACACACACATATATATATGTGTGTGTATATATATATATATATATATATATATATAAAATAAAGTAGGAGGCCAGCAGGTAGCATGGTGGTTAAGACATTGCACTCCCACATGGTTGATCGCAGTTCAAGTCCTGGACCTGGTGGCTTGCTTTCTCACTTTCCTTTTCTCTCTCTCTATCTCTCTGGCCAAATTAAAAATAGTAATAATAATAATAAATAAATATAAATAAATAAATAATTCTTTTTTTTTTTTTTTGGAGAGGTTTTTCGCTATAGGGCGCGTGCGCTCGCCAGACAGAGAGAGACATAGAGACAGAAAGCGAGAAATCACCCCCCAGGGGGGATGGTCACGCCGCAATCCCTTCTCCTCCATTCTCCTCTCGGGATCTTGGGCACGCACGCACACGCGCCCGGCGTGAGTTCTAAGCCACCGGGTCCGAGACGCAAACCGCGGTCGACTACGTGGGAGTCCAGCGACATAGCCATTACGCTAACTGCTGGTTCCCAATAAATAATTCTTTTAAAAAAGAAATAGAGAAAGAAAATCACTCCAGGCATCTGTGCATGCATGCCCAAAATCTCAGGAAGAGAATGGAGAAGGGATTGTGGTATGGCTATCCTCCCCAGGGGATGATTTCTCACTTTCCCTCTCACTGTCTTTTTCTCTGTCTCTCTCTGGTGAATGCATGTGACCTATGACAAAAACCTAAAAATAGAAATAAAGAAATAAAATTAGGATTGAGATACTTACTATTTTATATTCTGTTGTTTTCATAATTTGAAATAAACATCTTCCTATGTCAGTAGAAATCTAAGTCATTCTAATAATCTTATGACTACATCCTGTCAGTTTGCCATAAATTACCTACATTTTGATGGGACCCAATTATATCGTGTATGATTTTTTTAAAGAGGTTTTTGTGTTTGCCAGAAAGGCAGAGAGAGACAGAGAGACAGAAAGTGAGAAATCACCCCCCACGGGGGATGGCCACACCACAATCCCTTCTCCTCCATTCTCTTCTCAGGATCTTGGGCATGCATGCACATGTGCCTGGCATGAGTTTAAGCCACTGGGTCTGGGACTGTAACTGCAGTCTACTACATTGGAATCCAGTGACACAGCCATTATGCTAACTCCTGGTCCCTTGTGTATAATTTTTGCTTCTCTGTATATATGCTAGATAGTATGACCCAGGTTCAGAAACACATAGCTCTGTTCTTTGAGATGGAGGCTCCTATGAAGTGCATTTTATATCAAGACGCCAGGTAAGCAGAGATTTAAAAGCTTTTAGTGTATCTGCAAAACAGTCTGACCACTTAATATAATCCTGGGAATATGGTCAGTGAGGAGAAAAGCACTGCATTAAAGAACATCCCTACTCAGGGCCAGGAGGTGGCACGGTGGTTAAGGCACTGTACTCTTACATGGCCTACCACAGTTCGAGTCCTGAACCTGACAACTTGCTTTCTCACCCCTCCCTCTCTTTCTCTCTGTCTTTCTCTAGTCAAATTGAAAAGTAATCATAATAAATAAAATTAGAGAAATAATTCTTTTTTAAAAAAGAATTACTTTAATTTTTATTTTATTCATTCATTCACTCATTTTAATTTTTCCAGACAGACACACAGAGAGAGAGATAGAGGAAAAATGAGAAAGCAAGCCACCAAGTCCAGGCCTCGAGCCATGGTCAGGCATATGGGAGTGTCCAGCACTTTAACCACCACACCACCTGCTGGTCCCAAGAAATAATTCTTAAAGAAAAAAAAAAAAATACCCCTATTCAATTACTTGAAGAATGTTGGAAGAACAAATCTAGCTTGAAGAAATCCAATATGCAAATGACGTTCGTGTTAGACGAGAGTCAGTGTGAAAAAAAATCTATTCCTATCTGAAGAGAGACATAGCTCAGAGCTTTACTTTCAGAAATGCAGTGACCAACACACTGGACACTAGCACATGTGGCAATTTAAGTTCAAGTTAATTAAAAAGAAAGAATGAAAAATTCAGTTGCTTAACAAAACTGGCCTCATTTCAAATGCCCAGTAGCCATCTGTGGCTAGTAACTCCCACGCTGGATATTTTCGCTATAGATCATTTTCTTTGTTTCAGAAAGCACTGCTCTAGGAAATAAAAGATGTTCCATTCGAATCTTGCAGAATATATTGGGGCCAGAGACTGGATGGAGGACCCTATTCGAAGGCTATGGTGGCAGTCCACGGAAGACGGTGTTAGTGAGATGATGTCAGCTATCCCTGGTGTGGAATGCAACGCTGGGACATTTAGCCTGGGGGACTGGAAGATTCGAATGTGAAGAGAAGTATGACGTGTAAGGAGGAGCAAGTGCAAGAGTGGGTATGCGGAGTTGAATTCAGGACCTTTTGGGTTAAAGCAGGCCTTCATATCTGTGCTTAGAGTCTCACAGTAACGCACAGATTTTTTTTTTTTTTTTTTTTTTTTTTTGAGAGAATTTTGCTATAGGGCACATGTGCTCACTGGAGAGAGGCAGAGAGTGAGAAATCACCCCTCGGAGGGAAGGCCACACTGCAATCCCTTCTGCTTCATTCTCCTTTCAGGATTTGGGCACGCACGCTTACAGGCCTGCAGTGAGTGTCAAGCTGCTGGGTCTGGGTCTTGAACTGCAGTTGACCATGGGGGAGTCCAGTGCCATATCTACTACACCACCCACTGGTCCACAGCAGTGAGTCGATTTTTGAGACATCAGACAACATTCTTTTTTTAGTTATCTTTCCTTTTTTTTTTTTTTTTTTTTTTTTTGAGGCGGGTGGATGTTTGGTTGGATTTTCATTTTGACTTTTAGTTGACCTAGATCCACACAAATCTATTAGAAAGCTTAGTCTTATTTTATTTTATTATTTTAATTGCAATGGGGCATCGTGCTCACCAGAGACAGAGAGAGAGGGAGCAGGGACAGTAGGACATGGTCACACAGCAATCCTTTTTTCTCCAATCTGCCATCCTGTCAGGATTTTGAACACATGTGCACATACCAAGTGTGTTCTTCAAGCCTTCAGGACTGGGATTCAAACCCGTCAGCCATGTGGAATCCAGCTCCCTTAACCACTGTGCCAGCCCCTATAAAGCGTACTTTATAAAATATGAGTAAAGTTTATGTTGAGTAAAGTGAGCAAATTTTAAGTGTACAGCTCAATCGACATTTACATATTTATATACCAGTGATATATTATTTAGATCAAGATTCAAGAGATTGCTGACATACCCCATGGTCATCTAATAACCTTCCTAGACAAAAACTGACTTGAGAAAAACTCATTGTTCTGACCTTTATTACAAAATTATTTTTTTTGTTGTTTTTAAAGAATTATTTTATTTAACTTTATTTATTTTTAATTTGAACAGAGATGGACAGAGTGAAAGAGAAAGGGAGAGTGAGAGAAAGAGGGAAAGTGAGAAAGCAAGCCACCAGATCTGAGACTCGAACCACAGTCAGCCATGTGGGAATCCAGTGCCTTTAACCACCACGCCACCTGCTGGCCCCACAAAATTAGTTTTTCCTGCTCTTGAAAGTCATATAAATGGAGTGATAGGGCATAAATTAATGTTTTTCTTTTTCTGTTCTCTTTCTTTCTTCCTTCCTCCGTCTCTACTTTCCTTCCTCCCTCCTTCCTTCCCTCCCTCCCTCTCTCTCTCTCTCTTCTTTCTTTTGTCTTTCTTTCTTATTGCCAGAGAGTGCATACTCTTGCCAGAGACAGAGAACGAGAGAGAGGGAGTGCACCTCTCCCCCTTCATCACAAGGAGCATGGTCACACTGTGATCCTTTTCCCTCTGTTTCTCCATCCCGTCAGAGTTTGGGGCACACAAGTCCAGCATGTTTGTCAAGCTCCAGGGGCCAGGAGTCAAAAGAGTGGCCAGTCACAGGGGATCCGACTCCCCGTGCAAAAGCTTAACTGTTGTATTGTCATCTACTGAGTATGTATTTCCTACGAGCAGTTTCTTTGGCTCAAAATTATGGTCATGAGACTTTTCCCACGCTTTTTCTTATGTTGCTATGTCTTTATCATTGCTACTGTCCATGTGCACCTTGCTGTACAAGTAATTACAGTGTGTTTATCTAGTCTCCTGTAGCTATTTGGATCATTTTCGGTATTTTATTATTGTTAATGTAAGTACAATAAAATTCTTACACATTTTAGTAGCTGGCAGGTGGCATGGTGGTTAAGGGTACTCAATTCCCACATGACCTACCGTGGTTAGAGTCCCGGACCTAGCAGCTTGCTTTCTCACTTTCCCTTTCTCATTCTGTCCCTTTCTGGTCAAACTAAAAATTAATTAATTGATTAATTAATTTTTTTAAAAATTCTTACACATTTTGGATGGATACATGTATGATTTCTCAGCAATTATAAAAGTATCATTGCTGGAACAAAGAATTCTGGAACATGTATTATAGAAATAAAATGAAGTGTTCAGGGCCAGCAGGTGGCATGGTGGCTGGGAGTGCTGCACTCCCACATGGCCGACCATGGTTCGACTCCTGGACTTGGTGGCTTGCTTTCTTGCTTTCCTCCTCTCTCTTGCTCTGTCCTTCTCTAGTCAAATTAAAAAATAAATGAATAAATAAATAACTTAAGTTAAATAAAATAATTCTTTAACAAAAAAAGAAATAAAATAATGTACCCAAAAGTTTATATATATATATATATATATATATATATATATATATATGCATACACACACACACACACACACACACATATATATATATATCTCACATCTTGACATTATCTTATTTCTGACATGATATATCTATATGTGGGTGTGTGTGTGCAAACATCCATAGCACTTTGTAGATGTTACATTAGTACAAAATCGTAAAAATGATCTTATTCAGAAATTTTAAAAACTGTGAAAATTATAAATTTCTAGGATGTAACAAGAGATAGGAATGATTTTTTTAGGGAAATTAATAATAAAGTTTATTTAAAGACCTTAAAAGTAGGAAGAGGGGTCAGCAGATGGCATAATGGTTAAAGTGCTGGACTTACATGCAACTGATCGTGGTTCGAGTCTCAAGACTCAGTGCCTTGAAACTCATGCCGGGCACATGTGCACGTGTGCCCAAAATCTCAAGAGGAGACTAGAGGAGCAGGGATTGTGGCATGGCATCCCCCCAGGGAGTGATTTCTCACTTTCTATCTCTGTCTCTCCAGCAAGCACAAGCGCCCTATAGCAAAAATCTCTCAAAAAAAAAAAAAAGTGGGAAGGGACCAGCAGTTAGCGTAATGGCTATGTTGCTGAACTCCCATGCAGTCGACGGCAGTTCGAGTCCTGGACCCGGTGGCTTAAACTCACGCCGGGTACATGTGCGTGCGTGCCCAAAATCCTGAGAGGAGAATGGTGGAGAAGGGATTACGGCATGGCCATCCCCCCTGGGGGGGTGATTTCTCACTTTCTATCTCTCTGTCTCTGTCTTTCTGGTGAGCGCACATGCCCTATAGCAAAAACCTCTCCAAAAAGAAAAAAAAACAAGTGGGAAGATATACCACATTCCTACATGAGGCACACCTGACATCTGACAAATGGCATTCGCACCTAATTTCTAAACCGATCCCAAATCTAATCCCTTCAGGTTTTCCTTGGAATACAACAAATGGTTCTAACATGTATGTGGAATAATAAATATGTGAAAAGAGCCAATAAAAATTTCCAAAAGAAAATTAATGAGATGGGAACTCCCAGCCAGATATAGATAATGAATTATTCAATAAACAGGTTGGGACACTTAGTTTTATATACATTTAGAAATGAAATGTATAGTCTTACCTCAATAATAAATTTCAGATGCATTAAAGATAGAAATGCATAAAAAGTAATCCAACAGTGAGGAAGAAACTATGGAAAAGATTTATAGAAAAAGTTTTTTTAAGCATGCCATAAATCCTAGATGGCATAAAAAATGGTTGAGATATTTAAAACTACATAAAGTTAAAGACAAATGGCAAACTAGGGAAAATGTTCAGCAACATGTATGACAAAGTATTAATAGTCTTAATATAAAGAGCTCTAGCAAATCAATAAAGAAAAGACAAAGCGTTCAATAGAAAAATAAGCAAAGGACATGAAAAAGTATTTCACCACGGCAGAGATAGAAATAGACAATAATATGCATTTATCTTCACTAAGAATGCATGGAATACAAATTCGAGCATTAAAAAGAGAATGATGTTTTTCATGTGCAAATATTGACACTGCCTTGTTGGAGAGGTTATGAGGAAACAGGTATTTTCATCATGGCCCGGAGATATGTGAGTGCAATCTCTCTGTAATGCAAACTGGAAAAAAATCTACTTGAAGGCTTCGGTTTTGATCTAGCAAGTCTACTAGGACATGCCTCCTGGAAATAACTGGGCAGGTGCACAGATGTGTATTACAAAACATCTCTTATAATATTGTTATAAAAGGGAGGGAAGACTATCAATAGGGGAATGCATAAATAAATTATGAAACATTGCATAGTTGTTCAAAAGAAGGCAAAGTATATAGAGATAGATAAAAATATGTTTTGAATCATAAAATCAACTTCCAGGAAAAAAGTTTGAGGTTTATATGTATTAAGAATTTTGGGGGCCAGCAGATGGCATAGTGGTTAAAGGCACTGGACTTCCATATGGCCAACGTGGTTTGAGTCCCAGACCCGGTGGCTTGCTTTCTCACTTTCCCTCTCTCTCTCTCTCTCTCTCTCTCTCTCTCTCTGCCCCTCTCTGATCAAATTTAAATAAATTAATTAATTAAATAAAGTTAAATAAAAATGATTATAAAAAAAAGAATTTTGAGGGGACTAGCAGGTGGTGTGGTGGTTAAGGCGCTGGACACTCACACATTGTCGACCACGGTTTGAGTCTTGGACCTGGTGCTTGCTTTCCCACTTACCCTCTCTCTCTTTCTCTCTCTGGTCAAATTTAAATAAATAAATAAATAAATAAATAAATAAATCAGTAAATTAAATTAAATAAACAATTCTTTTAAAAAAAAGAACTTTGATGGGAACCAGCAGTTGGTGTAATGGCTATGTCGCTGGACTCCCACATAGTCGACCGCGGTTCATGTCCCAGACTCAGTGGCTTAAAACTCACGCCGGGCACGAGTGCATGTGTGCCCAAGATCCTGAGAGGAGAATGGAGGAGAAGGGATTGCGGCGTGACCATCCCCTCGGGGGCTGATTTCTCGCTTTCTATCTCTATGTCTCTCTCTGTCTGTCTGGCGAGCTCACGTGCCCTATAGTGAAAACCTCTCCAAAAAAAAAAAGAATTTTGAGTGAAGTAATTAACATGAATTATTTCATTTAATCTTCAGAACCCTGATTGTCTAGTATATCAAAACATTTATTACAAATGCATCTCCTCATTTAGAGCCTGCTTTAAATGTACAAGAAAGCACTCACCAAGGCTCTTACGGAATAATTTCCTGACTTTCATGCTTGAATTATTTTTCTTTTCTTCTTTTTTCTTTATTTGTGATAGAGTTCATGAACACACGTTAAAGTAAATGAGCAAGAGACAGAGAGAGATGGACACCCTCCCTTGAGTCTAGTCTTACTGCAATCCCTTTCCTCCAGTCCTTTAGTCCATTGGATCCTAGTCTCTCACGCATGTGTTGGCATGTTTCTGTCTGACTATGCTGGGGATTTGAATTATGGTCACCACGTGGAATCGGACTTCTCTTGAACAGTACATTACCACTGTGCTAGAGAACTGAGCTGTTAATGCTTTTATGGCATTAGTCTTCAAATATGAATATGCAATCGTTAGGATTTATTTTGTTATAAAGTGTGAGGTAGGGATACAACTAGATTTCTTTTTGAAATATTTCTACTTGTTATCTCATCTCTTGTTGAATAATTCATATTTTTTAAACTAATTTGAAACATTTTTATCAAATATTCAATTCCTATATGTATTTGAGTCCTTTACTGAATTTTATTGTTTCATTAGTTAGCCTATATATTTATACCTTACTAACACTGTGTTTTATTTGCTATTGTTTTATTTTCTCATAGAGCTAATTAGTTTTATTAAGTATTCTTCTAATTCAGAATTTGTCTACTTATTAATTTTTCATTTTTTATATATATTTTAGAATTATCTTTCTAGTTTTAATTTTTTTTTTTTTTACAAAAATGGTTATTGGGACCAGCAGGTGAGGAGGTTAAGGCAACTGAATCCCACAAGGCCAACTATGTAGTTCAAGTCCCAGAATCAGCAGCTTGAAATCATGCTGGATGCATGTACATGCTTGCCCAAAATCCCAAGAGGAGAGTAGAGGAGAAGGAATTGTGGCATGGCCATCCTCCCTGGGGGGTGATTTCTCACTTTCTCTCTCTCTCTCTCCCCCCCAGATAGCATACATGCCTCATAGCAAAACTTTTTTTTTTTTTTGGAGAAGTTTTTCAGCTATAGGGTGCATCTCACCAGAAAGACAGAGAAAGACAGAGACAGAAAGAGAAAAATCACGCCCTAGTGGGGATGGCCACACTGCAATCCCTTCTCCTCCATTCTCCTCTGGGGATCTTGGGCACGCATGCACACGTGACCTGCATGAGTTTAAGCCACCGGGTCCGGAACTTGAACTGCGATCACTACATGAGAGTCCAGCGACCTAGCTGTTACCACAACTGCTTGTCCCAAAACTTTTTTTTAAAAAAAACAATTATTTTATTTAGCTTTATTTATTTATTTATTTAAATTTGGTCAGACAGGGACAGAATGAGAGAGGGGGTCGGGGGAGGGAAAGTGAGAAAGCAAGCCGCCAGGTCTAGGACTCAATCATGGTCAGCCATGTAGGATTCCAACACACTTAACCACCACACCACCTGCCGGCCCCAGCAAAACTTTTTTTTTTGTTTTAATTTTATTTATTCATTCTTTCTTTCTTTCTTTTTTTTTTTTTTTAATTTGACCAGTGAGAGACACACGGAGAGAAGAGAAGGAAAGTGAGAAAGTATGCCACCAGGTCCGGGACTCAAACCTCAGTTGGCCATGTGGGAATGTCCAGCACCTTAACCACCACGCCACCTGCTGGTCCCCCCAACAAAACTTTTAAAAAAGGGGTTTTGGTTTTTTGTTTTGTTGTTTTGTTTTTTTAATTGGATTTAGATTGAAGAAAGCAAAGAAAGGAAAGCAATGGACTATTTCAGGGAGAGTGGTCCAGGCAAAAGAGGTTATGAGGAAACAGGAAGCATGCCAGGGCCTGCACCAAGAGAATATGTCTATATATTTGAAGAACAGAAAAGAGGCTTGCACTGGGGCTGCTGCAGCACAGAGCATGAGTAGTTGAGTCAAAAAGACAAGATCAGAGGGACCAGCAGTTAACGTAATGGCTATGTCACTGGACTCCCACGTAGTCGACCGCGGTTCGAGTCCTGGACCCAGTGGCTTAAACTCACGCCGGGCGCGTGTGCGTGCGTGCCCAAGATCCCAAGAGGAGAATGGAGGAGAAGGGATTGTGGCATGGCCATCCCCCCTGGGGGGTGATTTCTCGCTTTCTATCTCTCTGTTTCTCTCTGTCTGTCTGGCGAGCGCACGCGCCCTATAACAGAAACCTCTCCAAAAAAAGAAAAAAAAAAAAAAGACAAGATCAGAGGTACTGTCTGGGTGGGATCAGGCTTTTAAACTGAATGAGATGCAAATCACTGCAGACTTAGAGCATAGAAGTAGCATACAAAAATCTAAAAGTTTTGATATCTGCTCAATGTTCAATCAATTTATTTCTGGGTATCTATCTATCTGAAAGACATGTTCAAGGTATACCAAAAAATAAATACATAAATAAAAGAAGAAGAAGAAAATAACCTAAGAAACAAAAAAATCTACACAAGGATCAGCAGGTGGCATGGTGGTTAAGGCGCTGGATTCCCACATGGTTGACAGTGGTTCAAGTCCCAGAGCTGGCGGTTTGCTTTCTCACTTTCTCTCTCTCTGTTGTGCATGTGCCTTGTAGATAATTTAAAAATAATAACAAGGACAAATAAAATTAAATAATTCTTTAAAATAAAATCTCCACAAAACCAAAGAAAAAGATTGTATACCGTAAAAAACTGACACCTCAAATATATATTTTTTTAAAATAATTATTTATCTTAATTTTATTTACTCATTCATTTATTTTAATTTGACCAGAGAGGGACACACAGCAAGAGAGAGAAAGCAAGAAAGCAAGCCACCAGGTCCAGGACTTGAACCGTGATCAGCCATGTGGGAGTGTCCAGTGCCTTAATCACCATGCCACCTGCTGATCCCCTCAAATGCATATTAATAGGGAGATGGTTTTTAAAAAATCAGCACTATATCCATCCTGAGTCCTGGGTTCACATCCTGGAACCTTCCTGAGCATGCAGGGGACTCACATGCCTGTGATCTGGACTGGCTAAGACTGAGTATGGACCTTGGCGTGAAGACCCTGCTAGGATGGTTGCTCCTCTCTCTTTCTCATGGAAGAAATAAATGAATAAATGGTAAAATAATAATAATAATAATAATATGCTTTCAGTTGTGCATATCAATTAATTAACCTCTCACCTGTTTTCTTAAGAAAATACATATCTCTCATATTGTGACTATTATTAGATGAGATACGATACAGTGCATAACAATACTTGACACAAAATGAATCCTCAGAAGAGGGAAGCTCTGACATTTAATTATGATTGTCATTACCAAGGCTAAACGTCGTACCTGGTGTGGCCAGACTTCAGCTGTTTTTATCACTGCTTCACTACAGTTGCAGTGGCTGTGTTCTGTCTCAACTCTTCCCTTCATATTTTCTTTACAGTGACTGACTTCTTAAATTAACTGTCTTCTTTAACCTCATACTAAATTAATCTCCACAAAATTATTAGTTTTTGTGATGTATTTTCTGCAACAAATCATTATCTAATAAAAAAAAAAGTCTTCCTGCTGATTACTAAAATCATCCTGAGAAGATGTTCCTTGACTCAATCTTTGAGAAATAGCGAGCTAGATAATCACTTAATTTTATCATTTCCCTTCTTTGCATGTCACTAAATTGCACCTATTCCAATTATTTACCTCCGTGCGTACCTTTATCATTAACCGGGATCTCTAAGGGTGAGGACGGTGACTGGAAATTTTATTGCTGGTGATTACTGAGGTATTCCTCAGAACAGCAGCTCAGTGTTCGCTAATGAATTAAACAGTTTGGATACTTACAGTGAAGGGGGCACGTGTTAGGCATGTTGGTAGAACTCTAAGAATAATCACAGCTTTCCAATCAAGAAGATAGCAACCCACAGAGAAATACTTGTGTTTTTCTATAAAAATGTACACACCACACAGTTTATAGATAGGTTATGTGTATGTAGTTAATTTTCTTGAGTGTTATACAAATGACATGGAAACTGGGTACGGAATTGAAACGTACGAAAGGTGTTGCAGCAAAAAGCAAGTCTCCTCCTAATCACAATGCTCATTTATCCAATCCTCCTATTCAGAAATGATCTCCATCCTTAGTTTTTCCCCTCCACCACCCCCTAAGGACGATCTGTTCATAGGGAATAAGATTCTGATTTGGAGTTTAAGGGGAGGCTAGAGAAAGGTATTTCAGGAAGAGAAATTGCAAGAGTAAAGTCCAGAGAGGCGGGAAAATGAAGAGATGGTAATAACAGAACTTGTGAGAGAGTAGAAAATAGCAGTACAACTAATTGATTACAAATAAAGAGATCCTGACAATTACAGAAATCAAATCACCAATGTCTTTAAAATGTGAGAATAATTATGTTACTTCTTTTCTATTTAAAGAAAAAGAATATTAAAGTTATAATGTCATGACATTTTGTAACTATAAAAATATCTGAAGATCTGGTGACAACGTGTTGGACAGATTAAAGGAAAATGATGCTCTATACATTGTCGGTAGAAGTGTGCATAGCTATGGGGCAGCGGACAGTGTAGTGGTTGTGTGGCTGGATTCCCACATGGCCAACTGCAGTTTGAGTCTTAAACCCAGTGGCTTAACACTCACACCAGGGGTGTGCACGTGTGTACCCAAAATCCCAGGAGGAAAATAGAGGAGAAGGAATTGTAGTGTGGCCATCCTCCTGGGGGTGATTTCTCGCTTTCTCTCTCTCTCTCTCTCTCTCTCTCTCTCTCTCTCTCTCTCTCTCTCTCTGGCAAGCACATGCATTTTAGGGCAAAAACCTCTACCCCAAGAAAAGTATATATAGCTACGATATCTATTGAATAAAATTTGCCAGTATATATCAAAATTTTAAATGCATTTACATTTTTATCCAGCCATTCTATTACTAGGACATTACTATGCTTTGAATATGTCTCCTCCCAAGTTCAGGTGCTGAAAGCGAACAGATAGCCAATGCAATGGTATGAGGAGGTGGACTCCATAAAAGATGATTAGATCATGTGTATGCCTCCCTTCAAAAATGAGATTAAATCCCTCCCAAAGAGCCTTCGCACAGCTTTCTGCTCACTTGGTTTTTCATCTCCTGCTGTGTGAGAACATGGGGTTTCTATACTCCAGAGGATGAGCATCAAAGCGCCATCTTGGAAGCAGGAAGCAGACCTCACTGGGCAACCAAACAAGCTGGTACCTAGATGTTGGACGCCTCAGCCTCTAGAACTGGGAGTATTTTTTTAATTGCAGAGAGCTCGTGTACCTGCCATAGAGAGACACAGAGACTCAGAGAGAAAGGGAGAGAGGGGGAGAGGCTGGTGGGGCACAGCCATGCCTCGATCCCTTCTTTTCCATTTCTCTACCCTGTCAGGACCCTGGGCATGTGTGCACAGGCACCTAGGGTGTTTTTCAGGCTGTGGGGCCAAGATCCAAGCTGTCGTCAGCTCCCTTAACCATTAGGCTATGAAACCAGTCCATAAGTTTTTGTTCTTTGTAAATTATCCAGTCTCTCTCTCAAAAAAAAAAAAAAAATACATAGTCTTGGGACCAGCAGTTGGCATAATGACTACGTCTCTGGAATCCCATGTAGTTGACCGTGGTTCGCGTCCTGGACCCTGTGGCTTAAACTCACACCAGGCGCATGTGTGTGTGTGCCCAAGATCCCGAGAGGAGAATGGAGGAGAAGGGATTGCGGCGTGACCATCCCCCCTGGGGGGTGATTTCTCGCTTTCTGTCTCTCTGTCTCTCTCTGTCTGTCTGGCGAGCACACGCGCCCTGTAGCGAAAAACCTCTCCAAAAAAAAAAAAAAAACACATAAACATGCATGCACACATGCATGTATGACACATTCATATGCATGCACAGCACACATACACTCATACATATATACTCACATACATACATAACACACACATACTCATATATACACACATACGTACATACACACACACATGAACACACATATTTCTGCCCATCTTTCTGTTTACACGATACACGTGCTTAGGTAGGCTTATAATGGCTCCAGAAAAAGTACAAAAGAACTGGCAGAGGTAGTTGCTTCCGAGGGTCGGAACTGGGTATCTGGAGAGACAGAAAGAAAACGACTTTGTACTTTATACCATTGTGTGGATGTTGAGTGTCAGTGCGTCAGTAAATATTTATTGAGAACCTACTGAATATATAGCCCTTTTGTAGATGTTGTATATAAAGTACCTCCTCTTCTGGAGTGTAAAATGTATGTGTAATAGCAAATGTAAAGTTCATGAGAGGAATATGACTCATGTAATATGGGTAAAGTATTTATTTTTCATTTTCCTTGCTACATAAAGTATAAAACTGCTTTAACCCTTGCCCTCTTTCATATCTAAACTTGCATTTGTTTTTAGAATAAGACACGAGCATTGAAAGTAACTGTTATTTTCACACCGATTTTAAATGTAAATTTAAAAAGTAAATTATGCATGTAATTTTTTATTGTAAATTTTTATAAATGAGAACGTTAAATCTTACAAGTAAATTGAAAGGCTGGGGGTAGGATAATGTATGCTAGAGTTTGGACCTAGATTTAGGATTTTAAAAATGAAAGTCTCTGGGGCTAGTGAGTGGTGTAGTAGTTAAAGTACAGGACTCACACATAGACAGCCACAGTTTGAATCCTGGACCCAGCAGCTTAAAAATAATGCCTAAAATCCCAAGAAGAGAATAGAGGAAAAGGGATTGAAGTGTGGCCATCCCTCTGATGGAGGGAGGGATTTTTCACTTTCCCTCTCCCTCTCTCTGGCAAATACATTCACCCTATGGCAAAAACCTAAAAAAAAAAAGAAAAAAAAAAGAAAGTCTCAAATTTTGGTGATTCATTTAAAGGTGATTACAGTGGTTCTTTGAGCAGTGGTTACGAAGCTGAAGAAGCAAGATCTAGTATAGATCAAGTACAAAGAACCCAAACAGGACCGTCCCAATTGGACTCGAGGTTCAAAGGACAGTGTCTCTGTCACTCCTGAATATTTGCACCTGGCTGACTCAGAGTCCAGCTGTAAGGGAGCAGGGAGAATACACGTGGACAGCTGCATTGGGGATATGTTCAGTTTCTGATGATGTCACAATTGTAATTAGAAATGGCTGCTGAGGGGACCAGCAGATGACGTTTGGTTATGTTGCTACATTCCCACGTAGTCGATCACGGTTCAAGTTCTGGACCTAGCGGCTTAAAAGTCATAGCAGGAGGGGCTCGCAAGTGGTGTGGTGGTTAAAGGCATTGAACTCCCACATGACTGACCAAGGTTTGAGTCCTGGTCCTAACAGGTTGCTTCCTCTCTCTCTCTCTCTCTCTCTCTCTGGCCAAATTAAAAATAAATAAATAAAGTTAAATATAAAAAGAATTATTTTATATTTAACTTTATTTATTATTGTTATTATTTTCCAGTTTGATCAGGAGAGAAAGAGAGAGAGAGAGGAAAAGTGAGAAAGGAATCCACGAGGTCCAGGATTTGAACCATGGTCTGCCATGTGGGAGTCTAGCACCTTTAACCATCATGCCACCTGCCAGCCCAATAAAATAATTCTTAAAAAAAAACAAAATGTGTGTGTGCAGCCGTGCCCAAGATCCCGAGAGGAGAATAGAAAAGGGATTGACGTGTGGCCATCCCCCATGGGGGATGATTTCTCACTTTCTATCTATCTCTCTGGCAAATGTATGCACTCTATAGCAAAAATCTCTCTTAAGAAGAAAAAGAAAAGAAAAGAAATAGCTGCTGAGAATGAAAATCCAGGGTCAGAGGGAAGCACACGAGCCCAGGTTTGAAAGGTAATTTTTGGAGTTTACCTTACACACAAGCTAACTATAAGATGACCAAGATAAGGCCTATAGAAGAAGACCTCCCTTCGGGGGTAAAGTCTGCAAGAGGAGCTGTGAGAAGGGCAATGAGTAGATGAGGTGGGCACAAGGAATCGAGAGACAAAGAACCTGGAGAGGTGAACTTTCTTTTTAATAATGAACTTGTACTTTTTTGTTTGCATTTGCCATAGGATGTGTACACTTACCAGAGAGACATACAGAGAGAGAGAAAGCGAGAAATCACTCTGTTGTCTCTCTCCTGCAAGCGCACACACCCTAGAGCAAAAAAAGTCATGATGCTCGCAACTGACATTCAAATGGTTTACCATTTCCCCTCCTCTGCCACATTTGTGAGTACACACACACACACACACACACACGCATGTATGTATGAGGTGTGAGTCTGTGTGTGTGCACTTTGAATGTTAGTCATCTGTGTATGTTTGAAGGAGGTGGGGGAGATGGAGAGAGGGGAGAGGGAGAAGGAGACCACGCATACATGGCTAAATGTTAGTGCGTCGGGAATGTCTACGACAGATACACAGAAGTCTTCGTCGTCAGGCTGCGGTGAGAAGATACTACAGACTGAGCGACGTAAGCGATTTATCCCTCAGTATCCTCAAGGCTAGAAGGCCCAGTCCAGAGTAATATTCTCTAAAGTCTCTTTTCCTGGCTCTTGGTACCTCTTCCCCTTTTCACCCTCAGAGAACACTCCCCCAGTATATCTTTGTGTGTCCAACTTTCCTGTTCCTGTAAGGACAACAGTAAGATTGGATTAGGGTCCATCCCAACAGCCCAGGATTGACTTAAATCACCTCTTGAAAGACCCTGTCTCCAAAGGCAGTCACCTTCTTGGGTGCTACAATTTAGAACTACAATATAACAATTTGGGAGGGCCGCATTTTAGCCCCCAACAATGGGCACTCATCAGCCTGTTTAAAATTCTTTAAGTTTGAACATCCTAAGAATAAAAAGTAAGTAGAAAAAAATTGAGGACCCTGCTGGTCCCCCTTTACTTCTCTAAAATCAAATTATCCTGAGAATAAAATATTTTATCACGTACTTGTTCCTAAATTACTTTCCAAGCTGTGAAAAACATCATAGACCATTTTTTCCCTATGTATTAATATTTTTATTTTCATTTTTATTACTTTTAAAAAAATTGCCAGAGGAGATCAACAGATGGCGTAATGGTTATGTCACTGGACTCTCACTTAGTTGACCATGGTTCAAGTCCCAGGCCCAGTGACTGAAAACTCACACTAGGCACATGGGCATGTGTGCCCAACATCCTGAGAGGAGACTGGAGAAGAGATTGTGGCATGGTCATCCCCCCGGGGACTGATTTCTTGCTTTTTGTCTCTGTCTCTTTCTGGCTGTCCAGCAACTGCCCATACCCTACAGCAAAGGTCTTTCTCTACAAAAAAAATGAAATAAAACAATTTGCCGGCGAGACATATACACTTACTGACAACCAAAGAGGGATGGAGGGAGAAAGAAAGAGAAAGTAACCCCAAGAAGATGGTCCCATAGTAACCCAGGCTGCCAGGCCCAGGACCTCACCGCGGTTGGCCATGTAGGATCTAGCTGTCTTGACCACCACACCACAGGACAGCCCAATTTACTTATTTTTTTTATTTTTTGAAAGAAAAAGAATCAACAGAAACTGGACTGTGTTTCTATCTGTTGCTTACTTTAGAAATGGAAGGGAAAACAACTCAGCAATAACAGCCATACACACAAACACCCACACACACACATGCACACACAGAAACCGGAAAGAAAAGCATCCTAGAAAATGAAGCACAGGTTCAAAATTAAAAATTAAAAACTTTCCTATGGGAACCAGCAGTTAGCGTAATGGTTATGTGCTGGACTCCCATGTAGTCGACCGTGGTTCGCGTCCCGGACCTGGTGGCTTAGAACTCATGCCGGGCGCGTGTGCGTGCGTGCCCAAGATCCCCAGAGGAGAATGGAGGAGAAGGGATTGCAGCGTGACCATCCCCCCGGGGGCTGATTTCTCGCTTTCTGTCTCTCTGTATCTCTCTGTCTGTCTGGCGAGCACAAGCGCCCTATAGTGAAAACCTCTCAAAAAAAAAAAAAAAAAAAAAAAATCCTCCCCTATTATTTTCCCAAAAGTCATACTTTCTCCATTATCTTATTAAATTTCATGTCTCCTTGATAAAGAGTACTAGTCATGTGACACAGGACAATATTGTGACACTGCTCATTGTTACAGATCACATTTTTTTCTTTTGTGTTTCTATTTTGGGGGCCGGCAGGTGGCATGGTGGTTAAGTGTGCTGGACTCCCACATGGCTGACAGCTATTCGAGTCTCGGACCTGGCGGTTTGCTTTCTCACTTTCCCTCCTTCTCTCTCTCTCTGTCCCTCTCTGGTCAAATTAAAATAAAATTTAATAAGGTTAGTATTGCTATTTTGAATTTTTCCCTCTTATCATTTAGCTATCAATTAAACAAATATAGTTTCATTCACCTTTCATTTCCAATTCCTCTTGACAGTTTTCAGTCCTAAAGCTTTTTCACCTCAGGCTGTGATGTGTCAGATTCCATAATCTCTGAGCATCCTCAGTATGGCCTGTGCGGGGATGTGAAGCCTCCAGAGAAAACCCAGGCTCTATAGGAAAAGGTGTTGACGATTCTGGAAGGGATGCTCATTCCTAAGTATCAAAACAGTGCCCCAGTACAAGAGGTACTGTCATTTTTAAAATGACAGAAAACAGGTCTTAACTCCAGTTTAAAACGTTTTCATTAAAAACCTTCAGAAACGACTCCAGTTTCAGATTCCATGAGCTGCCTTAACATTTTTTTTTCACATGTACAAAACGTTTTAATGCTTCAAAAGATCAGAGAACTTTTAACTAAGTCGTCAATACATCTTTATTACCTGATTGCTTTTTTTTTTAGGAGACATCTTTATTTTTTTTTCTCTTTAAATTTATTTATTTTTTACATTAATTCACTATACATGACTACAGCATACAAATGAATTTTCCATCCAAAATACACTGTGTATTGGCTCAATCAAGCACATCAACATACATGTTTTCAGCAAATAATTTTCCAATTCTTATGTCTTGTTTACTTTGTTTTTTTGTTTTGCCATCCTTGATCTGATTGCTTTTTTAAAAGTATTTTTTCTTGTTAGAAAGTTAAGACTTCTCTTGTTCAAAGAATTGTCAGAAGTTACAGTATAAATAAAATGAAAACACATCTCATATGTCATCCAGAGACCAGCATTGTTAATATTTTGCCAACGTATTGTTATTCCAAAGCTAGTAAATAGAGGGAAAGAATGAAGTATCATACCTTCCTTGCATGAGCTGTATACTCTAGTATAAATTAGATATTAATTCCCAGTCAAATCCTTGAGTTCTATATTGTCTATCTTTTATTTCTTGTTTTTAATTGCCAGAGGGGATGTGCACTCGCCAGGAGAGACAGTGAGAGGATGAGAGGGAGAAAGCACCTCTCAATGAGATGTGGTCACTCCGAGATCCTTTCTCTTCTATTTCTTCATCCTGTTGCAACCTTGGGCATGCCTGCACGTATGCACCCAGTCTGTAGGGACTGAGATTTGAACCATGGATGACTTTGTGAGAGCCAGCTCTCTTAAGCTATGGAGCCAGCTCTATTGTCCATCTTTCTTCTTTGAGTTTACATTTAAAGTTTTTGTTTTTTGTTTAGATACTGCTTGAGTTACGGTCAGCAGTTATTAACATGTGTCCTTTCACGGCTTAATTCTTTTTTTTAGAATTATTTTAATTTTTGAAATTATTTATTTATTTTTATTTATTTATTTATTTTTTGGAGAGGTTTTTGCTATAGGGCACGTGCGCTCGCCAGAAAGACAGAGAGAGACAGAGAGACAGAAAGCGAGAAATCATAAAATCACCCCCCAAGGGGGATGGCCACACTGCAATCCCTTCTCCTCCATTCTCCTTTCAGGATCTTGGGTTCTTGGCCACCTGATGGCCCCTATTATTATTATTTTATTATTTATTTATTTATTTATTTATTTATATTTTTTGGGAGAGGTTTTTGCACATGCCCTATAGCAAAAAAATATATATATTTTGTTTTAATATTTTATGTGTGCTTGAACAATGAATGTGATTTCTTTGATAAGTAAGCATGAAATTCTTTCTATAGCAAATATTTAAAATATTAGAGGTTATTTTTTAAATATTAGATTCATCTTGAAAATCAGAATCTAGGGGCCAGCAGGTGGCATGGTAGTTAAGGTGTTGGACACTCCCACGTGGCCAACAATGGTTCAAATCCCAGATCTGGAGGCTTGATTTCTCACCTTCTCTTTCTCTCTCTGTGTATGTCTCTCTCTGGTCAAATTAAAATAAGTGAATGAATAAATAAAATTAAATAAATAATTGTTTTTAAAAAAAAGTTATTTATTTTATTTTATTTATTCATTTATTTTTTCAATTTGACCAGAGAGAGTTATACAGAGAGAGAGAGAGGGAAAGTGAGAAAGCAAGCTATCAGGTCCAGTATTCGAACCGCGTTGCCTATGTGGGAGTGTCCAGCATTAACCACCATGCCACCTGCTGGTCTCAATAAATAACTTTTTAAAAAAATAAAATAAAATGAACGATACAAAACATAGACACACAACAGGATGAGAGTAACTGAAAAAAATCAGGTTTTCTGAAACAAAATGCTAAGTCCTGTGAACCTGTCAATTCATTTGGCCTACTTAGGATCTAATAACTTAGTAATGTGTACTCAAGACTAGCTGCCGGATGTTTCTGGTTTTCTGATGATGGGGACAGAGGTGAGAGAGCAATTAGCCTAAGAAGGAAAACTATTTTAAGTTTGTTCAAGTAGCAACTATTAACCTGACAAGGCTGCCTGGGAGGTTGCCCTCCATAGACAGTCTGTGAGACTGACGCACATGGGAAGGTTCCCGGTTCGCATCCAGTGACCTACCTGAGTGCGGTTCATAGCCGGTGACCCACCAAGCACGCTAAGTCTGCTTTGCTCGTGATCTGGGACTGACTGATGCTGGGGCAGATCATACTGTCAAGCCCCTGTTGGATGTGGCCTCTCTCTCTCTCTCTGTCTCTTTTGCTCATGGAAGAAATAAATAAATAAATTTATTTTTAAAAAATAAGAGTGAGAGAGAGGCACAGAGCAAACTTTGAGTAACTGGTACCAGTGGCCAGCCCAGCTGCCAGGAAGACTAGGGCACCTGGGGTTTTTGTTCGAGTTCTCCAGGGTAGAGATAGTACTGATAGCCTCCCTTTTTGGAAGGACCAGAACAAAATAAACCACACTCTGTTCTCTGGCACTAACCTTTACAGAGCTCTTTCTGTTTGTTTGTTTGTTTTAATTTGCCAGAGGGAACATTTATTCAGCAGAGACAGAGAGAGACAGAGAGAGGGCACTCCCAAAGGGACATAGTCATGCTATAATCCCTCCTCTAGTTCTCTCTCCTGTCAGGATTTTTGGCATACATGCTTGTTTCTCAAGCTACTAGGTCTGGGATTTGAACCATGTAAGATCTAGCTCCCTTACCCACCAGGGCACAAGGCCATCCCTTACAGAGCACAATGAAAAGTGCTTTCATTTCAGCTTGAAAGCACTTCCTACCCTGAGGTCTGCTTATGACATGATCAGACCCCGTTCTCTCCACGAAGGCCTCTGACACTCTAAGCACCAGCAACCATGCTGGAACAGCAAGAGGCACCCTGGGGGGAGCCTTCAAACCTCATTTAACATATGGGTTCCCAAGTATTCTGCTCATAGATTTATTACCACGCCTTGCCATGACTAACAACTTTTTTTCCGAGTTTATATCCCAGACCTTCAACTGAATCCTAGAGGAGTCAGCATAGGACATTTTGTTGTCATTTCCCCACCGGCGACTCTGTGATGTTTCCTGAAACACTGAATATTTACCTGCTGGGTCCACGTTATTCTTAGGGCTTAGCATCACCCAGTGCAGTCTTTCCTTTCATTGGAAAGAACTTCGGTTTTCAGAACAAGTCAACCTTACTGCAGCAGACAAAACAAAACAGAACAGAACATCACAGCAGTTTTCTGTTCTTATCACAGTGGCCAGCTATAATACTTTCAAGTTCAGAATCATTTGTCTTCGGGACCAACAATTAGTGTAATGGCTATGTCGCTGGACTCCCATGTAGTCAACCGCTGTTCGAGTCCCAGACCTAGTGGCTTAAACTCATGCCGGGTGCATGTGCATGCGTGCCCAAGATCCCAAGAGGAGAACGGAGGAGAAGGGATTGCGACGTGGCCTTCTCCCCTGAGGGGTGATTTCTTGATTTCTGTCTGTCTCTCTCTGTCTTTCTGGCGAGCACACGCACCCTATAGCAAAAACCTCTCCAAAAAAAGAAAAAAAAAAAAAAAAGGATCACTTGTCTTCCAGATTGAGGTCAGCAACCACATATGTCTTTGGATGAAACTAACCAAATGTGTTTCACTGTAGAAAAGGACTTTTACAGTACGAAAGCACATCCTACCCAGAACACGCACATATACAATTGTTCTACCATAGAAAAATAGGTTACGTGGGGTAATTCCGAGACTGAAAATCACTATTCAAGAGTCCTACAGAAGACCAGATGGCCAGGGAAGAGGCTCTTGGGGACGGGCTAACAGAGGCTCTGTGGGAATGCCATTCTCATTTTAAATGGAGGTGAATAGAACCCCCTAACATCTCAAAGAAAAACAAACACACCTCATTACCTCTGAAATCTGGAGCATTTCCTCTGTGTCTGTCACTGTTTTAGATGCTTATGTGTCTATATCATTTATCTGTGGCTGTGTAATAAGTCATTCCAAAACTTCGCGTCATAACCCAACATTGACATGAGTGAAGCCAATCATGAGGCTTTTCCTGCTGTTTTTGGCAAAGCTCGCTCATGCATTTGTTGTCAGTTGCTAATCCAGTGGTCACTCGGTAGACCGATGGGGGCTGGGTTTACACAAACGGCCTTACTCACCTATTTGAAAATCGCTGTCTATTGGCTAGGGTAGCTCAGGCCCCCTCCCTTGGTCTCATCTTAGCAAGACAATCCAGACTGGTTCATATGCTAAAACGGTTTGCAGGGAAGCCAGCCTCAACCCAAGTTCTTTTTAAGCTTCTTCATTGTCTGCTAACTGACCATTAGCAAAAGGCCGGCCACAAGTAGTCAAGTTCAGATGCAAGGGATAAACGTGAACTTCGCCTTTTCATTTGAGAAGATGCAAAATCACATTGTAAAGAGGCACACAAGAGAGATAGGTTTACACTGACTTGGCTTGAATACTCACAGAAAGTCTGACAAAATAAGACAAGTAAAGCTTAGAGAACTAAATTTATACATCTAAATCTGACAGCACCTGGGGGTTGTGTTAATGTCAAACAGTTTATGTTAGTCTCCAGAGACCGTGTTCCTCTTCTTTTTAAAATCATGTTGCCAAGCCACAGACAATGGGCATCTGTGCACTATCAGTGGAGATCTACACAAACACAATTCAAATGGCCTGACTCTCCCTCTGAGTTGTTTGCTGACCCCAAGTCCCTCCTATATAGAAGGCTTGTAGGCTCCTTTGCTTTTAGATACATTCAACGGTCCTCAGCCACACCACATCCTGATTACTTACCAGGATCACGAGCTCCACTGAGAGCATTCAGTGTGCCAGGTCTGCTTATCAAGTGCCTAAAAACACTGAGTGGGGACCAGCAGGTGGCGTGGTGGTTAAGACGCTGAACATTACCACATGGCCGACCATGGTTCGAGTCTCAGACATGAAGACTTGCGCTCTCTCTTTCTCTCTTTCCCTCTGTGTGTCTCTTAAAATATATATATATATATATATATATATATATATATATATATAGTAAGTGAATAAATAAACAAAATTCAATAAATAATTATTTTAAAAAAACACTGAGTGTATAGCGGTTGAATGAATAACTGTTAGTATTTACTTTCTTCATTTAAAGTTATAATGGAAATATCTCAGATAAAACTATTTTGATGTAGGCAGTTTTTATTAATATATGTGCAAAAAGAACTCTATAACACACATAAAATAAAATATGTGGTTAGTGGACAAGAAATAAAATTTCAATAGAAGATTACAAATAATTCTGTTTTTTTAAAAGAGAGACTTTTGGTACAGAGCACATGTGTTCACCAGACAGACACAGACAGAGACAGAAAGCTAGAAATCATCCCCCAGGGGGGATGGTCACGCCGCAATCCCTTCTCCTCCATTCTCCTCTCGGGATCTTGGGCACGCACGCACACACGCCCAGCGTGAGTTTTAAGCCACCGGGTCCGGGACGCGAACCGCGGTCGACTACGTGGGAGTCCAGCGACATAGCCATTACGCTAACTGCTGGTTCCTACAAGATTATAAATAATTAATGTAAATATTCTCCTGCCTCAATTCATTGAACTTTATTTTATGTTTTTATTTTAATTTGACCAGAGAAGGACAAAGTGAGAGAGAGAGAGGGAAAGAGAGAGAGAAACTGAGAAAGCAAGCCACCAGGTGCGGGACCAAACCATGGTCGGGCCATGTGGGATTCCAGCACTCTTCACTACATCACCTGCCAGCCCCATCTCTTCCCTCAATGAAATGGAGCTTAATTCCTCTCTTCTTTGAGTCTAGGTTGTGCATAGCAACTTGTTCTCCAAGACTAGAGTATGGAAAGAAGGTGTTTGAGGAGGGAAGCAACTGGTAGTTACTAGCGGAGAGACCTGGCAAGTATTTCCTCAGCCAGGTGAAGATCAAGGTTAGCATCGCTGGCGATGAATCAGGTTTGACAGCTCATACCCTTAACAGGACATGATAAGGAGGGCACTTTATAGTATTCCTCCTGTGAAACCCAGAACCTTGGGCTATTTATGAGAAAGACATCCATCTAATATTGAAGGCTTTTCTACAAAATACCTGGCCAGTACATCTAAAAATGGTCAGAGCCATACAAAACAAGAGACGGCTGACAAGTTGCTACAAACCAAAGGACTCGAAGGAGATATGACCTGCAAATGTAATTTGGCGTCCAGCGAGGACCCTGAAATAGAAAAAGAACATAGAGAAAAACTAGTGAAATAGAGCCAAGTGTGCAGTTTAGTTAACAGTAGTACCAGTATACCCATGCTGGTCTTTAGCTGTGAAAAAGTACCACTGTAAAGTCATGTTAACAACAGAGAACGTTGGATGTGGAATAGGTGGGATCTCTGCATACTATATTTCCAACTTGACTGCAAATCTAAAACTAGTTTTAGTTATTTAGTTAGCTAGCTTTTGTTTGTTTGTTTGCTATAGGGCATATGCACTCGCCAAAGAGAGACAGAGAGAATGAGAGAGAGGGAAAGAGAGAAATGACTTGGCAGGGGAGATGGCCATACCTCCATTTCTTCTCAAGATTTTGGGCACGCATGTACACGTGCCTGGTGTGTTTTTCAAGATGCTAAGTTTGGGACTCAAACCATGCAGTTGGTCATGTGGAATCCAGCCGCCTTAACCCTAAAACTTTTTTTTAGGAAAATAAATATTTTTTTAAATAAGAGATAAAGACAGACAGACAGAAATATGAGTGCCCTTGACAGGGTCTCACACCGTGATTCCCCCTAAACTCACCCAGTCGAACAGGATCCTGGGTCCCTATGCCTGGAGTTTATGGGTGCACTGGGGAACAGAATTGGCAATCTTCTGTGTGGATCTAGCATACTTGAGCAGTGAGTGACACCAAGCCAGCTTTAAATATAAGACTATTCTAAAATGAAACGCTTATTTAAAACTAGGCTCGATTTAGAAATAAAAAAGAATATATTTACCCTCAGTTCTAAAACAGTTCATCTCCTGAAGAAGTGACAGGACGTGATTACAAAAGAATAAATAGCACCTTAAGCTTTACTTACAAAGTGAGATATAAGCCCATCTTAAATTAAGAACAGTCATAGAAACATCAGAGGATGTGACCTATTTAAGAAAACAGATTAAAAAAAAAGGAAAAAGAAAGAAAACAGTTCAAAGTGCTGCATGTTCCAGATTTTGCAAGAGGTTTGAAACAATAAAAAAAACTGAAAAATGATCTCAATTTAGCCGTTACGTGAACCTGCAGAAGACTGGGCAGCTGGGAGAATGGCAGAAGAGAGATTTACTTTCCATTGTAAGTCATTTCGTGTCTTTCAAATTTGGCATTATGTGCATGAATGTATCACCTACTCTGACAAAATTCATTAGCAGTTGGCTTTGTCTGAAAATAACAAATATAGCGAAAACCCGTATGTGGGTGAAAATCTGTCTCTTTCAGCCAAAGATGACAAGATTGAGGTAGTAAGCTACACAATCAGTGACCAGGTAAATTCAGCCAGCGAGCAGAATGCCCTTTTATGCCCGGCAGAGGTTCAAAATGGACACTTTCTCAACATCTAACCCATGCCAGGTAAAACAGCCAGTAAAACCAAACACACGAAACTGCTACAGTCTAGAAACTTTCTATTATGAAAATTAAATAACTGAATTAAACAAAAAATTGATTGGTATTCATTAACATGATCCTTTTAAGTAAGTAAGGCTTGAAAAATGTATTTTTATATTCTCAAGACAGAACCTATCAAAAATATCACCCAAATGATGGTGGTCTCCAAACAGCAAATTAACATACACACAGGCTGGGGACAACAGGTGGAGTGGTAATTAAGGGAGCTGGACTACAGTTCAAGTCCTGGACCTGGCGGCTTGCTTTTTCACTTTCCCTCTGTGTCCCTCTCTGGTCAAATTAAAATAAATAAATGTTAAAAAATAAAGTAATTTTAAAGCAAACAAAAACACTGGGACCAGCAGTTGGCGTAATGGCTATGTCACTGGACTACCATGTAGTCGACCATGGTTGGAATCCCAGACCCAGTGACTTAAACTCATGCGGGGTGCTTGTGCTTGCATGCCCCAGATCCCCAGAGGAGAAAGGAGAAGGAATTGCAGCATGGAATCCCCCCTGGGGATGATTTCTCGCTTTCTGTCTCTCTGTCTCTCTCTTTCTGGCTAGCACATGAGCCCTATAACAAAAACTTCTCAAAAAAAAAAAAAAAAAAAAAAAAAAAAAAGAAGAAGAAAACATTAATTAAAGCTATTTAATTTGGGCCAGCCAGGTGGTATGGTAGTTAATGCAGCTGGATCCCACATGGCCGACTCTGACATTTGAATCCCAGACCCAACGCTTTGAAAAACACACCAAGCATGTATGAGTGTGTGTCCAAAATCTGGAGGGGAGAATGGAGGAGAAGGGATTGCAGCATGATCATTCCTGCCTAGGTGACTTCTCACTTTCCCTCTCTCTGTCTCTCTTCAGCAGTCACATGAGCCCTACAGCAAAACTAAAAAGCAAAACAAAACAAAAAACTATTTCATTTGGAGATTCGATCTAATTAGCTTTACAACTACTATTTTAAAAATTACTTTAAATTTCCATTTATAGTACAATATTTTTTATTTGATTCTGTCTTGATCCTACTGTAAAAAAGTTAATTGCATTATACTGGATTTAAGTGATAAACTTATCTTGACTAGATGATAAAAATTTTAATAGAACATTTTAATAGAGAGAAAACTGCTCAGTAAATTCAGCTAAGAAAAATTTAAATCAGAGCAATATTAAACATGCTTGAATTTTTTTTTTTTTTAGAACTCTGACTAAAATACTTTGAGATGTGAGAAGTAAATTTTTGTAGTTATATTGGAGAAAATAGTCTCTAAAACCAAATGTCCATCAGTAGGGGGTCTACAAAGCAATTATGTTGTCTTCATAAAAAGACATGGGAGTTAGCCAAACAAAGAATTAGAATGTTCTCAAGGGACTAATCAGGAGGAATTCCATGATACATCATTAGGTTAAAAAAAACAAGGTATAGAAGACAATATAATTTGTTATATTTGCATAAACAAAAAAGAATATAAAGATAATGCTTGCTGGTTTTTGAAATGTGTGAATAAGCTATTATACAGTTTTAGAAACTAGTATTTTTTAGAAACCAATTTTTATTTTATTTTTAATTAATTTATTTTACATTCTTTTTTTTTTTTTTTTTTTTTTTGGAGAGTTTTTGTTGCTATAGGACGCGTGCGCTTGCCAGAAAGACCAAGAGAGACAGAGAGACAGAAAGCGAGAAATCACCCCCCCAGGGGGGATGGCCACACCGCAATCCCTTCTCCTCCATTCTCCTCTTGGGATCTTGGGCACGCACGCACACGTGCCCGGCGTAAGTTTAAGCCACCAGGTCCAGGATTTGAACCACGGTCGACTATGTGGGAGTCCAACGACAGCCATTATGCTAACTGCTGGTCCCTATTTTACATTTATTTACTGAACATCATCACAACGTACAATATGAAAATTCCCATCCAGATCCGCTGTATAGTGGTTTAATCATAAATGTTATCATCAACAAATAATTTTCCATTTCTTGCTTCTTTTATATAAATATATAATATATATATATATATATATATATATATATTTTTTTTTTTCCCCCCTATTTCTCACCCTCTGCCCTTTCCCACCCTCCTCCCACAGTGTCTCTGGTATCTGCTGTTGCTTTCCATTCCTCCCCCCTCCACATTTATTGATTCACAAAATATCTTAATTAATCTAATACTTTTAATAGAAAGTTCAGCTGATATGTACATATTTGTGAACATATGTCTGACTTTAGGTGTGAAGCTCTGAGTAGGATGAATATACTATAAAGTAGCACCTCACTCAAGTTATAACTTACTGTGGTTATTAAAAATATATTTTTAATGTAATTTTTAATTTTAAGAAAGGCAGTTTTAGCTTTAATAAATCAAAATCAAAAAATGTTAAGAGGAGACCAGCAGTTAGCGTAATGGCTATGTTGCTGGACTCCCACATAGTCGACTGCGGTTTGAGTCCCAGACCTGGTGGCTTAAACTCACGCCGGGCATGTGTGCGTGTGTGCCCAAGATCCCGAAAGGAGAATGGAGGAGAAGGGATTGCGGCATGGCCATCCCCCCTGGGGGGTGATTTCTCGCTTTCTATCTCTCTGTCTCTCTCTGTCTGTCTGGTGAGCGTACGCGCCCTATAGCATAAAACCTCTCCAAAAAAATAAAAAAGAAAAAAAAATGTTAAGAGAACTTTGCTTAAGACTTAAAGTCAAGAAACAGGGTAGGAACTGTTCAAATAGTAGTTACATGGACCCTTCGACGATTCAAGACAAAAATCCTTAATTCTGGAAAGCAAAGCATAGAAGATCAGTGAAGTTTTAATCAAAACTCATAAAATTCTATTTCACCAGTTCAGTCTCATGTACTTAATCTATCTTCTGTTGTGGTCCAATTTTTCCATTTAAATTCTGGAAGATAACATTCAACTCTGGATTTGTCCTTACCTGGTCATTTTCTTAATTCTTTTTGAACTATTATTTCTCCGTGTCTGACTTTAGTCTTCTCTCCCTTCAAAACTTCTTGGAGAACTGATATGGTGTTGGTAAATTTTTCAGGTTTTGTTTATCTGAGAATGTTCTTGTCTTCTCTTCCCTTATGAAGAATAATCTTGCTGGGAATAAGTATGCTTGGTTGAAATTGTTTTTCACTCAACACTTTGAATATATTTTCTCATTCTTTCTTTGCTCTCTTTGTCTTCAATGAGAGATCCACTGTTAGCCTGATGGGATATCCTTTGTAGGTTAACTTGACATTTCTCTCTTGCCAATCTTAGTATCTCTTTTTTGTCTGGTTTTAGTCAATCTGGCTATAAGGTGTCTTGGAGAAGATCTTCTTGTATTCTATTTGGGGTCCTTTGTATTTCTTGGGTCTGGATCTTTGAATGCCTCTCTAGGTTTGGAAAGTTTTCTTGCAGGATTTCATGGGATAGATTATCAATGCCCTTATCAGTCTCTTCACCTTCTGGGATACTGATTATCTGGATATTTGGACATTTAATAGTATCTAGTATTTCTTGTATATTATTCTCATTTTGGGGGCTATTTTCTTAGTCTTTGTGGTGGATTTTTCTAGCCAGCAATTCTGTCTTCTACATCTGAGATTTGAATTTTTGTATGATCTAGTCTGCTTTTAATACTTTCAAGGTAGTTTGACTTCCTGTATTATAGACTTTGCCTTCAACAGTTCCATTTGATTCTTTTTTATGGTGTGCATTTCCTCTTTCAGATCATGCTAGAAACTTCTTCACTTCCTAGAACTTTTCTCCTGCCTTTTCTAGAGTTCATTGTCTTCTCTTGCATCTCTGTTAGCTTTGTCATGGTGAATATTCTAAATTCCTTATCAGACATTTCCATGAGTTCCACTGTACTGTCTGTGAATGAAGAGGAGTTATTATCTTCCCTTGGGGGAGATCTTGGTTTCTCATATTTCTTGTGCCTCTGTGGTGATTTCTAGTCATCTGATGGGTTACACATTTCTTCCTAATTTCTAGAAGTTCACTCTAGAAGTTCACTCTTGTTCAGAGGCTTGCAGGAGATGATAAAGTAAAAGACAAAGGATAAGAAAACAGAGAAAGAAAAAAAAAGAGAGAAAGAGAGAACAAAAAGAGAAAAAAATAAACAACAACAATAACAGGGTTATTTATTTTTAAAAGCAAAAATATAAAAACCATGCAGTGCATGAGCAGACCACATGAAAGCACTAGTTCTCAGGTCCAATGGAGGAGTCAGTCTTCTTTTGTTCTTTTGCCTTTCCTAAATGGGAAGAGGAAAGGGATTATTAGTAGGAAAAAGGAGGATCTGAGAGTGAAGAAAATACATTACCTTAAAAAATTTTTTAAAAAGAGAGAAATTTTTAAAAAATGAAAAGGCGGAGAGAGACAGAGGAACAGAAAGAGACAGAGAGAAGGATACAGGTGGTCCTACCACTTGAGAATGGGATCTGGAGGGTGAAGTTTCAGCAGAAAATCTTCATTTCTCTTAGTCCCTGAATGCACCAACTCCTTTTTTATTTTGGGGGGAGGGGGCTTGCTACAGGATGTGTGTGCTCGCTAGAAAGACAGAAAGTGAGAAATCACACCCCAGGATGATGGTCACAGTGCAATCCCTTCTCCTCCATTGTCCTCTCTGGATTTTGGGCATGTAGGCACATGTGCCCAGCATGAACTTTAAACTTCCGGATCTGGGGCTCAAACTGCAGTAGACTACGTGGGAATCCAGTGATGTAACCATTACACCATCTGCTGGTCCTAGAAACTAATTTTTAAAAATAAGAAATTGGCCACCTAAAAGACAAATTTACCAAAAAATAAGACATAGACCCTACCATGGTGGCTTGCACTGTTAACCACACCCCCAGTCCCAAGACTCAGATTCTTGCTCTGATAGTGCTTTAAAACAAAGTTAAACTATATGGGAAAAACCAGGAGTCATCTGAATAATACTCAGTTCAACTTATCAACAGATAATTGTTAAAATAAAAATGAATATGAATGTATTTTATTTTCTTTTTAATTATCGGAGTCTATTCGCACTTTCCAGAGCAAGGGAAATAGCGCTTCTTGATGGGGCATGGTCACACTACAATCCCTTCTCCATTTTGCCACTCTCTTGGGATTTGGGACATACCTGCACAAGAAAATGGCATGTTTTTCAAGCTCCCAGGGCTAGGATTCAACCGTGGTTAGCTCTATGGGATTTGACTCCTTAATCATTAGGTATAGGACTGGCCCATGAACTTTATTTTTTTTAATAATTAATTATTTAATTTCATTTATTATTATTTTTATTTTTAAGTTTGCTATAGGGCACATGCGCTCACCAGAGAGAGAGAAAGAGAGAGTGGGGGGAGGGGGGAAGTGAAAGCTCAAGCCACCAGATTTGAGACTCGAACAGCAGTTGGCCATATAGGAGTCCAGCACCTTAACCTCCACACCAAATGCTAGCCCAGCCAATGAAGTTTTTAAGAAATGAAAGCATAGACAGAGACTAAAAGAAACCAAATTTATAGTAACCTAGTAAAATTATTTTAAAATAATACTTTACAAACTGCCTATTTTTTAGACCATTTACTTTCACTATTATCATCAATGATACATCTATCCAACTCAGATTTTTATATTATCATTTATCACAGATGAATCTAGCTTCCAGTGCTTTATCAACCTTCTTACAGTTTCTCTGATTTTACTATTCGTCTCATTTGCTTATTATTCAGTAGGGCTAGAAAGGGAAAAGTTTCAGGCTCACCTACCAGGTCATTTTTCAAGTCAAAGTAATTCTTCCTGTCCTCACTAGAGGAGATTAAGCAGGAGGCACGAAGGATCTGCACAATCTTTTCAGCTGTCAGGTTGCATCTTCCTAGAGAGACTTGTCGCTTTCTGTAGAATGTCCTCCCGACTTCTCGGATTATTAGACACGGCCATATTCAATTTATAATCAAAGACACTCTAGAAAAGCATTTATCTTTACAAATGTATCCCATCCATTTTCTTTCTTCCTTTTTTAAAGAATTATTTTATTTTTCTTTGTTGATTATTATTATTATTATTTTCCAATTTGACCAGATACAGACAGAGAGAGAGAGAGGGAAAGTGAGAAAGCAGGCCACCAGATCTGAAACTGGACCCACGGTAGGCCGTGTAGGAGTCCAATGTCTTTAACTATCGCACCACCTGCTGGTCCCTATCCCACCCATTTTCGTTCACTCAGCTCATGAAAGGAAATAGCAGAATTGTAACAGCACATAATTCATGACTATTTTAATGCTTTCTGTGGCCATAGATTCCTGCCAATTTTTGCTTTTATTTATTTTTTTGCAAATTTGATTATGCATGCACATGCACTCAGCATGAGTTTTAAGCCACGAGGTTGGTTCAGGACTTGAACCACAGTCAACTACTCGGGAGTCTAGTGACGTAACCATCACATCATCTGCTGGTCCCTGTTTGTTTTCTTAATTGCCAGAGGATACGTGAAATTTCCAGAGAGAGACTGAAAGAGAGGGAGAGAGAAGAATCACCTCTCAATGAGGCACAATCGCACCTCAATTTCTCTCCTTCATTTGTCCATCCTGTTGGGATTTGGGGCGTACACACCTATGTACCCCATGTGTTTCTCTCTCTTGTTTTTTTTTTTTTTTTTTTTTTTTTTTTTTTAGAGATTTTTGCTATGGGGCGTGTGCACTCGCCAGAAAGACAAAGAGAGACAGAGAGACAGAAAACGAGAAATCACCCCCCCCCCCGGGGGAGGGGAGATGGCCACACTGTAATCCCTTCTCCTCCATTCTCCTCTCGGGATCTTGGGCACGCACGCATGCACACACGCCTAGAGTGAGTTTAAGCCACCCAGTCCAAGACTCAAACCATGGTCAAGTACATGGGAGTCCAGTGACATAGCCATCATGCCATCTGCTAGTCCCCCCATATGTTTCTGAAGTTGCAGAGTCCAGGACCCAAACCATGACTAGCCATGTGGGATCCAGTTCCCTAAACCACTAGGTAATAGAACCAACCTATTGTTTTTAATTAATCACTAAATAACATTAATTTTACCTATCCCTTTCCCACCTGAACTATTACAAGATTCCAGCCTCTCCTTAGTTCAATTCATTCTTACCAAATTAATCTTTCTAAAACTCTTCTTTGTTTTAGAGATTTTTGCTATAGGGCACATGTGCTTGCCAGACAGACAGAGAGAGAGCAACAAAAAGTGAGAAATCACCTGTGGGTGATTTCTCCATTTTCCCCTTGGGATTTTGGGCATACACATGCATGTGCTTGGTGTGTTTCAAGCCGCCAGTCCGAGACTCAAACCACAATTGACTACATGAGAGTCCAGCAACATAACCACTACACTATTTGCTAATCTCTAAAACTCTATTTTTATCATGTGATCGACTCTAAGCCTTTATAATAGTTTTGATGACATTTGTCTTAAAAGATTGGGTTGGTGAAACATTAGTGCATTAACAAGCACAAGTTGGTGAAATAAACTGAGGCTTACCTTCCTTTTCTTTTCTTGTCCACTATCTGAATTCAATTTATAGTTAGACTTAACTATTTGCTCAGTTTCCTTGTATTGATTTTAAGACATGTCCTCAAATTCTTTGATACCATTGTCTTCAAAAAGTCGAGCCTGAAGACAGCAGATAGCATAGCAGTTACATTGCAGGACTCCACACGGCCAACCGTTGTCGGAGTTCCAGACCTAGTGGTTTCAAACTCATGCTGGGCACGTGTGTGTGTGTGTGTGTATGTGTGTGTGTGTGTTTGTACCCAAGACCCCAAGAGAAGAATGGAGAAGAGATTGTGGCATGGCAATCCCACCCTGGGGTGGGGGGTGGAGTAATTTCTCACTTTCTCTCTCACTGTCTCTGTCTCTCTCTGGTGAGTCCAAGGACCCTAAGGCAAAAATCTCTACCAAAAAAAATCCATAAAGTCAAGCCTAATTTTCCTTATTGAATGTGGCCTGGATTTAGTGACTCACTTTTAAAGAATAAAATATAGTGGCAGTAATGCAGAGTGATTTCTGAGGGCTGGTCATAGGAAGAATGGCTTCTGTTTGATTCTCTTTTGGATGGCTCTGAGGGAAGCCAGTCACCTTGTCATGAGGACAATCACTCATCCCTGTAGAAATGTCCCCAGCACTGACTTGACAGCCATGTGGGGGTCAACTGGTACACACATCCTCCAGTCTCAGTCAAGTCTTCTAATTACTTCAGCACCTTGGTCTGTGTTCATGCTGAGACCTCAGGTGATGTGGAACGAAGACATGTCACTAGCACTGTGCCCTGTCTGAATTCCTGACCAACACAAACTGTGAGATCACCAACAATCATTTTTATTTTATGTTTTAAAAGGTTTGGGGATGAGGGACCAGCAGTTAGCGTAATGGCTATGTCGCTGGACTCCCATGTGGTTCGAGTCCCGGACCCGGTGGCTTAAACTCACGCCGGGCGTGTGTGCGTGTGTGCCCAAGATCCCGAGAGGAGAATGGAGGAGAAGGGATTGTGGCGTGGCCATCACCCCAGGGGGTGATTTCTCGCTTTCTGTCTCTCTGTTTCTGTCTGTCTGGTGAGCGCACGCACCCTATAGCAAAAGCCTCTCAAAAAAAAGGTTTGGGGATGAGCAGTTGGCATAATGGCTATGTCGCTGGACGCCCATGTAGTTGATGGTGGTTTGAGTCCCAGACCTGGTGGCTTAAACACATGGGTCACATGTGCATGCGTGCCCAAGATCCCAAGAGGAGAATGGAGGAGGAGGGATTGCGGCATGGCCATCCCCCGTGGGGGGTGATTTCTTACTTTCTATTTCTCTGTTTCTCTCTGTCTTTCTGAGGAGTGTGCACTCTCCGCAAAGAGAGAGATGGTGAGAGGGAAAATGAGAAATTACTCCCAAAAGGGATGACCACGCCACTCCTTCTTCTCCAGGGATTTTGGGCACACCTACACACACTCCTGGTGTGATTTTCAAGTTATCAGGTCTGGAACTCAAACCACGGTCAGCCACGTGGGAGTCCAGTGCCTAAGCCACCATACCACCTGCTGCCCCAACAATTATTATTATTTTAAGCTAATAAGTTTAGTATAATTTATCACACAGCAATAGAGAACTAGTAGGGGTCTTCACAAAGTTTGTGAAAAATGCATATTATAGAAAACTGTGCATAGATTTTATTTTTTCTTGCAAAATAAACTGGTATACTAATTCAATTTTTTTCATAAAACACAGGTTGTGATTGTCCTAAAGCAGTAAAGATTCTCAAATAATTAAGCTTGTTTCTTACTTCATATGTTTGCTCTTTTCCATACTCTAATCAATATGCTTCAGTTTAAGGGACTCTAGTTTTAGGCTCTGTAATTTAAGCTTTTGATTTTATAATCTCATTTTTTTAAAGAATTATTTTATTTAATTTTATTTATTTGTTTATTTATTTGACCAGAGAGGGACAGAGTGAGAGAGAGAGAGGGAAAATGAGAAAGCAAAGCACCAGGTCCAGGACTTGAACCATGGTTGGCCATGTGGGAGTCCAGAGCCCTTAATCACCATGCCACCTGCTGCCCCTAATTTTATTCTATATCTTATGTATTTTTGTCCTATATTCTATATATAAATTATTTTAAAATTTTGTTTTTTCTTCGGAACTTATATATGTATGGCTTATGTAGGTATAAAGTGAAAACTTATTTTTAGAAAAATACCAGAGGAAATGATAAGCATATTTAAAGATTTCAAATTTTTGTGCAATATTCTATTTCTGTTATAACGTAATTTTAAAAATAAAACTATACATGCTCATTCTCAGAAATGTATTAAAAGATAAATCTTAAAAGAGAATGTAATTGGGCCAGCTAGTGGCATGGTGGTTAAGGCAGCTGGGTCCCACACAGCCAGCTGTGTGGTTCCGCCCAGAGACCTGGCAGCTTGAGAAACATGCCAGGACGTGCATGTACGTGCCCAGAATCTGGAGAGGAAAATGGATGCAAAGAAGTTGCAGTGTGGCCATTCCCCAGGCAGTGCTTTGGTGCTTTCTGCTTCTCTCTCTCTCTCTGTCTCTCCAGCAAATGCACGTCTCTGTAACAAAAATTACAAAGGAAAAAGAAGAAGAAAATATGAAATGACTTTAATATAAATACAAAATAAGCATGGGAGATTTTAGTGAACTTACAAAGAAGTAATAAATTATAAGATATTACAAGCAGTTCAGGGGAGAAATCAAAGTACCACACATTTTTGTCAAATACTAAATGTAATGAATTTACATATAAATGTGAAAACTGGCAGAATTGGTTAATATTTATATACCAGTAATCAATTGCATTGCATTGGACACAATTTGAATTTTTATGGACAAGAACAATTTACATTACTATCAGTCTTCTTTTTTATATAATACTGTTATTTTTCTAGCTTTATAATTTTTTAAAGTGTCAGAAGATGTGCATGCTCTCCAGAGACACACACAGAGAAAGAGAGAGAGACAAGGAGAGGGAGAAATCACCCTCCAAATGGGATGTAGTCATGCCCCACTCCCTTCTCCCTGTTTCTTCATCCCATCAGGATTCAGGTCATGCTTGCATATATGGCCTGCATGGTTTTGAACCCAACAAGACTAGGACTAGAACCATGCATGGTCAGCCATATGGGATCCGGTTTTCTTAACCACTAGGCTATGGGGCCAGCTGGACATTACCATATTTTATAAAATTCAGTTCATTGCATTATAAAATAGTCTTAAATTTCTGTTTGTCTAATTGTTTCCTCATTAGATTCACAACAAATATTTTAGTCAGAATACCTCCTAGGTAGTGTTAAAACTAATGCCATTTTGTTGGACAGGTAGATGGTACTGATTTTACATTGTTCTAAACAATACCTCCATAGCCACCTTCTCATACATGGGGAGTCGACAACTTTTCAGTTCTAAACTTGAAGGTTTATAATGTGAACTGAAGTGCTTTTTAAAATTGCAAATTACCATTAATTGCAGAGAACTCTAGATATTTTACTTTATTATATCCTAGGTAAAAACTAGACTCGACTTTTTTTTTTTTTTTTTTTTTTTTGAGAGGTTTTGGCCATAGGGCACATGCGCTCGCCAGACAGAGAGAGACAGAGAGACAGAAAGTGAGAAATCACCCCCCAGAGGGGATGGCCACGCTGCAATCCCTTCTCCTCCATTCTCCTCTAGGAATCTTGGGTATGCACACACACATGCCCAGAGTGAGTTTTAAGCCACCAGGTCCGAGACGCGAACCATGGTAGACTACATGGGAGTCCAGCGACATAGCCATTACACTAACAGCTGGCCCCTCTTGACATTTTTTATTATCACCAAAGATTTTCAGTTAGTGCTTGGCAAAAGAGCTCACTTGAGAAACCATTAATATAGAGAGTACTACCAAAACTTAGCCTGTGGATAAAGGCCTGTAAGTTTTTCTTTTTATTTTAGCATGTTTTTCAAATCTTTATTTACTACAAGGCCACTTTTTCTCCAAATCAGTCATCAAAGTGTCTGCCAATCTTTATATTTATTTTTAATTTGTTAACTATTTTACCTTTGGAATAACATTTTAAAATGTTCACTTATTTTTTAAAATTAAAAACTAATGCATGTACATCAAGGATTTAAAAAATATTTTTCGGTTAGCCCTGTGGTCTGATGGTTAAGGAAACTGGATCCCACATGGCCAACTATGTTTCAAATTGCAGCCCAGTGGCTTGAAAACCATACCAGGCACCTGTGCTTGCATGCCCAGCATCCCCACAGGATGGAGAAGTGGAGGGATTGTGGCATGACCATACCTCATTAAGGAGTTCTTCCTTTTTCCTGTCTTTATTTCTCTTTGGTGAATGTGCACACTCTCTGGTTTTATATACACACACGTACACACACACATAGTATATATATAAACTTATGTGTGTGTGTATATATATATATATATATATATATATATATATGTACACACATATATATAAACTTAAACAAAGAAGGATGCATTGGCATGATATCACTAAAGGATTAAAATCTGATTATTTATTTATTTGGAGAGATTTTTGCTATAGGGCGCATGTGCTCACCAGAAAGACAGAGAGAGATAGTGAGACAGAAAGTGAGAAATCACCCCCCAGGTGGGATGGCCATGCCGAAATCCCTTCTCCTCCATTCTCCTCTCGGGATCTTGGGCACGCACGCACACGCGCCCAGAGTGAGTTTAAGTCACCGGGTCTGGGACTCGAACCGTAGTCAACTACATGGGAGTCCAGCGATACAGCCTTACGCCAACTGCTGGTCCCTAAAAAAGAAAGATTTTTATACAGTGGAATAAATTACTTACAGCGGACTTGAACACTTAATATTCCTGATAATCCAATAATGTAGCTATGATTATCATCCTTATTTTCTAGATGATGAAACTGAGGTGTAGAGTAGCTCTCTTAAAGACTTGCAGATTGTAGATAATTGAGTCAGAATTCCTATTTTCTCAAAGCAAGGAGACAGAGATCCTTGGCTTTTCTATAGACGGTTTCAGACTCGTGTGCGCCCCATGACATGAATGAGCTGGTGCTGGTCTTGACCCCACTGTGTCTGCCTGGTTCTATTGGCTGTTCCTCAACCCCTTTCTGAGGGAAGGAGGTGTTTTTGAGTACCCTGGAGAGGAGCAGAATGGAATAGACCGGAGACCTTTGGACAAGTATTCCCTCCCATTTCTGTAAGAAACCAGTATGGTTTCTTAAAAGAATTAAAGGGAACCAAGAACAGTTTTGGTGTCATAAGGGTTTCTAGCTGTAGGGACTCTGGCCCAGGTAGGGAAATGTCCTTCCACAGCAACAGCCATTGGGAAAATGGTGGAGGCCAGGAGAGGCAAAGAGGAAGCCTGAGAAAAACCCAAAGGGCATTTATGAACTATTTCTGAGCTCTAAGAAACTATTCCAAGGGATTTCTGTTCAGCTGAAATAGGACGGATATATACATTTTCTCCCTTGATTAAGGAGTCCTCATTGTATTATGATGGGACATCATAAATTTTGTTCGGTTTACTTGTATAACAGCACAGAGTGTTAATAATAAATACTTGCTATCACAATGATCAAATTCTTACTATTCAGGGCCGGCAAATGGCATGGTGGTTAAGGGTACGGGACTCCCACATGGCGATTCGAGTCCTGGGACTGTGGCTTTCTTTCTCTCCTACTCTCTCTTTCTCTCTCTCGCTCTTGCCCTGCCCCTCTCTGGTCAAATTTAAAAAAAAAAAAAAAAGCGAATAAATAAATAAAGTTAAATAAAAAAGGATAAAGAGAGAGAGGGAAAGTGAGAAAGAAGCAAGTTACCAGGTCCAGGATTCGAACCACAGTCAGCCATGCGGGAGTCCAGTGCCCTTAACCACCATGCTACCTGCCAGCCCCCAATAAAATAATATTTTTTAAAGAATTATTTATTTAACTTTATTTATTCATTCATTTTATTTTTATATTTATTTATTTATTTATTTATTTATTTTTTTGGAGAGGTTTTCACTACAGGGAGCGTGCGCTCACCAGACAGACAGAGAGAGACAGAGAAACAGAAAGAGAGAAATCACCCCCCAGGGGGGATGGTCACGCCGCAATCCCTTCTCCTCCATTCTCCTCTCGGGATCTTGGGCACGCATGCACACGCGCCCAGCATGAGTTTTAAGCCACCGGGTCCAGGACACAAACCTCGGTTGACTACATGGGAGTCCAACAACATAGCCATTACACTAACTGCTGGTCCCTGTTCATTTTATTTTTAATTTGACCAGAAAGGGACACACAGAGAGGTATAGAGAGAGAGAGAGAAAGTGAGAAAGACAGCCACCAAGTCCAGTACTCAAACCGTGGTCAGTCATGGGGGAGTTTCCAGCGCCTTAACCATCATGCCACCCGCTGGTCCCCAAAATAATTCTTTAAAAAAAGAAAAATTCTTGCTATTCAAAGGTATCAGAAAAATTTTCAGACCATCTGATTACTTCATCGGGACCTTTCAAAAACACTTGGGAAAGAAACCGCACGCCATAAACCAGCTGAGGAGACTGGGCAAGACGAGCCGAGAAAACACAGCTATAAATACTAGTGACACCTGATGGGGTTCAGGACACGCGATTACGAAATGTGGCACCTCGGCTTTTCAGAAAGCCACGGAATCAGGAAGTTCTCTTCAATGTTCCCCTACACCCTTCTCCCCTGAAGCAAGTCGCAAGACCCTTATTTGAGAGGTTCCCTCTCCATAATGCAAGGGAAGGAACAACCTCTTAAGATACAGGAACACAGACAAGAATCCGAACAAACGGGTCTGGCTGAGTTCTTCCCAGTTTATCACCCTTAGACCCTCCCTCCTTCGTTAATGATACTTCTGATTATCCACTCTGTCAGATCTAGTAGAAAAAAATACATAAGTTCCCTAGTTTCTTTGGGTCTGCATCTTGAAGTCTGATGTCATATAAAAATCACTTTATACACATGTGCATGATTTTCTCTTGTAAGACTGTCTTTTGTTATAGATGCGCGGCAATGAAGAAAAGCTATTTCATTTCTCCTACACACCTCATTTTATCCACAGGCAGACAGACTCTAGGGTCAATGTAACTGTATTTTTTTTAAAGAATTATTTAATTAATTATTTTAAAATTTGCTACAAGGCAAGCATACTCACCAGAAAGAGACAGTGAGAGAGTGAGAGAGAGAGAGAAGAGAGAGAGAGAGAAAGTTAGAAAGCAAGCTACCATGTCTGGAACTCGAACCACAGTCAGACATGTGGGAGTCTACAACCTTAACCCCCACACCACTTGCTGCCTCTGTAACTATATTTTCTTTTAACTGTAAGATAAGTCCCAGAGCTGTTGAAATGCTACTTTACAAAAATATAGTCATCAGTGATGTAGGGACAATAGTGATAAAATGATTAATGGTGACTGGTCATAATCCTACAGATTTTGTGGGAATAAGTAGCAAAGCCAGATTGGGAGCAGATTATTTTCCAGTAGTTCTCAAATTTGGTGTAGCAATAAATAATTCGTCCTGGGGACCAGCAGTTAGCATAATGGCTATGTCACTGGACTCCCATGTAGTCGACCGTGGTTCGCGTCCCGGACCCAGTGGCTTAAAACTCACACGGGGCGCGTGTGCATGCATGCCCAAGATCCCAAGAGGAGAATGGAGGAGAAGGGATTGCGGTGTGGCCATCCCCCTGGGGGTGATTTCTCACTTTCTGTCTCTGTCTGTCTGGTGAACGCACGCACCCTATAGCAAAAACCTCTCAAAAAAAAAAAAAAAAAAAAAAAAAAAAAAGGAATTCGTCTTGATCACCTGTGGGATTGGTATTTTGTTACTAACAATGAAAGACATGAATTATAAATCATGTCATAATAAAATTAGAATTTTTTTTTCGGAAGAGATTTTTGCTATCGGGTGCATGCTCTCACCAGAGAGACAGAGAGAGACAGAAAATGAGAAATCAGGGACCAGCAGCTGGCGTAATGGCTATGTCACTGGACTCCCATATAGTTGACTGCAGTTTGAGTCCCGGACCCGGTGGCTTAAACTCACACCTGGTGCATATACGTACGTGCCCAAGATCCCGAGCGGAGAATGGAGGAGAAGGGATTGTGGTGTGGCCATTCTCCCTGGGGAGTGATTTCTTGCTTTCTGTCTGTCTGTCTGTCTTTCTGGTGAGCGCATGTGCCCTATAGCAAAAACCTCTCCAAAAAAAAAAAAAAAAAAAAAAAAAAGAAAGAAAGAAAGAGAGAGAGAGAGAGAAAGAAAGAAAGAAAATGAGAAATCACTCTCCAGGGGGAATGGCCACGCCACAAACCCTTCTCCTCCATTTTTCTCTCTGGATCTTGGGCATGCATGCACATGTGCCCAGCATGAATTTTCAGCTGTTAGGTTCGGGACTCAAATTGTGGTCGACTATATGGGAGTCCAGTGACATAACCATTACATCATCTGCTCATCCCAACATATGATGTGATTTAAAGAATCTGGGGAACTACTTTTAGTGCTCAGTCTCTCATTCCTCTAGACATAGTCCTGCCTCTCTCAAGCCTCCTCTATATTTGTTTAATATTTTCGTTTTTAATGAGTTAAAATGATAGACTTTAAAGTTTCAGTGTACTAAGTCAGAGAAGAACTACAATATTTCCACAAGACAAGCTGAAGGTTAATAGGTTAGAAATTAACATCTAATAAAAGAGCGATATATCACCCAGAGAGGGTAAGCCTCTTCCAGGTAGGACACCGATTCTAGTCCTGGCTTTGAAATGTGCATCGGAAAGCTTTACAACTTTCCATTTTCTGTTTCCTGGTTGGTAAGGTTGTGAAAGAAAAGATACATAATGTAAAATGTTTTTGAAACAGGATCTCATTCATGGCTGGTAGAAGCATACAGTGGCACAGACTTTTTTGGAGGTGAGTTGACATATGTATTTTGCAACATTTAATGTTAGTCATAAATTTGTTTCTGGTATCGATGTGAGGGGTTGGGGACACACTACCCTAAAATGTACTTTGGCGGTTGAGGAAAAAGTAAAAAGAAGGTTATTCTCATATTCCCTCTGCCCTTATTCCCTGAAGCACATCATAAAACTTCCGAAGGATTTTCTAATCTTGTCTTGAAGCAGGTCATCATAAAACCATTGTGTGAGAGGTGCTGTTTACATTCCCTGAGGAAAGGAACATCCTCACTTCTGAAGACAGAGACACAGAAGATCTTAACAAACAGACCTTGCTAAGTTCCTCCTAGTTTATCACCATTAGGTCATATGCTGTGTCCAATCACATTTCTACATGACTGTCCACTCTTTATCAAACTTAACATAAAAATACACAGGCTTACAGGCCTACCTCCAAATAGAGCCATGCCAGCCTCAATATATGAGTCTGTGGGGAGAGACACAAACATTCAGGCCATAACACAAATATTTAAATAGATTTTCAAATAACTGAAGTTCATACTTTGAGCTTATTGATAATGGAAAATAAAACACTAAAAACTTGCTTTGAAATATCATTAAAGTTTATATTATAAGAAATACTAGAGCACAATACCCTCAAAAATGTCACTTGAGGGACCAGCAGGTGGTATGGTGGTTAAGGCGCTGGACACTCCCACATGGCTGACCACGGTTCGAGTCCCGGACCTGGTGGTTTGCTTTCTCACTTCCCTTCTTTCTCTCTCTATCTCTCTCTGTGTCTCTCTCTATCAAATTAAAAATAAATAAATGAATAAATAAAATTTTTTAAAAATGTCGCTTGACATGTGATTATTTTAAAGTGAAAAAAAATGACAAAACTTCAGTAATAGGAGGGTTTCTCTGAGCTTCTCCCAACTTTCTATTTTATGAGAGGGTTAAAAAAGAATTCTCTGAAATATCTTCTCTGAGGAGAGGTCATAAGACTCTCACACCAGAGGAATCCTGCCCTCTACCCAGAAGCCAAGAAGAATCTGAATAAATAGACCTTGTTCAGTGCTCCCTAGTTGATTACTTTTAGACTGCACCCATTTGTCCTCCAGTTACACTCTGCATGATTGTGCATAAAAGTACAGCATTAGGCCAACCCTGTAAATCAGTGGGTGCTTTGGGAGTCATATCCCACATGGCTGACCAAAGTCTGAATTCCAGTCTCAGGGACTTAAAGACACATTGGACAAGTGTGTGTGTGTGTGTGTGTGTGTGTGTGTGTCCCAAATCCTGACAAGATGGAGAAATGAAGGAAAAAGGATTGTGGCATGATCATGCCTCACTGTGAGGGTAGAGGGGAAGGGGTGCTTTCTCTCTTTATGGTGACAGCATATGTCCTCTGGCAAAACAAAACAAAAACCCACAATTTTCCCTGAGTCTTTAGATCTTCATTTCCAGAAGCTTTTATGTCACAAAAACCTCCTATTGAATAAATGTATTATGCTTCTCTCTTATTAATCTGTTTTCGTTATAGTATATAAGCCAAGAATCTTGCAGTGGGTTAAAAAAAAAAAAAAAAAAAAAAAAAAAAAAAAGAAGTTACTTATTCTCCTCTACATAGGCTAAGGCAAGAGGGTATATTTACAACATTTTCTCTTCTTTAAAATCAAAGTTAATATATTATTTATATCAATGTTGATCAAAAGATGGTGCTTTTTACTGCACTGCAAAACTTATGCATGTCTTAAACTAAGTGGAATTTTTGAACTGAATATTTCATAAATATTGAAAAACTAATCTGAAATTTCCAAACTATTTTATTAGGAATTTAATAGAAGTGGCTAAGCATATTTAGTTGTTTTATTTTTTAAGTTATTATTTTTGCCAGAGGGTACATGCTCTTGCTTGAGAGAAGTAAAGAGACAGAGAGATAGAGATAGAGAGAAACAAGAGAAAGGGATAAAGCACCCCCTAACCTCATGGAGTGTGGTTATGCCACAATCCATTTTCTATTTCTCCATTCTTTCGGGATTTAGAGCACACATGTACACACTCCTGGAGTAACCCTCAACCCAGTCACCCTACTGGAGCCAGGACTTAAACCACATAGTCAGCCATGCAGAATACAGTTCCCACAGCCACCAGGCCATGGGGCAGCCCAGCATAATTTGTTTTTTATAACACATTAAATATTTCTCTTAAAACTGTATCTCTTCCAGTCAATAAACACTCCTATTATAGAATTTTATACTTATTTTTCTTTAGCTCATGAAACAATTACTCGTCTTTGCCCATAGCTTCCTTTTAGAGAAAAGATTTTTTAACAAAACCAAGGCTAGGTAATATATTTCTTTCTTTTTCATTCATTTATTTATTCTTACATTTTTCCACAAACATTTACTTTACATACCAAAAAGTTTTTGCTCATACTCCATAGCTCTTGACAGTTAATAAGCAACTTTCAAAATTTCAAAATATTGAATTTTAAGGATAATGTTCAAAATGTTTCTTACAATTTTGTATAATTTTGGTTGTGACTCTATAACAGAGACAATATGGTTTTAAATATTTTGGGGAAAATATTTACATGTCATCTACTCACATTGTAGAAAAGCAAATGCCCAGCACACAAGTCACTCATAAACCTCAGTTCAGCCCTGCCTACCAAGTATTCTGTGATATACCATCTACTAACAATGATCAATCTCTTTTTCTTCCTCCAAACTCTTTCTCAAGATAATCCTCTGATGTGGCTGCTCTTCTGCATTCTCTACTGATTACAATGCTAGGCTGGAAAAGTCCAGGTTATTTTATGTTATAAATTCTTTCATATATCTTCTCTAATCCTCTCTGCCAGGCAGAACTGTTTATGGTGCCAGGTCATCTTTCTAAGAGTTTCTGTTGGCTTACTTGAGATCCACCTTAGTTCCATAATTTTCTGATTAAACTTCAGGTATGATATTCCAGTCAAAGCCCTGTTCGATAATGAGTATTTCCAATTTCTGATTCAATGCGATAAGCATTATAACTTATGCAAATAACCCTTCTGCCAAAAAATAAGAATACTCCCAAATATTTTCCAATTCTAGAGGGGTCGGGAAGGAAGAAAATTTATGTTTCCATTTAAAGAAACAGAGAAGAAAAATATTTTAACAAATTTATGAACTTATCAACAACTCAGAAGATAGTAAAATGCTTAAACTGGGAAAACAAAGCATAGCAAAAAAAGATCAATAATGTTTTACTCAAAAGTCATAAAATTTGGGAACCAGCAGTTAGCATAATGGCTATGTCGCTGGACTCCCACGTAGTCGACCGCGGTTCGCGCCCGGACCCGGTGGGTGGCTTAAACTCATTTGTGCGTGCGTGCCCAAGATCCCGAGAGGAAAGTGGAGGAGAAGGGATTGTGGCATGACCATCCCCCTGGGGGGTGATTTCTCGTTTTCTGTCTCTGTCTCTCTCTGTCTGTTTGGCGAGCGCACGCGCCCTATAGCGGAAAAAAAAAAAAAACCTCTCCCAAAAAAAAAAAAAAAAAAGTCATAAATCCTGGAAGTTAGCATTTGATGCTATTATTGATATTTCTTGTCCCTAGCATTAAATTGGTCATTTTTTTTGTTGCCTTTTGTTCTTTTATTTCTGTATGTGTTTTTAGTTTTCCTGGTAGAGCACTCTTTTCAGAACATCTTGAAGAGCAGGTCTGCTGTTGGCAAATTCTTTCAGGTCTTGTTTATCTGAGAATATTTTTATCCTTCTTTCCATATGAAAGATAATCTTGCCGGGTATAGTATTTGTGGTTGAAACTGTTTTTCACTTAACACTATGGATAAATTTTCCCTTTCTTTCCTTGCTCGCATTGTTTCTGATGAGAGGTCTGAGGTTAGCCTGATTAGATAACCTTTAGAAGTAACCTGATGCTTCTCTTTTGCCAATTTTAGTATCTTTTTTTTTTTTGAGAGAGATTTTTGCTATAGAGCATGCGCTTGCCAGAAAGACAGAGAGAGAGAGTTAGAAAGCAAGAAATCACCCCTCAGGGTGGATGGCCATGCCACAATCCCTTCTCTTCCATTCTCCTCTCAGGATCTTGGACACGCACGCACACGCGCCCGGTGTGAGTTTAAGCCACCAGGTCCGGGACTCGAACCGTGGTCAATTACATGGGAGTCCAGCGACTTAGCCATTGTGCTAACTGTTGGTCTCCCAATTTTAGTATCTTGTCTTTGTATATTTGGCCAATCTGGCTATGATGTGCCTTAGAGAAGATCCTTTTGAGTTAATTATATTAGGATTCCTTTATATTTCTTGGGTCTGGATATTTGAATACCTCTCTAGATTTGGAAAGTTTTTTTCCAAGAATCGTGGAATAGATTATCAATGCCCTTATTAGTTTCCTCACTTTCTGGGATACCGATTATCTGGATGTTTGGGCACTTAATGCTGTCTAGTATTTCTCGTATAGTATTCTCGTTTTTTGGGGTTATTTTCTCAGTTTTTGTGGCTGTTCTTTCCAGATCAGAACTTTTGCCTTCAACGTCTGAGATTCGATTTTCTCCATGGACTAATCTGCTTTTAATAATTTCAAGGGAAGTTTTGATTTCCTGAATTGCAGTCCTCATCTCTAACAGCTCCATTTGACTTTTTTTGTGGTGTGTATTTCCTCTTTCAGATCATGGAAGAACTTCAACACCTCCTGGAACTCACTGTCTCTCTTCTCCTGCATCTTCTGGAGTTCATTATCTCTCAGCTCTTGCATCTCATTTAGTTTTGTCACTATGAATATTCTGAAATCTCTATGAGACATTTCCATGAGTTCTGCTGTACTATCTGGATGATGAGGGTTTATTATTTCCCCTTAGGAGAGAGATATTTTCTTGGTTTCTCACATTTATTGTGCCTCTGCAGTGGTTTCTGGTCATTCTTTGACAAAATATCTCCTCTACTGTGTTTGTCTGAATATTTCTGGAGTCTAGAAAATGGAATTTAGAGCATAGCTTCCTTGAACAGGCTAGGACATACCTCAGCTTTAAAATGGCTTCTTGCCTAAATATTTTGGGAGTCTAGAAGATGGAGTTTAGAGCATAGCTTCCCTAAACCTAGATAATATATATTTGCAGTAAGACAGCACTGAAACTTGCATACAAATACAAAGCAATGCGTATGACATTTTATTTGTACTTTATGATATAACGATTTTTCCTCCTTCATTTACTGTTGTTATAAACAAATGAGCTTGACCTAAACTACATATATTACTTCAAAATATAAAAGTATTGGGGCCAGCAGGTGGTGTGGTGGCTAAGGGTGCTGGACTCCCACATGGCCAATTGTGGTTTGAGTCCCAGATCTGGTGGTTTGCTCTCTCACTTTCTCTCTCTCTTTCTCACTCTGCCCATCTCTGGTCAAATTTAAATAAGTAAATTGGGAACCAGCAGTTAGCGTAATGGCTATGTCGCTGGACTCCCACGTAGTCGACCGCGGTTTGCGTCTCGGACCCGGTGGCTTACAACTCACGCCGGGCGCGTGTGCGTGCGTGCCCAAGATCCCGAGAGGAGAATGGAGGAGAAGGGATTGCGGCGTGACCATCCCCCCTGGGGGGTGATTTCTTGCTTTCTGTCTCTATGTCTCTCTCTGTCTGTCTGGTGAGCGCACGTGCCCTATAGCAAAAAACCTCTCAAAAAAAAAAAATTTTAATAAGTAAATAAATGAAGTTAAATAAAATAATTCTTTAAAAAAGAAAATATAAAGTTACTATGAAAATCTAAATAATCCAGCTATTTCCCTCATTTTCAAAGTTCAACACAAACAAAACAAAACAAAAATGTACAATGAGCAACAATGACAAAAAATGTACTATTCGTCGGGGTAGCTTTGTAAGGCAGTCATGGGGGGGGGCTGGATCCCACATAGCTGGCTGCAACTTGAATCTCAGCCTCAGTAGCTTGAGCACCAGCCGGGCATGTGTGCATAGGTGCCCAAAGTGCTGAGAAATTAGAGAAATAGAGGAGAAGTGATGGCACTGTGACTATGCCCCATGGAAGGATGCTTTCTCTCTTCCCCTGTCTCTGTCTCTCTTTGGTGAGCAACTACATTTTCTGGCAATAATATTTTTAAAAGGTAATTATTTGGAGAAGAACATTTAAAAATGTGTTCTTAAGTTTTTTGCTAGAGGGAATGTGTACTCACTGCAGAGAAACTGGGGGCAGGGGGTAGAATGAGAAAGCACTCCCCGGTGGGAGGAGGCGGTGACCATGCAGTAATTCCCATCTCCTTTTGGGGTTTTTGGCCACGCATGTCTAGTGTGTTTTATCAAACTGATAGATCTATGACTTAAACCACACAGTTGGTTTTGTGGGATCCTGCCGTCTTAACCAACATGTCATGCCACTGGCTGGCTTGAGAAGATCATTTATTATGCATAGCTGTTCCCAACCTTTTTGGCACCAGAGACCAGTTTTGTGGAAGATAATTTTTCCGTGGACGGGTGAGGAGGGAAAGAGATGTTGTCAGGATGATTCAAGTGCTTTCCATTTGTTGTATACTTTATTATTACTACATTGAAATACATAATGGAATAATTATACAACTCACCACAATGCAATATTGGCAGATGTTGTATAATTCCCAGTGCTAGCATCACCACCTCAGCTCCACTTCAGATCATCAAGCAGTAGAGTCTTAGCAACAACCTAGATCACTTGCTTGCACAGTTCACAATAGGGTTCACACTCCTGTAAGAATCGACCGGCCCTGCTGATCTGACAGGAGGTGGAGCTCAGGTGGTACGTGAGCGATGGAGAGTGGTTGGAAATGCAGATGAAGCTCTGCTCACTAGCCCACCACTCATCTCCTGCTGTACAGCCTGGCTCTAATAGGCCACTGACCAGTACCAGTCTATGGCCTGGAGGTTGGAGATGCCTGATTTATATGACAAAAGGTTTATTTTACTTTTTGGGGAGAGATTTTTGCTATAGTGCGTGTGCACTTGCTGGAGAGACAGAGACAGAGACAGAAAGCAAGAAATCACCCCATGGGGGGATGACCATGCACTTGCCACAATCCTTTCTCCTCCATTCTCTTCTTGGGATTTTGGGCATGTACACATGCACACACCTGGCGTGAGTTTCAAGCTGCCTGACTGGGAACTCAAACCACAGTTAGCCACATGAGAATCCAGTGCTTTAACCACTACATCACCTGCTGGCCCTGGTTGATTTTACTTTTAAAAAGTATTATCAAAAAGATTTTTTAAAAGTATTGTCTACTTTTGGGGACCAGCAGGTAAAATAGTGGTTGAGGCACTGGACACTCCCACATGGCTGACCACGGTTCAAGTACTGGACCTGGTGGCTTGCTTTCTCTTTCTCTCCCTCTCCCAATCTCTCTCACTCTCTCGTCAAATTAAAATAAATGAATGAAATAATTAAATAAATAATTCTTTAAAAAACATTATCTACTTTAACAGAAACATCATTAGTCAAAGCATTTCTTTACATTAAGAATTTTTTTTTTTTTTTTTTTTTTTTTTTTTTGCTATAGGGCGCGTGTGCTCACCAGAAAGACAGGGAGAGACAGAGAGACAGAAAGAGATAAATCACCCCCCTAGGGGATGGCCACACCGTGATCCCTTCTCCTCCATTCTCCTCCCGGGATCTTGGGCACGCACGCATACACCTGTCATGAGTTTAAACCACCGGGTCCAGGACTCGAAAGGCAGTCGACTACATGGGAGTCCAGAGACACAGCCATTACACCAACTGCTGGTCCTCATCAAGAACTATTTAAAATTAAAGTATTGTAATAATAAATATCTTAAAGTAAATGTACCAAAAATCAACCTAATGTGGCCAGCAGATGGTATAGCGGTTATGTTGCTGGTTTCCCGCATAGCCAAGCATGGTTTGAGTCCTGGACCTGGTGGCTTAAAATCATGCCAGGCATGTATGCATCCATACTCAAAATCCCAGGAAGAGAATAGAGGAAAAGAGACTGTGTCATGGCCATCCTCTTTTGGAGGTGATTTCTTACTTTCTCTCTCATTGTCTCTGTCTCAGTTTGTCTCTCTGGCGAGCACACACACCCTAAAGCAAAATCTTCTAAAAAAAATCAGCCTAACACACATATTTAAAAAAATAAAGACAGCTGTGACAGTTATCAGTACACACCTGATAAAGGTAGATTTGAACTTCAGAGTGTAGATAGTTCAGTGTATAAAACTGGGACAAAAGGAGGAATATCTTTGAGACCTAGAATAGCGATTTACCATTAGTGGATCTCAAAATCAGGAATTCTGTATTTGAAAATCCATTCTCCTCTTGGAGGAGAAGAGATTGTGGCATTGCCATTCTTTCAGGGGGTGATTTTTCACTTTCTTTCTCTCTATCTCTCTTGGTTTCTCTCCAGCAAGTGTACATACTCTATGGCAAAAAGAAATAACAATTTAAAAATTACTTTCTCTTCAAGTCCTCTTTATGTATTCAATAGTAAACTGGAATGAAATTCATAGGGACGTGAAATAATACATTGGTCGTAGTAGACCCAAACAATTGAATGTTTAATAAATCCTAGGTCAAGACTTGTGGATTTCATATGGCAGAATGTATTTTGTTATTGAAAATGGAAGTTATTGCTACCTTATTTGTATCATGATTGTGTACTCATGTAGAAAAGCATCTTATCAAATGAGAAAGCATCTTTTGTCCTTTGTTTTATATACACATATATGTTATTATATAAATAAGTACATATATGTAGGTTTTGCCATAGAGCGAGTGTTTGCCAGAGACAGTGATACATAGAGAGGGAAAGTAAGAAATTACCCCTCAGGAGGAATGGTGACACCACAACCCCTTCTCCATTCTCCTCTCGGGATTGGAGCACACATGTACATGCACCCGGTGTGAGTCTCAACCTGCCAGGTCTGGGGCTCAAACTGGGTTTCACCAGGTGGGAGTCCAGCACCTTAACCACCACACCACTTGCTAGACCCCTATTCTTTCTTATTATTATTAAACTAATCTGCTTCTCATTGGATTTTCACCCAACTATGGAATTTCAGAACAGTTGTGGTATATATATGAAAACAAATGTGAGGAAAAGCATATTTAAAGTACTGTCAGGAGGGTTGAGTTGCAATCCTCTGTAGGTCTGTTTTTCCAATTGATTTAATTATGATACACTGTGTGCATGCCTTAAAAAAAATATCCCACAGGGACCAGCAGTTAGCGTAATGGCTATGTCACTGGACTCCCATGTAGTCAACTGCGGTTCAAATCTCGGACCTGGTGGCTTAAACTCATACTGGGCGTGTGTGCATGCGTGCCCAAGATCCCGAGAGGAGAATGGAGGAGAAGGGATTGCGGCGTGGCCATACCCCTGGGGGGTGACTTCTCGCTTTCGATCTCTCTGTCTCTCTCTGTCTGTCTGGCGAGCGCACACGCCCTATAGCGAAAACCTCTCAAATAAAAAATATCCCACAAAGATGTACTTTAATTATATGTAAATCAGAAAGCATAATTTAAAAAAAATCTTGAGAAATAAACATAAAATTAACTGGGGGACTGGATGATGACACAACTATGAAATGCAACGCTCTACAAGGCAATTCCAAACGGGAAGGTTCCCCGTTGAAGTGTGGAGGCCTCCCTGAGCATGCCAGGCACACACATGCCCATGAGCTGGAGCTGACTGGAGGCAGGGAGTAGATTGAGCTGTTGAGACCCTGTGAGGGACTTCTCTGTCTCTGTTTCTCCCATTCATGGATGAGGTAAATAAACAAACTTTCAAAGATATTAATTGAGAGGTCATTAGACTGAGTCCTTCTGCCTCCGGCACTTGTGTTGCTGTATATATGAACTCTACTCAAAGGAAACAGTGGAAGGAAGCTTAAGTTTCCAGTCAGAAACTGTCAACTAACTTCTAACAAGGGACTTTCCACTTTCACCAATCAAAAACCAAATTTTTCAGGACCAGCCGTTGGCGTAATGGCTATGTTGCTGGACTCCATGTAGTCGACCGCAGTTCGTGTCCTGGACCCGGTGCCTTAAACTCATACCAGGCGCGTGTGCGTGCGTGCCCAAGATCCTGAGAGGAAAATGGAGGAGAAGGGATTGTGGTGTGGCCATCCCCCCTGGGGGGTGATTTCTCGCTTTCTATCTCTCTGTCTCTCTCTGTCTTTCTGAGCACATGTGCCCTATAGCAAAAAAAAACCTCTCTAAAAAAAAATCAAATTTCGGGACCAGCAGGTGGCGTGGTGGTTAAGGCGCTGGATACTCCCACATGGCCGACCAGGGTTCGAGTCCTGAACTGGTGACTTGCTTTCTCGCTTCCTCTCTCTCTCACTCTCAACCTCTGTCTCTCTCTGGTAAAATTAAAAAATGAATGAATAAATAAAATAAGTAATTTTTTTTTTTAAAAAATCAATTTTTTTTTTTTTTTTTTTTTTTTTTTTTTTTTTTGCCATAAGGTACATGCACTTGCCGGAGAAAGACAACCACAGTTTGCCATGTGGGAGTTCAGGGCCTTAACCACTATACCACCTACTGGTCCCCAAATATTTTCTTTGTCCTGTTTTTGCAAGCATCTCCTAAGTTTTCCCTTCAGTACCACCCCTACTTGGTAAAGCCCAGCCTCTTACAGTCTAATGCTCCCTGATTTATGAACAGCTATTTGCTTAAATGTACTTTAGCTGTTTTTTTCTTTTTTAAGAATTATTTAGTTTACTTTTATTCATTCATTCATTTTAATATATATTTTTTAATTTGACCAGAGAGATACACAGAGAGTGACAGAAAGAGGGAAAGTGAAAAAGCAAGCCACCAGGTCCAGGATTCGAACCATGGTCAGCCATGTGGGAGTGTCCAGTGCCTTAACCACCACACCACCTGCTTATCCCAATGTACTTTAGTTTAAAAAAAATTTTGCTAGAGGGGCTGGCAGGTGATGTGTTGGATAAGGGCAACAGACTCCTACATGGCTGACTATGGTTCAAGTCCCAGACCTGGCAGCTTGCTTTCTCACTCTCTCTCTCTCTCTGACCCTTTCTGGTCAAATTAAATAAGTAAATAAATAAATAAGGTTAAATAATTCTTTTTTTAAAAATTGCTAGAGAGCACATGTGCTTCCCAAAGAGAGACGAGAGAAAGAGAGAGGAAGGGAGAGAGAGAAAGTGAGAAAGTTGCCGCCTCAGGGCTAGTCATGCTGCAATCCCATCTCTTCCATTTCTCATTTTGCGATTTTGGCCATTCACACACACACAAGCCTGGATTGTTTCTCCAGGGGACAGGACCGGGACCTCAACTGTCCAGTTGGCCAGGTGGCATCCAGCCTCATCCACCACTGTACCCCCAACTGGCCCAACTTTAAATTTGTAATGAACTTAAGTTTATTTTTTTTAAATGCATTTTATTTACTTCTTTCATAAAAATGAGAGAGAAGAAAAGAAAAGAGAGAGAGAGAGGTACTCTCAAGAGGGTTTCTCCACACATCATCTTTCCCGCCAGCATTCTAGCCAGCCAAGATCCTGGGAATGCATGGGGGTGTCCATATTCAAGTGGACCCAGGACCCGTAACTGGACCTTTCATATGGTTCTGGGATTGTGCACTGGCACCCTACTGTCTGAGCCACTGAGGGTGTGACTCAGTTAAGTTTTTAAAGGTGTCTACTTGTGTCCTTATTGACAGATCTTTTTGTCTGTCTATGCTTAGCGTAGAGAGGACTTACAAAAATATGTATGACAAGGTCCTGCATTGTAGGTGCCATGTGACTCTATGCCAATAAGCACACCATCACTCGAGTTACAAACACACCAGCTGGGCTGGTTCTGTAGCACAGTAGTTGAACACTGGTACTGGATTCCACATGACCTATCGTAGTTTGAATCCCTGCCCCAGTGACTTACAAAACATGTGGAGGGCAGGTGTGCATGTACTCAAAATCCCTACAGGATAGGAAAAGGAAGAAAAAAGATTGTAGCATGTCCATGCTCTGTCAGAAGTGTTCTCTCTCTCTCTCTCTCTGTCTCTCTCTCTCTCTCTCTGTGTACTCTCTGGCAATAAATAAATAAAGAATAAAAACCAATACCTTACCTGCAACGGAGCATGAGGACGAAGAACTCACTTCTCTACCTGAAACAGTCAAGGAACCGCTGTAAATGATCACATTTTAACATGATCTTTTTCTTTTTCTTTTTATTTCCCTTGATTACCAGAGAATGTGTGTGCTGGCAGAGAGAGAGTGAAAGAGAGAGAAAGCACCTCTACGATGGTCATGCCACAATCCCTCCTCATCCACTTTTCCATCCCATTGGGATTTGGAGCATATAAAAATGCACATGCATCCTGTGTATTTTCCAAGCTGCCGGGGCCAGAATTCAAACCCTGCTCAGTCATATGGGGTCTGACTCCTTTAACCAGTAGACTACCAGGCCAGTCCTGAAACCTCCTTTTTAAAATGTGGACTTTGATCACTGATTTATAATTTAACAAATCAGTTAATGGGGCAATATGTCTTATATGAAAGTAAGGTTTTTTGTGTTCATTGAAATCATAGAATTGTGTAGCTAGTTGTCTATCTAATTTAAAAAAATATATTTATTTATTTACTTACTTACTTACAGTCATTCACTGTACATCAATGCAGTATACAAAATAAATTTTTTTTTTGGAGTTTTGCTATAGGTTACATGTGCTCGCCAGAAAGACAGAGAGACAGAGAGACAGAAAGCAAGAAATCACCCCTCAGGGGGATGGTCACGCCACAATCCCTTCTCCTCCATTCTCCTCTTGGGATCTTAGGCATGCATACACATGTGACTGGCGTGAGTTTAAGCCACCGGGTCCGTGACTCAAACCATGGTTGACCCAAGGGAGTCCAACAACATAGTCATTACGCCAAATGCTGGTCCCCAAAATGAGATTTTCTATTTAGTATACATTGTATATTGGCTCAATCAAGGATATTACTATACATATTATTACCTACAAATAATTTTTTATTTCTAGTTTCTTATATATTTTGCTCCCCCTCCCAATTCCCTACCTCTCACCCTCTGTCAACTCTCCCCCTTCTCCCACCCTCTCTCTGGTATATATAGTTGTTTTCCATGCCACTTTTTTATTTTCACATTTTATTGGTTCATTAAAAATCTTAATTAATTGAAAGACTTTCAATATCAAGCACAGCTCATATATACATATTTAAGAACACATGTGTAAGTTTAGGTGTAAACTTCAGTGAGTAAAGTGAGCATACTATAAACTAGCACCTCGCTGGGGCTATATAGCTTACTGCAGTCATTAAATAGGTATTAATGGGTATTTTTAATGCATTTTTTAATTTCAAAAAACAGTTTAAGTTTTAATAGATAAAAATCAAAAAATGTTAAGAGAAATTGGCTTAAAACTTAAAGCCAGGAAAAAGTTTAGGATTCAGTTCAAATAGTAGATAGATGAACCTATCAACAGTTCAAGAGAAGACAAAAATCCTTAAATATGGAAATCAAAGCATCTAAGAACATGAGAAATGTTTCAGTCTAAAGTAAAAAAATTCTATCTCATTAGATCAGACTCACGTAATTAATCTCTTTTCTATTGAATTTCCACTGTTACTGTGGCAGACCACAGTCTTTCCATTTAAACTCTGGAATTAACATTCAACTCTAGACTTTCCCTACCATTAGGCTGGACATTTTCTTGGTTGTTTCTTATACTCTTATTTCTGTGTCCAACTTTAGTTTTCCTGGCATAGCGCTCCCTTCAGCACTCTTGGAGAGCTGATCTGGTGTTGGTAAATTCTTTCAGATTTTGTTTATCTGAGAATGATTTATTTTCTTCCCATATGAAAGATAATCTTTCTGGGTATGATATTCCTTGTTAAAATTGTTTTTCACTTAACACTTTGAATACATTTACTAAATTTGTCATTACTGGAAAATCTTTCTAACTTTATGGTTCAGACTTTCCAATAATTAATAGAAAAAAGTAAATGGGTCACCTGCCCATGGTAATTCAATTAATTTCATTTTTATCAAACATCCTTTGTCTATCTGCTACTTAGTCCAAGAGGCCTGAAGAAATAAATATAGGCATTTTTACTTCAAATTTGCCATTTTTATAAAATTAAAACAATTTTCAGTTGTTACAGAAAGTAGAAACAAACTATTTCAGGCTTTTTTATTTTCTTTAATTATTAAAAATTAACCGCAGACCAGCTAGTGGCAAGGTGATTAGAGCGGTTAGATCCCATATGGCCAACTGCATGATTAGAGTCCTGACCCTGAGGATTGAAAAACACCAGGAGTATGTGTGTACCTGTCCAAAATCTAGAGAAGACAAAGGAGATGTGGCCACCCCCTGGGGGAGTGGTTTTTTCTCACTTTCCTTCTCTTTCTTTCTCTCTCCTGCGAGTGCATGTGCTCTATAGCAAAAACTTAAAAAAAAAAAAAATTAACGTCATTCGTTTGCATAGATTCTTTTACTTAATTATTTTTTTAAATTTTGCTGTAGGTTGCCAGAGATAGAGGAGAGGGAGAGAGAGAGAGAGAGAGAAAATGAGATAGCACCTCATCAGGGAAGATGGCCATGTTGTCATCCCTTCTCCTCCATTCTCTTGGGATTTTGGACATCTATGCCTACGTGCTTGGCAAGTTTCTTCAAGCCACCCGGTCTGGGACTTGAACTGCACCGTAGGCAATATGGGCCCCAGCCACCGCAACCACCATGCCACCGGCTGCACTAAGTTTCTATATTTCTTAATCCTCCGAAACTGTCAGTATAATCATCTTCCACATCATCATCACACATATCACTGTTATAAAGAATTTTATAAATGTTGACTCTAATCACTCACTAATAACTCACGATGTCTGTACTGTTCTGGTCTTTATTTCGTCTCTGAGAAAAGTGGGTAGCTGAGAAGCGTGTACATAATTACCAGTCAGTAAATGGTGGAGACAGGATTTAAAGGTGTGGAGTCCGCATTCCAGACTTCTGCAGCTTTGCAGCTCTTCAAATGAAATGGTAATTGGCCTCCACTTTGAAAAGGCCAATGTCACATTCTCAGGGATGCCATACTGTTTACAGATTTGCTTTTTAATGCTAAAGTAATTATTTTAAGCATCTAAATACAATTTAACAGGAATACTTCTAGAATTTAAAGGTTTCATATGTGTATAATTTTGTATATTATATATCTTATTTTTTGTCTGAGAACACATATGCTCTCCAGAGAGATAGAGAAACAGGGAAAAAGCACCCGCTTGTCACGGGGACTGGTTAGGCCACAATCCCTTTTCCTCCACTTCTCCATCCTGTCAAAGTTTGGGGCATGCACACATGTACTTGTGTCTCAAGTGTCCCTTACCCTGCAGGGGCCAGGACTCAAGCCACACTCGTGACCCTGAGATCTGGCTCTCTGAACCACCGCGGGCCACAGGGTGGGCCCTAAATTGTGTATCTCGATTTGCCTCACTGTCTACTGAGAGATGAGTGGTAGTTTTTCAATCTCGTTTCCTTCACCTAGACATGGGCACGCCATGATGAAGACACTAAACATTTAACGTTGAATTCTTTGATCCCGTCAGTGTGTTTGTTAAGAAATGAAGTCTGTTTTAGTAAAAGCAACTTCCTATCTCTGTGATCATGTTGATTCTCATTTCCTCGCACAGTGCCCCGCTTTATCCTAAACTCAAACCAAGCACCATAAACCAGGCAGGTATTCCTGTTTGCATTTTACAGATGAGACACAAACGTAAGTGACTGCCCAGGGTGGCACAGTAATTAGGGGGAAAGGCCCGACAGGGTCTAAGTCTGACGGGCAGACTCGGTCCATTATCCTCCTTTGAAGAAACTATGGCTCTTGTTCAATATCTTGTGTCGTTTCTTTTCTTTAGGCATATTTTTAGAAGAAGCCTTAATAATAGACTTGGTTTGGCTATTTCTGGGAGTGGTGGGACTAATTTAAAGTGCATTCTTAAGAGTTTATAGAATTATTGGGGCCTTGTTTTGGCAGAGAAGAGCAGGAGACAGAGCTGCGTGCCGCATGTGAGTTTCCTCGTGTGCGATGAGTGATAATTATGTGGCGGCCAAATTAGTTCAACTAGTTTGAATGTTAAGCAGGCAGACAGGGGTAGAGAGGTGTCCCCCCCCTACTCTGACAGGAAACTAATGACAAAGCCCTTTAACCAAGGAAAAAGCAGCTCCAGAGTCAGTAAAGAGGTCTTAGTTCAGAGTAATTATCATTAGGAAGTGATTAGCTAGAGTTTTCTCAAGTGGGCTGATGGGCTCTTTGTGTCTGAATCACAAAGGGGCATTTGTTAAACTCCTGAGCTCCACCCAGGATCTGCTGACTGAGAAACAGAGACCCAGGATTGTGAATTTATGATGTCATCTAACTCCAGGAGAAATCCGTAAATTAAATGAAGTAAGACAACAGAATTTTTAGTTGCTTTCAGGTGCCTAAAACTTCCAGTTTAAAAAATTACCAAGGTGGGGGTGGTGCTGCCAGGTGGCATGGCGGCTAAAGGCGCTGGACTCCCTTATGACTGACTGCGGTTCAGGTCCCGGACCTGGAGGCTTGCTTTCTCACTTTATCTTTCTCTCTGTCTCACTCTGGTCAAATTAAAAATAATAATGATAAATAAAATAATTTTTTTAAAAAAATTACCAAGGTGGGACCAGCAGATGGAATAATGGTTATGTCTCTGGACTCTCATGTAGTAGATTGAAGTTTGAGTCTTGGACCCGGCAGCTTGAGATTCATGCCATCGAGACTCATGCCAGGAGTGTGTGTGTGTGTGCAGGCCCAAGATGCTGAGAGGAGAATGGAAAAGAAGGGGTTGCAGTATGGCCATCCCCCCAGGGGCTAATTTCTTGCTTTCTGTCTCTCCAGCAAACACATGCACCCTATAGCAAAAATAAAAATCGAACCAACCAACCAAACAAACAAACGAAGACCTCTCTTTAAAATAAAAATTAAAAAAAAAAAAAAAAAAAAACAAAACAAAGGGCCAGTTGGTGGCATGGTGGTTAAGGTACCTGAATCCCACATGGTCGACTGCACAATTCAAGTCCTGGACCAAACTTCTTAAAAACATACAGAAGGGCCGGAGTGACTCCACTTCTTTCGGGGTCACTCCATTTTGTTAAACCCACCTTGCGAGAGTCAGCGCCATCTCAAGGAGGCAGCCGGTCACGTAGGAGAGGGTCATAATGAGAAGAACAAAAGAAATACCAGAGACCTGAAGTAACTTTCTTGCCCAACTTAAGGGTCTAAAGACCAATCAGTAAAGGACAACTTGCTTCTTAAAATCTACAGCCAATGTATAGCTGTTTTGAGCGCATTCCTCAGTGCCCCTCAACCTCCCCCTTAACAGCCAAATAAAACACCCAGCCGGACTAACACCAGGGCTCTCATCTCTGACCCGCTGTGCAGGTAAGATTGAGAGTCCTGGCTCAAGCTTGAATAAAAACGACCCTGTGCTTACAGCAGAATCAGCTCCTTGTGGTTTTTTGGGAATTCCGAGACCAGGGCACTACAATACCAGGCATGTGTGCATGCCCAAATTCCTGAAAAGAGAAACGGGGAAGGGATTGTAGCATGAGCATTCCAATGGGAGTGGGAGGGTGCTCTCTCACTTCCCTTCTCTTTCTGTCTCTCTCCTGCTAGCAAACAAGCCCTCAAGAAAATTTTTAAAATTAAAAAAAAAAAATAATGAAAGAGAGGGGACATGACCCTCCCTCTATTCATAACTCTAGGCTACCAAGATGGACTCCCTCTCTGAGGGTACAACATGGGAAAGAACCTCTCCAATGGAGAAACCTGACAAAGGGGACCTCAGCCAGGGGTCAAGGCCAATGACAACTGTCAGTAAGTCACAGCGGGTACCCTTGATGTGCAGTGAGAAGGATGGCCCTTTCACCTCAGTGGTCTTCATCCCTCAAACGAATCCCCTCAGTCCAGTCACGAGAAAAACAGCAGCCAGATTTCAGTAGAGGGAAGTCCTACAAAATACACACTCAGTACCCTGAACAGTGTCAGTCATCCAGAGTAAGGAAAGTCTGAGAAAGTTTCCCAACCAAGTAGATGCAAAGACTACAAAGACAGACAGTGAAAACTAAGGAAATCTGGCTTTCTGTGCAGATGGCGTACCTGCAAAGCATGCTGAACGTCCCTCAAACCCACAGGACTTTCTGTTAGAAGTGTGGCAGCCACCAACCTCACAAAGTGACACAGTACGAAAAGAGCAAAGATTCTCTGCATGCTCAGGGAAAGCGGCGTTATGATAGGAAGCAGAGTGCTATGGTGGACAGAGTAAGCCTATTTTCCAGAAAACAGCAAAAACTACAAAGAAGATCCTGCTGAGGCTTGAATATGTTGAGCCCAACTGCAGGTCTAACAGAATACTGGCTATTTAGAGGTGCAAGCATTGTGACCTGGGAGGAGATAAGAAGAGAAAGGGTAAAGTAGCCCTTTTCTTTTTTTTTTGGAGAGGTTTTTGCTATAGGGCGCGTGCGCTTGCCAGACAGACAGAGAGAGACAGAGAGACAGAAAGCGAGAAATCACACACACACACCCCCCCAGAGGGGATGGCCACGCCGCAATCCCTTCTCCTCCGTTCTCCTCTCAGGATATTGGGCACGCATGCACACGTGCCTGGTGTGAGTTTTAAGCCACTGGGTCCGGGATTCCAACCGCGGTCGGCTACGTGGGAGTCCAGTGACATAGCCATTACGCTAACTGCTGGTCCCAAGTAGTCCTTTTCTAAGCTTCATTTTTTGATTTACTACAAAGACAATAAAATCTTGAGGTGAATATTTACCTCATTTGATTATACATGGTCTTTTTGTGAGGGAATAATTAATCAATAAATAAAATTGCCCTTGTTGGGGGAAAATCCAACTAGGGAAATGAGAATAATTTATGTACCACTATTGGTTCATTAATTATTTTAAATGTAATAATGTAAGATGTTAATAACAGGGCCAACAGGTGGCATGGTGGAAACAGGCGCTGGATTCTCACATGGCCGACTATGGTTCAAGTCCTGAACCTGGTGGCTTGTTTTTTTCTCTTTCCTTTCTCTCTCTGTCTCTGATCAAATTAAAAAATAATAATAAGTAGAACTAACTAAATAAATAATTCTTTTTTATAAAATAAAAAAAAAGAGATGTTAATAATAAGGAGACTGGGTGTGGGACATATGAAAACTCTCTGTGCTATTTCTCAATTTTCCTATAAATCTAAACCTGCTGGGGCTGAAAGGTGGTTAGGGCGGGTGGACTCCCACATGGCTGACCGTGGTTTGAGTCCCAGACCTAGCAGCTTGCTTTCTCACTTTCCTTCTCTCTCTCTCTGTCTCTTTCTGGTCAACTTTTTAAAAAATGACAATAAATGAAATTTTAAAAAATACATAAACCTGTCAACTGAAAATAATAAGTAAATAAGTAAGGCTGTGCCAAAAAAGTAAAGGAAAACATTTTCTTTGGATTGTATTTGGGCCAGGGTTAGGACAATTGCCCAGGCACCACAAGAGCCAAGTTGCCTTGGGTAATGTGTGCCAGTGAGTTACAGATTTCAGACAATTTTAAAGGTAAAAGTTGCAAATAGGAGGAGGAAGTTAGCAAGGTGTCTTGTACAGCAGCGATTGACAAAATTCTATGGTAAAGAAGCAAGATGACCTCATAGTCCCCTGGAGCCACTTCCCTTAATCTTAAGAAAAATGTAGAGACAGTGAGTCTGGAGGGTAAAGGAGAAATGTCTTTGGGCAATAAGAGTGTTCATAAACAAAAAGTCTAGGTAACGTCTTGAGCTATTTCAGGTGCACATTCCTAAGAAAGCCACGGAGACATGCCTGCGTTTTATTTCCTTACAGTGCTAACTTGGGTAAACTGGAATGACTGGGGTTTTTTTTTAGAAAAAACTGGTCTACTGGGGGGACATCAGCTTCTTTAACATTTCAGTTTGAGGATATGACATTTTAGTGTCAATGACTCTATTTTGGTCAGGTCTGTTGGGCTCTAGAGCCGAAGATTCATCCAAAACAATGCCTTCTACAATTCTGATTTTTGTGTGTGTGTGTGTGTGTGTGTGTGTGTGTGTGTGTGTTTAAGAGGTTTTTGCTATAGGGCGCATAGGCTCACCAGAAAGATAGAGAGAGACCTGAGAGACAGAAAGCAAGAAATCACCTCCAGGGGAGATGGCCGCACCGCACATGCACCTGGCGTGAGTTTAAGCCACCAGGTCTGAGACTTGAACCACGGTTGACTACATGGGAGTTCAGCAACATAGCCATTACGCCAACTGCTGGTCCCAACCTTCTACAATTCTTACTTAACAAATTGTTCTAAAACGTAGCCCCCACCCCTTTTTTTTTTTTTAATATCCTGGTGTACTCATGTTAATTGGGGTCAATGACAGTGAATGGTAGATAGTGAAACGAGATGTATCTGGCACCAGCTTGTGCCAGGACAGGGCCAGTCAGCCAGGCTGGGCAAGTGTTGAACCTAGGCTGGACCTGGTTCAAGAGCAATCAGCACCTGTAGGCTGACGTTCAAGATGGAAAGGTTCAGTAGCTGGTCAAGCTTGGAAGATTCTATTCCTCCAAGATCAAGAGCTTTAGTTTAACCAAGTGTTTGTTTCGGGGGTGGGGGGGGGGGATTGAGAGTTCTTTTATATCAGTATTTCTGAAATCTGATTTTGAGAGAGTTGACTCTGAAGCCTTTCTGTGCACCAAGCCCAGTGCTAAACATCTAATATGTGTTAGCTCTTTCGTAGTCCTGATGCCCAGTGAGGTGGGAAGTGGATTAACTCCATTTTACAAATGAGAGAAAGGATAAAAAGGATTATGTGATTAGTAGGGTCCTCTGTAAAGCAGAGCAGTAGCAGGGTCCAAGTCTGGCTTCTTGCCACTGGACTGTGGTGATGCCAAAATTTCCTACTGAGAGTGTAGTCTCTAACTTGGGTTGAGAAAGAACGTCTACGTCATTCTGTCTCCTTTTTAGCTAGTCTTTTTCCACATATTCCTCATCCAAGCCATCAGGAGATTCTATGACTCTACCTTGAAGACAAATGTGGAATTTGACAATTTTTCATGACTGTCTTCTTCCATGATCACTCTGGTCCAAGCCTCTGTTAAAGTTTGTCTTATTATTGTCATTCAAGGAGTTTTGACAAATGCGAATAGTCATTTAACAATAATAATCACAGGACTGGCCCTATAGCATCATGGTTAAGGGAGTCAAATCCCACATGGCCAACTATGGTTCAAATCCTGGTCCCTGTGACTTGAAAAAGATGCCAGGTGCATGTGCATATGTGCCTCAAATCCAAACAGGATGGAAAAAATGGAGTAGTGATTGTGGCATGATCGTGCCCCATTGGGGGATGCTTTCTCCTTCATCCTCTCCCTTACTCTGTCTCTTTCTCGCAAGTGCACAAGCTTTCCAGTGATTAAAAGAAGAAAAAAAAAGGACCAGCAGATGGCACAATGGTTACCATTCTGGACTCCCATGTAGTCGACCACGGTTCAAGTCCTGGATCTGATTGCTTAAAAAATCTTATGCTGGGTGCGGGGTGTGTGTGCATGCATGCCCAAAATCCCAAGAGGAAAATGGAGAAGGAATTGCTGCATGACCATCTCCCCTGGGGGGTTATTTCTTGCTTTCTGTCTCGCTAGCAAGTGCACATACCCTATAGCAAAAATCTCTTTAAAAAAAAAAAGGAAGAAAACAACACTTGGGCCAGCAAGTGGCATGGTGGTTAAGGGCACTGGACTCCCACATGGCTGACTGCAGTTCTAGTCCTGGATCTGGTGACTTGCTTTCTCACTTCCTTCTCTCTCACTTGCTTGTAACTCTCTGATCAAATTAAAATAAATAAAATTAAAAAAAAAAAAAACAACAAGAGTAAGAATAACAAGGTAGAACAGGCTTATCATCCCCTCAACTTTCTTCACACCTCTTTTTAGTCAGTCCTCCTACCACTACCACCAGCATCTGTCAACCACTGATCTGCTTTCTAACACTATAGATTTGCGCTTTCTAGCATCTATTTTATATAAATGAAATCATATAATAAGTTCCATTTTGTACATGCTTTCTCTCACTTAGCAGTCTTTTGAGATTTGTTTAGGTTGTTACCTGTATCAGCAACTCATTCCTTGTGACTACTCAGAAATATATATATCACAATTTGCTTATCCATTTCGCCAGTTGATAGATATTTGGGTGCTTCCATTTTGGGTTGTCTTTGTTTGTTTTTTTTTTTCATATTTTGCCAAGAAGGCACATCTGTTCGCCAGAGAGACAGAAAAAGGGAAAGAGAGAAAGTGCCTCCTACGGAAAAGAGTCATGCCACAATTCCTTCTCCTCCATCTGTCCATTTTGTTGAGGTTTGGGACATTCACTCACATTTTTCCAGAGTGTTTTTCAAGCCACCAGGTGCAAGATTTGAGCCCCACAGTCAGCCAGGTGGAATCCGGTTGTCTTAATAGGCCACAGAGATGGTTTGGGTGTTTTTTTTCTTTTCCTCTTAATTTTTAAAAATGTATTTATTTCTTCCAGAAAGACAGACAGACAGGGAGACAGCATTCCTAAGAGCACTCCCAGCTTCAGCTAGCACCAGATCATACAACGTGAGCCTGTGAACCTGGAACCCTCCCATGTGAACCTGCCCCACCAGGAGTTAATAAAGCTGCTGCAGACATTCTAGTGCAAGGCTGGTGAATACGTTCTTATTTCAGTTGTTTGAATACTTGGGAGGAGGTTTGCTGGGTCTTATATGAGGGCAGCAAACTTTTTAAGAAACTTCTGTTTTCATTTGCATTCCCATGATCAAATTGTGAGGCTCACTGCTTCTTCATAGCCTTGGCAAAGCTTGGTATTGTCAGTCTTTTAAATTCAACCATCCTAGTGGCTTTGTGGTGGTATCTCATTGTGGTTTTAATTTGCATTTTCCCAATAACTAATGATGTTGAGCGTGTTTTATGTACTTATTTGCCATTCTTATATATTCATTGGTAAATTGTCTATTCAAATTGTGGGCCTAGCATTTTAATTAGGTTTATTGTTATTTTATTATTGAGTTGTAAAAGTGCTTTATGTATTCTGGATACGAGTCCTTTATTAGATTTATGCTTTGCATATATTTCCTTCCAGATATGGCTTGTCATTTTGGATTTTACGCCTTTTGAATTTTGGTGAAGTACAATTTATCATTTTTTTTCTTATATGGTTTGTACTTTTGTTTTTCTATCTAAGAAATCTTTGTTAAGAAGTATATTCTTCCAAACTGATCCATAGATCCAGTGCCATCTAGATCAATATCGCAATAGGCTTCTTTTTTAATAAAAATTTATAAATTGGTCCTAAAATGTATATGCAAGTACATGGGACACAGAATAGCAAAAACAATTTTGAATAAGAACAAAATTCAAGAACTTAGATTTCCTGACATCAAGACTTACTCTAAAGCTATCATAATGAAGACAGTGTTGTACTTGTGCAAGAATAGATGTAGAAATCCATGGCACAAAGAGTTCAAAATAACATATGTGTGTGAATATGCACACATGCACATACACACTTTCAACTGATTTTGAGTTTTACCATATATATATATATATATATGTTTGTGTGTGTGTATTATATATATACATATATATTACATATACACATATATACATATATATAATATATATTATATATACACATATATACATATATATAATATATATTATATATACATATTATATATTATATATACATATATTATAGATACATATATATATTATATATATATATATATTATATATATTTTTTTTTCTAGAGAGAGAGATTTTTTGCTATAGGGTGCATTTGCTGGCCAAAAAGAAAAAGAGAGGCAGAAAGTGAGAAATTACCACCTGGGGAAATGGCTGTGCTGCAATCTCTTCTCCTCCATTCTCTTCTTGGGATTTTGAGCACACACGCACATACATCTGGCATGAGTTTTAAGCTAGCGGGTCCGGGACTCTAACTACAGTTGACTATGTGGGAAGTCCAGTGATGTAACCATTAAGCCAACTGCTGGTCCCTCATTTTTATATTTTTATGACAGGTTCTTGTTTCATGATCTTCCTGCCTTGGCCTTCTGAGTAGCAGGGACCACACGTGTGCCATCACACCCGGCTCTCTCACACATGGTGTTGCTATAGTGACAGTCCGGCTTCAGCCTCACAGCCCTCTGCCTCAGCTTCCCCCAGTGGCTGGGATTACAAAGCGCACGTCACTTCACCTGACATTTAGGTTGGACCAAGAATTGCACCCAGACCTCCCATTGGCCCCAGCCTGTGGAGCGCAGTGTCTTTGCAGTGCACATCACTGACACTGGGTTCAAATGATTTTTTTAAATATATTTTTTAAAGTTTTATTTATTTATCCATTTATTTTAATTTGACGAGAGAGAGAGAGAAAAAGAGATAGGAAGTGAGAAAGCAAGCCACCAGGTCCAGGACTCAAACCATGGTTAGTCATGTTGTAGTCCAGCTCTTTAACCCCCACATCACCTGCTAACCCTAAATTTAGATTTTTTTAAGAGAGTTTTTTGCTTTAGGGTGTATGTGGTCACCTGAGAGACAGAGAGAGACAGAAAACAAGAAATCATCCGTCAGGGGGATGGCCATGCTGCAATCCCTCCTTCATTCTTCTCTTGGGATTTTGAGCACACACACACACACACGTATATACACATACACATACACACACACACACACACACACACACACACACAGTGTGAGTTTCAAGTGTCAGTTTCTGGGACTTGAACCATGGTCAACACTTTAGGAATCTAGCTCCTCAACCACCATGCCATCTGCTGGTCCCAAAATTTACTTTTAAAAACATGTATATTTATAGTTAAAATAAGGAGATGATAAAAGTATGAGTTCACAAGTTACATACATGGTTTATCAGAACAGAGCTTTTTCCCCAGTGCTCACAGAAGTGCTGGTATTGGTAGACAAGCCTTGGAGAATTGCTCCGAGGTTAGCAGAGATTCGCCACGATACAGCCTAAGCCCTAAACCTGAGGTTTCTATCTATCCCAGAGTCCAGTGGTGGTGGCCAATGGCTCACACACATGGTCTGATGAAGACATGGTCTCAAGAAGTGACCTTCTTGATAGCAAAAGGTTACACTCCACTTAGGACACTTACCACCGCAAAATATACAAAGGGACTTCAAAAAAGTCTGTGGGGAAATAGAATTAAAGTATGAGCTTATTTCAGTGTAAAAATATTGAAATTCATGCATACTTGCTTTATCATTGAAATTCATGCATACTTGCTTTATCATATGCATTTGCATGGACTTTTTAAAAGACTCCTTTGTATATCACACATGTAGCAAATAATGTTTATAATCACTTTAAGACGACAAACCAAAACAATTCTCCAACTCCCACCTTTTTTTTAAAATTATTTATTTATTTATCCACTCATTTATGTTTTAATTTGACCAGAGAGAGAGACACACACAGAGAGAGAGAGGGAAAGTGAGAAAGCAAGCCACCAGGTCCGGGACTCGAACTGTGGTCGGCCATGTTGGAGTGTCCAGCACCTTAACCACCACACCACCTACTGGCCCCGTAATTCCCACCTTTTAAGAAAGCTCCACAATTGTAGGGATCATTATTTCATAAAGCACTAAAGGATACTTTTCATGTCAAGAATGCCTTTCACATATTTTAGGATAGTTAGTTTCTTGCTTTCATGGAAAAGTATTATCCCTGCATATAATTACCTGGCTAATGCTACATGCCTTCTGAGGGCCGGGTGTAGAGACCCACTTTATCTTGTTATTGCATCCTCACAATAACCCAGGGACAGAAACTGTTATCACAATATTACAAAGAAGGAAATTAGGGTTTGGGATGCTTGACAATTTGCTCAGGGTCATATAATTCATTAAACTGCAGACAAAAGATTCAAACTAGATCCCTTGTCATGTCCTTGCTTAATTCAGTGCTTTACATTCCAGGTTTCTTAAACTCAGACCATAATCCAAACACACTCTTGACACCAGAGGGCAACCCCTAGACTCCAAGCAGACTCTGATAGGAGCAATGCAAACATCTCTGCATGTGCCACCTGAGTCCTACTTGAGATTCTCTAATTTCTTCATAGCGATAGCTAGAAAATGCAAATATTAATTTTAATGGGTATACTAAATGAATTATTTGTTCCTATATTAATTAATTATTAGTTGGCATATGACTACTGCCAGGCTAAAATCTCTCTTCCAAAACCCTCAAGGTCAGACGTGCTTCATAATACAGAGTGGTTTTTGGAAACATAAAATACATGGAGCAGGACCAGCAGGTGGTGCAAAGATTATGTTGCTGGACTCCCATGTGATCGACCACGGTTCAAGTCCTGGACCTGACGACTTGAAACTCATGCCAGGTGCACATGTGTGCATGCCCAAGATCGAGAGAAGGGATTACAGTGTGGACATTACCTTGGGAGGGGGTGATTTCTCGATTTCTGTCTCTCTGTCTCTCTGGTAAATGCACCCACTCTCTAAAAAATAAAAAGAAAAGAAAATGTGTGTACCTGGTTAGGTGCTGTGGTGCTCAGTGATACCGAAGCCACCCGGGAAAGCCCAGGTTTGTGTCCTGAGGTCTTCACGACATGCCAGCTGTGCTTGCATAGGCCTATGATCCTGGTTGGCAGACACCAGAGGGGGACCGTGGCATGGATACCCCATTGGAGGTGGCTGTCTCTCTCTCTTCTTTTTTTTTTTTTTTTTTTTTTTTGGTCAATCATGGAAGAAAGAAAAAAAAATACCATATCAGTATATCAGTTCTCTTAAAGGGAATTTGGGGCAGCATTTTTTAATTATAAACATTTCTACAAAAATATGTATATAAGTATCACACTTAATGGGATAAACAAAGACTGTAAAAAGCTTTGCATGTTTTTCCAGCAAGTGAAGTCAGAAATTTTAGTCCCAATTCCTTGGTCTCCTAACTGTGTTTGCTTGGGTAAATATTGGGTCATTAGGAAAGTGATGACACATTTTTGCATAAGAAAACAATAAAATTTGTCATGACTTTCCCAACGACATAATAGTTTCCTATGCTTCTGTTCCTCTGTCTGTAAAAGTGACACCTACATGGGACCAGCAGGTGGTGTGGTGGTTTAGGTGCTGGACACTCCCAAATGGCCAACCACGGTTGAGTCCTGGACCTGGTGGCTTGCTTTCTCGCTTTCCCTCTCTCTCTCTCTCTGTCTCTCTCTGGTCAAATTAAAATAAATGAACGAATTTTTAAAAAAGGGGTGTGTTAAAAAAAAATGGCACCTCCATCCCAGTGTGACGAAGATATCTGAGTCAGAAGGTACAATAGCTGTAAGAAATTGCGAATTTCGTTAACCTCACATAGTAAGTGCTTAATAAGGGCTGGCTAACAGTGTATGTGTTTTGCAGAGGAAATGAAAACTCTCAATGGATTTTTCTGAAAGAAGTGACAGCACTCAGTTCTCCATCGCAGTTACAAGATAATTTAACTTTTAGACAACCTAGAACTTTGGTTTCATGTATCTTAACTTACAATTCACAGAATATTAAAAACACTTAACTGGTGTCAGGGTCGGTTTTTCTTTTAAAGCAACTTCGTTGTTTCATGTTGATTCACAAATAAACTGCTCAATATGCCACTGTGCTAAAAAGCCTGTTTCTCATTCTCTTATCCTCGTCCATATTAATAGGATCTATGGCTTATTCTCAGCCCAAGCTGCTGTCATAGCTGATGTTTCGGGTAGGTTACTGGTGCCTGGCCGTGATCAGGATGCACGGGTAAAAGCAAGTTCAATTTCAATGATTTGTACCATCATGGAAGCAGCGGAAACTCTGCCATCCTTTGATCCTGAAATGAACAAACTAACATCAATGTAAACTGTCAAAATCTTTCCAAGGTGATAAGAGCATTTTTTTTTTTTAAGTTTGACACAGTCTACATCATTCACCTGGTGGAGAGAATCAGAGAGAGAAAGAGGGAAAGTGAGAAATCACCCCCACTCCACCAGGGAGGAGATGGCCACACCACAGTCACGCTCCTCTATTCTCCTCCTGGGATTTTGGGCGCACACACACATCTGCCTGGTGTGATTTTTTTTTTTTTTTTTTTAAAGAAAGTTTTTGCTATAGGGTGTGTGCACTTGCCAGAGAGACAGAGAGAAACAGAAAGAGAGAAAGTGAGAAATCACCCCCCAGGGAGGATGGCCACATCACAATCCCTTCTCCTTCTCCTTCATTCTCCCCTTGGGATTTGGGGCATGCACACACGCACATGCACTCAGTGTGAGTTTCAAGTCAGCAGATCTGGGACTTGAACTGTGATGGGCCATGTGGGAGTCCAGAGCCTTAACCTCTACACCACCAGCTAGCCCCTCTTGGCGTGTCATTTTTTCAAGCCACCGAGTTCAGGACTTAAATCACACAGTCAGCAATGTGAGATCCAGCCGCCTTGACCACTGTGCCACCAGCTTGCCTTCTGCCAGCCCCAGTGCCTAGTGCTCAGCATTCCAGTCTTTTTTGTTTTGTTTTATTTTGTTTTTAGAGATATTTTTGCTACAGGGTGTGTGCACTTGCCAGGGACACAGAGAGAGACAGAGAAAGTGAGAAACACCCCCTAGGGAGGATGCCATGCCACAATCCCTTCTGCTCCATTCTCCTCTTGGGATTTTGGGCACACACACACATGCACCTGGCGTGAATCTCAAGCTTCTGGGTTCGAGGCTTGAACCACAGTCAGACATGTGGAAGTCTAGCACCCCAACCACTATGCCGCCTGCTGACCACAACATTCCAGTTTTCGTGACAGTCCCTGAATGCCTTACAGCCTCTGCCAGGAACATGTGGGTCCTCCTTCCACCACCACAAGCCTTTTCTCTTCACTGAAGTTCTGCTTTGATTTTTTTTTTTTTTGAGAGGTTTTTGCTATAGGGCGCGTGCGCTCGCCAGACAGGCAGAGAGAGACAGAGAGAAAGAAAGCGAGAAATCACCCCCTAGGGGGGATGGCCACGCTGCAATCCCTTCTCCTCCATTCTCCTCTCGGGATCTTGGGCACGCACGCACACGCGCCCAGCGTGAGTTTAAGCCACCGGGTCCGGGACATGAACCGCGGTCGACTACGTGGGAGTCCAGCGACATAGCCATTACGCTAACTGCTGGTCCCTTGATTTTTCATCTTAATTGGAAGTTGCATCACCCAAGTGTCCCGAGACTCGCGCCTTCAGCCTTACCGCTCATCACGCATTGGCACGGTGTGTTATCAGCGGGTATTTATCAGCGTCTGCTTTGCCTAGATTGGAAGAAGAACCATATCTATCTTGTTCCAGATGGAATTCCCAGGGTTTAATGTAATATCTAGCATGTGGTAGTAATGATTAAACCTCTTAGAAGATCTTGCATGTGAAAAAACGGATAATACAACTGCCCTATAGAATCGTGATAATAAAATACAATGCTGTGTATGAATATGCTTATGTGTCAGAATGCTTAGCAGGTAATAGAAATTCAATAAATGTTAGCTGCATATGAAATCTACATTTTTCTCAAAGCTACAGTATCAGCTCTTTTTTTTTTAAAAAAAAAGAATTATTTGTTTTGTTTTATTTATTATTATTTTTAAATTTCCTATGAACTCATGGGCTCACCATAGAAAGACAAAGAGAGAGAGGAAAGTGAGAAAGCAAGCTGCCAGGTCCAGGATTCAAACTGTGGTCAACCATGTGGGAGTCCTGCGCCTTAACCACCATACCACCTGCCAGCCCACAAGATCAGTTTTTAAATTTTATTGTAAATTTGGGTCAAAATATCATAGTCTGTTACATATATTACATAGTAATTTTTTTTTTACTCTATGGTCAGTGCATTTTCTTTTCTTTTTCTTTCTTTTTTGATTGTTAAATGAATTAGAAAAAATGCTGAAAAGCTAAATGTCCTCTTTAGTAGGGTTGACTGAGTCTGGATGATCTTTTAATTTCTGACTATCTTAAACTGCTTTATGCAAACACATTCTGTTCGATGAAACTCTCAAACTCATTTTGCAAAGTACATTTTCTACTATTTCCTTGGTAAACATATTTTACAGAAAATTGAAGCTACGCATTGCTGATGTATTGATACTATGGTACAATTAACATTTTGCTTCAAGATGAGTCTTACTAGTTAATCATTATTATGTGTTTCACAACATGTCCCCCTTGTCAGTTACCAAAACCACTGGGTGAATAATTGATAAAGAACAAGACATGTACATAGTCTCCTAGTATCTCCCCACCAATTACTTATCAATGACAAAGAAAAAGAGTAACTTGCTGGTCAAAAAACTGAACAAACACCTCCATGGGACCAGCAGTTAGTGTAATGACTATGTCGCTGGACTCCCATATAGTCGACCGCGGTTCGAGTCCCACCCGGTGACTTAAACTCACGCCAGGTGCGTGTGCGTGTGTGCCCAAGATCCCAAGAGGAGAATGGAGGAGAAGGGATTGCGGCATGGCCATCCCCCCTGGGGGGTGATTTCTCGCTTTCTGTCTCTCTGTCTCTCTCTGTCTGTCCGGCGAGTGCATGCACCCTGTAGCAAAAACCTCTCAAAAAAAAAACAAAAAAAAAAGTGAACAAACACCACCTTGATCAAATGCTTAAAGATAACATCATCTGGGAAAAAAACAACATCACATGCTCCCCCCACGCCCCCAAACACACACACACGTTCTATGGTAGAAAGTGCTTATGTGTTTATGTGTGCATGAGAGATAGGAAAGCAAGCACCCTCGTAGGGTCTCATCACACTGAGATTCCTTTTCCCCATCCTCTAGCTCCGCAGGATGGTGACTGCCCCAAGCAAGCAGCTAGCTTGTTTTTAGGTCAACCCAAGAGCTGAACCATGGTCACCATATAATCCCCAGCGCTGCAGTACACGAGTGTGAATGCTGTGGCTCGGACTCACATGCCTCTTGATATGATGCATGGTGAAGGTCACAACTTCACTCTACTATTGATCCTGAAATGAACAAACTAAAATAAAAATCACTGAAATTGTCCCAGTACTGGGGACCAGCAGGTAGTGTGGTGGTTAAGGTGCTGGACATTCCCATATGGCCAACCATGGTTCAAGTCCTGGATCTGGTGGCTTGCTTTCTCACTTTCTCTGTCTGTTTCTCTCTGGTCAAAATAAAATAAGTAAATGAGTAAATAAAATTTAAAATATAAAAATAAATTGTCCCAGTATTTTTGCCAAAATCTCACAACCTGAATCCAATCATAGGAGATATTGAAAAAATACAGGTTTAGGGACACTGCAAAATAACTGATCTGTTCTCTACAAAAATGGCAGGTTCAAAAAACACAAAGATATGGGCCCAGCAGGTAGCATGGTGGTTAAGGCACTGGACCCCAACATGGAGGATCATGGTTTAAGTCCCAGACCCAGCAGCTTGAAAAATCACCCTGGGTGCATGTATGTGCATGTACCCAAAATCCCAAGAGGGAAATAGAAGAGAAGGGATAATAGCATGGCCATCCCCCTGGAGGAGGATGATTTCTCATTTTCTCTCTCTCTGTTGAGCACACACACCTGATATCAAAAACCTAAAGCAAAACAAACAAACAAACAAAAACAGAGAGCCTGCTCTGTGCATGGGAAGTTGGATCCCACATGGCTAAGCACAGTTGGACTTCTGACCCAGTGGCTTATAAAACATGCATGCCCCAAATCCAGATGACATGGAGAAATGTAGGAGAAGGGATGACAGCATGACTATGCCCTACATGGGTGGGGGTTCCTCCCTTTCTCTTTCTCTCTGGCAAGGGTATGTAGGCTTTAACAATTAAAACAAAACAAAACAAAATTACAAAAGAAAATATATAACCCACACACACAAAGAATGGGGCCAGGTGATGGTGCAATGGTGGTACAACTGGACCCACATGAAAAAAGTCCTGGGTCAATGTCCCGGGAACTCATCAAACATACTAGGAATATACCATGCCTGTGATCAGGGCCAGCTGAGACTGGGGGGAGATAGGTGTGATGACCCTGCTGGGAATGTCTGTCTTTATATCTCTGTCTTTCTTTCTCTCTGTCTCTCAAAAAAAATAACTGGATAGATATTCAAGGAAAAAAAAAATAAATAAATAGTATAACAAGAAAGAAACCCAAAGAATGGGTAATAAATGTTTCTATATTAAAAGGGACTAAGAAGACAATAATTGTTATGCAATGTAATATATGATCTAGTTTGAATCTTCAACCTGGGAAGAGAGAAAGTGTCAGCTATACCCAAAAAATTTTAGACATTGAAATATAGGTCAAGATGGGACCAGCAGTTAGCGTATGTCACTGGACTCCCATGTAGTCAACCGCGGTTCGCATCCCGGACCCGGTGGCTTAAACTCACGCTGGGCGCGTGTGCGTGCGTGCCCAAGATCCCGAGAGGAGAATGGAGGAGAAGGGATTGCGGTGTGGCCATCTCCCCTGGGGGGTGATTTCTCGCTTTCTGTCTCTCTGTCTCTCTGTCTGGCGAGCGCACGCGCCCTATAGCAAAAACCTCTCCAAAAAGAAAAGAAAAGAAAAGAAAAGAAATATAGGTCAAGAGAAAGAGAGAGGAATCACCCCCCTAATGGGGGACAGCTGCACTCAATCTTTTCTCCTCCATTCTTCTCAGGATTTGGGCATGCGTGCACATGCACCTGGCATGTTTTTCAAGTCATCAGGTCCAGGACTGTGACTGCTCAGTTGGCCATGTGGTTTCCAGTTGCCTTAACTAACTCCACACAACCTGGCTGAGCAAGAAGAAAAAAAAAAAAAAAAAAAAATATATATATATATATATACACACATATAAAATCAAAGTTATATTTGATAATCATATGTGTTTATGTAAGTAGATATCCTCATTCTTAGAAAATACCCTCTAAAATATTCAGGGGTAAAGGAATGTGATAGTTATAATTTATTATTAAATGGTAAGAAAAATAGTGATAGAATTTGTATAGGAAAGAAAGCTCACACACAAAGGTGACAAAATATAAATTGTGTAAGGGAGTTCCTTGTTCTAGTCTTGCAAATTTTCTGTGTGTTCAAAAAGATATCAAAGTAAAACATTACCTCAAAAATGTCCTCGTCTGAAATCAACTTTATGCAGATTGGCATTCTGCACTCAAATCTAATGGTTATGGGTCAATAATTCATTATTTACCTTGAAGAAGGTAAAGCCTCTGTCACTTGCTGAATAATAAACAATTCCAACTTAGTGGGTTAAACAACCAATATTTATGGTATTTGTGTGATCCCATGGGTGGACTGAGTTCAGCTGGGCTGTTCAGCTCCACGCACGCAGGCCGAGGTATTTCTCGGCTCCATTCTCCCAGATGTTCAACTCTAGCTCCAGGCTGGGCCCTCGTTTCCCGGGACTCCTCTTCTTTCAGTGGTTTAGCCACTTCCTTACACAACAGAGAACAGAAGCTGTTCATCCCTTACACTCTTGGCTCAGAAATCCTAGAACGCCTCTTTCACGGCATTCTATTATTAGAAGCAAGTCAGCCTAGAGCCCAGATTCAAGCAGAGAGGAAATGGAGTCTGCTGTTTGAGTGGCTTCCCAGAGATGGGAAGAATTGTTGGCGGCCATATTTTAGACCGTTTACCTCAAAGCCCAAAGAAAATACCTTAGATGGATTTGAATGGCCTTCTCTGTGAGTGTAATAAAGGTATAATTAGCATATGAAATAAATGTCAAAACAATTGTAATTTGAATGGAAGTTAACTTAATTGGTTGCATATATGGATGCAGAATCATCATTTATAATTGCAGATCAGGCAGCTTATTATAAATTTTTTTTTAGTATAAAAGTGTCAGATAGAATGTTCTGGTTTGAGTTATTTCTTAAGAATTAAACTTGTTTGATTCTTGTTAGCTACTGGGAAACCAGGTGTACCATAGGCTTTTTCTTTTTTTTTTAAAGAATAACTTATTTAATTTTCTTTATTCATTCATTCATTTTAATTTAACCAAAGAGAGACACAAAGAGAGAGAGAGAGGGCCAGCAGGTGGCGTGGTGGTTAAGGGCACTGGACTCCCACATGGCTGACTGCGGTTCAAGTCCCGGACCTGGCAGCTTGCCTTCTCGCCTTTCTCTCTCTCACTCTGTCTCTCTCCTGTGAAATTAAATAAATAAAGTTCAATAAAATAATTCTAAAAAAAAAAAAAGAGAGAGAGAGAAAGTAAGAAAGCAAGCCACCAGGTCTTGAACCGTGTTCGACCACGTGGGAGTGTCCAGCGCCTTAACTACCATGACACCTGTTGGCCCCCTCATAGACTTTTGAGTAAAAGAGAAAAAGGAGTGTTCATTCAGACTTAGAAAGGAAAGGAAAAGTGGTGTGGATCTTCGGGCTCTGCCTCGGGTACTACTCCATTGCTCCGACCCCATGGACTTGTGTCAACAGATTCATTCAATTTCCCCTCACTATTAGACTAGTAGAACTACCCATATATGTGGGACCAGCAGATGGCCTAACCATTACACCACTGGACTCCCACATGGCCAACCGAGGTTCTAGTTCGGGACCTGGAGGCTTGGAACTCACAAGGTACATGTGCATGGGTGCCCAAAATCCTGAGAGAAGAATGGAAAAGGGATTGCAGCATTGCCATCCTCCCTGGGGAGTGATTTATGTTTTGCTATATGTCTCTCTATCGCCCTCTGTCTCTCCAGCAAGTGTACGTGCCCTATAGCAAAAATCTCTCTCTCTCAAAAAAAAAAAAGAATTATCCATATGTGTGCCCACCATTGTGCCCGTGCAATGTTGGCTAAATCTTCATCATCTTGTAGCGAGACCTGCCAAAACCTGTAATTTTATATAACTCTGCCTTCTCAGCTCAGAAGCCTTGTACATAAACTGACTGATTCCCAGCAGACAAGGCTGAAGTTCTGTGACAAATCTCTCAGGAGACTGTATTAAGTCACTTACATGATAACTAGCCACAGTTAAATGTTTTTCATATATTTCTTTATACCGAATTTGACTCCGAGTGAAAGTTTCTCACTGAACTAATCAAAGTAAGATCTCTTATTTTCAAAAACATTAGACACATTTCAAAATGTAGATTTTTCCTTTTTTTTTAAGGCTTTTGCCATAGGGTGTGTGCACTCATTGTAGAGGCAAAGAGACACAGAGAGAGGGAAAGCGAGAAGTCACTTCCCCGTGGGGGAACGGCCATTCTACAATCTCTCCTCTTGCATTCCCCTTTCAGGATTTTGGGGACTCCAGCACATGTGCCCATCGTGGTTTTCAAGTTGACAGGTCAGGGCCTCAAACCACAGTCAGCCATGTGAGAATTCAGTGCCTCAACCACCATGCCACCCGTTGGCCCCTTAAAATGTAGATTTTTAGAGCCAGCTCCGAAGCCTAGTTGTTAAGGAAACTGGATCCTACATGGCCAACTGTGGTTTAAATCTAGGCCCCTGTGACTTGAAAAACACGCCAGGGGCATGTACATGTGTGCCCCAAATCCCAATGGAATGGAGAAACAGAGAAAAAGGTATTGCAGTGTGACCCTGCCCCCACGGTGGGGGTGCTTTCTCCTGTTCTCCCTTTCTCTCTCTCTCTGTCTCTGGCAGTTAAAAAACAATAAAAGAAAATGTAGATTTCGTCTTTGGAATTTCTGGAAGGAGTATTATATATGTGTTCTTTTATGAGAATGGAATGTCACTTAGGATTTATATTAGAAAGTTAAGTTTTTATTTCCACTTCTGTAATCAATCTGTTTTGATATGCTGATTTGGGTGAAGTACAAGGAAAATCCAGCCTCAGACAGATATGTAGTTGAAAAAAATACATTTTTTTCCTGTTTTTAAATTTGACGAGAGAGAGAAAGCGAGAAAGCAAGCTGCCAAGTTTGGGACTTGTACCTCAATCAACCATGTGGGAGTCCAGCATCTTAAACACCACACCACCCGTTGGTGCCCCCCAAAAGACTATTTTAATAGACATTTCAGGCAATTGCAAGTATTCTTTGAATCCACATCAACACTCTACAGATGTGGTCTTTGTTTTGTTTATTTATTCTTTCCCTGAGAGATCGCTGTCACTTCATGCTGTGCTCCTCCTCAGCCATGGTCAGCCAGCACTGAGTATGCACATGCACAGGGACACCCGGGACCCGAACCCAGCACCTTCCCATATGATCTCGGCATCAAAACAGTTGAATTGTCACCGTCGGAGCTGGCGCATTCTAACTGGTAGTTTTCTTTCTTTTCTTTTCTTTTTTTTTAAAAGCACATCTCTGAGTTCTTTTTTTTTTTTTTTTAAAGATTTATTTTTAATTATGTTTATTATCATTCTTCTTCAATTTTGACCAGAGAGAGACAGGCAGAGAGAAAGGGAGAGTGAGAAAGCAAGCCACCAGGTCCAGGACTTAAACCGTGGTCGGCCATGTGGGAGTCCAGCACCTCAACCACCACACCACCTGCCGGCCCCAGTTTTCTTTCTTTTTTCATTGTTACAGGGTGTATGCACTCATCAGATAGAGACAGAGTGAGGGACACCCTCCAGTATACCTCCTCCCCCTCCCCCCCGACACACACATGCGTAGAATATAGATGGGAAACAGGAAGCCTAGTGCATACTTAGTGGTGACATGTGAAAGAAGTGGGTCATACCGATGAAGTTTATTCTCTATGTTGTCTTTTTAAAAAGCAAGTCACGGGGATCAACAGATGGTATAATGGTTATATCGCTGGATTCTCATGTAGTCAACCATGGTTTAAGTCCTGGACCCAGCAGCTTAAAACTCACGCTGTGTGTGTGTGTGTGTGTGTGTGTGTGTGTGTGTGTAAGATCCTGAGAGAAGAATGGAGGAGAAGCGTGGCCATCCCCCCTTGGGGGGTGGTTTCTGGCTTTCTAGCTCTCTCTGTCTCTCCCACGAATGTATGTGCCCTATAGCAAAAATCTCTTTTAAAGAAAAAAAAAATCCTCATAATCTATATACTTTCCTTATTGAAAATTTTAATGGAGGGGCCAGCAGGTAGCATGGTGGTTAACGTGCTGAACTCCCACATGGCTGACTAGGGTTCAAGTCTCGGACCTAGCATCTTGCTTTCTCACTTTCTCTCTCTCTCTGGTGATATATTCTATAGCAAATTGAAAAATAATAATAAATATAATTTTTTTAAAGAAAAGTTTAATAGAAAAGCGTAAAGAAATTTAAAAGAAAGTTTTAAAAAGAAGCAAAAAATAGCTTAATAGATAATAAGTAAATGCTCACAGTTTTATTAACCCATGAATTTAATAAAGTTTGCTAGAAAGAAACTTTACGATTGAGGCATTCTAACTGGTACTCTTTTTCTTTATACAAAAATAGAAGAAAAAAGAGTTAGAGTTTTACTGAAAGCTCAGGCAGATAACTCCATCAGTCAAGTATAAATTCATGCTTCTGTTCATTTGTTACTTTGTTTTGTGATGAATAAAATATTCTTTGTTATTTACCCCTTTAATTTTTAAAAATTCTTAGGAGATAGAAAGTGACTTTTATATCTAGTTCTAACTAAGTTGAAAAATAAGCAGAGAGAGCCAGCAGGTTGAGTGGTAGTTGGGGCACTGGACTCCCATGTGGTCGACTGCAGTTCAAGTCCTGGACCTGGAGCCTTGTTTTCTTTTTTGGGAGAGGTTTTTGCTATAGGGATCGTGCAATTGCCAGAAAGACAGAGAGACAGAAAGTGAGAAATCACCCCCAGGAGGGATGGCCATGCTGCAATCCCTTCTCTTCCATTCTCCTCTCGGGATCTTGGGCACACACGCACACGCGCCCAGTGTGAGTTTAAGCCACCGGGTCTGGGACTTGAACTGCGGTTGACTACATGGGAGTCCAGCGACATAGTCATTACTGGTCCCTGGAGCCTTGTTTTCTAGCTTTCCCTCTCTCTCTGTTAAGCATGTATACCCTGAAGCAAATTTAAAAATAATAATGGCAATAATAATAAATAAAATTAAAATATTCTTTAAAAATAAATAAAAAATAACAATAGGCAGAAAGGGTAAAATATGGGATTGACTTTGGTTTGATCATCATATAATAAGTAATGTTTTTCAGTGTCTATTTGACTCAAGGAACATACTGAGAAAGATAACAGCATGCAAAACCTCAAAGGATCATAAAAATCTGCTAATGAAATAAAGGTTCTAATCTCTTCTGTCTCTTTCCATAGACAGGTGAGTATCATTTCGTACTGTGGGCTATTGATAAGACTCATCTGTAGTGTCATATCAAATTTCGGTCTATGCATTAACAAATTGCTAGATAAAATTTCGTTTTCATAAGTTCATTGGAATATTTGCCATGTATTTGTTGTGTGCTAGACTCTCTCCTTGGTGCTTGGGATAGCATAAAGAATATATCAGGGGCCGGCAAGTGGCATGGTGGTTAAAGGCGCTGGACTCCCACGTGGCCAACCACTGTTCAAGTCTCGAACCTAGTAGCTTGCTTTCTCACTTCTTCTCTCTTTCTCTGTCCCTCTCTTTTCAAACTAGAAAATAATAATGATAATAATAATAAATAAAGTTAAATAAAATAATTCTTTAAAAAAAAGAATAAAGAACAAATCAAAGTTAGTGAACTCATGGAGCATATAAAAAAAAGTGGCTCCCCTCATGGAACTTACATTCCAGCGAGAGAGGTAGACAACAGTCAGGAATGGAAGTTGGCCGGATGTCACTGATGGGAGAGATGGTGTTGGAGATCAGTAGAGCTGTTACCTTATGCAGAGGGTAAGTAAAATGTGGAAGGGCACAAGTGAGATGCAAGTGAATATGTGATTTTCACATTTTTTTTTTCTGTACCTTGTATTTCAATAAAGAATTTACATGAAAAAGAACTTGATGAATAAATGAATGAGTTCTTACTCTACTTTAGGAATATCCATTACTCTTATTCATGTACATCTTAGAATTGACTTTTCCTAAGTACATTCATTCCATATATAGTTATGGTTAGTTCCTGTCTACCTACTATGTGCTAGACACTATACCAGGCATCGGGAATGAAGAGGTAAACAAAAAGATATGGTTTTTTTCCTGTTCATGCACTACACAAAGTGTTTTATTTGCTTTGAGCAAAAGAATTGCTGTCATAATTTCCGTACAAATGTGAACCATAATTCATTAACGAAATTGAGTTTTATCACTCAATTTTCTTGATTTATTCCTTTCAACTATTCCCTTGATTGGGAAGTCCTTTTATCCAGATAAAACTTGATTTGTTTTTCTGTTTTCTGTTTTTGTTTTTAATTGTTTAAGGGTTTGTGTGCTGACCGAAGAGAAAAAAAGAGAGGCAGAAGGAGAAAGCACCTCCCAATGGGATGCAGTCATGCCTCAGTCCCTTCTCCTCCATTTCTTCATCTTGCTGGGATTTGGGGTATGCATGTACATGTACCAGGTGTGTTTTTTAAGTTGCCAGGGCTGGGGCAAACCATCATGTGACACCCAGGTCCCTTAACCACTAAGCTGCAGGGCTGAGCCCATATAAAACGTATGAGAGAATTTCCTCTTCATCACAAAGATTATGGATCTTAAATTTGCTGAGATATTTGACCATATTTAAGCTCTATGAAGGGAAACATTTTATTGAGACCACATTTCTTCTGAGCGTGTTTGTTAATGAGTGAGTGATTTGCAAAAGTGCATGCTCTACATTTTCTTCCTTTAAGACTTATGTGAGACATTATCACTTTCCCATATTTCTTTTGGAAGGACACAAAAGGGACATCATTATATGCTCTTCTATCTTTAAATGTGAGAAGCATGTGTCCAATTAAATCTAGTGCTTCCTCTTCATTATTCTGTATGAATAATTAACCTTTCTAAGTGCTGACATCAGGAAGGTTTTGAATTCCCCCTCTCTTCCAAGGGAAAAATAAAATGAAGAGCAGAATTGGTGCTTCTTTTGAGTTTTCTCTTTAATCACTTTGAAGGATAGTTAGTAATAAAATATGAGTAATAAAATCTCCAATGTTGTTCCTGAAAATTATTATTTTGTTTATTCTTCGGTGATAATGATTTTATTATTAATGTTCCCTTTTCTAAAGTCGTAATGTTCTCTAATGCAATCATTTAGAACAATATGGACACCAATCTACTTTCATTAGTCACATGGGAACACTATAAATCAATTTATATGATCTTTGCAATTGAAACTTGCTGGATGCCAGCTGTGTTAATTTCTGTTAATTATCATCCTTTTAAGTCTCATTCTTTCTGTAAGTAAGATATGCACTTTAGGACTTATTTTAATAGTTTCGATTGTTCTGCTCATCCTCCTACAGGTCTCCTACAAGGTTTTTGCCCCTCTAACTTGATTTATAATACAACCTTGAAACAAGGAGAAGCATTAGTCGACTGCTGTTTTAATAAATGGCTTGTCAGCTATTTTACAACTATGCTCATTTCTTTGGCTGGAGAAATTTTCTAGATAGCAGGCCTTTGAATTTCTAATTATTTAGAGATTTGGTGGATATTCTTGATTACATCCATCTTCTGTGCCAAGAAATACTTGACTGTTTGAGAGAAAATAGTCTTGATCTTTCTACTTAGTTTGATTTTGTGATAGACTGACTTACTAGTCAATTGGGGAAGTTGAAAATGTAATGAAATCATTTTACATGAAGCCACTTAAAATACTGTCTTCTCTGTTTATGTTCATTTATTTTGCAAAAAGAGTTATCTTAAGAAATTAGTACCATTTTGAAATGGGAATTTTGTACAACTCTTAGCTTCCCCAAATTTGATTAGCCCTCTTGTTTTTTTTTTCTTTCTATGAGAGATTTCTTTTTGTTGGAGAGGGTTTTTTTTGCTATAGGGCATGTGCACTTGCCAGAAAAACAGAGAGAGATAGAGAGATAGAAAGCGAGAAATCATCCCCCCAAGGGGGATGGCTATCCTGAAATCCCTTCTCCTCCATTCTCCTCTGGGAATCTTGGGCACGCACGCACACACGCCTGGTGTGAGTTTAAGCCACTGGGTCCAGGACTCGAACGGCAGTGACTGCATGGGTGTCCAGTGACATAGCCATTATGCTAACTGCTGTTCCCAAGAGAGATTTTTTTTTGCTAGAGAGTGCATGCACTCTCTGGAGAGACAGAAAGCAAGAAATTACCTCCTAGGGGAATGACCATGCTACAATCCCTTCTCCTCCATTCTCCTCTTGGGATCTTGGGATCTTGGACATGCACACACATGTGCTGGCATGAGTTTTGTGGGGTTTTTTTGAGAGGTTTTGCTATAGGGCGCATGTGCTCACCAGACAGACAGGGAGAGACAGAGAGACAGAAAGCGAGAAATCACCCCCAAGGGGGATGGCCACTCCACAATCCCTTCTCCTCCATTCTCCTCTCGGGATCTTGGGCACACACACACGTGCCCAGCTTGAGTTTTTAGCCACCGGGTCCAGGACGCGAACCGTGGTCAACGACATGGGAGGCCAGCGACATAGCCATTACGCTAACTGCTGGTCCCACTGGCCAGCTCCATTATTATTATTTCTAAGTTGACCAGAGAAAGACAGAAAGCGAGAGAGAGGGAAAGTGTGAAATGAAAGCAAGATGCCAGATATGGGACTCAAGATGTGGTTGGCCATGTGGGATTCCAGCACCTTAACCACCATGCCACCTGTTGGCCCAAATTTTAAAATTTATAAATACCCGCCCACCGCATTTTATTTTCTTTATCCAAAAATAATTGGCAATAAAGAGTTAACCTGGGGGGACCAGCAGTTAGCGTAATGGCTGTATTGCTGGACTCCCATGTAGTCGACTGCAGTTCAAGTCCTGGACCCGGTGGCCTAAACTCACGCCAGGCGCGTGTGCGTGCGTGCCCAAGATCCCTAGAGGAGAATGGAGAAGAAGGGATTGTGGTGTGGCCATCTCCCCTGGGGGGTGATTTCTTGCTTTCTGTCTCTCTCTGTCTTTTGGGCAGGTGCATGCACCCTATAGCAAAAACCTCTCCAAAAAAATAAAAAATAATGACAATAAATAAAATTAAATAATTATATGTATATATATATATATATATATATATATATACATAAAGAGTTAACTGAGGCACAACCTAGACCTAGATGATGACAGAAGGGGATGACAGAACTCCAGGACACTGCCATGACTCTCACCATCAGTGAGTGAGTCTGACTTTCTCCACACTCAGCCTAGTTCTTGTTGATGTTTTGATCATATCCATCCTAGTGAGTGTGAAGTGATAACTGATTGTGGTTACGAGTAGCATTTCCCTAAGGACTAATAATGTTTTTTTTTTGTTTTGTTTTTTTTTTTTGAGAGGTTTTCGCTATAGTGCGCGTGCGCTCGCCAGACAGACAGAGAGAGACATAGAGACAGAAAGCAAGAAATCACCCCCTCGGGAGGATGATCACACCACAATCCCTTCTCCTCCATTCTCCTCTCGGGATCTTGGGCACGCACGCACACACACCCAGCGTGAGTTTTAAGCCACCAGGTCCAGGATGTGAACCACGGTCGACTACATGGGAGTCCAGCGATATGGCCATTACACTAACTGCTGGTTCCCAATAATGGATATTTTCTCATGTGCTTATCAACCATTTATATACTTTTTTAGAGACATGTCTATGTGAGCCTGATGACCATTGTACTACATTTTCAAAGAATTACTTAATTTTATTTATTATTATTTAAATTTGCCATAGAGCACATGCACTCGCCAGAGAGACAAAGAGGGAGAGAGAATGATAAAGCAAACTTCCAGATTCAGGACTTGAACTACACTCGGCCATGTGGAAGTCCAACACTTTTAACCACCACACATCTGCTACCCTTGCCGTTTTAAAATTGGGATTGTCTTTGCACTGTTGTGTGTCACTAAGTTTCGTGCATTTGTCACTTTTTCTATTTTTACTACTGCTTAGAAATCCTCTGAGTGATGTCTAGTGAGGCATTCATTCAAACAACCATTAGTCACTTACTGGGTCTTATGCCTGTGCAGGAAATACACAGCCAGACAAGATGTGTTTTCTCTCCTTTGGATTATTGCAGCAGCTTCCTGTTTTCCTTTCCCCAATCCATTTTCAACCCTCCATCCCAAATTATTTTTTTAAAGTGAATTTGATCATATCACTTCCTTGCTTAATCCCTTCTCTGTTTCCTTTAATGGCTGTGAGGCAAAGTTCTCTTTAAGAGGGTTTATAATGGCTTCAAAGTTGCCCATCGCCAGGCTCTGTAAGCTTGTCTCGCATGTATGTCCTGCAGTCTCATTTCAGGTAACTTTTGGGGTCTTCTAGTTAAATAGCCCACCTAATACCATAATCCCTTTAATAGAATTCTAGAGAAAAACGTCCATAAAGAACCTACGTTTCTTATAGTGTTGAGTTGGCTGTTAAGTTGTTTACTCTTAGAGTGTGAAATAAGAAGTCATATAGTGAGTGGATTTTAACTTTCATGAGGAGACAGGCTTATTGAACAAACGGAGGGGATAAATGGATCTTCAGCCAGAACTCTGCACCAGGTCTTAGGTAAAACTCTAAATCATGAAATAGTGGACTTCTCTGCGGCTTATGACCCGAGGAAACAAGCTGTATTGTGCTATTTTGTTGACTTTAATGGGGTCTTCAAATATTCCAGCCTCATCTCAGCTTTGCCGCTAATAAAGGAAGCGCTCCGGGCTAAGGCAAGGTCAGGGTCCTGAAAGTGGACTGACGGTGGCTTTTCACCGTCAGCGATGAGGGCAACAGTAATGAATGGTGCTCCCTGAACAGGTAAGTAACTCACCAACCACAGAACCAGTCCTGTGAGAAATGAGTCCTTCCAATTCTCCCTCTACCCACCCTTAGAGATTGGGTTTTATTGTGATTTTTAATTTTTTTTAAGAATTATTTTCTTGGGACCAGCAGTTAGAGTAATGGCTATGTCGCTGGACTCCCATGTAGCCGACCACGGTTCAAGTCCCGAACCCGGTGGCTTAAACTCAGGCCGGGCGTGTGTGCGTGTGTGCCCAAGATCCCGAGAGGAGAATGGAGGAGAAGGGATTGTAGCATGGCCATCCCCCCAGGGGGTGATTTCTCACTTTCTGTCTCTCTCTATCTTTCTGGCAAGTGCATGCGCCCTATAGCAAGAACTTCTCAAAAAAACATTATTTCCTTTAACCTTATTTATTTATTTTTAATTTGATCAGAGAAGGGCAGAGAGAGAAAGAGAGAAAGGAAGTGAGAAAGCAAGCTGCCAGGTCTGGGACTCGAACTGTGGTCGAGGTTAGCCATGTGAAAGTCCAACGCCCTTAACTACCAAGCCACCTGTCGGCCCCGGATTTTAGTTTTATTAAAGGCAGCTTCAGTTTCCTTATATCTCACCAAATGAACCAGTCTCTGATGATCTAAGGAAGAAGGAACTTAATACCTTAGTTTTGTGACTGAAAAATTAGTCTAATGTATAATTTTTCTAGTATATAAATTTGACATTATTATGAACTTTTCTAAAAATTTGGGCAGTTATACAAAACCTAGTTGTCTTTGTATGTACAAACACAAACATGCTTTTTTTCCCCACAAATGTAAAGACTATAAAATTCACATAATAAGCGTGAAGTAAGGTTTGTGTTTGTATTATCTATTGCTGCATAAAAAGCTAACCGTCCAAAATAGGTGGTTGAAATAATCATTTTATTGTGTTCATCATTTTGCGGGTCAGAAATGAGGACAGGGACCATTCAGTCTATTTGTCACAGATGTAGGCCATGTCAGCAGAGTTGTCTGGGGGCATGACCTTTCCAAGATGGCTTCTCCACTCACAGGCCTAGCAATATGACACTTGTACTCTCTCCACGTGGTCTTAACCCCGCAGGGCCTCTGCATGTGGCTTGGCACTGGTTCAGGATGGTGCCGGGGGTAGTCATACCTCTTAAATGGCTGTTGGTTTCTAAGACAGCAAAGCAGTCGCCAGCAGGCCTCTTAAATGCAAGGTTTGGAACTGACATAACAATTACAGCATTATTAACATCACTCTGTTGATTAACACAGCCGCAGACTAGTCCAAACTCAAAGGGAAGGAAAATGGACCTTTCTTGGTTGATTTTTTTTTCCTTTCTTTTTTCTCAGAGGTATATGTGTCGTCAGCGAGAGAAAAAGGAGAAAGTAACCCTCATGGGGAAATGGGGAACAGTCATGCCATAACCCTTTCTCCCCTTTCTCTAACTCCCTTCTGAGATTTTTTGAGCTTGCATGCACAGGAGCTCAAGTGTTTTGTTTTATTATTTTTTTTAAAGAAATCAGCCCCTGGGGGGATGGCCACATTGCATTCCCTTCTCTTCCATTCTCTTCTCAGGATTTTGGGTATTCACGCACACATGCCCAGCGTGAGTTTCAAGTTGCCAGGTCTGACTAGAACCGTGGCCGGCCATGTGGGAGTCCAGCAACATAACCATTATGCTATCTGCTGGTCCCCTCAGGGTATTTAAGCCCCTGGGTTCAGGACTTGAACTGTGCAGTCAGTCTTGTAGGCTCGGGCTGCCTTAACTATCAGGCCATGGAACCTGACCGGGACTGCAATTCTTTTCTTTTCTACCTTTTTTTTTGTTATGGAGTGCTCATACTCACCCAAGACAGAAATGAAGAAAGTTAGAAATCACCTCTTGAGGGGATGATCACATCACAATCCCTTATTCTCCACTCTCCTTATAGGATTAGGGGCATGTATGGACACACACCTGGAGTGATTTTCAAGCCTCTTAGGACAGTCAGTCAAGTGGAATGAAGGACCTTAACCTCTATGCCACCTGCCAACCCCAGACTCCAGTTCTTTTTGTTTTAAATAAATATTTTCCCTCATTGATTATTATTATTATTTAATTTGTTATAGGTTACATGTACTCATCAGAGAGAGACAGAGACAGACAGAGAGAAAGTGAGAAAGCAAGCTGCCAGGTCCTGGATTAGATCTGTGGTCTAAAATATGGGAGTCCAGCACCTTAACCACCATGTCACATGCTGGCCCCAGACTCTAATTCTTAGTGGGAGGAAGAACAACAGATTTGCCAATAGAGTTACAATTTAAGCACGTGTACTTGATAAACAGCTTTCCTCCAGGATGTTGTCTCCAGCAGTTTGCAGTCATTCCATTAGAGAAAGATGGGGTGCTAGTCTACATATTGTATACAACTTCAACAACTTTTATAAAGTGTTTAATAGTTGGAACCAGCAGTTGGCGTAATGGCTATGTCGCTGGACTCCCATGTAGTCGACCGCGGTTCGAGTCCCGGACCCGGTGGCTTAAACTCACGCTGGGCATGTGTGTGTGTGTGCCCAAGATCCTGAGAGGAGAATGGAGGAGAAGGGATTGCAATGTGGCCATCCCCCCCCGGGGGGTGATTTCTCGCTTTCTGTCTCTCTGTTTCTGTCTTTCTGGCGAGCGTATGCACCCTCTAGCAAAAAAAAAAAAAAAAAAAAAAAACCAAAAACTATTTAATAGTGATAATCAAAATTCTCAAGTTCCATTACTTTTTATTTGTATATGTTTTTATGATGAACATTTTGAACTGCAAAGAGCAAATACTATGCTTTTTATGACATAAAACTGAGATCATAGGGGCATTAAGAATAGTTTATTAATTCCCAGGGTCTCACTCTACCTACCTATTACGTTTGATTGACTAAAGCCACTAGAGGTATGCTGTCTTGTTTTATGGGCATATCTGTAGCCACATGGCAGAGCACAGCTCCGTACAGGTGTTCTCACACGTCTGGGCTATTGACATCCAAGGAATTTAACGTGGGGGTCAGGGGAAGAAGCAAAAGGTCCAATATCATCCACACGTTAACTGGTGATGTTCATTTACCAAATCTTGCTTAAACTCTTGTACTCTCCAAGCTAATTTCATCCAATTGCCTTTTAATTATAGCCTCTTGCTCAGAGTTGCAAATATAATGGCTTTTTAATATAACTTGCACTGTTCTGTGCCCAGTGTAGGATGTAATCATGCAATTTTTTCAGTCAGAGCCAGTGCGTTAGGTAATTAAAACACAAGCACACATGGATGTCTGCACATGCATAATCCTGGCAGGAAAGTAATCTAAGAATCTAACAAATTTGTGTTTGAATAGAATTCTGTGTCTTCTGGGCCAGCAGTTGGTGTGGTGGTTAAGGGCATTGGACTCTCACGTGGCTGACCGTGGTTTAAGTCCAGGACACGGTGGCTTGCTTTCTTACTTTCCCCCTCTCTGGTCAAATTAAATGTAAATAAATCAAGTTAAATTTAAAAAAATAATTTTTTTTTTGAGAGGTTTTTCGCTATAGGGCGCGTGCGCTCGCCAGATAGACAGAGACATAGAGACAGAAAACAAGAAATCACCCACCAGTGGGGATGGTCATGCCGCAATCCCTTCTCCTCCATTCTCCTCTCAGGATCTTGGGCACGCACGCACACGCGCCTGGCATGAGTTTTAAGCCACCGGGTCCGGGATGCGAACTGCGATTGACTACGTGGGAGTTCAGCGACATAGCCATTACGCTAACAGCTGGTTCCCATAAAAAAAAAAACAATTCTTAAAAAAAAAAAGAATTCTGTAGTTTTCTACCTACCAGTGTATTGCAATATATATTGTAGGTATGATGAAACACAGAAGTCAGATGTCACTTGGAGTCCTGTGCACACATTACAGAGAATAAGATAAAATCAACTGATCTAACATAGGAATGTTAAGTGGTGATGCCTTATTTTTAACTTTTTATCAGTATTAGTGGACAATGATAATTCTCAACACAGGCAAGTTCTTTTTTATTTTTTTTGGAGAGGTTTTCGCTATAGGGGACGTGCGCTCACCAGAGAGAGACAAAGACAGAAGCGAGAAATCACCCCCCAGGGGGGATGGTCAAGCCGCAGTCCCTTCTCCTCCATTCTCCTCTCGGGATCTTGGGCACACACGCACACGCGCCCGGCGTGTTTTAAGCCACCGGGTTCAGGATGCGAACCACAGTCGACTACATGGAAGTCCAGCGACATAGCCATTACGCTAACTGCTGGTTCCCAACGCAGGCAAGTTCTTTATTATCCAAAATTCTGGGAGGTGAACAGAACCTTAGTCTATTGTCCCTTGTAAAGGAAGAAGACAGAAGGAAAACAAGTGGGATTTAAGATAATCTTCACTATTAATAATGATAATAAAACAAACTGTAACTATCAAAAAAAACCCTCGGGAACCAGCAGTTAGCGTAATGGCTATGTCGCTGGACTCCCACGTAGTCGACCGTGGTTCGCGTCTCGGACCCGGTGGCTTACAACTCACGCCGGGCGCGTGTGCGTGCGTGCCCAAGATCCCGAGAGGAGAATGGAGAAGGGATTGCGGTGTGACCATCCCCCCTGGGGGGTGATTTCTCGCTTTCTGTCTCTATGTCTCTCTCTCTCTGTCTGGCGAGCGCACGCGCCCTATAGCGAAAAACCTCTCCAAAAAAAAAAAAAAAACTCTCATGGGGGCCAGCAGGTGGCATGGTGGTTAAGGGTGCTAAACTCCTACATGGTTGACCACGGTTCAAGTCCTGGACCTGGTGGCTTGCTTTTTCACTTTCCCTCTCCCTCTCATCAAATTAAAATAAATGAATGAGGGACCAGCAGTTAGTGTAATGGCTATGTCACTGAACTCCCATGTAGCCAACCGCAGTTCGAGTCCTGGACCTGATGGTTTAAACTCATGCTGGGTGCATGTGCGTGCGTGCCCAAGATCCTGAGGAGAATGGAGAAGGGATTGCAGCGTGGCCATCCCCCGGGGGGTGATTTCTCACTTTCTATCTCTCTGTCGCCCTCTGTCTTTCTAGCAAGTGCCTATGCCCTATAGCAAAAAACAAAAACAAAAACAAACAAACAAAACTCTCAAAAAATATAATTCTTATATATTAAAAAAACCCTCAAAATGGTGATAGAGTGGATATATGCATGTTTTATACACACACAGAACACATACTTTTGTGTTTATTTCTTTTAATGAATATAGTCTGTTAAAACTCTTCACCTTTATTTCAGAATAAACAAATTTTATTAAAAAACTAGTAATGCTTTATTTAGGCATTTTCGAATGATATATAATTTAATTTTGACAATTTTATTATCTTTAAAGTGTAGTAAGCTTTATTTGTACATTTATTCATTCCATATGTTATTAAGTACCTACTATGACCTATGAATTTGTGATTCTGCCATACTCAGTGTTGTCAGCAGTTGCATTTCTTTATACCAACAATGCAATGCTCTTTTAGTAACCAACAATCCCATTTGCGATCACATCAAAAAGAAAACATACTTCGCGGTAAATCTGACCAAGGAAGTGAAAGATCTGTACAGAAAAACTATAAACACAGTTGAAAAAAACTGAAGGAGGCCTAGCTTCTACGGCATAGTCGGTAACACTGGATTGCAGAGCGGGAGGCCACATGCTGACCGTGCTGTGGGTCAGGGGTCCATTGGCTTGAGAACACACTGGGCATGCGTACACACATCCAGAACCCTGCTGCGATAGAAGACTGGAGGAAGGAGATCGCAGTACGATGAAGCCCTGTGGACGGTGCTCTCTTTTTCTCTCACATGCACAATCATAAAAGTAAAGCAAAACAATCAAAGAACACACAAATAAGTAAAAATATGCCCCATGCTCATGGGTTAGAAGAAACAATGTTGTTAAAATGTCCACCCTACTTAAAGCTATCTATAAATTCAATACAATTTCTATCAAAATTCTAGCGACATTTTTCACAGAAACAGTTGGCAGCATCAAACTCCCTGATTTCAAATGATATTCCACAGCTATAGTGAAAAACAGCATAAAGCTAGCACAGAAACATAGCCAAATGGACCACAGAGTGCAGAAATGAACTCGCACAAATACAATAATTTTCAAAACTGTCAAAATGATACTATGGGGAAAGGATGATTTGTTCAAAAAGTGGACCTGAGAAAACTGAATAGTCACATGCAAAAGGATGAAACAGGACCCTTATCTTACAATTTACAGAAAATAAAATCAACCTGAAATGAATTAAGGACCATTTTCATCTAAGATTTGAAAAGTAAAACCTCTGGGTGAAAGGAAGCCTAATATTGATTATGGCAATGATTTTTTTGATACAATACCAAAAGCTCAGAAACAGAAACAAGAATTAAGAAGTGGGAGTACATCAAACTAAAGCTTCTGCATAGAAACTGAAACAATCAACAAAATAAAAGGGCAGCATTATGAACTGGGACAAAATATTTGCAAACCATATGCCCGGTAATGGGTTAATATTCAAAATATGTAAGGAACTCACTCAACTCAGTATCAAAATAATAATCATGATTTTTTTTTTTTTTTAAATGGGGTAAAGGATCCCAAGAACAGACATTTCTCAAAAAAAGACAAATGGTCAACAGGTATATTTAAAGGTACTTGACATCACTGTACATCAAACTACAATCAGGTTTCACCTCACATTGTTAGGACAGCTGTTGTCAAACTAAATAAGTAAGAGTTAGCATGTACTGGTGAGGCTGTGAAGAAAAGTGATCACTGAGTAAAATCATTGAGGAAAACAGTATGTCCCAGCAGTCTTGCTGTTGGGCATACAGCCAAAGGAAATAAAATCACAACCTCACATTCACTCTAGCACTGTCTACTGGAGTCAAGATATGGAAACAACACCAGAGTCCAACAATGAACGAACAGATTCAGAAATTTCACATATATAGATATATGGCTATTATCTCTACAGAGATATGTCGATGGTTGTTGGAAAAGTCATGACACATTTTTGCACAGAAAAATATAGCAAGAGTTTTCCAATGACGATATATATACATATAATATTCTGGATCCTTATTTTACAACATAAGGAAATATACATACACAGAGAGGAATATTATTCAGCTTACGAACAGGAAATACTGCCATTTGCAACATGGACGAACCTGGAAGACATGATACTAAGAGAAATAAGCCAGACACAGAAAGAAAAATATTTCATGATCTTGCGAATATGCAGAAAGTAGAAAGGTAGTGACGAAGGGTGGGAAGGTAGAGAAAATAGGGAGAAACAGGAAAATGGCCCAGGAAATGTGGTCTTGCAGGATGAGCCTAGAAACATACTATACAACATGAGGAAAACAGTAAGGCAATATTGCATGCTGAAAATTTGCTGAGTAGGCTTTAGGTGATTTTACCCCAAAATGGGAAAAAAGTAACTAAGAGCGTTGCTGACTAGGCTAATATGTTTAATGACAGTAATCAATCTGTAAGTTCATGAAAACACAGGTTGTACACCTTAAATTTATATATATATATATATATATATATATATATATACATATATATATATATAAACAAAAAAACTAGACACATGGTAAGAAAAACTGAAAAAAGTTTTCTACAAATGCTTCTGACCCAGAATGACTAGTCATTAAAAAAAAAAAAAAAAAAAAAGTTTGGCCCACATCAAATGTCACCATGAAAACAAAAAATATTTATTCATTCATCAAGATTTGGGTTGGGACCAGCAGTTAATGTCGACTGCGGTTCAAGTTCCCGACCCAGTGGCTTAAACTCACGCCAGGCATATGCGTGCCCAAGATCCCAAGAGGAGAATGGAGAAGGGATTGCGCTGTGGCCATACCCCTGGAAGTTATTTCTTGCTTCTGTCTCTGTCTTTCTGGTGAGCACACGTGCCCTATAGCAAAAACCTTTCAAAAAAGAAAAAAAGAGAAAAGAAAAAATTTGGGCTTATAAAATGCCAAGAACTGGAAATCTGTGAAAATCTAAGTGAACTAATTTCTTTTTTTCAATTTTCCCTGGAGCACACTTTCTGTGTCTACTTTTAAAATCTAAGATACAATTGTGGAAAGTGGATAGTACATTTCTTTCTGTAACATACATTAACTAATTAACTCAGGTAATATATCCTTATTAATTAATCTGCCTTTCCCTCCTCTTTTCTTTTTCATTGTATCCACATGCCTTCTTTTTCCTTCCATTCTTAGCCGTTTTAGAATTCGCTTTGGAAAAGCAAAAACAGCTAGGAGGCTAAGTCAAGTAGGCTTCCTATTCCCAAGTCAAAATTTAACTTGGAATCCAGGTACACAAGCCTTTTTTCACATTGCTGTTTCTTGGACCCTTCAGTTCCACAAAGTGGAATTGCCTCCACATGGGGGGGTTGATATCGATCCCTCTTGATGCCCTGAATCTCAGTTCTCAAGAGCTTACACTCTAAAGCTGCCTCTGACTCTCTCTAGTCAGTGTTATGTTCTAATTCAACTGTGAGGTGGAAACCCACAGGGGCCCAATTCAAACACACTGCTACCAATGTAAAAAGTAGACAAACAGATATGCTGTCATTTTGGTCAAATATCAAATTCCTATCCTAAGTTCTGTACTCGGGTATTGGATTTAGCAGAAATTTCAAACTTTATGTACCTAATGTTCCTCTTAACTTAGGTTCAGGACCCACATCCCTATGGCCATGATGTTAGAAGTGCCATACTAAAGATAACATAAATAAAAAATTAAACTTCCCTAACAGTCCATAGTAACAAGGAGGTCATAATGAAGCCAAAATATAAGCCCTTGATCTTCAAAAGAACTGTTTTACATTTTGATATTTCTAAAATCAAAATTAATCTTAAAATTCATTCATTCATTTTATGTGTTCTTTTTTTATAAGAACTGTTAACATTTATATCTATCTGTATTACCTCTTGTGGTATCTTAAATCTTAAAGAGTATGGCATTTTAAAAAATTATTTTATTTAACCTTATTTATTTTATTTAACCAGAGAGGAACAGAGAGAGAGAAAAAAATGAGGAAGAAAGCTACCAGGTCTGGGACTCGAACCGCAGTCAACCATGTGGGAGTCTGGTGCCTGTAACCACGTCACCTGCCGGCCCCAGAATATGGTATTTTAATTATATTTGATGGTAATAGTGATTCTGCGAGGGAAAAATGCATCCCAAGTTGGATGGCTGCATACTTTTTTGCCCATTTAAAAGGTGCTTCCAATAAAGGTGCAATTTTATAATCATAAGACTAAATTAACTTCTACATGAGAACAGATTTTCCTTTCACTAGACATCTTTGGACAGTCAATGCTCCCCCTGCTCCATATTTAACAACTTTTCTGAAATTTTCTTCTGTGGTATATACACATACCAGATTCTGTCCCATCTATTTAAAATGGAACTTCCCCTTAGTCTATGGCTTCCCTTTAGCTATAGTGCTCTTTCTTTCTCCAGAAAGCCCACCCTCCTTTAAGGATACTTGTACATTTTCAATCGAATACTAGCAGCACATTTTTGCAAGTTGTTTTCTATTAGTGGACATTGAAGCTATGAAGTGTTTACTATGAAAAACTGATTCTGGGGGCTGGGTAACGATGCAACTCTAAAACACAATGCTCTGCCAGGCTGACCCATGTGGGGACATTTTGAATTCACATCCATGCCTTAGTACTCAAGGCACACTTGTGCTGACCCAGGGAGCACTGAAGCTGGGGGTAGACTGTGGTGTCAGGACTCTGTGGAGGATGCTGTGTCTCTCTGTCACTCATGGATGAAATAGATTAGCTTAAAAAAAAATTCCATTCAAGTTCATGAACAAAAGTCTTTGTACATTAGTACACCTATTCCTGTAGACAAGAATCGTATAATCGAAGCAATTGCACCTGGATAATGTATGCACGGACTGAACTGTGTCCTTGCCTCTACACGTCTGCCCAAACGCTCATCCTAAAATCTGAACCTCAAGGATCTCAGACATGACCTTAGTTGGAGGAGGAGTCTTTTCAAAGGTAATCAAGTAAAACTAAGGTCATTAAGGTGGGTTTTAATCCAGCATGATTGGTCTGCTTATACGAGAAAATCTAAACACACATTGACACAGAGGAAGAGATGTGAAGGTAGGTGACAGGCTACGTTAACATGCATAGCCATCTACAACCCAGAATGAGAAACCTGAAACAGACTGACCCTTCACAGCACTCAGAAGGAATCAGTACTGCCAACACCTAGATCTTGGACTTCCAGGCCCCAGAGCTAACACATACGTTCTGTTACAGCAGCTCTGGAAAACGAACACAGCAACTTGGAAAATGGCTCTGGTAATTTATACTTTAAACTACCACATACATGGGTAACTTTCTTCCCATAAATCACCAATATGAAACAGCAGTCTTTGAGGGGTTTTGTTCATTTTTAAGAATAACTGGTATCTGTTTGATGTATACTTCTTGCATTGTTAAATCCAGATTGAGCATATTTCTGGGATTTTATGTTATTTTGACATATTTAAAATCGATGAACACTATTAAATAACTGTTCACATCTAACAATATATGATTTCAAGATAGTTTGATGGCAATAAAAAGAAAAATCATAAAAAAATATATTGAACTTAAAGAAATGTTTACTCAGTTATTCATTGAGTATCTACTAGTATTTTCATTCTCTTGATTATCACAAGTACCACAAAGTATATTTTTAAAAGTCAAAAGCCAAGTAATTGGAAACTACAAAAGGAAAAATCAGTTATTTTCAAGCTTGTAGTATGTGAAAATACGTCTCATAGTCAATAATCCCAAACATCATGTACAAAGGATTATGCTTTTGAAGGTATCACCAACCTTCCGATTAGAATGATGTTCTTAAAAAGGTATCAGAAAGTACAGCAGCATCTTAGTAACATTAAAAATTATACCTGTTATGGCTCTTAATATGGATTTAAAAATTCCTTCCTAGAAACAATAATCAATGAAGCCTATTTATCCATGACCACTCTGCTTTTACTGTGGGAGGGCTGTTTTCCATCTTCTTTATCATCAATACATTTTTGCCTTGGAGTGAGTTAAGATGTGAGCTTTCAGGTTATTTGACTGAATAAATCTTCTGTTACAGCCTTGGAAGGGACAGGCAAAACGTTTCTCCCCGGTGTGGATACGTACATGTGTACGCAGATTGAAGTCCAGAGAAAAGCGCTTCCCACAGCCTTCAAAGGTGCACTGAAACGGCTTCTCTCCAGTATGAACCAGAAAGTGTCTCTTCAGTTTTGAGCTCTCAGAGAACGCCCTTCCACATTCTGCACACACGTGGTCCCGGGGACCGTGGGTCAGAAGGTGCTTTTTCAAGGCAGCTCGGTTCCTCAACTTTCTCGTGCATCCACTCTGAGGACAAAGGACCGACTCCGGAGTATCCCGTTCTTCATTTTGAGGGGGCTTCTTTCTAGCAAATTCTGAGAGCTGTTTAGGATCTGATAAGTCAACGCCAGGTAGCCCTCCGGGGGGAAACTTCTTGCCTGTCATGTACTCAGAATACTCAGGGAGTGAATTCTCACCAATCACCTGTTGAGAAAGCTCCTGTTTTGCCCCCTTTTTAATGTATTTCAAAGAACATTCAAGAAAGGAGCTCGCTTCCAGAACCTGTTGAGAAAGGTCTTGCTCCGATCCCTCCTTGAGATACTCAAAGGACTTAAGAAGTGAGTCCTCTTCCAGGACAGGCTGAGAAAACTCACCAGTTATGATGCACTCTATGTAGCAATCGGGAAAGTCACCCTCTTCGACAGGCTGCTGGCTGGTGTCAAAGAGCACACCTTCATCGTGCAAGGCCCAGGTCGGGCTCAGAGGTTCCATTTCCGCCTGCTCTTGCTGGCTTGCCTTGCCTTGCCTGGGCTGGGCCCCTCGGAGCTCTCTTCCACCCAGACCTTTCCGGCCACTTGTCTTTCCCCTTTTCTTCAGTTGTGGGTTCATGTCTCTCCTGCTTGCTTCCTCCTTGAAGGGTTATACTAGGATTTAGCAATGACCTGCAGGAAGCAGTAATCCGAGGAAGTCGTCTTCAGCAAACACCTGCTTTATGATGATAATGTTTCATTAAAATATGTTCTAATAGTAGAGCCTTTGTCAAAAAATGACCTCAAATAATAGCATAGAATTCACATTCTACTAATGGCATGCCAGCTTACATTTCTTCTCTGATAAACTCAAGAGACAAAGAGGATGAGCTCTGGCCTAAGACTGTGGTTCTAACCAGCTTTCATCTGGGCCACCCTGCAAGTTACCTGACCTTTCTCACTGACCACCTGATATATACTGGGCTCTCACAATCTGCCAGCCTTCCACACTGGTGGTGACAGGTCAGTAAAACGACACCCCCAGAAGCCTCTGCCTGCACAGAAGAGACACTCTCACGAGCAAAGCAAATAAATAGCGTATATCACAGCTTTCATGGTGATTAAGCGCTCTGGAGTAGGCAAAGGAACTGGTAGAAGTAGGAGCTTGTCATTTTAAATCGAGCACTCAGGCACACTTCCGAAAGGCGAGTGGCCGCTGATTAACATCTTGGAGGTGAAGGAGCAAGATGTGCCCACTGGACCAGCAGGTGGCGTGGTGGTTAAGGAGCTGGACACTCCCACATGGCCAACCTTGGTTCAAGTCTTTGACCTAGTGGCTTGCTTTCTCACTCTCCCTCCTTCCCTCTCTGTGTCTCTCTGGTCAAACTAAAAATAAATGAATGAATAAAATTAAATAAATGATTTAAGAAAAAAAAAAGATGTGCCCATTTTCTTCTGTGACACTGTTGTGAAACTCAAACTAAATACTGCACGGGAAGCGCTCGGCACAGTTCCCGGCCCATCGCAAATGCTGAACACTTAGGTGAGCTAGTGTTAGTTTTCAATTCCCTTCTTATACCAGTAAACGTCACATCTTGCTACGTGCCAGGCACTTGTCTACCCTAGCAATGGCAAACTTCTCCTGTGAAGAGCCAGATTTGAGTTTGTGAGCCTCCAGTCTGTTGAACCTGTCCATCTCTGTGATTGGAGGATGGACGTGGTCAGAGGCAACACATTAAGGATAAGTCCATTCTTTTTTTTTTTGGAGAGGTTTTTCCTATAGGGCACATGTGCTTGCCAGAAAGACAGAGACAGACACAGAGAGACAGAAAGTGAGAAATCACCCCTCCAGGGGGGATGGCCACGCTGCAATCCCTTCTCCATTCTCCTCTCGGGACCTTGGGCAAGCATGCACACAGCCCAGCATGACTTTAAGCCACCGGGTCCAGGACTTGAACGGTGGTCGATTACATGGGAGTCCAGCGACATAGCCATTACGCTAACTGCTGGTCCCAGGATAAGGCCATTCTGATGAAGCGGGGAGAGACTGCATTTGACCCACAATACACGGGTCAAAACTCACTGGTCTAGCCACTGGGGACCTAGACACACAAAACCCCTGGCATTCTTCTCCCTTAGGTGGACAAGTCAAAATAAAGGCACAGGGTAGTCAGGCCCTAAGCAGTTTTCCATCATTTCCTTAAAAATCTGAAAGCGAGGGGGCTGGCAGGTGACATGGTGGCTAAGGGCTCTGGACTCCCACATGGCCGACTGCAGTTTGAATTCCGGACCTGTGGCTTGCTTTCTCACTTTCTCTCTCTCTTGTTCTGTTCCTCACTGGTCAAATAAAAATAAGTAAATAAAGTTAATTAAAGTAAATAAGTTAGGGACCAGCAGTTAGCGTAATGGCTATGTCGCTGGACTCCCACATAGTCGACTGCGGTTCGCGTCCCGGACCTGGTGGCTTAAAACTCACACCGGGTGCGTGTGCGTGCGTGCCCAAGATCCCGAGAGGAGAATGGAGGAGAAGGGATTGCGGCGTGGCCATCGCCCCTGGGGGTGATTTCTCACTTTCTGTCTCTCTGTCTCTCTCTGTCTGGCAAGCGCACGCGCCCTATAGCAAAAACCTCTTAAAAAAAAAGTAAATAAGTTAATTAAAACATTTAAACACTGATACCAAGAACATGTTATAATTGCTCTTCTAAGAGCCTTTTGCAGAACTTTATAATTGTATGCCTGATAAAAGATCTCCTTCAGGGCAGCAGATGGTGTGGTGGTTAAGGGTGCTGGAGACTGTGGTTGGAGTCCTGGACCTGGCGGCTTTCTCTCTCTCTCTCTCTCTCTCTCTCTCTCTCTCTCTATATATATATATATATATATATATAAATATTACATGTATATGGTCAAATTAAAACAAATAAAGTTAAATAAAATAATACTTTAAAAAAAGAAAAAGAAAACAAGTGTCTAAAACACCTCATGAACAGAACTATGAATTGTAGTTTATTCAAGAGATGTTTTATATATATATTATTTATATATATATTCATATATATTATATATATATATATATATATATACACACACACACACACACACACACACACACATATCTTAAAAAAAAGATCTTCACTGTTCTGATGTTTTGCTGTAGGAACAAAAATTAAATGCTTTAAAAAAGGGAAAAAATGTGAAAGTAGTGAGGTGGAAATTAACACCTTGAAAATGCTTTTAAATGGGGCCAGCAGGTGGTGTGGTGGTTGGGCGCGCTGGACCCCCACACGGCCGACCATGGTTCAAGTCTCGGACCTGGTGGCTTGCTTTCTTGCCTTTTTTCTCTCTCTTTCACTCTGTCCCTCTCTGGTAAGGAAAGAAAGAAAAAGAAAAAGAAAGAAAGAAGGAAAAGAAAAGAAAGGAGGAAAGAAGGCAAGAAAGGAAGAAAGAAAGTTAATTCTAAAAAAAAAGCTTTTAAATAACCAAATTAAAAAAAATAACACAGCAGGGGCCAGAAAGTGGCATGGTGGTTAAGGCGTTGGACTCCCACACGGTCGGCTGTAGTTCAGGTCCTGGACCTGGCAGTTTTAAAATCACACTATGTGTGCATGTGTGTATGCCCCCAGTCCTACGGGAAAAATGGAAGAAAAGGGACTGTGGCATAGCCATCTTTCCTGAGGGAGTGATCTCTCACTTTCCTTCTCTTTCTCTCTGTCTCTTGCCAGCACACATGCCCTACGGCAAAAAGATAAAACAAAAAGAACATCCACTTTTAGCAAAAATAAACAGAAAGAATAAAAATAAAACAAGTTTCAAGTGTTAAAGCAAAAGTCTGAAATTTCTACTTAAAAATATTACGTAAATGTGGGGCCAGCAGGTGCCGTGGTGGTTAAGGTGCTGGACTCCCACGCAGGTGACCATGATTTGAGTACCAACCCCAGAGGCTTGAAACTCATGCCGGGCATGTGTGTGTGCCCAAAATCCCAAGAGGAGAATGGAGAAGAAGGGACTGTGGCATGGCCATTTCCCCCGGGCGATGACTTCTCACTTTCTATCTCTCTGGTTTGAGTACACATGCCCTATAGCACACACACACAAACCTCTCTCTAAAAAATATTATGTAAACATTACAATGTTATTATTTATTGTGCCCTTTCAAAAGGTAGAATAAAACAGATCATTTCTAGGACTATTTTCCTAGAAAAATCCTGGCACCTGTGGATTATAATCACTAGGATCAAATACAAACATCCCCATTAGCCCATTTAAATGACCAATTGGATCCGATTCCTGGTTTTCTTTCCCAGATGATCTCTTGCTATTCCAGATCTATTTCATTATCTAGCCACAGTAACTCCCCTTCCAATAAAGCACCAGATCAGTCCACCATGCTTACGTCTCCCTTTCACTAAGCCCCACAACCTCACGGTCCACAGAAGCATGTGTGTATGTACATGCACAATGCACACACGTGACGCTTGTTTCCCAATCATTCTTTGTATCTGGCTTATACATCACTTCCTTAGCAGGCTTCCCTAGATTTTAAAGCTCAGTTAGGTCTGAAGACTCAATATCCCCTCCCCATCCACCTCTTTATTTTACCTTGATGAGAATTCTTGGATTGCTTCCAAAAAATTATTATTAACTTATTTTTAAAGAATTATTTTATGGGAACCAGCAGTTAGTGTAATGGCTATGTCGCTGGACTCCCACGTAGTCGACCGCGGTTCGCGTCTCGGACCCGGTGGCTTACAACTCACGCCGGGCGCGTGTGCGTGCGTGCCCAAGATCCCGAGAGGAGAACGGAGGAGAAGGGACTGCGGCATGACCACCCCCCCCCGGGGGGTTGATTTCTCACTTTCTGTCTCTCTGTGTCTGTCTAGCGAGCGCACGCGCCCTATAGTGAAAAAAAACCCTCTAAAAAAAAAGAATTATTTTATTTAACTTTATTTATTTATTCATTTTAATTTGATCAGAGAAGGACAAAGAGGGATGGGGGGTGGGGAGTGAAAAAGTAGGCCGCCCGGTCTGGGACCCCAGAGCCTTTAACCACCATGCCTCCTACAAAGCCCTTAACTATTATTATTTTATTTTTAAGAGAGATTTTTGCTACAGGGAATGTGCACTTGCCAGAGACAAAGAGAGAGAAAGCAAGAAATTAGCCCCCAGAGGTGATGGTCATGCCGCAATCCCGTCTCCTCTATGGATTTTGGGCACACATGCACCTAGGCCCACTATGAGTTTTTTAAAAAATATTATTTTATTTTTTATTCTTTTTTTTTTTTGAAGGTTTTTTGCTATAGGGCGTGTGCGCTCGCCAGACAGAGAGAGACATAGAGACAGAAAGCGAGAAATCACCCCCCAGGGGGGATGGTCACGCCGCAATCCCTTCTCCTCCACTCTCCTCTCGGGATCTTGGGCACACACGCACACGCGCCTGGTGTGAGTTTTAAGCCACCGGGTCCGGGACGCGAACCGCGGTCGACTACGTGGAAGTCCAGCAACATAGCCATTATGCTAACTGCTGGTTCCCGATTTTATTTTTTATTCTTAAGAATTATTTTATTTAACTTCATTGTTATTTTCATCTGACTAGAGAGGGATAGAGTGAGAGAGAGAGGGAAAGTGAGAAAGCAAGCTGCCAGGTCCAAGCCTTGAACCATGGTCAGCCATGTGGGAGTCCAGCACTCTAACCATCACACTACCTACCAGCTGCCAGGTCCAGGACTCAAAACTGTGGTCAACTACACGGGAGTCCATGGACGTAACCATTACGCCATCTGCTGGTCCCTTAGATTGCTTATTTACAATTTACCTTACCTGCTAGACTGGGAGTTCTATGACAATAAAGGCCTCTTCTGCCTTGTTCACCAAACGTTCCAGCACTTGGTACCTTGGTCTAAAGAAATAATGAATATGCATCAGCCATCCTACTGGGGACTATCTGATTTAATAATCCTGTAACATAGAGTAGAAATGTATTTGGGACTTTAGACAAACTTAATGTAAAAGTTCCAAAAAGTTGGTTATCAATGATGCAAGGCGTTATTTAGAAAGACATCTCTCAAGGTCAGGGTTGAGGAATGAGAGGCATTTTCTTTATGCATTTACCAAGATCCAAATAGAGCCCATACTTTTGAAGTTAGTCTTATTTATCAAATCTAGAGCATTATACTATTTTTTCCACAACAATATGTAAGCTTGTGAGAACAACATGTAATATTAAAAGGCTAGTTCATTAATTTATTATGGGAAAACTCCTGTTTACCTACCAAGCATTCTCCGTTAGTGGAAAAAATTTTGAGTCAACATGGGTTGAGGACAACATCTAGTCAATGAATATTAATGGATGGGATTAACTTACTTTTTTATATTTCTCAAATGGGATAGAAGTACTTCCAGAGGTACACTGTTTACTTATTTAATTATTCAACGAATATTTAGTATTAAACACTTTTCTAGGTGCTTAACATAAAGTGCTCAAAAAGATAGAAAGTTTTCGGTTATTGTAGAGCTGTAATGGGGCTGAGATGGATAATAATAATAAGTACATAGTTTCAGATTGAGAAAAGTGCTATGAAAAAGTTAAAAGTAACTAGGAGAAGCCACATTTATAATGAACGTCTGGAAAAGCCTCCCAGGAAGAAACATTAGACCAAGACCTGGAAAAATAAATAAAAAAATAAAGAAACAAACCCCAACCTGCCAGCTAGCTATGGAGGTGGAGGAGAGTCCAAAGCATTTCGCGTGGTGGAGGGGAAAGGAAGCCATGTTTACTGCAGAACATGGATGGCCTGCAGTGAAGGGGTGGTGCAAGCTGAGGTCCTGGAGGGTTGCAGCAATGAAGGAACCATGGGAGTCATTTGCATTTCATTCCAAGACCAATGGGAGCCATGACAGTCCTTCGGAACAAGGGAGTGCTGGTTTCCTGGCTTACACAGGGGTGTCTATTGAAAGCCGATTTAAGGAGGCAAGCGTGAAAACAGAATTAGGAATACAGTTAGTAATACGAGAAAAGACTGTTGGTGGTTAAGAGCAGATGGAGGGGCCGGCAGGTGGTGTGGTGGTTAAGGGCGCGGGACTCCCGCATGGCCGACCATAGTTCGAGTCCCGGACCTGGAAGCTTGCTTTCTCACTTTCCTTGTCTCTCTCTCTTGCTTTCTCGCTCTGACCCCCTCTGGTCAAATTTAAATAAATAAATAAAGTAAGTTAAATAAAATAACTTTTTTTTTTTTTTTTAAATAAAGAGCAGGTGGAGAGAATGAGGATGAAATGGAGAGAAGGCTGGGAAACTGGAGAAAGAACCTTCCAAATTTGCTGGTTGATTGGAAAATGAGGGTAAGGGAAACAAACCACGAAGTTGTGCTAGGTTGTTTTGCGAGTTTGGTGGGGGGTGGGGGGTGGTGATAGTGCCATTTCCAGAGATGAGTGGAAAGGAAACGAAAAGCAAGACAGATCGATTGTCTGGTTAATAAGGTAAGCATCTGAACATAAAGTAGACCTAACCATACAGTCTAATAAAATACATTATTTACATACAATTTTGAAATTTTTTTTAAAAAGGTGTATTTTAAAATAATTTCAGAGATACTTTCCTACTTCGAAAAATGTTATTTTCTTTCCCTCTTGAGGTGTCCTAAGTTTGAGGCAGGTGGCCCAAGGTAGGTGTACATCAATGCAGTCTCAACGCTAGAAGTCTCCTGGCCAGGGCTGGCTCCGCACCCGGTTCTCAGGATAATCGCTTCCGTCGTGGATTTCTCACTCTTTTAATTGATATAGTCTAAGAAGTGGATCCAACACCTCCTCCTTTCTCCCAGGATCAGAAAAAGTCAAAAAAGATTTCATGAACCAAGACTTACCGACGCCACCGCGATGCGCTCTACGCCCTACTCCATTTCCTTCCCAAGGTAAGACAAAGGGACCTGCCGCTCGCGCGCTCCACCGCAGAGGCCAACACCGCCCTGCCTCTGCTCCGAAGGCCCACCCTCCTTTTGATCGACACGTCTATTCGGGCTGCACTTACCTTTAACCCAGCAATGAGTAGGTTGCATTTCCAGGAAAGGCCCTACCTGGCGGCTGGAGGAGGGCGGGTGGGCGTGGCTCTGCGCCTGGCCCTAGGTGGAAGCCTCCGCCTCCGCTCCCTGGCCAGAGCGGTCACCTTCAAACAGGGCCAGCCCAGGAGAAGCGACTCCGCGCACAGGCGCGGTCACTAGGCCTTCGCCATGTGGGCGGACTCCTCAAATCTCAGGCGCCCAGTTTAACTGAGCATGTAGCGCGCCTTCATGGCTACTGAACACATGGCGGAGGTGTCACCAAGTCTAAGCTTTTGTAAATCGATGAGAGTAAAATGGAGCGAATGCACATCCCAAGGAAAGAGAGGGTCACAGGAACACACACACTCTTCTCTGCACTTCGTCGCTACATTTCTGCGCCTTACCCCACCGTACCCACACTCACAGATAAACCAGTCCTGCTTTTTCTATTTGAGCCGGCAGTGGGATTATTGGTATCGGGGTAGGTAATACAATTCAGTCTGAAAGCATCGGGCAATCAGCTCGCTATTGGCTACGGTCTAGTGAAATTTTTAGTTCTTATAAGTACACTCAAACCATCAAAACGGAAGCCAGGTTCGTCCTTAAAAACCCTTACATGCTGACAAAGTTGTTTTGCAATTCACATATGTATCTAGGAGCTGTTATCTACTTTTTTTTCTTTTTCTTGGCTGATTTTGAATATCCTTCAATCGTGAAATTGAAAAAACAAAAGATAATTTCCAATATGGAGAAGTATTTGAACCATTTTTATATCGCTTATTCTCTCTGCAACCCCAGTAGGCATGCAGACCCCATTCATTTGAAATCAAAGCTAGATAAAGCTTCCTTAGTGATTACCTGAGAACGTATTCTTTGCAGGTGACATTTTAAGGCAGGCATAGTTAGAAGCTACTTCCTGGTTTCAAAGGCATCTTACTAGGATCTCTTTTTTTTTGGAGAGGTTTTTGCTATAGGGCACTTGCACTCGCCAGAAAGACAGAGACAGAGAGAGAGAAAGCTAGAAATCACCCCCCCAGGGGGGATGGCTACTCCACAATCCCTTCTCCTCCATTCTCCTCTCAGGATCTTGGGCACACACGCACATGTGCTCAGCGTGAGTTTAAGCCACTGCATCTGGGACTGGAACCACAGTCAGCTACATGGGAGTTCAGCGACATAGCCATTCCGCTAACTGCTGGTCCTGCTAGGATCTCTTTAGAAACTACCCAGGCAGGGACCAGCATGGTGGTTGCATGCTGGACTCCCACATGGCCGACCCTGGTCCAGTCCCAGACCTGGCGGCTTGCTTTCTCACTTTTCTTCTCCTCTCTCTCACTCTGTCCCTCTCTGGTAAAATTTAAAAATAAATAAAAATACAGCTAAATAAAGAAACTACACAGGTAAATTCTCAGATCAGGTTCATACCAGCCTTTATTTATTTAGGTATTTAATGTTAATGTTTGAATTTCAGTAAGAAATAGGATTTCAATAAGCCAGAGAATCTTGATCGGAGCATTCTTTTCCAACTTTTAAATGGAAAGTCATCGAAAGTCCCTCTCTTCCCTGAAGGATAGATACACATTAAACAGGAGATGAAGATTCTTTAACCTAATTCAGCAGACCGCACCCTTTCATTATCACTCCCTTGACCCTGGAGACGGCACACAATACATTAGATTAGTTTATAATCCCCTCCCCGACCCCTGATTATCTGCTCACTTGGCTTGTGATAGGGTGTGACTCTGTCTGGGAACTGGAGACACCACATTTAGAAAATCGAATTGTACATTTCGCGCTCCACCTCTTACATAAATTATTTTTGCTCCCATTATGATTTAGCTTTCCTTTCTGTGGCCCTGAAGAAGTAAACCAAAGCGAAAGAACTCGTCTGTTGTCCTGTGAGTTTAGCTCAAGGGAAATGTAATTTCTCCAAAGTGAGCCAGGGAGTCTATTAAACTGACTCAAAAGCCTTTTGAAACAGACCACAATGAGGGTGGTAAACAGAAACAAAGAATTTGGGGGATTGCTAAAATTTCAGTCCAAGTCATTCTTCCAGGAACACCATCTTGGACAGTTTTTAGAAATTGTATTTTGACAGTGTGTATCTGGGTTAGAAACCAATATTTTTCTTCAAAGCCTTCACATGCAAAACCTTTAACGATACATCAACTCAGTTACACAGGATTTGAGAACAACCAGCGATGTAGGGTGGGGGAGGGAGTGTGTGTGTGTCTCTGGCCTCCTGGAGAGTGGTCTGTAGCAAATTTAACGGTTGAGCAAATTCAATGGTTGCTGAAGCAGTAATCACGATGAATAATACTTGAATGCAGTAACTTGAGGAAATCAAAATTAGTGGGAAAAATGCATGATGAAGAAACTATCAAAACTGCAAATTAAGCCAGAGTCAGAGGATACCAGCTAACTAGGTATGCTCATAAGTATGGAAGTGAAGCTACTAGTAGGTACAATGCAGCGGAAGTATTGGTGTGCGAGACCTCACAAGAAGAGAATCCGGAAGTTCTGGGATGGTTTCCCTGGAGCTCTGAGACCTGGAGGAGGAGTCAGACAGTGGAAGGAAAGGTTTACAGAAAAAATGGAGTGATGAAGGAGAGAAGAGTGGAGTGTGCAGGCGATGTGCTGGCCCAGACTCCCGAGCCTTTCAGGCTCTGTCACAGAACATTCAGAATACATTATTATTTTTAAAATGCTTCATATTGAAATGACTATTAACCTTATATTTGTAAATCATCATTTTGTTGTTGGAAGCTTCAGTCTGCATCTACTTGATGCAGCTGATACTAATGAAATACTTTGCATGCACGGTCTCATTTTTTTCTATGGTTACTACTACTTTTTAAAAAAGAGTGATTTATTTAATTCTATTTATCATTATTATTTTTTTTAATTTGCTACAGGGCACACATGCTCACCAGAGAGAGAGAGAGAGAGAGAGAGTGAGAAAGCAAGCCGCCAGGTCTGAGACCCAAAACATGGTCGGCCATGCGGGGAGACCAACATCTTAACCATCACGCCACCTACTGGCCCATACTATTTATTATTTTATTATTTTATTTTCATTTTAAAATAAACCTGAGCCACAAAGACGCTTTTTTTTTTAAGTTTTTATTAAAGGGTGCTTGAGTATGTGCACATACTTCCATGAGAGAGAAAAAGTGAGAAATCCTCCTCTGAGGATGGCCATCCCATGCAGTCTCTTTTTTCCCACTTTCCTCTTGGGATTTTGGGCAAAGATGCACACGTGCCCAGTGTGATTTTCAAGCCATTAGGTCTGGAAACTGCACCGTGCAGCCAGCCCTGTGGGACTCAGCGCCATAAACCTGCATGTCACCTGCTGGCCCATGGCCCAAAGACGCTTGACATCCCGGTAAGTGACTAAAGTCAGATTTGAACTGCAGTATACTTTATTCTTTGATGTAAATTGCTGTTGTTTAATATAGCATTTTATATGATAGTATGAGCTTTTACAAATTTCATACTTGTAGTTTTCATTAAAATCTCTTGCATTATTATTCTAATTTATAATGGCTTTTTATATACTTATTGATTTTGATAGCAACCTTATAAGTTATTATTATCCAATTTATGGATGAGGAATTGGAAAGTCAGTAAAGACAAATGTCTTATTCAAAGCTACATATGTATCATTTTTTTTAAGAGAGAAATTTTTGCTATAGGGTGCATGTGCTCACCAGGGAGATGGACAGAGACAGAGAGACAGAAAGCCAGAAATCAGCCCCCCAGGGCAGATGGCCATGTCGCAATCCCTTCTCCATTCTCCTCTCAGGATCTTGGGCATGTACGGACACACACCCAGTATGAGTTTTAAGCTATTGGTTCTGGGACTCGAACCACTGTCAACTACATATGTAACTATTATGCCATTTGCTGGTCCCCATACATGCATTTTTTATAGGATAGAGTTTAGACCCCAAGTCTTGTTATCCCAACACAAAATTTAAAGTTAATTTTCCTAAGTTCAGTCAATTGTTTAAAGAGCTCGTTAAATGTATAAAAAAAGAAAAAAACAACAACAACAAAAAAAACCCAACCAAACAAGTTACTAGTCAGTGATATATGTTTCTCCTTGAAATTTGATATCTTTGCAGAGTGTGTTCTTTATTTTTAAAGAATTATCCCATTCGACCTCATTTATTTATTTTAATTTGACCAGAAAGGGACAGAGTGAGAGCAAGAGTGAGAGTGAGAGCGAGGAAGAGTGAGAAAACAAGCCGCCAGGTCTGTGACTCGAACCATGGTAGACCAAGTGGGAGTCCAGCACTCTTAACCACTACACCACCTGCAGGCCCCCGGAGTGTGGGTGTTAAGAAGGCATATATACCGGACACATTCGACTGGTTGTTTCTATTGTTTAACCCAAGTGGACACTTTGGTGCCTCACTCAGAGAAGAATGAGGCATGTCACCATACTGTCATATGTTTTCCAACATTTCTACGCTCTTTAGATGAAATCTATGGTCACACAAATATGATTATATTTTATTTTGGGGGGGGGAGGCTGGAGAATTTAGTAGTGGGCCTCCGTGGAGGTCTTAAAGGCTGTTTTTCAGAGCACACATTGTCCTTAGACTTTGACAATGATTTGTTAATGTAACTTTTTTGGCAGATTCATAGGCTCCTTTGTTTCTCTCTCTCTCTCTTTTTTTTTTTTTTCTCTTTTTTTGGAGAGGTTTTTGCTATAGGGCGCGTGCGTTCGCCAGAAAGACAGAGAGAGTCAGAAAGATAGAAAGCGAGAAATCACCCCCCAGGGGGGATGGCCAAGCCACAATCCCTTCTCCTCCATTCTCCTCTTGGGATCTTGGGCACGCATGCACACGTGCCCGGCGTGAGTTTAGGCTGCTGGGTCCAGGACTTGAACCACAGTCGACTACATGGGAGTCCAGCGACATAGCCATTACGCTAACTGCTGGTCCCCCTTTGTTTCTCTTAAGAACGGACTATTGCAGGCCAGCAGGCGATGTGTAAGTTAAGTTAGCTGGATCCCACGAAGCTGATTCAGCAGTTCAAGTCCCAGAAGTTTGAAAATTGTGACGTGTATGTGTGTGTTCAAAGTCCCAAGAGCTGACTGGAGAAGGGATTGTAGCTTGGCCATCCCCTGGGGGTGATTTTTCACTTACCTTCTCTCTCTCTGTCTCTCTCTCTACTGAGCACATGCACCCTATAAAAAAAAATAACAAAACACACACGTGTACACAAAACAGCAAAAAAGAATGGACTATTGCTGTGGCCTGAGTGTTTTTATCCCTTTAAAATCCATGGGACCAGCAAGTGGCATGGTGGTTAAGGCGCTGAACACTCCCACATAGTTGACCACAGTTCGAGTTCCAGACCTGGTGGTTTGCTTTCTCACTTTCTTTCTCTATCTCTCTCTGGCTGATCAAACTGGAAAATAATAATAATAAATAAATTTAAATAAAATAATTCTCCGAAAAAAAATCTGTGTGCTGACATTTAATCCCCAATGTGATGATATTAAGAAGTGTGACCTTTGGGAGGGGACCAATCATGAAGGCTCTGCGCTTATGACTAGGATTGGTACCACCATAGAAGACACGTGAGGGGAAACCAGCAGGTGGCTGAGTGGTTAAGGTTCTAGGCTGCCACAAGTCCAGCCGTGGTTTAAGTCTCGGACCTGGGGGCTTGAAAATCATGCTGGGCACGTGTGTACCTGGAATCCTAAGAGGAGAATGGATAAGGGATTATGGTGTGACCATCTCCACTGAGGGGAGATTTCTCACTTTCCCTGTGTGTGACTCGTGACTCTCTCTCTCTCTGGATAATACAGGCACCCTATGGCAAAAACAAACAAACAAACAAACAAAAAACTTAAATAAAAAGAGAGAGACTCCAGGGAACCCTTTTTTTCCCACCATTCCCACCATGTGAGGACACACCAAAGGCACCACCTATGAGGAATAAGTCCCCACCAGACACTCAAGTCTCCCGGCACCTTGACCTTTAACTTCTCAGAACGAAGAGCAGTACATTTATTTTGTTTAAACAATCTCCAGTCTAAGATATTTGTTACAGCAGCCCAAAGGAGCTAAGACAACCCATCACATAACCTCCCTTAGACAAATGCCCCCTGTCTTCCTCCTGAAGCACCTACTAAAATCAGGCTACGCAGTACTCTAACTTATTTTAGATCATTTCTCACATTTTCCCTAACATTTTTTTGAGTATACCTCAGATGGCATTTAAAAAAGTCTTTTATTTTGATGTACTTTTGCATTTGTAGAGGAGTTATAAAGATAGCGCAGAGTTCTCACACCTACTTCACTCAGCTTCCTCTAATGTTAACATCTTACATAGACCGCATACCTTTACGAAGACTCAGAAACTAACGGTAATATGGAACATGATTAACCAGACTCTAGACTTTGAATTTCATCAGTTTTTCTACTAAATATGCTTTTTTTATCTGTTCCAGGATCCAACTTTGGATGCCGTTTTGAATTTAGGACATATTAATGCATAGCTATGAGCTCCACAGTCTAATCCCAGCTCTAGTTTAGAAAACGTACTGTATGCCTGGGAATATCCTTCCTAACACTACTCCTCCCATAAAATCCACCCCATCCCGATTCTAAGTTTATACATTTTTAAAAACTCAAATCAAGAATCACTACTTTCCATAAAAGCCTTCATGGGAAGGCTTTTAGGAATAGATACACATACGTATATATAGATATAGATATATACATACACACATATGAATATATCTATATCTATATATATGCACACACTTACATATTTAATTTGCCACAGGGTGTGTGTGTTTACCAGAGAGAGAGAGAGAGAAACAGCACCTCCCATGGGGCATAGTCACACTGTAATCTCTTTTCTTCTGTTTCTCTTTTCAGGATCTTGAGCACATGTATACGTGTGCCAGGTGTGTTTTTCAAGCTTCTGGCCCTGGGACTTGAACCGTGTGGGACTCATCCATGTGGGATCCAGCCACCCTAACCATCAGGCCATGAACTGGCCTAGGATATATTTTTATATGACATAATTATTCATTTAACATTACCTTCAGATTTTTTTTTTTTTTTAAATCTATTATGTGGTAAGTGGAAAATCAATAAAATGCACATCTGCCCCAGGCTGGGGATGGGGGGGGAGGCATTGTAGCACATCCAGTCCTCCAAGCTTTATAAGACTTATATATTTTAAATAGCAAAACTGTAGGACAATACTATTGTGTATTATATTTGAAGTGGTAAGAATAAATGATGAACGTCAGCATATAAGTAATCCTGGTTCTGCCTTGTTTGGGCAAAGAAAAATGTACAAAATAAATAGGTGTGGGCACATAGTTATGCATAATTTTATTTTTTAATTTTAGCATCTAATTATATGTTTTTCAAGCGATGAGTTGAAACCAATAAGTGGGTAGTGACCAACACTTTCTCATGGGCAAAACAATTTGAAAAATACAGCTATAAATAATTTGCTGTGTCTGTGGTTAGAAATCATCAAAATGGGTAAACATGTAATACTCAGTGATTAAAACCATCTTTGCTTTAAAACTTAGATATGTTATCTTTTTTGAGCTAAAAATATCACCAAATACGCTTTAAAATAGGCTAAGATTCAACAATCAATTTATTTATTTTATTTGTAAGTTTTTCTTCTTTTTTATTCCTGTAGGGCACTTACACTTGCTATAGAGAGACAGAGAGGAGAAAAAGAGAGAGAGAGAAAGAGAGAGAGAGAGAGAATGAGAACGCACACACCCGCCCCGGGGGGTGGCCATACCACAGTCTCAATCTCTTCTCCACCATTCGCCTCTCAGGAATTTGGATAAACACACACATGCCCCCAGCCTATTTTTCAAGCTACTGAGTCCAGGACTTGAACCACATAGTCAGCCATGTGAGATCCAGCCACCTTAACCTCCATGCCACCAACGGACCTTCAGTGATGTACTTTATGTAATAAATACTGCAGCTCCTCAGTTCTCCAGGGACACTTTCCTCTTTGATCCCCAAGAAAACGAAGCCGCGAAGTAGGAGTGAACTATTTAAGAATCCTTTATTTAAGCTACACCCTTGTTATTTTTTAGTTGGCAGCATTTAACATTTTCAATCACGTTTGTTTACATGATGGACAGACAGACTGTAACAGAGTAGAGCCTGCGGTAGAGGCAGACACACGAGGTACCTGACATGACACAGGTGGCCCTGGAGAGCAGTGGGAAAGGACTCGTGTTTCCAAAAGTAGTCCCAAGACAACTGGCTTTCCGTGTAGGGAAAAAAGGGTCTTGACCCCTCACTCACACTACACACAAAAAATAAGTTCCAGATGGATTGTAGATACAACTATGAAAGGTAAAATATACAACTTTCAGAAGGAAACCGGAGGACACCTTAAATTTGAAGTTGGGAGAAATTACTTCTACAAGACACAAAAGGTGCTGAATATAAAGAAAAATAAATAAATTGGTTGAGACTAAAATGATGAGCTTTAAGTGACATGACTGAGGAAATAAAATTGTATGCCCCAGTGATTTTTTTAAATTTAATTTCCATAGGATGCATGTGCTCCCCAGAGAGTCAGAGGGAGAAATCACCGATAAATTGGGGAAGGTCACATCACAGTCCGGCCTCTATTTCTCAACCCTATTGCGATCTGGGGTGTGTATGCAGGTACACGGGTGTCTTTTCAAACCTGTTCCCTTAACCATTGGGCAGTGGGGCCGGCCCGCCCTAGTGATCTTTTAAAAAAAGCAAATAAAAAGCAAACAAGACGTCACTTTCTCCAAAGGATTACCATTTCCCTTAGAAGAGGCCCAAATGTCTTTCCATTCTAGAAAGTGCCACATTGGTGGGGGCTGGCATATAGAGTGGTAGTTAAGGGTGTTGGCCTCCCATATGGCTAATACGGGTTCGAGTCCTGAACCTGGTGCTTGCTTTCTCCCTTTCTCTCTCTTTTTCTTGTCCCTCTCTGGTCAAATTAAAATAAGTAAATAAAATTAAATAAAGTAATTCTTTTCTTTTCTTTTCTTTTCTCTTCTTTTCTTTTCTTTTCTTTTCTTTTCTTTTCTTTTCTTTTCTCTTTTCTTTTTTTTTTTAAAGAAAGTGCCACGAGATTTGGTCTCTACCTCTCCCTGCAGCCTCAATTGCCTTCCTTTTTCCTCTGATGCCAGACTATTCTTGTTCTTCCGTGACCATCCCAGGTTTATTGATGGGAATTTAAAAAAAAAAAAAAAAAAGAATGATTTATTTAACTTTATTTATTTATCATCATAATTTTTTTTTTTTTGGAGAGGTTTTCGCTATAGGCCGCGTGCACTCGCCAGACAGACAGAGAAAGACATAGAGACAGAAAGCGAGAAATCACCCTCCAGGGGGGATGGTCACGCCGCAATCCCTTCTCCTCCATTCTCCTCTCAGGATCTTGGGCATGAGTTTTAAGCCACCAGGTCCGGGACGGGAACTGCGGTTGACTACGTGGGAGTCCAGCGACATAGCCAATACGCTAACTGCTGGTTCCCTATTTATCATTATAATTTTTAAAACTTACTACAGAGCACATGCGCTCTCCAGAAAGAGACAAACAGAATGAGAAAGCAAGCTGCTGGATCTGGGACTCGAACCATGGTTTGTCATGTGAGAGTCCAGCCCCTTAACCACCACACCACCTGCTGGATAGAATTTTTGCACTTGTCCTTCTTTTGACTGAAATTCTCTGTCCTGCATTATCCATTATCACAAGCCTGACTGTGCTTCTTTCTGACCTCAGTTTAAGAGTTCGGTTGGGCAGGGAACCAGCAGTTAGCGTAATGGCTATGTCGCTGGACTCCCACGTATTCGACCGCGGTTCGCGTCCCGGACCCAGTGGCTTAAAACTCACGCCGGGCGCGTGTGCGTGCATGCCCAAGATCCCGAGAGGAGAATGGAGGAGAAGGGATTGCGGCATGACCATCCCCCCTGGGGGGTGATTTCTTGCTTTCTGTCTCTATGTCTCTCTCTGTCTGTCTGGCGAGCGCACGTGCCCTATAGCAAAAATCTCTCCAAAAAAAAAAGAGTTAGGTAGGGCAGGACTAGCAGATGGCATGATGGTTACATTGCTGGACTCCCACATGGTTGACAGTGGTTCGAGTCTCAGACCCATTGGCTTAAAAATCACGCTGGATACGTGGGTGTGCATGCCCAAAATCCTGAGAGAAGAATGGAGGAGAAGGGATTTCAGTGTGGCCATTCCCCCGCGGGGTGACTTCTCACTTTCTGTGTCTCTGTCTCTCGGGCAAGCACACATGCCCTATACCAAAAATTTCTCTTAAAAAAAAAAAGAAAAGAGTTAGATAGGAGTGTGAATACATGAGTTTCTTCAGTCATCCTCTATCACATCCCCATAGTTTATTTTCTGTGTGACAGTTTTCATTTTATTATCATTTGTTTTCATTATCTATTTATTTATTTATTAGAGAGCTTTTTGCTATAGGGCATGTGTGCTGGCCAGAAAGACAGAGACAGACAGAGAGACAGAAAGCGAGAAATCACTCCCCTGGGGGGATGGCCATGCCGCAATCCCTTCTCCTCCATTCTCTCAGGATCTTGGGCACGCACGCACACGCACCTGGTGTGAGTTTAAGCCATCAGGTCTGGGACTTGAACCGCGGTCGACGACATGGGAGTCCATGTAGGGGGAAAGCCATTATGCCAACTGCTGGTCCCTGCTTTATTATATTAACAGCCCTCGTGCTAGTGAGAGTACAAGGGCACTTCAAAAAGTTTGTGGAGGGACAACCTGTAGCATGGTGGGTAAGGCAGCAGGATACCACATGACTGAGTGCGTGGTTAGAGTCCCAGACCCAGTGACGAGAAACACATCGGGCACATGTGCACACGTGCCCAAAATTCTGTAAGGAGAGGGAGATGGAGGAGCAAGAACTGTGATGAAACCGTGACCCAGGGAGGGTACTTTCTCGTTCTCTCTCCGTCTCTGTTCTTGGCATGCTTCCTCTGGCAAAATTAAAAAAACCAGTTTGTGGAAAATGGAATTAAGTATGAGTTTATTTTGGTACAAAAAGTTTCTAAATCCATGTATTTTTTTTTCATAAGACACATTTTCTTTCTCTCTTTTTTATTCATAGTTGTTCATGCTCCTTGCACATGCTCCTTAGAGAGAAAGCACCCTCCACAGGGTCTGGTCATGCATCCATTCCCTTCTTTCAGTCTTCTAGGCCATCGGATCTCGGGTACTTGCATACATATCTGTTGTGTTTTCTACGCTGACCCTGGGAATTGAACCATGGTTGCCATGTGGGATCCAGCTTCCCTTGAGCAGAGCATTTCTGCTGCATCACAGAGCTAGCCCACATGCCCGGCATGATTTTCAAGCTGCCAGGTCCATAACTTGAACTGCACAGTCAGTCATGTGAGATGCAACACCTTCACCTCCACGCCACCTGGGGGCCCAGCACCAAGGTCTTTAAAGTGACATTCCACCTCTGATCTCTTATCTTTCCAACCCACCTCTCCTACCATAACTACTTACTTTCTTGAAAACCTGACGAGAGCCTGTCTTTTTGCCTCGGTAATTATTCTGAATTGATTCTCTAACATATCTTTTCACCCACACTCCCTACAAAAGTGCCAAATGCTTTAGCATGGTTAGAAGGCTTCATTAACCTGGTACCAACCTCTTTTTCCATAGTGAACTATTTCCAGGGCCATCAATCTGTGGCCCATGTCCCAAATCTGGCCTGCCAGACTACAATGAGCTACTAAGTATTTTTGCATTTTTAAATGTTTGGGAAAAGCATCATGGGCTCACCCTGTAGTGCCATGGTTAGGTGCTGTGCACGGGGAGCTAGATACCACATGACCTGCTGTGGTTCAAACCCCAGGACCCACAGTTTGGAAAACACACTGGATGCAAGTGAATGTATGCATGCCCCAAATCCTGATGAAATGGAGAAATGGAGAAAAAAGGATGTGGTGAGACCACACACCATGAGGGGGTGATCTCTCTCTGTCTCTGGTAAGCACCCATGCTCTTTGGTAAATAAAAAAGAAACGAAAGAAAAAAATACTAAAAGAAAAATAACATTTCTTGGCCCTGAAAATTATATAAATAAGGTATTACTGCAACAAAGCCATGCCTGTTGTTTACTTATTGTTTATGACTGTTTTTGCACTACAGTGGCAGAATTGAGAAATTATGATACAAAACCTAAAATATTTATTTTCTAGCTCTTTACAAAATGTTTACTGACCCCTGAACTATTCAATTTCAGTGGAGTAGAGCTGGTTCTTCTGCAAAATTCTGCTCTTCCTTATGTGTATCCTTAGGGCTGAGACAGTGATCGCAGTAACCACTCACTACAAGAAGACATGACCTCCTTCTACATTCTTGACCTCTGCACATCCTTAGGTGGTTCAGTCTCATAACCTCCTAAAATCCCCCAAGTCCTTCCTCTGTGCCTTCTGGTACCCTTGGCTCTTAGCACCAAAATATTTTGTATCTTCAAACTATCCTTTAGTCTTAACAAACCTGAGGGTGTGGCTCTCCAAGAAGCCTTTTCAGGTCAAGAGGTCTATCTCCTCTTTTGTATCCCTCACCTCACACCATGAGGTAAGAGTCCTGTTTTTCCATTGCTCACTTCAGACCTTCGCCATGGCTGCACTGGACACCAACCAACTCTTTGGAAGCCTAGACTCTCAGACTATACTCGTCACCACTACTCTTTGATACAAACATATTGAAATACCCCAGTACTAATCATGATTCTAATATCCACAGGGATGGTTTTTCAAATAGACTAGCTTATATATCCTCACGTCAGTCACCTCTTGGTCTGAACCTGTCATTGCTTGTAACTGAACCCCATCCCTGTTCTCAAGAAGCACCTTGACTCTGTGATCCGCACTTCCAATCTTTCCAGCCCACCTCTAGCTCCGTCTTCCAACCCAATCTGCCTCACAGGGACACATAATCCAGTGACATCACTTTTCACTGTTTGTTACTTTTCATGTCCTTGCCCTAGCTGACCCATCTTAGATTACATGGTCCACCATTTTATTAATAACTTTACACATACAGATCATAATCTTTTCATCTAAACCCTGAGGTCAGACGTGTTTCCAAGTGTACACATGTGGAAGCCCTTGCCGGAAGACGCCCCATTATGGCGTCCGAGCTAGACACCTAGGACGCAAAACAACTCCATATTAGGATAGCGCGGAGAATCAGCCTATCAGAACCCAACACGATCATGTACTCAGGGGGTTGGGCGGATCCGTAGGGGATTTAAGGCGCGTGCGCGGAAGCCTCAGGGAAGAAGCAACTGAACCTGTAACAATAAACATCACGGAAGAGATCTCGGTGTCCAGAGTCGTTTATCGACCCCCAACATACACATATACATCATTTTAATTTTAGGAAGAGTACAGTTCCTATATCATGCTACATAGTAACATCTGCGATGAAACTGATGATTATTCTCAAGAAAATGAGATCAATAAAGGGTCTAAAAGCTTTGTGTCTGTTCTGGTGGAATATTCTTGCCAAATGAGTTTTGAACAACTTTATTAAAACAAAAAACAACTTTGTTCAGCACTCTGTTGGGATTTTGGAAGTGCAGATAAGGATTATGAACCTGGACCTTTGATGGCTTTATTCCATTTTCAGTCCATTTACTCCCCAACTAAAGCTGGCAGCTTGGTCAAATGCCACTCTTCCTCTTCCAAGCTGGCGCCCCAACAGCTGAACAAAATGTTCAACTGTATGAAGTCTTCCCTGGAACCACAACCATAACCCCCTGTGAGCACTTAGTTACAGCCAGCAGTTCTGTTCTCAACAAGGACAGTACCACCCTTTAGGGGCATCCAAATAGTGAAGATGTTTTTGTTTTTCTAACTTGGTAGACTCATGAACATTATAAATTATTTTACTAGTCTGAAAAGATATTATGATAAGGGCACAATATTAATTTTAACATATGTGCTTAGGGATGTTAGTTTCACTGTTTCATTTCCAAAGCAATAGCAAAAGTGTTCACCGTGTGGTTATAGGGGTGAGCAGATGGCATAGGAATTAAAGGTGCTGGACTCCTACGTGGCCAACAGCGTTCTGAATCCTGGACCTAGAGGCTTAAAACTCATGACAGGCGGGTGTGCATGCCCAAAATCCCAAGAAGAGACTGGAAGAGAAGGGATTGCAGTGTGGCTTTCTCCCCGGGGGGGTGATTTCTTGCACTCTGTCTCACTGTCTTTCTGACGCGCTCTCGTGCCCTATAGCAAAAATCTCTTTCAAAAAATAAAAAGTTATAAAAGAAATCATAGGGACTAAATAAGTTTGATGACAACTGCTTTAGTCAGTTTACCTTCCTCATGATAGTTTCATACTGTCCCCTCTTTCCTCACACTGGTACATCTGCTCAGTCCTATCAGGTAAGTATCTTACTGCACTGAGAAATAAACACAACTAGGAGAGAATTCCTATGCACCGTAATACCCAAATCATTGCATCTGCACCATGAACTTTGCACCCCCTGCTGGTCATTGGGATGAACTGTCTGTGCTTCCTTCCAGAGCCTCTCCATTTATCCGAGGATGCCATTTTCTCTGGACTACGCAAAGCCATTGTTCAAATAAGTATTCCCTCTCTCCTTCATCTTTGATTGGTTTTCTCCCAAATCTCCATTACTCCCATTGACATGTGATGTGATAGCGTGAATCTAAAAAATAACCTTGGGCCAGTCCTGTGGCTTAGTGGTTAAGGGAGCAGGTCCCACACGGCTAACTGCAGGATGCTTGAAAAAGATGCTTGGTGCATATGTGTGCTTGTCCAAAGTCTCAACAGGATGGAGAGATGGAGAAGAAGGGACTGTGGTGTGACTGTGCCCTGTGTGTGTGAGGGTGCTTTCTCCTTCTCCCCCATCCTCTCTCTGTTTCCATTTCCCCCTGACCAGTGCATGTACTCCCTGGCAGTAATAAAAAAGAGATAATATTTCCCTTAATCCTACATTCTCCTCCAATTGTCTTCATTTACCCATCCCCTTTCATTGTCCCTTTCATTGATAGAAGACTCCTGAAGATTCTCTCTCTCTCTCTCTCTTTTTTGCTGCTCAAATTATGATCCACCACCACCATCCTGCTCACCTGGGAGCTTAGTAGGAACGCAGGCTCTGAGGTCTCATCCTGAGCCTCTGAATCAGAAGCTTCTCCTTAGCAGGATCTCCAGTACATAATGATAGTAAAGGTTGGGACCACGATCTGTTGCCCATCTCCACATCCCCCTGCATTTCTCTCTTGAATCCACTGCAGCGCATCTTTCCCTTCTATTCCTCACTGAGAGCTCTTTGTGGAGTCACCAACGACCTCCACGATGTTACATCCAAAGGTCATTGTGCTGCTCATCTTACTGGATCTCTCCAGCATGTGACGTGGTTGTAGTCTCCATGGTTCTCAGGCATTGTCACCTTCAAGGCCATTTCTGTGGCTGTGCAGGAGTTCAGACCGTGGTCTTCTTTTCTTCCCTCTACCTACCGCCGCACTGGTCTATGAAGTTCCATGGCTGTTAATACAATCTATGGATCTGTCACCTCACGTTTCATACTTCAAGGCTCAGGTCAAATACTAACCTCTCACTTGAGCATTTACAGATTCTCTTAAAATAAATGAATCACCTTTTTTTTCAAAATAATTATTCTCATCACTTCGTACTTCTAGTTGCTTACTTTTCCCTTTTTACTTTATATTTCATTTGTACAGCCCTTGATGAGAAAAGTCCATGCAATATCCATCTCTATCTATTCACATCTCATCCTTTTATAGGTTTATAAACAATGTTTTTCATATAACAAGAGATCAATACGAGCTTATGAAAGAGTGATTTTACTCTTCCAGAAATGCATAATAGGCTTAAATGTTCTATGTGTGGTTCACTCTTGGATCATGGAAATCTACCCCCATTCTCTCTCTGTTAACCCCAATGAGCCCGTCAATCTAGGCAGTCTCCATTGATCTTTCTTGCTAACAGCTAAAAATGTAAACAAGAGAAGAGAGAATTGGACATCAACTGGGTTTGCAAAATGGCCTCCCCCAGACATACTTAGTGAGACCCTAAACACAAAAGAACGACTCAGAAGGAGACGATGCGCAGCGTAAATAATGGCAATTCGATACTAACAATGCTCCTGCAGATCCACGATCCGCTCCTTCTCATCATATTCAGCTCAGCCTCGATGAGATGAACACAGAAGGGTTCTCCCTAGTCACTCTTCCTTGCAATGGTACTTTTCAATCACACTCTACTCAATAGGCCTGTTTTATTTTCATCGCTTTCCTAATATTATCTAAAATCATTTTGACGCTTTTGTCATTTATTTCCCGTTCTTATGCAATGTGAACCTTTCTTCCCTTGTATTCTGTAGTTTCAGTGAACAGCACTCAGAACAGGGCCCACACATAGTATGTGCTCAATAAATATTTATTGAAGGAATAAATGAATAAATAAAGCCTGAGAACATTGAAGAGACTCTTTGGCCTTGAACACCATCTGCAGAAAATTGAATTAGCAATCTTATATTAAAACTTGATGATGCGGAGATAAGGAAAAGAGAGAGGGAGAGTAATTATTTTGATGGTATATTGACAGCCTTTGAAAGGCTTGGGGAGTTTTTCCAATCTGGAAATGACAAATGATTTTGAAAGTATCTACCAAGCTAAGATGAAAATATTCTATTAGGGACATTGCATTAGGTACTCAACAAGTATTATTTTGATGGACTGGTTTGGCCATTTATTTGTAAGAAATGATACATAAGTAGCTAGCATTTTTTTTTTTTTTTTTGAGAGAGATTTTTGCTATAGGGCACACGAGCTTACCAGAGAGACAGAGAAGAGACAGAGAGACAGAAAGCGAGAAATCACCCCCCAGGGGGCATGACCATGCCACAATCCCTTCTTCTCTATTCTCTTCTTGGGATCTTGGCCAGGCATGCACACGTGCCTGGCATAAGTTTTAAGTCACCAGGTCGGGAACCAGCAGTTAGTGTAATGGCTATGTCACTGGACTCCCACGTAGTCGACTGCGGTTCGCGTCCCGGACCCGGTGGCTTAAAACTCACGCCAGGCACGTGTGCGTGCGTGCCCAAGATCCCGAGAGGAGAATGGAGGAGAAGGGATTGTGGCGTGATCATCCCCCCTGGGGGGTGATTTCTCGCTTTCTTTTTTTTTTTTTTTCTTTTTTTTTTTTTTTTTTTTTCTTTTTTTTTTTTTGGAGAGGTTTTTGCTATAGGGCGCGTGCGCTCGCCAGACAGACAGAGAGAGACAGAGAGATAGAAAGCAGGAAATCACCCCCCAGGGGGGATGGCCACGCCGCAATCCCTTCTCCTCCATTCTCCTCTCGGGATCTTGGGCACGCACGCACACGCGCCCGGCGTGAGTTTAAGCCGCCGGGTCCGGGACTCGAACCGCGGTCGACTACATGGGAGTGCAGCGACATAGCCATTACGCTAACTGCTGGTCCCGATTTCTCGCTTTCTGTCTCTATGTCTCTCTCTGTCTGCCTGGCGAGTGCACGTGCCCTATAGCAAAAACCTCTCCAAAAAAAAAAAAAAAAAAAAAGTCACCAGGTCTAGGACTCAAACTGCAGTACACTATGTGGGAGCCCAGAGACATAACCGTTAGGTCATGTGCTGGTCCTGTAGCTAGTATTATTTAATCTTCAGAGCCTTTGTTTAGAGCCCCCCAAAAACCTACAAAGAGTTATAATGGATGATTTTAAACCAATATGTGATTTCAGATCAGCAACATTGGCATCACTTGGGAGCTTGTCAGAAATGCAGAATTTCAGGTCTCGTCCTGGGCTTACTAAAGTGGAATCATTTAATAAAGTACCCAGTAATTCCCATTCACAGTTAGGTAAAAGAGCAGTGCAATAGAAACCGTATCTATGAATGCATATGCTGTGTCCAGGAAAGAAGTAACTGATGGCTATTTCAAATGATTGATAATAAAGATGGGTATAGGAGTTAAGAAAGCTGGTGGTGACTGGGAAGGCTGTATTAACAGTGAGTCAAAAAGAACAAGTTAGGGACCAGCAGGTGGTGTGGTAGTTAGGGCTCTGGATGCTTCCACGTGGCTGACCATGGTTCAAGTCCCGGATCTGACGGCTTGCTTTCTCTCTCTCTGTCTCTGTCTCTGTCTCTCTCTCTTGTCAAATGAAAATATAGTGAATAATAAACAAAATTAAACAAAATAATTCTTTTTTTTTTAAAAAAAGAACAAGTTAACTAAGCAAGGGTTAAATAGTATTCTTTCCACCTCATGATGAAATAAGCAACTCAGCTGAAGACAGACGTCACCAGCTCCGGTGACTAGTTTAAGATAGCACAGGTGTTTGGCCTTACATTGAGAATGGAGAACTAATCTATTTTCTGACTTGATTATAATGAAACACATTCTTTTTTTTCCCATCGAGAGTTTTAATTTAGTGTTAAAGGATGCTTCATAAGTTTTTTTCAAGGTGTTTTCAGGATCTTTGGGAGAGAAGATGAGTCAGAAGGTGATAGTCTTGGTCCTGAGTATCAGGTCAATTTTAGCCACAGAAGAGAGGGAGGCAGAAGGCTTGGAGAGAAACAGAAAAACGTTTGCCTGTGTGGAGGCTTTCTAGAAGAAGGCTTGCTGAAATAGTGTCAGATTCTTATATAAATTTATACATAAGAAGGAATTTGCTTTCCCCTTGGTAAGGAAGGATATAAATCATTTTGTAGATGCTATTTGAGAAAGAAGAAAAGAACTAAATTGGTGTTCAAGTAGACCTTCATACTGGGCAGGGACTCATATCCTTAAATAAAAATTGAAGAAGAAATAGAACTATGCTTATTTGCTTAGATCTGGGGAGTTACGGTGATTTACTAAGGCACTATACCGCCATGACATCTTTATGAAGTCACTTTAAGCTTTCCTATATTTTTAATTAGAAGTCATTTAGCCCGTCTCTCCTTTCCTTGGCAGCACTGGACTTAGATGGCGATGGAATAAAAAGTGAATAATGAGTGTTACCCTCCCCTCCAAACATCCCGGGTTGTCCAAGGAGAAATGCACTTTCTGCATATCAAAGATTTTTCTCAAGCAAAGGTTGGGGAAAATGGAGTTTCACACTCCATCTTCTAAAACAGAAGTACTCCTGTTTTAACAGTCCGGCCTGACACCTGTCCCAGTATGGTGCTTCGCATTTAGTGTATTAAGTAAAGTTTCTCTTCACTCTTCGGTCCCCTGGATGATTGCAGCCAATGAATCCTCATGGCTTCGAGTCGAACGTTGGAGAAGCACCAGTGAGGAGAGCAGGTTTCGAGGGCTCGTTTCTGTGGGAGACCTTTTGCCCACATCCATGACTGGATTAATCTGTGCATACTCCGTATGGGTGAGTGGGGAGGGAGGTGATTTGAAAGGACCATTGTGAGTAAGTCATGGTCCATCTTCCTGTGTCATTTCACTAGCACTTCCCTAGACTTTCCCTATAACTGAGCAAGGTCCAGGGGACATACAGTGTTTGTCTGCTAGGGCTACCCCAACGACGTGCCACAGACTGGGTGGCGTAAACAAATACATTTTCTCACAGTTTTGGAGGATAGAAACTGAGATCAAGGTGTCAGTAGGGTTTTTTTGTTTGTTTGTTTGTTTGTTTGTTTTTTTCCTTCTGAGTTTGATTGCTTCTGGGCTTGTAGATGGCTGTCTTCTCCCTGTCTCATCTGTGTCCACTTTTTCTCTTCTGATGAGGATGCCAGTTATATGGGATTAGGGTCCACACTAACGGTATCATTTTAACTAAACTGCATTCTTTTGCTTGTTTTTGCCATAGGGTAGGTGAGCTCGCCAGAGAAAGACAAAGAGAAACAGAGAGAGGGAAAGCGAGAAATCACCGCCCATGGGGGATGGCCACGTCACACGCCCTTTTCCATCCTCCTGTCAGGATTTTGGGCGTGCACGTGTACATGCCCAGCATGATCTTCAAGCTGCTGGGTCTGAGACTCAAACCGTACTCAGCCACGTAGGATAGGAACCCAGTGCTTTAACCACCATGCCATTGACTGGCCCCCATACTGCTTCTTTAAAGATTCTACCACCAAGTACAATCATATTCTAAGATAATGGGGATTAAGATTTTGACACATGAGGCCAGCTGGTGGTTTAGGCACTGGATTTCACACAGCAGTTTGCGTGTTTCAAGTCCTAGACCTATGCTTGAAAAACACGCCAGGAGTATGTCAACACAGGTGACATCTCATGAATCAGTGACAAACAGCCTTACTGGTCCATCCCCAAACTTCTGACCTATAAAATGATGAACAAAATAAAGGGATTGTTTTCAATCTCTTCTTTTGAGGGTTTGCTTTTGATGTTGCAATAGATAACACAAACACAAACCTTACTTCAGGCTTATTATTTTAATTTTATAGTATCTGCTTTATTTTTCTGTTGGTAAATATGTTTATGTTTATATATTGAAAGAGAAACAAACCAATAACAATAGAAAACAAGATTCAGGTACCCATGAAGCCATTCTCGGTGAAGTGTGAAGTTGGGCTGAGAAGAGTTTTTTTTTTTTTTTTTTTCTTTTTTTTGAGAGGTTTTTGCTATAGGGCGCGTGCGCTCGCCAGACAGACAGAGAGAGACAGAGAGACAGAAAGCAGGAAATCACCCCCCAGGGGGGATGGCCACGCCGCAATCCCTTCTCCTCCATTCTCCTCTTGGGATCTTGGGCACGCACGCACACGCGCCCGGCGTGAGTTTAAGCCACCGGGTCCGGGACTCGAACCGCGGTCGACTACGTGGGAGTCCAGCGACATAGCCATTACGCTAACTGCTGGTCCCGAAGAGTTTTTTAACTGGGGTGTAGGAGAGGACATTTTCACGGTGAGCCTGAAAAAACAGTTTCTTACTCAAAGTCAAAATCAAGTTCCTGCTCCTCTTACCTGTGAGTTCCACTCCACTGCCAGACTCCTACAGAACACTAGGGCTTCAATTAAATATTATTTTGCTTCTTTTCTAACTTATTTGTTGAATAGGTAATATGGTTACATGTATTCATATTTTCAAAGCCTCATGTTCAGAATTCAAATGTATGAGAAGTGATCTCCTGATCATGAGTTTAGAGCCATAAATCTTCAGAGATGTAGAGCCTTGATACTCAAAGTGTGGTCTGCGGTGGCCCATGGCTCCACATTAGCATCACCTTCTTAGAAATGCAGAGTCATAGACCCTGTTCTCTACCTGCTGAGTTAGAATCTGCCTTTTGTAATTCTTTTTTTTTTTTTTTTTTTTTTTTTTTTTTTTTTTTTTAATTAACCACCAGAGGGTGTGTGTGCTCTCCAGAAAGAGATAGACAGAGAGTAGCAAAAGGCACCCTCCGCCCCGATACGGGGTGTGGTAATACCACAATCCTTCCTCCTCCACGTCTCCGTTTCTTCAGGATTTGAGGCACACTTGCACAAGGGCCAGCATGTTCTTTAAGCCACCAGGGCTAGGACTCCAACCATGTGATTGGCCATTGTGAGATCCAGCTCCCTTAACTGCTGAACTACAGGACTGGCCCACCATGTCTTTCTGATGTCTTCAAATTATTTATTAAAAATTATTGGGGCCAGCAGATGGCATAATGATTATATCACTGGACTCCCACGTAGCTAACCACAGTTCAAGTCCTAGGCCCACTGTCTTAAAACTGATACTGGGCGCAGGTGTGTGTATGCCCAAGATCTCGAGAGGAGAAGAGGGGAGAAGGGATTGTGGCCATTTATTTCCTCAGAGGGGTGATTTCTCTCTCTGTCTCTCTAGTAAGTGCACACTGTAGCAAAATAATTTCTCAAAAAGAAAAAAATATATGGGTCCAGCTGTGATAGGACAAGTGGTAGGGGTGCTACTGTGTGAAGCTGGAGCCACATGGGAGCCCCTGGTTCTGTCCTCAGACCAACTTAAAAATGCCAGGTGTAGCAGTGTGTGCCTGTAATCCTTGCTCACTGAGATGCTGGGGCAGGAAGATGGTGTAACACTGTCAGAAATAGCTCTCTCTCCTCTCCACTTCATAAAAAATTATTATGACTTTATTTTTCAAAAAGGGTAATACATACCCATGGTACAAACAATGAAAAGAAACAAGGATTACTTTAAAAGGAAGTTTCTTTCCTACTCTTGACCGCCAACCACCTAACTTTTCTTCACAAAGACAGCTCTAATATCACTGGGTTATTGGAAATGTCACGACACAGTTTTGCATGGAAAAATAAAGAAAATATGTCATAACTTCTTTTTTTTTTTTTTTAGAGAGGTTTTTGCTATAGAGCATGTGCGCTCACCAGACAGACAGATAGACAGAAAGCGAGAAATCACCCCCTGGGGGGGATGGCCACGCCACAATCCCTTCTCCTCCGTTCTCCTCTTGGGACCTTGGGCACGCACACACATGCGCCCAGTGTGAGTTTTAAGCCACCGGGTCCGAGACTTGAACCGCAGTCGACTACGTGGGAGTCCAGCGACATAGCCATTACGCTAACTGCTGGTCCTGTCATGACTTCTTTTCCAACATCTCAATACATTGTCTTCTGTGGCCTTTTGTGATTCTTCATTTTTCAAGTATCTCTTGTTTTGTCTTCCAAGAAGGCAACTTTTCCTAAAAGAGCAACTAGCTGCATTTTAAATAATTTTTTTTTTTTTTTTAACAACAAGTTAATTCAGAGGCAGGCCACTTGACTTCTGACTACAAACCTGAGAGATGATTAGTGTAGTCTGGCTTTATTGGAATCAAGGGAACGCTGGAGATTCCTGAGTGACTTGGCTGTTCCATATAGAATTAATCCCATTTGTACTGATGCAGCAAATGATCACTTCCAAGATTCCTCTGTGTTATATTAAGACAGGCATTTGAAAGAAAATGATACGGCTCCTTAAAGCTGCTCATAAAATGTAGTAGGTTCGTGAAATCTTTCTCTCTCTTCACAACCACCTCTAAGTTGTGTGGTTTGATGTATCCGGTGAGTTTCTGACTTCCAATTAGGTTGTGTATGCTTAGAGAAACTAAAAAACCGTGAATCTGCGTGATGAAGGCAATTTAGAATTTTAAATATATCATAGTCAATATCAGTATATTATGTATTTAAACACAAAATTCATATAGATTTTTAAGATAAAACAGAAGACTTCAAAGAAAAGTGAAGCCTGTGGTGGCAAATTTTTCTGTATCATTAAAGGAAACCTTGGAAAAGTTTGACAAGCATTAAAAATAGATAAATCTCTGTGGAAGTTGAATGATGTACTAAACGTGGCATTTACAAAATGAAGAGCAGAGAGTAGGTGTTAAAATTGGAATGTGGGAGGTGAACAGTGCCTCAGTGCCTCAGTCAAATGAATACAATTTAATGATGTAACTGTCCATAATTTAAATAAGAAAACATTGATAGAACCCAATTGCAGCTAAGAATATGCCCTATGTTAATAGAATTTTCTTATACATACTGCAATGAGAATTTTTTCTTACACTCCTAAAATTAAGTTAATTTAAAATTCTACTGTCAAATGAATGTTTATTTTAAAAATCATTATTATCTTTATCAAATTCAGAACTTTAATAGATGTTTAAAAAAGGTAATAAATTGTACTACCTATAGGCAGCCAGTTGACTCTTTGTTCTCTGCAAAACTAGAGTGGTAGTTAAAAATTAGTTATAAGAAGTAGTTGGAAGAAAGCTTTAAGAAAATAGTTAGCTTTCACTTTTCCCAATGTTAGTTGACCTAAAATCCTATAATTTCTGGTTTCCTTTTGGCATCAGCTGGCTCTCCCTCTCCCACTCCACTTATGATCAATTCTGTTGTGAGGTTTTTTTTTCTGTAATTTAAGTATTTTATCTATTTTTAGTATATTGACTTACATGCTGTTGGTTCTTATGAATTCATATATTTGCTTATAATTAATGTAGAGTGAGATGCATATGTAAGTGCAAATTAATCATAGAGAGGGCTAATAGCATTTGAACTGCCTTGATTAGCGATCTACACTTGAGAGGTAGACACAAGAAGATTTCAAATACTAATATAGAAATCTAAACTATAGGGATTGTGAATTAGCACAAGAACATAGGGAGAATGATCTAATTGGTGAAATGAATACTGTTCAAAATACATGGTTTGGGCCAGCCAGTGGCATGGTGGGTAAGGCAACTAGATCCTCCATGACTGATTGCTAGATGAGTCCCAGACCCACTGACTGGAAAAACTCACCAGCCATGTTATGTATGTGCCCAGAATACCTAAAGGAGAGAGAAGTGGAGGATGGATTGTTATGTGACCATTTCCCATGGGTGTGCTTTCCCATTTTTCCTCCTCTCTTTCATTGTATCTCTCCAGTGAGTGCACATGTCCTCTGGCAAACTTTTTAAAAAAATGCAAAATGTGTGGTAGGCAGCAAAGATTTTACACGTTCTACTGTCCTTTTATAAAGATAGTGTAAGAATTTCACAAGACCTACATCCTAATTGCTTCAGAGTAGCAATTAGGTATAGTTAGTGTGCACTTTGATTCTGTGACCCTCATCCTCACTGGATAAACAATCTAATAAAAAAAGTTTACTACCAGCAAACTCCCCTATCTGCAAAATATCATTGCATCTGTCTTGGGATGAACCTTTTTTTATAGTGTCAGGGCATCTGAAAACTGAGTGAGGCAAAGAGATTATATGATGTGTTGTTTTTTAATTTTTTTTCCTTCTTGCTCACTATTAGATACTTTGTAAGATCAACAGCCTTAAGAGACTTGTTTTCCTTAAAACCTATCAGTTGTAAACAAAGTAATAAGGGGTAAGATTGATAGGACCAACTAGATTCAAGGCTAATTATTATCAGATGCTATTATCCAGGGAATATATACTTTTTACATAAGTATTGAACATTTGGATTTAAATACTCAACAAAAATTGGAGAGGATCTATATCTATCTTGGTGAATGTTCCATGTGCATTTGAAAAGACTATGTACTTTGGTTTAGAGTGTTGCCTTCTATACAGACCTGTTTGTTTAATTGGTGCATACTGTTGTTCAAATCTATATACTTTCTGATTTTGTTTGCCCTAGCAGCTACTGAGTCGAGTGTTAAATTCTCAAATAATAACTGTGCACTTGCCTACTTTCTTCATTTTTACCAGATTTTGCTTTATGTATTTTGAAGCTCCATAATTAGTTGACATACATTAGGTTTTTACCTTGTCTTGATGAATTGACCCTTTATGGTTATCCCTGGTAATATTACTTGTTCAGAAATTTACTTTGTCTGATAGCAATATAGCCACTCCAATTTGTTATGATTAATGTTTACATGGAATATCTATTTTTTCTCTTGTAGACGTCCTGCAAACTCTTAGATTCTCTGTGATAAATGAACATCTCTAACAGCAGAAAATGGAGAGTGTATGGGGGAAACTTCAATCTCAGATACTTTAGTGTCATCAAATTCCATGTTTCCTTATAAGTAGTAGGTCACTTAAGAGATCATTGTCAGAACTGTCTCAGAAACCACTCCTGAGGTACAATTTATAAGTCCACATGTGACTTTTTCTTCTTCTTCTTTTTTAAAATTATTCTTTATTTAATTTTATGTATTAATTCATTTGTCTTAATTTGACCAGAGAGAGAGAGAGACACACACACACACACACACACAGAGGGAGAGAAGGAGAGAGGGAAAGTGAGAAAGTAAGCCACCAGGTCAGACTCAAAACCGTGGTTGGCCACGTGGGAGTGTCCAGCACCTTAACCACCACACCACCTGCTGGTCCCAACTTTTTCTTCTTTAAAGATAATGACTGTATATCTTAAAGCTCTCATAAAAGACAATACCTTTACAGTGCATCTCCTTAAAATAGATAATATTTCTTTTTTTTTCAAGAGAGAGAGTTTTTTTGCTATTAGGGGGCATGCACTAGTCAGAGAAACAGAGAAAGAACAGACAGAAAGTGAGAAATCACCCCTTGGGGGAATGGCTATGGCTATGCCACAGTCCCTTCTCCATTCTTCTCTAGGGATTTTGGGCATGCACGCACATACACCTGGTGTGAGTTTCAAGGTGCTGGGTCTGGGACTTGAATTGCAGACAGGCATGTGGGAGACTAGAACCTTAACCACTATACCACCTGCTGGTTTCTGGGTATTTTAAAAAATGAATCTTATAAAAAATATAGAAAATATTTTTTACATGCACTTACAAAAACCTAATATTGATCCTTTTTATTAAAACTGTTGAAGGGCCTTTTATATTCTTTTATATATTCAGTAATGTATCTGTCCAGTCTAATGAAATACTGTGCCTCAATTTGCTCAGGGATAATGGCACAATAAAATGTAGGCTTAAGCATGAAAAGCTTGTCAATACAATTTACTATTTTTTTTTGTAGGTTTACAGTGTTGCAAAAAATGACATTATAAACCTATACCTATGAAGCAGCCAGCTCATAACTCTCCTCCTGTGTTAAGAATGTTATCAAAGAAAATATGTGCACATTAATTATGAAAAAAAGTTTTATTTTTAGAATAATTGGCATCCTCTTGTTAATTAAAACATTGGTGCTTTCATGATGAAAGCAACGTTTTCATTTTGCTTTACATGCCAAAGTAAAACAAATGTAATTATTGCCTTTTTCTTCCAAGTCCTTAAAGAGATTACTATCATTCTCCACTTGGCAAATCTAGACTTATAAGTAAACAGCTGTTGATTTATTTCCTCTTCTCTAAGGAATTTTGATCATAGTACTTAGATTTCCTTTTCAATCCATTAGTAGAAGGCAACACAAGGAGATTAAAATCCACAAAATGCAAAAACATGTTGTAACAAGTGTGTTTACAATGAGATTCTTGAAGTGGTTAGAGTTTTGGAAATCTTTGATCTCTTTATTTTAAGCGGAGAACTATTAAGAAACCAAACCAAACCTCCCCGCCACCAAAAAAAAAAAAAAAAAAAAGAGTTGCTGTAGGAACTGGTCAGGAGTTTGTTAAGGAAGCTACAGTGGGGAAGATCAGCTATGAGATCACGGAATGGCAAAGGTAAACTGTGGGGATTAGATACAAGTAGGGGCTGGAGATCCATAACACTGATGAGGTGTGGCGGGTCGATTCTCCTAGAAGGCAGCGGTGACAGGAGAACTACAGGGAAAGATGTCGTCTCAGACATTCTGAGATAGAATGAAACCATCCAAAATGTGGTCTCTGGAAGAGAAAAGCAACTTTGCACAAAAGATAAAAAACATTGTTCATGAATTTAGAGAAGCAATTGTCAGATAAGAATATTGTACTTTGACTCACAGTATTAATTGAAGAGAGACAATACCAATCAATCAGACAGCTACAAAAGAGATTTTACATTAACTCTGAGTCTCACTCGTAAGATATTAAGCATGGAGTGTTTAAGCATTAATGACCTGAGCTACTATGGCTGGAAGAATGTTCATAGTGCTGCATCATGTGCCACTAGGTCGTACAAAAAGGATTATGTTTCGGCTCTAATGAACAGTAGAAAGTGACAAACAGTCATAAAGTCCCTCATGCATCATTACAAGTTTTCAGTGATACTCATATCTAGGGAAAATAAAAGGCAGACAGCCAGCATTCATTTTGACAAGCCATAATACAAAGTTGTGGTGCTCTATAACCTAGAGCAGACAGAGTATTAAAGAATGTATTGGAGAAAATATTTCTACAAAAGTCAATGGATCCAAGCTCTTTACACAAAGATTATACTTTGAGCAGTATATAGGGCCAAAATAATAATAGCTCTAAAACTTCTTTAACATATTGCTTCAAATTTGTCTCTGTGACATGCATCCTTCCCCAGTCCTACCCCCAGAAGATTTTTGTCTTCTAACAACAAAATAGTCATGTTATTAATATTGCTGCATCCCACTGACCTCAGTAATTGGGTCACTTGGTCCAACCAGGGCTAATGAGGGCTTTTCTGGAATCCAGAGGCTAGAAAAGGGGAACTCTACTGGGTTACTAATCTGTGACCATGTGTTTAGAGTTACCCCCACAACTCTCCTGTCATTGGAGAACATCCGTCAACAGTTTGAAACCAAGTAGAGATGTGAAGTAAGCAAGAAAAAAGTTCCTGTAGTATTGATCCCTGGTTTCTAAACATCTATATTTTGCATGTCTTCTCCCAATTTTGTGAACTTTTCCAGCATTCTTCTTGGTCCCGTGAAGCAACCAATTCCTATTCTGTTACTTAAATTAGTTTAAGGTGTATTTCTATCCTGTGCTGGGTCCTGGATAATATGGAAATAAAGCAAAGCTGGAAAAAGAGAACACAGAATTAAGTTGCACAGATATACCAGAATGGCTGACTATTCTTACCAGTTTCTTTGAATGAAACAACTATATATTGAAATTTCAAGCCACTATAAATCCATTGTATTTACTGTAGAAGACAATATGTTACTGAATAGGCAGGTCTGTTGGCTGATGCATACAGAAGCCAATCGCTATGGCACTGGGTCTTGAAGCAAGAAAGTTTTATTTTTGGAGAGGTTTTTGCTATATGGCAGGTGCGCTCACCAGAAAGACAGAGACGGAGAGACAGAAAGTGAGAAATCACCCCCCGGGGGGATGGCCACACCACAATCCCTTCTCCTCCATTCTCCTCTCAGGATCTTGGTCACACACGCACAGGCACCCAGCATGAGTTTAAGCCACCAAGGGAGTTCAGCAACATAGCCATTCCGCCATCTGCTGGTCCCAAGCAAGATAGTTTTATTTCATAGCCGGTTAGCAAGGAGACAGAAACAAACTCCAATTTGTCTTCCTGATGGCAAGGCAAAGATGTTTTTTTTTTTTCTGGTTTTTGTTTTTTGTTTTGTTTTGTTTTCTTTACAGAGCAGTAAGCAGAGAGGGGGGCAGGAAACAATGTTGTTTATCAACCCAGGATTGGTGAGTGTTAGGGACTTTCCAGCATTTAAGCTCTTCACTGCTGACTGCAACAATTTAGGGCATCTGTCTCTTTTGAACTTTTTCCTAGGAACCAGGTCCTGTTTTTTTGTTTTGTTTTGTTTTTGTTTTTCAGTCTGTTGTAACCAATGTTTTCATTTCCTCCTGCATTTGGGGTGCATTTTGGGTCACTCAGCTCACTGGAGCACAGGCATCCTACAAGTAAGCTTACATGGTAATAGTTGGCACTGGATCTTCCTCCACTTAGGCTAGTTTTAGCTGATTTCAATAGCATACAGAAAAATGTATATAACTTATTACAGACATGTGCTCAGAATTCTCAAGTCCTTTTGCACCCAATTAAAATGCTTGTGTTGCAGAAAATCAGACACTGAGGAATGGAAACGGCACTCAGAGAGCTAGGAGAACTGTTTAGGACACCAGTGGAAAAAGAGGAGTCTGAATCTCCAGCCTGGCTGAGAGTTAGACAGTCTTTTATGTTTATGGGTGAATTGGAGAGGGGCAGTTTCAGCACACTTGGAGTGTCCTACCAGAGAAGAGGATCAGTGTTGGCCATAATACAGAGCTGGCAGAGAAGCAGGGAATCCAATCTGCTCAAGGCCTTCGGCCCCTCAACAGTTCAGAGAAGGGGCAGCTAGCTCACAGAACAGAAAGCCCAGGCAGCTATCAGCCCTGGGTTGCTTCAAGGTTGCTCTTAAGTTTCTCCATATCAGAACAGAAAGCCCAGGCAGCTATCAGCCCTGGGTTGCTTCAAGGTTGCTCATAAGTTTCTCCATATCAGAACAGAAGATTCAGGCAGTTATCAGCCTTGGGTTGCTTCACATCACTCTAAGCAAGCATTATAATAAAAAGTGACTCCTTGCATCTCATGGCTAAGGTTCTAGTTATTGTAATGATCAAAATGAGATGTTATAAAAAATAATTTTGAATGTAGGATACATCATCTGGATGGGATTGATCCTAGGCTTAGGGAAACTTATACAAGTCACTGGCATCATTTGAAAGCTTGAATGGTATCAATCTGAAAGGTATTAAAAGTTTTCTACTAATATTATTCTTTTGAGTCAAACACAGGTGTCCTCAAACAAAACAAAACAAAAAAAAAACGCCGATATCTGCTACATTAATTAGCTCCTGGAAGATAGCTAACCATCTGAAAGACTGGAAACAAACAGGTACATTCTCGAGGAGGAAGTAAAATTTTTAAAAGGTTAGAACTTGAGATGCTTCCTGAGAGAGTATTGTGAAAATTACAATGCTGTCCTCAGGGCAAGCAGAGCTCGGGAGCATAAAGCTTGTGAACACGAGGTAATTGTTCGTTCCCTAGGAAAGAGAAGAGTAATTTTGCAGGACAAATTGTGCCACTTTTCTGTTTTCGGTGAGAATTTCTGAACATAGGCATATCATTAATACTGTCATCTCCCCTGTGATAAATTAACACCTACTACTCATGGTGATGTGAGAGATCTCAGTGCTTTCTCCTCTATTAGTCCAGAAGACTAGTCACACAGTATGAGGGAAGGAAAGTGGAGAAGCTAAATAGCTAGGGCAACTGGCAGCAACTTCTAAGAATAGTTGTTTGGGTTTTCGTTTTCAGTGAAATAAACAAAATAAACAAAACTAGAAAGAAAGGGGGCTTATAGGGAGACAACTGATGTTTCCTCCTAGAATAGATTCCAGACTTGTGGGATACAAATGATCCTTAATATTCTTCTGTTTCTTTTGTGTAGGTTTCACTCTTCTTTTTCTCTACAGATCTGTTTCTGCACTCATGAGAACCTAGTAGAGCTTCAGACACAAAGACCTTCTAGTCCAGCTGTGGTAGTTCAGGAGTAGCACAGTGCGTTGTAACGCTGGAGGCCACATGGCAGACCAGGGTTTGGTTCCTGGGTGGACTTCAACATGCCGACTGCACACAGGTGCCTGTGATCCAGACTGGGTGGGAAGTGGGGAGTGGGGGGACGATCGTGGCATTAGGCATGATTGAAGGTGCTTTTCTCACTTTCTCTCTCTCTGTTTGCCTTCTGTCTACATAATAACTAAACTTAAAAACAAAAGAAAGAGATGGGCTTGAATTTTTAGGGTTCCCAGGTAAAATTTCTGGAGCAGGGCTTTCTTGGTACAGTTTAGGATGTATTTCCGCTCCTTGTCTAGTCAATAAGGACTGAGGTATTCAATCAGCCCAACTTGAGTAGGTTGTCCATCCTTGTATTGTTCAATTATTTTTTAAAAAATAATTATTTTATTTAACTTTATTTATTTATCCATTTGTTTACTTCAATTTGACCAGAGAGGGACATGGGGAGAGAGAAAGAAAGAGGGAGAGAGAAAGAGAGCGAAAGCAAGCCACCAGGTTCACGACTCTAATCACAGTCAGCCATGTGGGAATCCAGCGCCTTTAACCACCATGCCATCTGCTGGCCCTGTATTGTTCAATTCTGTCCCAGGTTGTGGGTTGTGAAAAAAAACATGGCTGCTCCCATGAGAACCATAAGAACGTGAGCAGAAGGGAAGGCAGTTTTCAGAGGGAGGAGGTAGCTTCTTAGGTGCCCAGTACACAATACAGAGTCTTTAACACTTTTCCAAGTTCACCAGGGAAATAAGGAGAAGAATTTTGACTGCACGGTATTGTGGAACATTTAGAAAACCGCTACTTTGCTAGCATAACATAAACAGAACTTTCGGTCAGCCATGTTGGCACAAGCGATAATGTAGTAGTAAAGGGAAGGTCCCAGGTTGGAATCCTGAAGTAAATGGGAAGGTCCCAGGTTGGAATCCTGAAGTAAATGGGAAGGTCCCAGGTTGGAATCCTGAAGTCTCCTTGTGCTTGCTGGGTGCACACGTGTTTGTGAAGCTGTCTGGCTGAGACGGAAGGAGAATGTGGTATGAAGACTGCTGGGGGTGACATGCTCTCTCTTTGTTTTGGAATGAATGAATGAATACATTAAAAAGGACAAAAACCAGAATGTTTACTGTTTATCAGGAAATATATTTGATTAAATATTTTGCCCAGAGACCACAAACATTCAAACCTATTGGAAAATTTCTCCTAATGACAAATTTTCTTTTGTGTAAATTGTCTTTCATCCCTTCTTCAACTAAGCTAACTGGTATAAAAGATAGAGAGTTGACTTCATTTCCTCTAGGAAGCTATTCTGATTCCTTTTGTGATTGTATCTTATAGTATTCTGTGCATATTTATTTTATACCATTTATTACATATTATTGTAATGATGTGTTTATTTGGTCTTCAGATAACAGATTTGTGAGTTTTTTTAAAAAAGATTATATCTTATTTGTCTATTATTATCTATAATCCCTAATACTGTCTTGACACTAAACGATCATGCCATTGATATTTGTCGAGTGAATGGTTTTCCCTTTCAATAGTCTAGAAAATTGTTTCTCTATTTAGTCTGAATTCTTCTTATTGTAACTCTTCAAGTAAAATACTACTTGGTATTTTAAGCTATTGAAAAGACAAGGCCCATTTGAATTCTCTAAGTGTTATTTCATTTATAACATTTTTCCCCACATGTCTTAATTTTATAGGTGAATATGTTGCTTCAGATATTTATGTTTATGAGTATTATGACAAAGGATAAATGGCTTTGTTCTTTGATGCTGGAAGAAACAATATAAATAGTATTATAAGCATCAGTTTCATTTAATTTCCAGGAAGAAGAACCATGAACAGTATTTTTTTTCCTCCCCAAGATTGTTATTGCGAGATTTAGCCATGTAATTCGTAGCAAATTGTAGAACAAAGTACCATTCAGTAGCAAAAGCAGTTCCAATGCTGGATAATTATAGAGCTCATCTTAAGAAAGTTGGGGAAGGGTAAAGGGATGTGTTATTAATATATTTGCCATTTCACTGCTACTTCACTGTTTTAAACCGTGAAAAGAGAGATTATTTAGAGTACAAAAATACGTTAAAAAGAGGTATAATGAACATGTTACTCTATTATGAAAACAGCCTTTTATATATTGTTTGAAACAATTTGAAGAGATGTGGGGTCCAATCTCTTTTAGTTCTAACATTTCATAGAAAGATGTTTTGGGACCTCTTTTTTTTTCTATTTTATATATTGCTGGCTTTGGTTTGTTATATTTTTGTTACTGTTTTGTGTTTCCTTTTTAAAAAAATAACCAGAGGTGTGTGTGTGCTAGCCAGAAAGGCAGAGAAAGAAGAAAGAAAGTACCAACCAATGGGACACCCTCATACTATAATCTTTTTTTTCTGTATTTCTCTGTCTTGTCAAGATTTGGGGCATGCACACTCACCTGGTCTGTAGCTTTGTGGTTTTTGGAGGAAATTACTAATCACAATTTATGCCTGAAATTGGTAGATCATTTTTTTAAACTATCATTTTTCTGTCTTTTGTATAGGTTTTATGACTTCTGTGATGGTCATTTTTATATGTCAAGTTGTCTAGCCTATGGTCTCCAGTTATTTAAGCAAACACTAAATTGTTTCCATGAAGGTACTTTGTAGATGTGATTAAGTTTCACAATCAATTGACTTTCAGGAAGGGAGAGTATTCTAAAATATTAGATTATCATTACCCTAATATCTTAAATTATCATTGGTAAATTTGATTCAATTAGTTGAAAGGTCTTAAGAGCAGGCTTCTCTGAGAATATATGAATTTCACCTATAGTAGCAATTTCAGATCATCCCTAAGAGTTCCAGCTTCCTATTTCTGATAGCCTGGCCTACAGATTTTATACAAACTTGTTTTGCCAGCACCCATACTCACGTAAGTCAATTCTTTGTCATGAATCTTTTACTATACATTTATTCACTTTGTTTTTCTGATTGAATCCTGATTGATGTAACCTTTATAAAACAAGTTTCAGAGTAACTTTGTTTTCTGTTATCTGAAATATTTTGTGTAAGATTGCAATGTTCTTTTATTAAAAGTTAGTAGAACTTGGGGGACCAGCAGATGGCGTAATGGTTACATCATTGGACTCGCACATAGTTGACCACGGTTCAGGTCCTGGACCTTGTGGGTTAAAACATGCCACACACATGTCCTCGTGTGTTCTAAATTCCAAGAGGAGAGTAGAGGAAAAGGGATTGCTGTGCGACCATTCCCTTTGGGGGGGGGGGTGATTTCTTGCTTTCTGTCTCTCTGGTGAGCACATGCACCCTACAGGAAAAATCTGTCTTAAAAAAAATGTTAGTAGAGCTCGGAGGCCAGCAGATGGCATGGTGGTTAAAGGCACTAGATTCCCACATGGCCGACCACAGTTCAAATCCCAGACCTGGTGTCTTGCATTCTCACTTTCTCTCTCTCTCTCTAGTCAAATTTAAAATAATAGTAATAGTAAATAAAGTTAAATAAAATAATTCCTTAAAAAAAAGTTAGAGCTTGCCTTTAAAACTCTTTGGGATATTCAAATCATATATCTGATTGATATCCATAATATATAAAGAACTCTTGTAACTCAGCAACAACAAAAAATCAAACCGCTAAATCAAAAAATCAACCAAGAACTTGAATAGACATTTGTCCAAATAAGACACACTATTGACCAATATGCAAAGATGTTCAGCATCGTTAGTCATTAGGGAAGTGGATATCAAAACTCTAAAGAGATACCACATCATATTCAGTAAGATGGCAAGTATGAAAAAAAAAAAAAAAAAAAAACAGAAAATAAGCATTGACAAGAACATGGAGAAACCCGTGCACTGTTGGTAAGAATGTAAAATGAAAAACAGTATGACTAGTTCTTAGAAAATTAAACCTGAATTATGATAGGATCCAGCAATCCCACTCTGGCTGTATACCCAAGAGAAGGGGAAGCAGGGACTCAGTATTTGCATTCCATTTTCTTTTCCTTTTCTTTCTTTCTTTTTGGGCAGAGAGTGTGTGCACTCACCTGAGAGAGACAAAGAGGGAAGAGAGAGCAGCCCCCATGGGGAACGTCACTCTGCAAGTCCCTTCTTGTCCCTCTCTTCTCATTAGGGGATTCTGAACATGCATACACAAGCACCTGGTGTATTTCTCAAGTGTCTGGCCCAGGACTCCCGTGTGGGACCCAGTTCCTGTTCACCCATTTTTCATAGCACCCTTATTCACAACAGCCTAACAGTGAATGTGGCTAATGTCTATCCTCAGATGCATGGATTAAAAAATAAAATGCAGTGTATACACATAGTAAAATATTATTTACCTCTGAAAGAAAGAAAATTTTGATACATGGTACCACACGAGAGAGCACACAAGAGAGACATTTTGAAGACATTATACTAGCTGGAATATGCCAGTCTCAAAAGGACAAATAGTACAGTAGTCCCCTCATGGGAGGTTTTAAGAATAGCCAAACTTAGAAGGAGAGAGCCTAGAACAGGGGTTGTCAGAGGCTGGGGCTGTGAGGGTACGGTGAGTGCCAGACAGGTTCGGAGTTTCAGTTGGGGGAGTTGAAAACATTCTGGAGATGAAATATGGTGACGGTTGCACCATGATGTGGATGGACTCAGTGCCACAGCCATGTACTTAAGATGATGGAATAGCAAATTTCATGTTATGTTTATTTTACTACAGTAAAAAAATACTTTCCAGGTCTAATTTTTTTCTTGGTAATAAACTTTTCAAAAATTTTAGTGGTTATAATTCATGGTTATAGCACTACCCAGGCATTCTATTTCTTTCTTTTCTTAAATTTAACTTTATGTGTTTATTTATTTATTTATTTATTTATTTTAAAATTTATTTTAATTTCACCAGAGAGGAGCAGAGAGAGAGAGAGACAGAGAGAGAGAGAGAAAGTGAGAAAGCAAGCTGCCAGGTCTGGGACTCAAACCAGTCAGCCACATGGGAGTCCAGTGCCCTTAACCACCACGCCACCTGCTGGCCCTCTATTTCTTCTTCTTGTACTTCCTGCTACTCCTGTCTATTTCAAGGAACTAAAGCTCCCTTGTTGCTGTAAATTATATTTTGCTTTCTGTTTTAGAATGTCCTGTTTTAATGTTATCTTCCTTCTTATGCTTTGTTTAGGTTATTCTTTTGCTCTTTATCTTTTTTTGGGGGGAGTTAAGAATTATTTATTTAATAATTTTATTTATTTTTTATTATTATTTAATTTGCTACAGGGCACATATTCTCATCAAAGAGAAATATGCATATATATCTATATCTGTATCTATATATCTATATATATAGAGAAAGGGAAAAGTAAGAAAGCAAGCCACCAGGTCCAGGATTCAAACCACAGTCAGCCTTGTGTGAGTCTAGTGCTTTAACCACCGTGCCACCTGCTGGCCCTCTGTTTTTTATTTTTTATTATTTATTATTTATTTATTTATTTAAAAGAGGTTTTTGCAATAGGGCGCATGTGCTGGTCAGACAGACAGAGAGAGATAAAGAGACAGAAAGTGAGAAATCACCCCCCAGGGGGGATGGCCACGCCTCAATCCTTTCTCTAGTCTCCTCTCGGGATCTTGGGCATGCATGCACACGTGCCCGGTGTGAGTTTAAGCCACCAGGTCCGGGATGGGAACCGTGGTTGACTACATGGGAGTCCAGCGACATAGCGATTACGTTAATTGCTGGTCCCTGTTTTTTATTTTTTAACTTAGAGATTGAAGTAATTTATTTTCAGCCTTTCTCTTCTCTAATTTGTATGCTTTAGCCTATAGCTTTGGCTTTGAATTCTGCTTTAACTGTATCCCACAAATGAAGATATGTATGATTTAAAATGTAATCTGAGACCAAGTAATTTTTTGTTTTCCTGTGTCAATATAATTTTACTATTTCTTGGGAAATTCTTGCTTCAGGAAGATCAGGTGCAAACCAATAATAACGTCATTGTTTGCTTCAGGAAATTCTTTCAAACTAATTTGTCTGGACAAAAATTCATTTTTCAATAAAAATACTTTACTCATTAGGAAGATCAACTTGATTCTCATCAAAATAGTTTGTTTGGGACCAGCAGTTAGTGTAATGGCTATGTCGCTGGACTTCCACGTAGTCGACCGCAGTTCGAGTCCCGGACCCAGAGTCTTAAACTCACGCCGGGTGTGTGTGCATGCGTGCCCAAGATCCCGAGAGGAGAACGGAGGAGAAGGGTTGCAGCATGGCCATCCCCCCTGGAAGGTGATTTCTCGCTTTCTGTCTCTATGTCTCTCTCTGTCTGTCTGGTGAGCGCACGTGCCCTATAGCCAAAAAAACTCTCAAAAAAAAAAAAAAAAGGCAGTTTGTTCCTCAAAATTTAAAGACCCTTCCTTTATTTTCTGCACTGGTCCCAAAATACATGTAATGGAGTTTGTCAAATTTGAGGGAACTTCCTGGCTTTAAAATTTTATTATAAATTACTTGGTCCCAGACTCAAAAATATATGTCCTTCCCTACATTTCGTTTTTTGGGCACATTATCTTGGTTCAGTTTATTATTGTGTTGTTTTTTTTCTATAGAACCCTGGAAATTTTTCTTACATTGTTCAAGACCAGCCATTCATTAACACATGTCGCTGGACTCCCACATAGTTGACTGTGGTTTGAGTCCTGGACCCAACAACTTATAACTCATACTGGATGCATGTCTGTGCATGCCCAAAATCCTGAGGGGAGAATGGAGAAGGGAATTGCTGTATGGCCATCCCTCTTGGGGGGTGATTTCTCGTATTCTGTCTGTCTGGCAAGCACACACATCCTACAGCAAAAATCTCTCATAATATATCTATATCTATATCTATCTATATCTGTATCTATATAGTGTCTGTATTATTTAGTGGAGGTTTTGCTTTGTTTCATTTTAATTTATAACAGTGTATTGTCTGCAGTACTGTAGGAAGCTGACATATACGCAGAGGTTTCTTTGATAATTCCATTTGACATAATAGTAACCTTCTGTGTCAGCTTCCTGTGACTGCTGCAACAAATACCTACAACCAGGTGGCTCGAAAGAGCCAAAATCTATTTCTCCACAGTTTTGGAGACTAGATGTCCATATGAGGTTTGACAGGACCACACTTCGCTTGGGGAGTCTGAAATGTAGAGATTTTCTAATGATTAATAACTATTATGTCTCCAGAAGTGTAAGAATGGTTCAACTGTGGGAATTTTATCAATTTATATCACGGCATTATCATATTAAAGGAGAAAAAAGTGTTTATCTAAATAGGTACAAAAATCTGTTTTTTTTTTTTTTAAATCAATACTCATTTCTGATAAAAACTCTGAGCAATTTAGAAAAAACAAACATACAAACACTCTTAAAAAACTATTAATCAGAGGGACCAGCAGTTGGCGTAATGGCTATGTCACTGGACTCCCATGTAGCCAACTGCGGTTCAAGTCCCGGACCCAGAGGTTTAAACTCATGCCGGGTGTGTGTCCGTGCGTGCCCAAGATCCTGAGAGGAGAATGGAGAAGAAGGGATTGTGGTGTGGCCATCCCCCCAGGGGGTGGGGGTGATTACTCGCTTTCTGTCTCTGTCTCTCATGTGCCCTATAGCAAAAACCTCTCAAAAAAATTATTAATCAGGAAAGTTGAGCAGGTATTAACCTTGATTTCAAGGAATTAGACACATTTTCACTAAAAGGAGTAACATAAAGCTTCTTGCCCTTTTACTAATCAATACCATATTCCTTTGGCAAAATAATGTGATTCAAAAAAATGAAACACAAGTACAAATACAGAAAAATAAGGGGAAGACTTCTTATTTGTATATACAAATTATATACAAATTGACAAGTTGAACTAATAAAAGAGCTTGTTTATTGACCAACTTTTGAAAGTCAGTGTGTATGAATAAGGGCAAATTAGAAAATGTAGTTAAAGAATATCATTGGAAAAAACACATTCTTAATAGCTAAAAATCTAGCAATGAGCAAACCCAGCATAGACGCAGAAGATCTAAATGAAGTAGAACATGTGACTTAAGGGCATACAAGAAGATGTGATTAATTAAAATATTTATCATGAACACAGACTCAAGTAGTTAATTTATGAGTCCAATGAAGCACTAATTAAAACCTAATGAATCATGAACATGACCTATTGATTTTAAAATTGTCAGGCCAGTCAGGTGGCCTTGTGGTTAAGGCAGCTGGATCCCATATGGTTGACCACACCTGCTGTTTGAGTCCTGGACTAGACAGTTTGAAAAATGCAGGGTGTGTGTATGTGGGTACCCAAATTCTCAGGAGGAGAATGGAGGACAAGGGACTGTAACACAGCCATCCCCGTCAAAAGGTAATTTCTCACTTTCCTGTTCTATCTCTGTCTCTCTGTGGTGAGTGAACATACGCTAAAAAAAAAAAAAAAAAAAGTCTGGAAGAGGAAAGTAAAAATAAAAAATATTCAAGTAATAGTCTCCTGCCAGAGATGAAAACACACTACAAGACAAAATAATTGAAATACGGAAGAATTGGTGCAAAAATTAACAAGTGGGTAAAAGAGTGACAATGATGAGTCTAGGAAAAACACCTTACATAAGTTCTGGCAAATGTTACACATTATATTTTAAATTGATGAGAAAAAAATCATGATAAGGGCAGCTACATTTTTTAGAAGAATTACCTAATTAACTTTATTTATTTATATATATATTTATTTAAATTTGCCCAGAGAGGGACAGAGTAAAAGAGAGAGGGAAAGTGAGCAAGCAAGCTGCCAGGTTTGAGACTTGAACCGTGGTTGGTCATGTGGGAATCCAGAGTCCTTAACCACTACGCCACCTGCCGGCCCCAGGACAGCTACATATTAATTTGAAACAAATAATTAGAACTAGATTCCTATGTCTCACCATAAAAAAACTACAGATACATTATAGAGATAAAAATATTTTGGATTAGAAAGCCATAACAATCAGAGAAAATGACATGAGAATAGAACATTTTTTTAGGTTTCTATAGAATGCATGTGCTCACTAGAGAGAACGAGAGAGAGAAATACCCCCTGGGGGAATGGCAGTGCCGCAGTCCCCTCTCCTCCATTCTCCTCCCAGGATTTTGGGCATCACACAAACATGCCCAGAGTGAATTTCCAGCCACCAGGTCTGGGACTTGACCCGCACAGTTGGCCACGTGGGATCCAGCTGCCTTAACCCCCATACCACCTATTGGCCTGAGAATAAAAAAATTTTAAATCTCAACATTCAGAAAACAAAACAAAACAAAATAAAACAAAACTATGCTAATAGCAAGGCCCAGAACTCATGGAGAAGAGCAAATAACAAATTTATCTACATAAAAATTTAAAGCATCTACATCACAAAACGCACATGAAAACATTAAATGTTACATCCTAAAAAAAATACAAGGCTATCCAGGCATAACGTCCATGGTATATGGACATCTTATAATTAATGAGAGACGACCAAGAAACCTGATAGAAAAATAAATAAATAGCATAAAATGATACTTAGCATCACATAAACCAGTAACAATGCAAATTAGATTGAGACAGAAATATTGTAACTTATACAATTCAAGACTATAATACCCAGTATGGGCTAAGAAATAGGAATTCTCTAGTAGGCATTCTGTCCTGGCTGGCAGACCATTTGTCAATATCCATCAGATTTAAATACAGCATATCCAGTGGGGGAGGAGGGTGGGACGTGGGGGAGGGTGTGAGGAAGGGAATCAAGGGGAAAAATAAAAAAGAAAAACATTTAAGGGACACAAAAATGAAAAATTATCTGTTGATCCTAATGTGTATGGTAACATCTTTGACTGGACTAATAGCCAGTGTATTCGTGCTGGGAACATTGGTTTTGTATGCTGAAGTGATATAGTGATTGAATGTGGAAGAAAAACAGAAGATAGAAAACATACAGTATACATTCTCATGTGACACTTTCACATCAGCTTGCAGATGAGTAGCCACAGATCTGCACAAAGGCTCTTCATCCTCCTCACATGTATGCACAAAGATGAATGTAAATGGTATTCTTCTCTGACAGCGAAGGGCTGGGTTTACCTAAAATATGAATTATCTGAGAAATGGCTAGGTAAATTACAGCACAAGTATGGGACGGAATATGATGCAGCACTTACAGAGAATGAGGCGACAGACTTACGTTTCCAAAGAAAAAAGGCAATTGTGCAATGTGGCTTACTGTGTGATCGCGTTTTTGGAAAAAGCTGTTTCTTGGATTGGAACCTTCGAGTGTGTCTGTGTGTATGCTGATGTCTAGGAAATGTTGGAAAGGCACCATGGTGGCATACGGGCAGGGCAGTGACATCGAAGGAGGTAAGGAAGGAGAGCATGTATAATTGGGTGCCCAAGGGCATTTTTTTTTTTACCTTTAAAACAATCTATTTTGGGGGAACCAGCAGTTAATGTAATGGCTATGTCGCTGGACTCCCACGTAGTCAACCGCGGTTCGCGTCCCGGACCCGGTGGCTTAAAACTCACGCCGGGCACGTGTGCATGTGTACCCAAGATCCCGAGAGGAGAATGGAGGAGAAGGGATTGCGGTGTGACCATTCCCCCCGGTGGGGGGTGATTTCTCACTTTCGTCTCTCTCTTTCTCTGGCAAGTGTAGGCACCCTATAGCAAAAATCTCTCAAAAAAGAAAAAAAAATTAAAAAAGGAATCACACAGGGCTCGTGTGCATGCCCAAAATCCTGAAAAGAGAATGGAGGAGAAGGGGTTGCAGTGTGGACATCTCCCCTTGAGGGGTGATTTCTCCCTTTCTGTCTCTCTGTCTCTCAGGTGAGCATATGCGCCTTATAGCAAAAATCTCTCATAGAAAAAGGCTCCAAAAACCAAAATCCTATATGTTTATAAATTTGGTATAAATATATACCTTATTATCATTTTTATTTGGAGTGGGTTTCTATTGAATTATTATATAACTTACATTTTTTTAAAAAGATGGAAGATCTGTTATTCATCACTATTGTTAATTATGATTATTTTTCATACTACTAGTATATTTTCTGTGTTACTATTGGGTTGTCGGAAAAGTCGTGATGTATTTTTCCATGTTTTTCTATGCAAAATGCATTATGACTTTTCCAACCACCCAATATTTTTGGGCCACCCCTTTTTTGGGTACCATCATGCATGTTAGGTATGTGAGTGATGGAGTGACGGAGAAGCCACAAACCTTGTAAAAGTGACATCTTTGTTCATGACACTATAGTATTGAATGAATAATAGATCTTTATGTTATTTCTCCATTTTGCTGATATAAACAACACTTAGCTGATATTTTGAATGGTGTGGACAAATCGAAACTACTAATAAAAACAGAAATAAAATGCTCTGGAGGAGGCGTTCAGGAAACACGTTGCCTCGCAGAGGCCACGTGTGGGCATGCGCTGTGGGCACCTCTATTGGCGAGTTCGACCAGCCCCTCCCAACCTCACATACCATGAACTTTCCGGTAATTGTTTCCATCAGAGATTGCTGGTACTAAATCACTGTATCAATGACATCGTTGGGGCTCAAGACACAGCCCCCCAAAATATGACAGCAGGAGACAGAAAATGCTACCCCAAAATAGACTTCTGTGGCATATTTTGAGCTGGTTATTTTGAGAAACTGCAGACACAGGAGCGGCTCTGAAAAGCTGTTCGTTTGTAAAATAATTTACATTTACAAAAGAAATTTACACTAGTCAGAGTATTGTTATGTGGAAGAAGGAAGCTCCTATCACCTGAGAGGCTTTTTATCTGTGTGAAATGACCCTTATTTTATCACACATTTCTTCCCCTTGCCCTTCCATAATCTATGCAACCAGCCCCAGAAGCCCCAACCCTCTGCCCCTTTCTTTCTTTGCTACTTTTCTTTTCTTTTTTTTTAGAGGGCCTGTGCACTCAGAGAAAGACAGAGACTGAGAGAGAGGGAAAGTGAGATCACCCTCCAGAGGGGATGGCCACATGGCCATCCCTTCTCCTCCATTCTCCTCTTGGGAGCTTGGGCACGCACTCACACTCAGCTAGCATGGTTTTCAAGCCGCTGGGTCGGAAACTCGAACCTCAGCAATGGCCATGTGGGAGTCCCGCTGCCTTAACCTTCACGCCACCTGCTGGCCCCAACCCCTGCTCCCTCCTGTAATTCAGGATGCTGTTTAAGTGTGAATTATCTCTCCCTTCTTCAGGTCTCATGCTTTTTGTGGGACTTTCATGCATGCATATAAAACTAAATGTTTTTTTCCTCCCCTTAATCTTATGTCAGTTTAGACACAATTAACAAGTCTGTTGTTAGCTCAAAGAACTTAAAAGTGTGGAGGAAAGCCATCCCTTCCCCCAAATACAACATGAACACAAATAATAAATGGAATCCCTAATAATTCCATTTCAATTACTGCCTCTGTCTTTGTTTGTTTTTTTTTGTTGTTGTTTTTTTTTTTTTTTTTTGGGGGAGATTTTCGCTATAGGGCGCGTGCGCTCGCCAGACAGACAGAGAGAGACATAGAGACAGAAAGTGAGAAATCAACCCCCAGGGGGGATGGTCACGCCACAATCCCTTCTTCTCCATTCTCCTCTCGGGATCTTGGGCACGCACGCACACGCGCCCGGCGTGAGTTTTAAGCCACCGGGTCCGGGACGCGAACCGTGGTCGACTATGTGGGAGTCCAGCGACATAGCCATTACGCTAACTGCTGGTTCCCTCTCTGTCTTTGTTTTAAAAGGCAAAATAAAAACCATATTTTATTTTAGAAAAAATGTCCTTCAAAAGGAGGTAAAGGTTAAGTTTTTTATTTTTTAGTTTTTGTAAAGAATTGTTTATTTACGGACCAGCAGATGGCATAATGGTTATGTCACTGGACCCCCACATAGTTGACCACGGTCCCAATCCTAGACCTGGAAGTTTACAATTCACAACAGGCGTATGTACGTGTGTACCTAAAAATCCCGAGAGAAGAATGGAGGAGAAGGGATTGTGGCATGGCCATCCCCCCCAGGGGGTGATTTCTTCCTTATTTATTTAATTTTATCTACTATTATTATTTTTTAATTCACCAGAGAGCGTGTGTGATGGCATTTGAAAAACCTGGACTTTGTCATGTTTAATCATTCATGTCCTATCCTCCTGGGTGCTCAAGCTAACGCCAAGGTGCGGGTGGAAGAAAGGCGGTAGGAAGAGGAGTTGGGAGGCCCCGGGCTAGTCTGAGGAAAGATGTCATCTCTTAATCACATATGAGTTTTCAAGCTTCACTGCAGAGGAGTTCCCTTTTGTTGGCCTTCCGTGCAGTGTTTATATCCCACAGGAACGAGAGGGCGGCAGTCTCTCAGAGCTCACTACTAAGGTTATTATTACCAAAGCAACTCCATTGTTTTCACTGCGGTATTCTGGCGAGAAATGGAATCTAATGTTTGCATAAGGGAGATTTTGTACGGCAAACAAGAATTTGACCTTAGATCATTTTAGGGGGCTCATTTCCTCGTTGGTTTACACGGAGTCCCACATCCTGGTATCTCAACGGTATCTTTGAAGAATGTGGAACCTCAGAACTCTAGCGAAAGAGCCTAAGGAATTTGAGATAGTCATGCTTGACATTCCCACAAGAAAGCAAGCAGGCTTCTGTGTAGAACTGATAAGGTTTTAGGACAAATGTATGGAAGGAGCTGCGAATTCTTTGAAGACGTAAGGCAAGGCTTTAGCAGGCAGAGGACAACAGTGTCGGAGAAAGGCTTCAGCACTGCTCTGTTAATAAATCAACTGACTGCCCTGTGTAAAAGCAAAAGACTTGCACAATACTTCCTGAGAGTTGAGAGTAGCAGGTGAGTTAACTGAAGGAACCGAGTCCTGGTGTAGAAAAGCCTCAGGGGGTTGAGACCAGCAGTTAACGTAATGGTTATGTCGCTGGACTCCCATGTAGTCGACTGTGGTTCGAGTCCCGGATCCGATGACTTAAACTCACGCCGGGCGTGTGGGTGCGTGCCCAAGATCCCGAGAGGAGAATGGAGGAGAAGAGATTGCGGCGTGGCCATCCCCCCTGGGGAGTGATTTCTCGCTTTCTGTCTCTCTGTCTCTCTCTGTCTTTCTGGCGAGTGCACGCGCCCTATAGCAAAAACCTCTCCAAAAATTAAAAAGAAAAGCCTCAGGGGGTTTGGTGCTGGGCTGGAGCCTCCACTGCCTTGTTGGGTAAAATGCCAACCTGGTGTATGGTGGTAAATAAATGACACCATTTTTTTTTTTTAAGAAAAAAAATTTTAATATATTTTATGACAATCCAATATTGGTATTACATAAATTTTGTGCTTTTTTAAAAAACACAGCTTAGAAAGGCTTCTGTAAGCAGGAGCCAATGAAAGGCACAGGTGTGTATGTGTGTGCATGTATGTTCATGCATGTGTACATACATGACGCGTGCATGGGGGGGCTGTTGGTGTTTGTCATTGTGAGTCTCAACCGTCCTCACACTATGTGCAAATAGAAATCGGTAAGACTGGGCCCAGATGCCCAGGCGTGACTCCGCTCAGGGTCCTAGTGCCCCTGCTTTCCCCAGCTTCTTGAAAGACTCAGGGACTCTCTAACTGGGTCACAATTTTGTGCTTTTTCTTTATGTGAACAAATTTCATGAAAACATAAAGCAAACATTTTCTTTTAGATCAGTATATACATCACCTAAAAGTGATGGAAATACAAGTGATTGGGATGAATTCTTACCCAAAGAGAAGGCAAGTTTAGGCTATTCAGTGAAAAGGAGATAGTTTCAAAAGGAATTTTTAAAATACTTCCTCTCTCCCTTTTCCTTCCTTCCCTCCTTCCTGGCTATTTAGGTATTCTATGACTTTTTATATTGCCTCAGACTACGCCCTTGGATAGACAGTCTTCAAAAGAGCTGTGACTTAGAATGAGGTGGGGACATAACAGGGAGACATTATAAAGTAAATTTACACAGTTTTGAGGTCATTTGTATCAGATTCAGAGCAATAGTGTTCTTTTTTTAAGATTTAAAAAAAATTTAATTATTTATTATTATTATTACTTTCCAATTTGATCAAAGAGAGATAGAGAGAGGGAAACTGAAAAGTGAGCCACCAGGTCCGGGACTGGAACCATAGTCGGCCATGTGGGAGTACAACACCTTTAATCACTACGCCACCTGCCGGCCCACAGTAGAGTTCTTGACATTGTTGATATCTATACTCATGAGTACCGTGGTGTCCTAGATGCTTCGCATTCATCACTTCGTTAATTCTCAGAGTACCTCAGGATGATTTTCTCATTCTACAAACAAAAAAGTTAAGTTCAAAGTGTAATTTCTAAAGTCCTCTTGGTTAGAAAATGGTGACATTGTGAACGATCCCACTTTCTTCCCATTGACCAAAGTCAATATTCTTTTATTTGATCACTGTTACTCTTCCCTGTCCTCTCATTACTAACCTACTGTGTGTTGTACTCACCTGGGAAACGCCGGGGTTTCCTGTGCACTCTGCCATGGCCAACAACTGTTCTGGTGTCTTGGCCAGGTCGAAAGGATCTGGCCTTGTTTCCTGATTCCACATCTCGCAGGGCCCACATCCACCAGCATCCCTTGCTGTCACCTCAGAGCAGTCATTTGTGCCAATGCCGAATGCAGACGCTGTTTTATAGCTGCAAGCAGAACCCCAAGACTACTTAGTGATGGTCTCTTTGAGGGTGATTTTCAGGAACTTTTTTTTGTTTTTCAATTTGTCAGAGAGCACGTGTGCTCACTGGAGAGAGAAACAGGGAAAGCAAGAGAGCCCCCTCCATAGGGGATGGTGTGCCACGATCTCTTTTCTTCCATCTCTCACTTTCTTTTGGGACTTTGGGTACACACTCACGCTCACCAGTATGGTTTTCAAACCACCTGGTCCAGGACCTACTCCCAGTCATGTGGGACCTAGCTGCCTTAATTGCCAGCCCACACAGTTGGGCCTGAGGAACTTTTTTATACAAATTATTTATTTAACTTTATTGATTTATTTTTATTATTTAAAAAAATTTGATCAGAGAGAGACAGAGAAAGAGAATGCAAGCCACCAGGTCTGGGACTCAAACCGCGGTCAGCCATATGGGAGTGTGCAGTGCTTTAACTGCCAAGCCACCCACTGGTTCCCCTGAGGAACTTTTAATGCTTAATTTTAGGTTTGGTGCTTTAGAAGTTAAACAGATATCCGGGACCAGCAGGTGGCATAGTAGCTAAGGCACTGGTCTTTCACATGGATGACTGTGGTTCTAGCCCCAGACCCAGTAGCTTTAAACTCATGCCGGGCATGTGCGTGTGTTCCCCAAATCCAGAGCGGAGAATGGAGGAGAAGGGATTGCAGCATGGTCATACCCCCTGGGGTGTGATTTCTCACTTTCTCTCTCTCTGTCTCTGGTGAGCACACGTGCCCTATAGCAAAAATCTCTCTAAAACAAATTAAATAAAAAAAGTTAAAAAGAATTTATTTTTAAAATTTGTTTTAATTAAGAATTATCTAGTTTTTATTTGTCATTACTATTATTTTTTTAGTTTTCTGTAGTATTTGTTTGCTCACCAGAGGGAGGGTGAGACAGGGAGGAAAAGTGAGGTCCAGGACTCAAACCACAGCTGGTCATTTGGAAGTCCAGCACCTTAACCACTACATACCTGCTGACCCCGAGATTTTCTCCTTAAAGTGTTCAAGTTCAACTTTGAAAATGTTTTAGTTTTTAAGACTGCCAATATAGAAAAGTTTGTGAAAGCATAAAGAATTTTGCTTGAAAATATTTAAATTACTTATACAGAGAAAGTGCTTCTAAATGGAGCCATATATATAAATTTATTATGAAAGAAAATAGCTTCATATCTCAGTGTGGCTATACCATTATAAGACTGCCTTAAACTGATTTGGTAATGCAATAGCTTAGCAGAGCTCCCTTCTTCCTTCTTTGTCACTGCTCCCTCCCCTAGAACCCTCCTGGAGAACAAAGGCCAGAATCCACTTTTTTTTTTTTTTCCCCAGAGAGAGATTTTGCTATAGGTTGTGTGTGCTCACCAGAGAGACAGAAAGCAAGAAATCACCCTTAAGAGGAGCTGGCCATACTGCAATTCCTTCTCCTCCATTTCTTCTTGGGATCTTGGGCATGAACGCACATGTGCCCAGTGTGAGTTTTAAGCCAACAGGCCCCAGGTCTGGGACTTGAACCATGGTTGACTACATGGTAGTCCAGTGACATAACCATTACGCCAATTGCTGGTCCCACCAGAATCCACTTTTAAAGTCTGTTTTATACACTATTTATTTGTTTATTGAGAGAGCGAGGGAGAGAGAAAGAGAGAGATACCTATAACAGGGTCCTGCCAAGCCGCAATTCCACCCGCCCAGCCTCTCAGACAGCCAAGATTGCAGGGACACATGAGCGCACCTGGATCATTCTGGTTGACCCCGGATCTGAATCCGGGCCCCTCATGAGACCCCGACATCTGGTGATGGCATTTGTTGCTCGTGCTACTGTGGTGGCGCTACTTTAAAAATCTTAAATACGAGTTTCTCATACCCTTGTTTGCAATTCTTCAGTGGTGGGTCAGCAGGTGGTATGGGGGTCAAGGCACTTGACTCCTACATGACTGACCACGGTTTGAGTCCCAGACCTGGCAGCTGGAAAATGAAATACGCGTGCTTGCTCGAAATCCTGAGAGGAGAATGAAAGGAGAAGGGCTTGGCATGGCTATCCCCACTTAAGACTGATTTTTCACTTTCTCTCTCTCTCTCTAGTGAGTGCTTGTGTCCTATGGCAAAAGCCTTAAAAAAATATCCTTCAGTGGTATCCCATTGTTTTTATTTTTTTTGAAAAAAAATTTTTTTGGAATTATTTTATTTATCTTTATTTCAATTTGACTAGAGAGGGACAGAGAGAGAGAGAGAGAGAGAGAGAGAGAGAGAGATAAAGCAATCTACCAGGTCCGGGACTCGAACTGTGATTGGCCATGTGGGAGTTCAGCGCCTTTTACTACCACTCCACCTGCCTGCCTCTCCCATTGTTCTTATAAAATATGATCCAGAAGCCTTATCCTGTCTATAAAGGCCTTGAATGAATCTCATTTCTGCCTCTTTTTAACTATTACGTCAGCACTCTGCCAGGGTTGTGGTCTTTCCTTGTGTGTGCGTGTGTATTCATATACATACAGTGAAGTCGTAAAAGAGAGCTTTATAGACCTTGTCTTTGTTAGCATTTTTTTTGGTACTTTACCATTTAAAAAGTTATTTAGTAAGTATTATTTTAGTATCTCAAGAATTTGTGAAATAAACAGCATTTTCAATTCTATTTTATAACTAGAAAAATTAGACCTAGCATTTAACTTCCTTGGAACACAAATTGAGTTTTATTAGCTGTGTGCTTTTAATTGCTAACAGTAACAAATATTTATTGACTAATTTCTATTTGCTCATTACTATGGGTTCTACCCAAATCAGTGTTCTGTGTCTTGTAAAACATTTAGAATCTTGAAGAGGCACACCTAACCCTATGAGCCAAAATAGACTAAAATTAGGACTACAATCTAGGCATAAAGAACTATGGAAACAGATTAGGGGATTATGTTGATACAAATATTGAAGACAATTTATAAAGAAAATTACCTCCTTTTATCTTTTGGAGAAATTTTGCTATAGGACACATGTGCCTGTTGGAGAGATAGAGAGAGATGAAGAGAGAGAAAATAAGAAAACACCCCCCAGGGGGAATGACCAAACCACAATCACTTCTCCATTCTCCTCTAGGGATGTTGGGCATGCACGGACATGTACCTGATGTGTTTCAAGCTACCAGGTATAGGACTTGAACTATAGTC